>CM056465.1:1882500-3082500 GCA_029783895.1 Triplophysa bombifrons
AGTAGTTTCTAACTACTCCTTTTGAACATTAGTCCTTCCTCCATTACAGTCTTTTCATTCTTGGCAACTACTCTTCTTTCCCATATCGCACTCTTCATCAGCATTACATTCTGACATCACTCTGACATCACTCTATCACTGTGAAATCACTCTATCACTCTTTACATCATTCTGACGTCACTGTGACATCACTTTGACATCACACTGACATCACTCTGATTTAAATCTGACATCATTCTGACGTCACTCTGACATCATTCTGAAATCACTGTAAAATCACTCTATCACTCTGACATCATTCTGACATCACTCTAAAATCACTCTGACATTTGCAGTAAAACCACAGTCTCCACAAAGTTACCTTTTTCTCTATAGTAACCATTAGGGTTGCACGGTGTAACGGTGCTATGGTAGCATCGCGATGCTGAAGCTTCAAAATACCCACGATGCCTCCCTATTTTTGAAACGGTAGCATCGTAGTACTGTAGTTAATGTTGCATATGCACATTAATAATCATTTGAACACTTAAATCTGCCTTTTTGTGGTGTTTATCTCCTAAATGAATTTGTGTTTTGAATAACAAAATTAAAAAATAAAAGTCTTGTTAAAAAAACACTATAAGTGAACTATAGTTTTTACTTTTTAAAATTGTAGTGCCATTGTGATAAATTGATAAACACTGTATAATATAGTAAAGTTTAAAAAACACAATAGTATCTCAGAATTTTACTGCAGTTTACCATAGTTAATACTATAGTATACTACAGTGATATGTAGTGTTGCAAACTTGTGCTCTGTAAACTAATGTAGGAATATTCATGAATTACTTCGATTAACACATGCGTGAGGTGAGGTTGGTAGCGCCTTTCTAGGAATGTTTCACTGATTTATATTTTTGAATGTAGCAGAACAGAGGCCTATGTGAGGTTTTGGTAAAACAAATTCTTCTAGAATTAATGATATCTTGTGTTATTTAGAAGGGAAGATGTTCACGGCCTTGGAGCTGTGGATAAGACTGAAACATAGCATGGGAAAATGTAAAATAAGATTTGATTGGTGGAGAAAAGAGCAGTAGGGGTATAAAAATGGTATGCAGATAACAGAGAGTGTTCCACAATCTGCAGACTGATAAAGGTCACTCTTTCTTGAGTTGATCCTGCTTGCAAGCAAATAAATATTTTCAAAGACAAATCTTGGTCTCATCTCTCAGAAAAGTTTCCACAACAATGGACATATATACCACTATTGTATAGTAACAAAGGAAAGCACACAAATGATAAAAATGTAACAAATTTATGTAGTGTAAAAATTATATGGCCCTAATCAATCCATGTGTATGTAACATGAATGTCTTTTGTCAGTTACCTGCCTTTTCATGATGAACTGCACTTGCATCTTTTTTTTATGACAACCAACCATAATTATAATTATGCTCCTAATGTTTGGCTTGTGCTACCAAACATTTAACCTCTATAGCTCCAGTACTATGTTCAAGAAAAGTCTGCATTCATTTACTGCATTCTGTATGCTACTACAGGGTGCTGAGGGCTGTCACTCTTTTCCTGTTGGTTCTTTGCAATTCTGGCAAATGTAACCCACCCAGCAAAGAGCCGTCGAAAAGACGTCGAAAAGATATCACTGCCAGACGTCCAAATGTGGTTTAAAAGTAAAAGGTGAAAAGACGTCTTTTTCGCATCATTGATAAAAAAAAATTCCGGTCGTTGAGAAGACGTCTTTTTCGGGTTGTTGAAAGACGCCTATTTCCAGACCTGAATTTTACTTCATTTTAAGCATAAATAAATTTCTATGTATTCAACTTTATATTATATTGTATCTCTCAAAATAAGACAATTGACAAAAAGTACAACACAACATTTATTACCATGTTACATTACACAAATGATCGAAAGATTTGAATAACAAAATGTAATAAGAACACTTTAGTTTGCATGGTGCCCGCTACCGCCAGATTGCGCAGGGGCATGTTTAAGGTGGTCTACCATGGCTTTGCCTATGATGTGGTCGGTGGCCTTGCTGTCCCGCTTTTTGGCTGCATCTGCAATGACAAAGAAAAACACATTTGTTTTCAGTTTGTTATTCAAAAGGAATAATTAACTAGTTGTAATTTTTTTCTCAGTTCGCATATAGCCTAAATGAAATACTACTTAATGACAAAAAAAGTAAATACATTAGAAAGTGCGGTGCGGCTCCGTAAGCCTAGGCTACCTATAATGGTGTGTATGGCTCTTTGCTAAAAAGTACACTTCCAAATTATACTTAAAGTGATATTTTTCCGCAAACTAAATTTGTAGTTGTATTCTAAAAATTCTGCTTCAGTACTACGGGTTTAAAGCCTCCTCAGAAACAGACTCTTATGTTGAAATTGTTGCCATGGTAATAGTTCCACTCTATCCAGTAGTGTTGATGTAGCGGAACTGTCCTGCTCCGGCAAAAGTTTATAGTTCACAATTCCTGTTTATCGATTTATGTGCTTTTAACATACTATTTATGTAGGCCTGTTTAAAATGTATTTAGTTACCACCTGTAACTATGTGGTAACTAAATACATTTTTATCCCATTTGATATTTACATTTACATTTAGTCATTTGGCAGACACTTTTATCCAAAGCGACTTACAGTGCACTTATTACAGGGACAATCCCCCTGGAGCAACATGGAGTAAAGTGTCTTGCTCAAGGACACACTGGTGGTGGCTGCTGGGATCGAACCAGCAACCTTCTGCTTACCAGTTCAGTGGTTTAACCCACTAGACCACCATCTCACAAACGGGTGTCTTAAAACGGGTTGGTGCGCTAGACAAGATTTTAGGTTGGCCGAGTACACTTATGTTTTTAAGATTATCTCAAGTAGTAATATATTTAAAAAATGTGTACATTTACAAAAAAATATTAAATTATTGTAGAAAAGGATAGCAATACAAGTACATAACGGAAGTGTACTTTTTATCATCCGTCTAGGCTAAATAGAATTTTAATTAATACATTTTAAATTATGTATTTTTTTACGTTCAGTAAGTACCGCTTTTATCACATATAATTGTGGTATCATTAATTTACTCAATGAATCCTTTGCCGGTTGTATAATTGTCTTATGTTCATCTTATAGTTATGACCTTAAATAAAAATTTATTTCGTTAAGTAAACAACAAAAATTATCATTTTAAAATATGAGTTAAAAATCTTACCTGTTTCCTTTTTTTTCAATGAGATATGCAGTGAAATACCTTGCTCATCCAATGATCTTTTTCAATGGCATCAAAATAAATGTATGGCAGAATGAAAGTATTGGTTTTGAAATTTGAAATGAACTTTGTTTAATATCTAAAGTTTTCATTTTCTCAAATGCACTGCAATCGTGGCCGTCACATCTTATTCAAAATATATTCCTTTGTGTTCAGGAGAACAAAGACATTTACACAGCTTTGGGACAATTGGAGGGTTAGAAAATTATGACAGAATCTTAATTTTTGGATTAACTATTCTGGATTTGCATCCAAAAAGCTAATTATGTGGTTTCATCTAAACATAGAAACCAGTTCATTGTGAAATTCCAGTAGTGTCCGGTAACTGAAAATTCAGGAGTTTTCTTTTGGATGAGAAAGGATCATTTTTCTTGAAACCCTCCCAAACAATTGAAACGATTATTTACGTTTACGGTTATTTTATTGTCTTTTTGTGGTCCATTTGATCAAATATAAAAACTATGAAAAATGTTATTCTACTTAGACAAGTGTAAAAATTAAATAAGTTTCACATCCTCATCTAACAAGTAAACAAATTTGCTCATTAATTATGTAACCTATAATCAAACATCCACTATAGGTGTGAAGTAAAATTTGAAACTTTTAGGTGTTTTTGACTTTTCATTGAAATGTTCAAATTGTGTTTTTCTTTTACATAATGAGGAAGAACTGTTTCTCTGCTAAATTAATTTAACATGGTGAAATGCTTTTACTCGTTTTGTCATTAAACATATTCAAATTTGTATGTAAAATATTGTCTAAATGTGAGGAATATATCAAGAACTTGCCTTCATATTTAAACAAACAAAACCATAAGACATACATTAGCCTATTCTAGCTCTTTCCAAATGTAAGCATGGGAAATTGTGCTTTGCTCATCTACTTTGTACTGATTGACATGATGATCAGGCATAATAGTAACGCTTGTTTTTGGCGCTGTAAAAGCTGTTATTGCGTATAACAAAATGCGGGAAAAACTAATGCACTCAGAAAATTGCGGAGAAAGGTTGCGTGATAAATAAGAGAAAGTCTCATGAATGCAACATTGTGAGCAACTATTAACAACAAATCAAACTACCTTAAGAAACGTCTGAAAGGTATGTGCATCATGACGCAGCAAGGAAAACACTTTATAAAAATGAATTAGCAGTCACAACGTTATTTTTATGGATATTTAAATTTTTATCTTACGGCATACTTTTGGGCTAAGAGACGGCCAGGACTTCATTAAGTCCCCCCCCCCCAAAAAAACGTCTAAATGACGTAGTGCTGGGTGGGAACCTTCCAGTTTACTTGCAAAACCACTTCCATTTGTTTTATTAATAAAGGATATTGGAAGTTAAATCGGTCTGGGTAATTACAAATACTTTGAATGTAATAGTCACACAGCAAGAAATGAACATTTGTATAAAATCGTTTAATCATCGCAGCCCTCTGAATCATAATCGAATCCCATTGTGACGTGACGTGCCTAGAGGTTCTCACCCCTTCCGATGGGCGTATATTTAATTCAAGCGTCTTCCATGTCTGGAATGGATGTATTCTTCAGTCTATAATGTAACAATAATATAATAAGATAACATTGTTTGAAATGGGTTTGGCTGAAAGAACCATTTGGTTTCGTCTACACTACTTGGTGCTTTTACTATATTGACAGGGTTAATTATAATTGCATTACTAAAAAGATACTAAAATAAAATTTTCATTGACTAAAACTATACTAAAATGTCATCAGATTTCGTCCATTTAAACTAGACGAAAATAGTTAGCGATAATTCTGACTAAATTAAGACTTAAATGCTTCGACTTTTGGTCGACTGAATATTGACTAGACTAAAAAGAGTATGAACATGACTAAAACCAATAAAAACTAAAATGACAGCTTGCCACAAAGACTAGACTAAAACCAGCAATTTACCTGTAAGTAGTAAGGTTCTTGTAAATGGTAAAGGGAATATACAAAAACAAAACACTGTTCATAAATACATATTGGCCAAGGGGGTAATGAGGATAATCAGTTTAAATGATAAAACAGGATTATATCTAAACTATACATATGTATGCTAAACATATAAAGCTCTTAAAGGAGTGGCTCACTTCAAAATGTGTCCCCATTGTAGGAATAAAAATTACTCAAATTTAAATTTGCTAAATTAACACAGGTAGTTTTTAAAAACTGAAAGTTCTTCTGAACCAGCGTTGTTTACATCTTCTGAAGGGTCGACTGATATAAAGCTGATAGCAGCAAAAATGGAGGAAAGCCCACCAATGGCAAAAAAGGAAAATAGGTGAATTCATAAATATTTACAAAAAGAAATGAGTTTGCCTTCTGACCAGTAACATAGATGCAAAACTTAGCATTTTCCATAGGGCAGAGGTGGAAAGAAACTAATTACATGTACACGCAATACTGTATTGAGTAGGTTTATGTGTTTAAAATCTGTAATGTACTTCGTTATATTTAAAATCGCATGCGTCACGGAGTAAAAAATAGAAAACATTGAAAGGAAAAAACGTTACCGGAAATTACTCCAGTGAATGATGGGCGCGAGAGTTTTCACGTCAATAACAGAAGAGCGATGGAGACGGAGAAGTAAGACTTTGGTAGTGCACCTGTTCTAAAGGTGAAACCCCATAGAACTCTGACTGCTGAAGACAATGAAGTAAACCGCTATTTAAGTAGGTATGATGACAAAGCCACTCGCGGCGTACATTCTGTCTCAAAATTGTGTTCCAAACCGCATGGTACTAAAATGTGTATGTCATTCAATATCTACCCCTGGTGGGAGAATGTTTTTCTGAATACGACGATAACTACATCGAGTTCAAGCCCCTGAAGCGTTGGACACTTCGGGATATCAGCCCTTATGTGATTTCAGGTCACCGCGGCTTTCAGAAAATTTGCGTTGCGTTCAACTGGTCGGTGGGCTTCATCTAAGCTTTGGACACTAATGAAAGGTAGTTGGACCTAAATACACAGCTTTTATCTTGTTACTGACGAAATTCCATCGAAATCCATAGTGGAGAAAGTACTTAACTAAATCGCGGAAATTGGGTTGTAACATTTGTGGCGGGTAGATTAGCGAATGTACTGCAGGCGCCGTTCTAAAAAAAAACGTCGTCAATATTTAACTCCTTCTGACTATGTTTTTCTTGACATTATTACTGATGCTATGTAGTTTAATTTGTATATCATACTTTTTCCACCCTGCACTATGAATGTTTACATGTTGTGTTCAATAAAAACATGAAAACATATAATGTTTGTGCGGTGTTAGTTAAGCAGACTGTTTCTCTATTGTTGTGACTTAGATGAAGATCAGAACTAGTGGTGGGCCCTATACTCTTATCGCGCGATAAAAATTTTTTTGCCGTTAATCTATTCTCAAAGTTGGGATGGGAGCTGGGTCTTTACTACGCAAGCTATGATTACTTTCACCTTGATATTTGAGATTTTTTCAAAATTTGAGATGGCACTCTAAGGCTTTTGCATTTGAACTCTTCAATTGTAACTATAGTAATACACTATAGTACTTATGATGTGATTACAAGCATCCATACTAAATCCAAACTAGGGATGCACCAATATGTTCATTTTGCATTCTTTAACATTGGAAACCAATAACCGATAACTTAATATCTTATTGTCTTAATATACATTTTTGTGAGCCTGAAACAAAGGACAAAAAGTTGACAGGTAAACCAGGTTACATTTAGTACTCTTTAAAAAAAAAACATGAACTAGTCTATATATAAAGCTTATACTTAAAAATAGTTAAATTTTCTGGTATCATGATTTCATAAACAAATTAATGATATTCTTCCACAATTCTAACACGTCTCAAGACAGAAACCATTCAGATAGCAATCGGCATTAAATAGTATGCTTTTGTTTCCAATTTACACATTTATAAATATCTACATTCTGTATCTACTACATCAACAATGTTTTTCTAATAGTAGTAAGTAAATGATCATGACAGAAAAAGTAGACTGTACTGGATTTTAAATGTGAGCATCGTGAACCCGATGTGGTTCAATCAGAGGAAGTGAATCATAATTTATCCGGTCAAATATATCGGCCTAATTTTATTATCGGACCGATACTGATAATAGTAAAAATTACAATTTATCGGCCTACACTGATATGACCAATAATATATTGTGCATCCCTAATCCAAACTAAATGTTGTCATGATTCCGTCATGTTTATTCTTGGTCTTGCGACGGAGTCATGGCATGGCCTTAGGTTTTATGTGGTCTTCTATACTCTCTCTCCGGTCCTCGTCGACGTTTCCTGCCCTTTTGTCTCGTTATTGCTTGTTTATTAGTTAATGCCCTACACCTGTTCCCTCTTGATTTGCCTCCCTATATATTGACCTCGTGTCTATTGTCTTGTGCTGTTCATTGTTCATTGTGTCATGTGGGTGAGTTCCTGGTGTCAGTAAGTTTAGTTTATTCGTAGTTGATGTAATGTTTTAAAAGTCTAGTCCTGTTAGTTTAGTAAGTCTTTGTTCCTGTCTGCACTGCATGTTATGTGTTTTACCCCCTTGTGGGTTTTGTGTTTTTGTATTTAAAAAAGCCTTTTTGTTAATTACCTCCCTATCTGCACTTGGGTCCTCTGTCTCTCACCACACCCCAAGAATTCATGACAAAATGTAACGACAGGCTTTCAACTGTTTGGGGTTTTTTTTTGACTTTTTTGTCGTTTCAAATTCTTAAATAAAATAATACCATTTTAGTTGACTGATTAAATTAATAAAAAATGCATAAATAATAAGCCCCACCATCTCACAGCACATAAAGTGATATATATATATATATATATATATATGGCACAACAAGGGATTGTTCTGTGCACATCGGCAATGCAGGTTTGTATATTGGCTGCTCCACTGCATTGTAACATGACCACATACCCACACCGACACAAAACACAAAAAGACTTGGGCCTGCAAATGAATTTGACTTTTTGTATTTGAGTAGAGACAAGAAAATATACATATAAAACCCTATGTTGGGTGTGCACCGTTTAACCTATACCTGCTTATTTCTCTTTTTTTTTTGTGTGTGTGCATTTTATATGCGGGGATTATATTTTCATAACACATCAAAAATGTTGTAATGCTGATTTTCGTTGGAGAAGGAATTTATTTATCCCTCTATAATTTAAATTACAGACAAACCTTTTGTAGAAGGTATAGACAACCAGACCAAACATTAGATTCTTAAGTGTGAAACTAGTTTTATTCATACCGGTTATATTCGTTCAAATTAATATTCAAGAAAACTAATGAAAACCTTTTTCATTCTAAACATTTGTGCTAGCTGTTGTGACTATTATTGATTGGCCAGCATGTGCTTATCTTATGAAAGCAGTAATTTGTCTACGCTTACCAATTATGTGTTCAGGCGACAACACGTTTTTTTATATTTGTTTAATGTATTTTTAAAGCAAAAACGGATTTCTATAAATTCACTTTTATTTATCTCATATTTCAATAAAATTGTATTATAAAACATTACTTTATTTTCATCAAGTCTGATGAAACTTTAAACCTATTCTTTCTAACTCCAAAGAAATAAAAAAGGTCCGTAGCCAAGGTTTGAAAATTAGTAAGAATATAAAACCTAGAATTCTATAAATTATTGAACATGAATAAATTTACTGCTTAATGAAGATAACAAATTATAAACGTAAGTATCTATGGCGGGGCTTAAGACTATGGCTAGAGGATTTCTAAAAAAATTGCTGGTAAAGGAAGTTTAATCTTCGCGTCGAGTGGGTTTCGATCCTACGTTGACCCAGACACCAAAGTTACAGTGCAGATTGACATTGTCTCTAACCCCTTCACTATTTGAGCTGATTTATAACTGGTGTCTTTTATCAATTTATTGTCTCTGTTAAAACAGTTACTAACATGACCCGGCAATAAACGATAAAAAAGATTATAAAACATCCATATCTAACAGCTTATTAGATAGATACATAAATAGATAAGTGGATCTTTCGCATGCTACATGCATTGTGATGGCAAGGAGTCAGAAATGGAAGACAGGCCCCCTAGGCCTACAGTAATGGTTTAGCCCTTCCGCTCGTCAGCCAATGGGAACTCAACAGGCTTACACGTCCAAACTGGGCAAGTGGCCGGATGGGTCAAAAACACGCGAAATTGACGTCTGACGTCACGCGTAGAGTACGCGTTGTTTGCGCGTAGAGTAAGCGTTGTTTGCGCGTAGAGTACGCGTCGATTTTCCACGCATACACTACGCGCACTCTACGCGCAAACAACGCGTACTCTACGCGCAAACAACGCGTAGAGTACGCGTAGTTAAGGCGTTAAAATACGCACGTATTTGACCCTCCTGGCGTTCCATATTCACGCTTCATTCGCGTCATTCGCTCCGCCTCATCATCTCATAACCAGGGCTTCATTCGCGTCATTCGCGCCGCCTCATCATCTCATAACCAGGGCTTCATTCGCGCCTCATTCGCGCCGCCTCATCATCTCATTACCAGGGCTTCATTCGCGTCATTCGCGCTTCATTCGCGTCATTCGCTCCGCCTCATCATCTAATAACCAGGGCTTCATTCGCGCTTCATTCGCGTCATTCGATCCGCCTCATCATCTAATAACCATGGCTTCATTCGCGTCATTCGCGCTTCGTTCGCGTCATTCGCTCCGCCTCATCATCTCATAACCAGGGCTTCATTCGCGTCATTCGCGCTTCATCCGCGTCATTCGCTCCGCCTCATCATCTAATAACCAGGGCTTCATTCGCGTCATTCGCGCCGCCTCATCATCTCATAACCAGGGCTTCATTCGCGTCATTCGCGCCGCCTCATCATCAGCAATGTGGAATTGGTTTACTGTACGGAATTAGTTTACATACAGTTGGTTTAAAAAAAAAACACCCTTTCTCTCAACAGGTAGTGGTCTAGCTTTTGTTGAAACCAGTAAATTTGTATTGCCACCTAATGTATTATGGCTCCTGTATGACATACCGCTTGTTGCTCCCTAACTCTTTGTAAGTCGCTTTGGATAAAAGCATCTGCTAAATGACTAAATGTAAATGTACTGTAGGAGCTCTTCCACTCTCAAGTACCACCTAAACGCAAAGCATCCCATAGCTAATGAGGAAGTAAACACAAGTTCATCTTATTGAACATAATTTAATTTTCATCACCAATTATCATAGTAGAACAGCTTTCTCAAGCAGTTTGTGATGCATTTTGGAATCAGGAGATGAGCCCCTGATCTAATGCGCCACCTGGTTTGAGACACCGGTTCTCAAAGACTTACTTTTAGTCATTATTTGGGTAGCACATATATTCTGAATGCCTTCGGCAGAATACAAATGAGCCATTTTAATCTAGATTAATCTATATTAATTCCAAGATTAATCTAGATTAAAAAAAATAATCTATGCCCACCACTAATCAGAACACATTTTATGACCAATTTATGAAGAAATCCAAGTAAGACCAAAGGGTTCACATACTTTTTCTTTCAACTGTATGTACAGTTGAGGGGCCTAATAATTGATGTTATGTCTTTACATAATAATTATGAAAAGGTGAAAGGGGCCCAACACACAGCCAGATCTAGCCAGACAGCATCTCCTGGAGAGAATGAAAATTTGTTGTGTACTTATGAATATGAATTAACAATTAATATTGATGTGTATTGTTGCTTTCTCTTGTATTCTGAAAATAAATGTTTATGAATATGAATGAACGCTTATTAATTATAATGGTTTTCAGTGAGGTACCATGGGTCTGATGCCCATTCCACCTAAAACAGTACATTTTCATGATTTCATTTGAAAGAATGAACACAATTCTTCCTTCCATTCAAATTCCATGCAAAGATAAGATTTCGCAATCCTCAACTGATTTTCACAATTCAGGTGTCGTCGGAAAAGGAATTTTCAGCTCTGTCTAGTAATGTGATCCATTTTGAGCTTAGGGGTGTTTGGAAATTTTGTCATCATACCTAATTTAAGCAACCATTTCAGCTTCAAAACCGGATTATGGATGCTGTGCAAACTAGCATCTTATAAAAATCCTTATGTGCAAGAATGTAGAGGTAAAAACAAATAATATTTGTTCCAATCATGTTTGTACCCTTGTTGCATTGGGAACTAATAAGAAGTTTGGACAGTTTAGTAAAAGTCAAAACAACATTGGTGCATATTGCTGTATTTTAAGTGTTTAATCCCATTTTGTAGACACACGGTTCACTAATGTTTTGCTTCTGAAGAAATGTATATTGATTTAATAATTGTTAAGTGAATATTTCTGCTATATGATTCTGCAAAACAAGACAAACAATTCTTTATTTCTTGCAGTGCACTTGTTACTTGTTTTAATATATAAAATTAGCCACCATGATGACTATTGCTGGTGTTGTACAAAGAAGGAGAGGTACCCACCCACTTTTAAAAAGTAAAAAGGTACTTTCACTTTGAGTAAATATTTTAACTGGTAATTTTACGTGTACTCATGTACAATTTCATCAAATTAGTAATATTTTTTAGGGTCCTAGGGCTGAAGTTCTGAAATGATGAGCCATTTTTTATGCAGTATACGAGAATAACAAAGCATCACCCAAATTCTAACCTATCAAGTTACTATATTTGAACATTGCAAACCTCAATTAAACAACCATTTATTTCATATGTAAATTACATCTCATGTAAACAAGAGTATAGAAAATGTTAAGATTTTAAGAGTATCTATATAGAAAACAAAATCCACTGTATCACACAAATGTATCAAACCAATGAAACATTTTTTTACATGTTTTAAGCAGGAAGCATAAACCAGCTTTACATGCCGTCAAGAAACATGAACTTCATGTAGACATGACTCATCCTGAATACATGTATGACGAGTTGAGGTCAACGAGCCATGAGTTTGTGTCTGCTGCTCTGCTCCACCAACCTGTGATACTCTGCTAGTTTATCTTTGAGATTCTTGTACATCTGTGAACAGAGAAACCATAGAATATTAAAAAGATGTCATCGGAACATTTTTCCAAACAGACCCGCCTGACTTTATAACTGTTTAAACAAGAGGCTGATATCATCGACCATTACAATGTTTTACTTTAGACATTGTCCGATGCCAATTTGGCAGACATCATCTAAACCTAATGTGCATCGTTAAAATATTTGTAACATTTGAAAATTCTACAGTTACATGAACTTTGTTAATTATGTGTTTTACTGAATGACCACAATAAAATAGTGATTTTCTATAAAAAAATCTATTGAAATTGTGAAATGATCAAAGCTGCAGCTTAGCATCAGTGTGTCATTTACAGTGATGGCCGACACAGAAAGCCTCCAAAGAGCACCACCATCTACCACAAACAATGAGCTTTTGTCTTAATAATATACATTCATAAATACCTGCAGACTGTGTGCTGATGCATAATGGCATAGTTTTAGTATGAATGTTTAACACAACTAGGGATGCAGCAATTAGCGAATTTTACTATTACATTTAGGAAAATATTTATGTTTCCTAAATTTGATCCCCTGCTGAATTTGTTATTTTGCCTGCTTACAAGAAATGAAGGGACTATCAATTTTATGGTAGGTTTTTTTAAATGATAGAGAGAGAATATATTAAAAAAATCAGGGGGAAAAATGCTATATAAAGATTATAAATTGATTTGCATTTCATTCGGTGAAATAAGTATTTGATCACCTACCAACTAGCAAGAATTCTGGCTCCACAGATTGGTTATGTGCCTTTATGAACAGCAGATTAGTCTAGTAACTTTAAGAAAGTACCCCTAAATCAGCTTGTTATCTATATAAAAGATGCCTGTCAACAGAATCTGTATCTTCCATTTCAACATCTCCACCACCTGGGTCAAGACCAAGTAGGTTTTAAAGGATGTCAGGGACAAGATTGTAGACCTGCACAAACCTTGAATAGGCTACAGACAGACGCTTGGTGAGAAGGAGACAACTGTTGGTGCAATTATTTGGAAATAGAAGAAATACAAATTAACTATCAAATACCCTTGGTCTGCAGCTTCCTGAAGATTTCCCGAATGGAGTAAAGATGATCATGAGAAAGGTTAAAGATCAGCCCAGAACTACATGGAAGAAGCTTGTTAACGATTTCAAGACAGTTGGGACCATTGGTAACACGCTATGCCACAATAGATTGAAATCCTGAAGCACCAGCAAGGTCCTCCTGCCCAAGACGGCCCATCTGGCTCGTCTGAAGTTTGATAATGAACATCAAAATGATTCAGGTAAGGCTTTGGCCAAAGTGCTGGCACTGCTGGGAGAACAAAATTGACTCCTGTTTCTGGAGGGAGAGAAATGCTGACTATGACACCAAGAACACTATCTCTACAGAGAAGCACAGTGTTGGAAACATAATGCTTTAGGGCTTTTTATCTCTGATACGGGTACAGGAAGACTTCACCGCATTGAGGGGCTGAGGGACAGGCCCGTAAAATCTTGAACGAGAACCTCCTCCCCTTAACTAGATCACTGTCATGTTAAAGGCACATCCTGATCCTATCTTACCTAAAACCTAAAACATATTTTCTGGATTTCTTGACGTACATTCCTCAGCTTGTTAGGTTAGGCCACATCTGCTCCACTACCATCACCCTCAACACTGGTGTACCACAGGGCTGCGTACGGAGCCCCTTTCTCTACTCCCTTTTCACACTCGACTGCAGGCCTGTGAACGGACCTAACTCCAAGTTTGAAGACGATACGACAGTGATTGGTCTCATCAGCAACAACGATGAGACTGCTTACAGGGAGGAGGTCCAGCACCTGGCCACATGGTGCTCAAACAACAACCTGCTCCTTAACACCTCCAAGACAAAGGAGATCATCGTGGTCTTCAGGAAGGCGAAAGGAGGCACACACGACCCAATCCACATTAATTAAAGTTTGCACTAATGGACTACTTTCAAACCTGCATTAACTCATCTACTGCACTGTAACTTCAGTAACTGCACTGTAACTCTATTAACTAAATTAACTCATCTACTGCACTGTAACCTTAATAACCGCATTAACTCATAAACTGCACTGCAACTTCAATAGCTATGTCTATAATAAATGTACACTTAAGTCACTTGCACTATTGTATAGTCTAAATTGTTATCTGTTAATAACCACCTGTACATTAATGTTCACAGTATATAGCTTTCTGTATATATTGTTCATTGTACATACCGACTGTCATATTTTCATAGAACATTCCTTCTGTAAAGTTTTTTCGTAGTACATGCCCATTGTATAGTATGTTCCTAATATGGTATTCTGTATTTATTCACACTGTATATCCTGCACTTGCTAATTGCACTTCTGGTTAGAGCTAAACTAAATTTCGTTACACTGTACTTGTATATGTGTAATGACAATAAAGTTAAATCTAATCTAATCATCAAATATTTCCGAAACAACTAAAGAGTGGCTTAAGGAGAAGCACATTAAATTTCCTAGCCAGTCTCTAGACCCTAGTCCTATAGAAAATCTGTGAAGGAGGCTAAAACTTGCTGAGCGACAACCAAGAAACCTTAAAGATTGACAGAGGAGTGGACTAATGTTAATTTCAGTGTTTGCTCCTCTCCTCAAGGGGGCGCGGTAGTGGCAAATTTACTTGTTGGAGTTCTGGAGCGAAAATGACAGTCTGTGGTTTTGTGTTGGTTGGAGCAGGGCTCTATGTTTCATCTGCGAGTAAATAAAAACTATTACGTAACATTTTTGCCTGGTCATTGGACTAAAGTTTACGGATTAACATTGGTAGCAGAGGATGGCTGCTGGAAGCTACAAAATTCCCCCACAATTTGATGAAAAGAAGTCGTATGAAAGTTGGAAAAATGAAGTGCAGATGTAGATGCGTGTTACGGAGCTGGAAAAAAAGAAACAAGCCTTGGCTGTTGCCTTATCGCTCGCAGGGAGAGCAAAGGATGCCGCCCTGGAAATATCAGCAGAAGATTTGAACAAGGATAACGGTATGACAACAATTCTAGAAAAACTTGACTCTGTGTTTTTAAAAGAGGAAAAAGATCGCCAATACGAGGCATACACTGAATTTGATCGGATTACAAGAGAGCACGGCATTTCTATGATTGATTACATCATTGAATTTGAACGCAAATATAACAAGCTCCATCAGTTCGGTATTATACTTCCTGATGCTGTATTAGCATTCAAGCTCCTTGACACCGCAGGACTCGATGTTAAAGACAAACAATTAGCGCTCACTGCTTGTCCTGCACTTACGTTTCCTGACATGAAGTCAGCACTGAAACAAATTTTTGGCGAAAACCATATGCACGAAGGTCACCGTAATAATGGCTCCGCATATTTTACAGAGGCTAACAGAAAAGAGAACAAGTCAGGTTGGCAAACACAATCAAAGGCACAGCCAGGAACAAATCCACTGGATAAATATGGTAGGCGATCGAAATGCGCTATCTGTCAAAGTACATATCATTGGGTGAAGGATTGTCCTCACAGAGGGGAACATGCTAAGATAGCAGAGGACTCAGAGCAGTGTAACATCATACTGTTTTCTAAAGAAACTTTATCTGACACAGAAATCTTTATGGTGGAATCCTTTGGTTCAGCAGTAATCGATACAGCCTGTACCAAAACGGTTTGCGGACAGAGATGGTTTGATCATTATGTCAATGGACTAAAATCAGCCGAGTTACAAAAACTGGAGTACATAGACAGTGCAAGGGCTTTCAGATTTGGCGATGGAAAAGTTGTACATTCTACAAAGAGAGTCAAGATTCCAGCCACAATTGGACAGACTAAATGCCGCATAGAAACTGAAGTAGTTCCAGCAGATATTCCATTACTTCTGAGCAAAACTTCACTAAAAAGAGCAGGTGCAGTCTTGGATCTTCAGAATGACAAAGCCATCATGTTTCACCACCCTGTAACCCTTGAACTCACCTCATCTGGACATTACTGTGTGAATTTAATGTCTAAAGATATCTCATGTGATACTGAAAAGTGTGAAGATGAAGTTCTAACTGTAACAGAGAACATGACTACAAAAGAGAAAAAGAGAGTACTCTTAAAATTACATAAACAGTTTGGACATGCCTCTGTGGACAGACTTAAAAAGCTACTAGCCAGTTCGGGCAATCAGGATGAAGAATGCATTGTGATCCTTAAAGACATAGTAGACAACTGTGAAACATGTGTAAAGCACAGCCGACCCAAACCAAAACCTGCTGTAGGACTGCCCATGGCCTCAAGCTACAATGAAACTGTGGCTGTGGATCTGCATGAATTAGAAACAGGAGTGTGGTATCTGCATGTTATAGACCATTTCACACGATTCAGTTCTGCAAGCATTGTGACTACAAAAAAAGCAAGTGAGATTGTGAAAAGCTTCATACATTGCTGGATCAGTGTTCATGGCCCACCGAGGAGACTGTTCAGTGACAACGGAGGAGTGTTTAACAATGAAGAAATGAGAGACATGGCTGAAAAGTTCAACATTGAGGTAAAGACCACAGCAGCTTATAGTCCATGGAGCAATGGTCTTTTAGAGAGACACAATCAGACTCTGACTGAAATACTGTTGAAAGTGAAGCATGACAACAGATGTGATTGGAGAACTGCCCTAGACTGGGCCCTGATGGCAAAAAATGCAATGCACAACGTACACGGGTTCAGTCCTTACCAGCTTGTTTTTGGACAAAATCCAAACCTACCATCAGTTCTCACTGACAAACCACCCGCTTTGGAATATTCCAGCGTGAGCACATGGGCAGGGCAGCATATTTCTACCTTGCATGCTGCAAGAAGAGCGTTTACAGAAGCGGAGTGTTCTGAAAGAATTCGAAGAGCCCTACGAAAACAATTAAGACCCACAGATGAAAGATATGAGTCGGGTGACAAAGTGTACTACAAACATGCAGGCTGTACACAGTGGAAAGGTCCAGGTGTCGTCATTGGCCAAGATGGGGCAGTGATCTTTGTGAGGCATGGAGGAACTTATGTTCGTGTGCACTATTCAAGACTCCGAAAGACAAATGACTACCACACAGACAAGATGGAAGTACAAAAACAACAAAATCCTGGGAGAGATACAGGTTTGCAGCTCACCGATATTGTCGAAATGGATGTTGATAGCATAACTGGGAGCATGGAAAATTCACACCAGGATGAGGAACGTGATGATACATCACAGCAGGATGAGGAACGTGATGATGCATCACAGCAGGATGAGGAATGTGATGATATATCTACTCAGCCAGAGTAAGATGTGAGAAGTCATAAGGACATACTTAAAGTTGGACAAACAATAACCTATACAGACAGAGAAAATGGTGAGGCTCGGACAGCAAAAATTCTTGGCAGAGCTGGAAAAGTTACAGGCAAACACAGACACTGGTATAATCTACAGTACACACAACCCGGGACTGTTGCTGGTGTTACTGGATCTGCTAATTTAAACCAGGTAGATGACCTACAGATTGTTTCTCCAGACACCACAGTAACACATTATGATCAAAATGAGAGTGATGTTTTCATTACTGAAGATGAGATTTTTGATTCAGCAAAAAAAACAGAGCTGGATAACTGGAAAAGAAACTGCGTGTACGAGGAAGTTAAGTACAACGGTCAAAAATGTATCAGCACAAGGTGGGTGTGCTCAGTCAAAGAAACATCTGATGGTGTAACGCCTAAGGCTAGGTTAGTTGCAAGAGGTTTTGAAGAGATGAATGTCAGTGACCTTCCTAAAGACTCTCCTACTTGTGCTTCCGATTCTCTGAGAATGGTTATGGCAGTCATATGTCAGAAGAAATGGCAGTTAAATTCCATAGATATCAAAGCTGCTTTTCTGCAGGGAAGAGAGTTGACTAGAAATGTCTATATTCGCCCTCCTTCAGAAGCACAGTGCAAAGGATCCCTGTGGAAGTTAAACAAATGTGTGTATGGTTTGGCAGATGCCTCTCTGTACTGGTACAACAAAGTCAAAGACACTTTGCAAGGTTTGGGAGGTCATGTGTCTCAAGTTGACCCTGCAGTGTTCTACTGGCTGAGTATCTCCGGAGAGTTAATTGGAATTCTTGCTTCTCATGTTGATGATTTTTTATGGGGCGGTTCTGAAGATTTTTCCTCTTTGGTTATCCCAAACTTAAAAACTGCTTTCCAGGTTGGGCGAGAAGAGCACCACAGTTTCAGTTATGTCGGAATGGAGATCACGTCTGAAAATGGTGATATACATGTGCATCAAAATACATATATAAAGAATCTTCATCCCATTGTTATTGATCCAGTCAGAGCTGTGCAACGTGAAGCTCCACTAACAGACCACGAAACCGACATTTTGAGATCCAAGATTGGACAAATATTGTGGGTTGCAAGACAAAGCAGACCAGATGTTGTATGTGACACATCTATCCTTGCTTCTTCCACAAATAATGCTACTGTTCAGACTTTGCATGATGCTAACAAGCTTGTCAGAAAACTTAAGTCAGAAGATGTGACTCTAAAGTTTCAGAACCTAGGAAAAGCAAGCTCAATGAAACTGGTTGTGTTTAGTGATGCCTCATTGGGAAATCTTCCGGATGGCGGTACTCAAGGTGGTCACCTGATTCTGTTGATGGGAGAAAATGGAAGATTCTCACCGGTTTCTTGGCAATCTAAAGGAATCAGAAGAGTTGTCAGAAGCACTTTGGCAGGGGAAACCTTGGCTCTTGCTGATGGCATTGATGAAGCGATGTGTCTGTCAGCACTCTACTCAGAAATTACAAATGGTAATAATTTGCCAATTGTCTGTGTAACTGACAATCATTCACTTTTTGATGCTGTGAAGTCTACGAAGTCAGTTGCAGAAAAGAGACTTCGTCTTGAAATCAGCAGCATAAAGGAACTGATTCAGTCTGGAAGTATCCAGCAGATCCTTTGGTCTGCCACAAAAGATCAACTTGCAGACTGTCTTACAAAAAAGGGGGCATCTTCATTAATGCGTTTGAAAGTTCTCAGTAAAGGAGTATGGGAACACAAATAAGCAGTAAAAGGCATTATGTTTTTTTTAGGAGAAATTGCCTTAATGTTCCAAATGTGTTATTGTTCAACCTCTTTATTTTTTTTGCTTTTGTGTTGTAATTAGATAAAATAAAAAAAAAAGGGGAGATTGTTAATTTCAGTGTTTGCTCCTCTCCTCAAGGGGGCGCGGTAGTGGCAAATTTACTTGTTGGAGTTCTGGAGCGAAAATGACAGTCTGTGGTTTTGTGTTGGTTGGAGCAGGGCTCTATGTTTCATCTGCGAGTAAATAAAAACTATTACGTAACATTTTTGCCTGGTCATTGGATTAAAGTTTACGGATTAACACTAAAATGTATCCTAACAAATGTGCAAACCTGGTGACCAACTATCGGAAATGTCTTCCCTCTGTGCTTTCCAACAAGGGTCTCTCCACCAAGTGCAAGGTTATTGTTTCTAGGGGATCAAATACTTATTTCACTGACTGAAATGCAAATCAATTTATAAACTTTTTATAAAATTTCCCCTGATTTTATTTTCATATTCTTTCTCAATCGGTTAAAATAAACCCACCATAAAAATCATAGTCCCATCATTTCTTTGTAAACAGGCAAACTTACAGAATCAGCAGGGGATCAAATAATTATTTCCCTCACTGTAAGTGCACTGAAAAATCGTCCCGGTTCATAAATCGTAAAGTCTCCGTTACACCATTTAGGATGTATAGAACTTAATAGTCCTGCATGCAGGTGACCCATCAATATTTGTATAACAGGTGAAATAATATTTACGTGTCCGGTGTGGTGCAGGCACGGGTAGGATGCGGGTACAACAGCGAAGACTTTTTTGACTCAGTCCTATGGGAAGCCAAACACACCAAATGTGGAACGAAACGAAGCAGTGTGTGAAAAGCTCGCGCAGCGCTGACATGTTATCTGTGGGGCCCAATGGACCGAGGCATGCAACCGCACAGGGAAGATGAGTTGTTTAGAGCCACCGAAAGGACGGTGCGGTGTTCCATTTGGCATTTGGTGTGCTTGGCTTCCAATTTAAAATGGCTTCTCGAATGACAGCCATAGTGGATAGATATCAAAGGGAGCAAGTTAAGCTTTTTGTCTGTAGCTGTCCTTTTGCTCAAATTCGTTCACATTTTGAATAAAACTTTTAGTCTTATTCAGTTCTTGTACCTGGTAAAATGAAACATGTTCATTTCATTTGTATGTTTGCTATATTATATTTTTTGGTGCTTTGCTAATACTGTACTAATTTTGTTCCCTTGGTGATTAACATCTTGGACCATATATGAAATGAAGTGACGACAAGAAATCCAGTGTTAACAATGGGAAAAATATAATATTTCTCTGATGCATTACGTTTGTGGACTAAAAAAGTAATGGGTGTTATATTGCGGACATGACGGATTTAGCATTTGCGCAAATTATTGTACATTACATATATATTTTATGAAACAGTGTATGGATATCAATGTAAAACCCTTTGTAATGATATGAAGTATAGGTAATGTATATGATGTTTAATACAGTTCTCAAACAAAAAATCTTAAAATACAGTTTAAACGCAATAAGACGCGACGCAAACGAGAACTTTAACACTTCTGCTGCGTTACAGATGGTGTCTTTGACAGGATTTCCAGAGAAGAACACCTGCCATTATCAACACATAATCATACCGACAAAGCATATTGACGTAATTTTCCAATACGGGCCGATGCTGATATTTAATGCCGACAATACTGTGCATTCCCAAAATCTTTGTTTTATGACATCATTTATTATAGTTGTTTGTTGTATAATTGATCAAATGTATTAATCAAGAAAGAAATGTGTCACCTTTTCATTGATCTGACTTTCACTGAGACTCCTTAAGAGCTGATCAATTGATGTGTAGGGTAGCCACACAAGAGATGCTGTAGCCGAGAGCGGACGCTGTAAGGAGAAAAATTTGCCCATGAAATCATCTCAACAACAACAACAAAAACTCTAAAACTGGTAAAACATTATACCTCTATGCCAAAATACTGATATCCCTTCCCAAGCATAGCGTCGACATACTCCAGCACAAGCTCAGATGCTGACTGTAGTTGGTCATAGTTCAGATAGAGACGCAGGAGAGCTGCGGCATCTATGACCTGAAGAAAAGCACAACTCAATCTTACAAATCAGCAGGGATGGAAACTCATCGGGGTGAAAACAATGGTGACATTGATGCGATCCCCATCACCCCCATTTTCAAAAACTTATCTAGACAAATCACAATAGTGACCCATTCTGGAATGGCAAATTTCGCCGAATGGTGACAAGTGTGCATCGCTTCCTCTGGCATTATACAGTGAACTATTTGAGGGAACCGCAATTAGTATAATGTAGTGGAAATACAAAACACAGGAAGTGTCACTTATGTATTTTTTTTCTTTGCATCTCATGTTAGGAAAAATCAAAAACTGTCTTTCTCACCTTGTGAGCATTAACCAGCCAGTCAGGCGGTGGTACACTGTGGGACAGTAGCTTGCTGATAACACAACGATGATATTCCGCATTTTGTGAGGGATGATTCTCCAAATAATAGGCTAAAAGTCGCCAAGCTTCATCTGTCGCACTGTGTGGTGATTTAAACAGCTGAGTTTATTCAAACAGCAGAGTTTATAAGAAAGAACAAGTGCACAGAGTCAGATTATACAAACCTGCATTCTTTGGTAGTGATGACAGATGGCAGCTGATTGGCCGCAAGCCAGTTCCACGCCTCCGTCTGGTCCCGATCTCCTTTATACTGTAGGTTAATACACCTACAAAAACACCCACACAAGGACACATCAGGTCTACTTCAAAGATCTGGAGAAAAATGGTGGTTCGGAATGGAGAAATCTAAACGTACTTAAAGGTGAGTCCCTCAAAGACTGGTGTCAGAGATAAGTTAAAGGTCTGACACAGCATGAGAGCTGTGTCAAAAAGTCCCGTTTGGACCAGCAGAGTCACCATCTCTACTGAAGATGCCCCTCCTGTGAGAGAAATAACAACAGGTATAAGTTTTACTATGAACAGTAAACAAGCTTTTTCAAAATTGAGAAAACATGCTCTAGCATGTGCAAGACTAGGAGAATGAAAGCATTTACTAAAATAATTTTAAACAATTTATATTTCCATGGTACCACAATAACAGACCTGCCAACCTTGAAATATTTTTTTTAACTAACCAGCAGCCGAAGAGACAGAACACAGGATTTTAACATTTAACATATAACATATTGGTTGTGAAAAAGCATCGCTGTCACATTTTTGAAAATAACTCCTCTTATTGCTTTCCCGCTCATTCTGCTTCACAACTCCTTCCTGGTGGAACATTCTTCCTAACTAAGTCTGGTCAACCACATCTCTCATAACATTCAAAAAACTACTTAAAACCCAACTCTTCTGTGAATACCTGACAGACAAAAGAGAAAAAAGAAAAACAATAACCCTTTCTCTCAACAGGTCTAGCTTTTGTTGAAACCAGTAACTTTGTATTGGCACTAAATGTATTATGGCTCCTGTATGACATATCGCTTTGATGCTCCCTAACTCTTTGTAAGTCGCTTTGGAAGCGTCTGCTAAATGAAAATGTAAACATTTGTATATTTAAATTTAGGAAACATTTGTGTATATTGTGTGTGTAAATAATCTTCAGTGGGATACCCTTGATGTGTATCAATCACATTTACTTGCTCTTGACTGCTTTGTTTCATAGGTCGCTGATTTGGGGGGCGTGGTTAAACATATCATAAAAAAGTACAGCTTTTACAGCACCAAAACAAGTATTATTTATCAAATAAAGACAGAATAATATGGCTCTTGTTTTCTGTTCGTTTAAAAGCAAAGGGAATGTTTTCTCATGTAATAAATGTTCATATATTTAATAAATAAAATATTATGGGGTGTACCTGAAGCCTACTTATTGTGATTATCACAAATGATTTATGCCTTTATAAAAAAAAGGCTGGTGCGAAAATAATTAATAATATACACACATCCTGAAATGGGCAGAATCACAAATGTGTTCTGTTTAATTAAAACTATAGGCCTTCCTAAAGCCACAATTTTACCTGAGCTAGCTGACATCAATATCCTAATTGTACAATGTGCAAAATGCATGATTCAGCATTTTTGATGGGCGGAGACAGGGCCATTGCTCCTGATACACTTTAAGGAACTGCTATGGGACATGGGCTCGTTTCTTTTTTTAGGTGGTCTGCTGCTTTCTCCCTCCCTGTCTGTCTGTGTCCTTATCTGATGTCATTTTTTGCTGCAAGTCACACACACACATGCACGCACGCACAAACAAACACCTCTATGTAACTTTCTATGATGCACACTTGCATTTACATTTTTTGCCAGCCTGCCATAATCTTCTTTAATCATTATAAACGTGAATAAATAAGTAATCTCAAAAGTTTGAATATGACGTTTTATTTTATTGACAATTATCGAGAGCTCGATTTTGAAGAGCGCATTCAATCGGATTCCCTTTTCTGAAAGAGAACGGCGCCGGAACACCGTTTTTATGTGAATAAAACTTGATGCTCTCTAGCAGATATAAGTGCACGTTATTGAGTGTGAGAATCCACCAGCGCAATCGGCACCTATGGTACTTGGTAAAATCAGGCTAACTTTTCGTGAGTGATCATTTATAAATCAGAAATAATGTTAGCGCATCTTGCGGGCATGTGCGCGTTACCAAATGAGCCCGCGAGATCATCGACTGCATAGGATTAAGATAATTCAATATTTCAACTTTCTACATCCACCTGAGCTCAGAAGACGTCTTGACGCTTCGTTTTAAACAATGCGTCAGTGCGTGTGGGTGGAAGGGGATCACGCGGGATTTTGTGGTTCTGCCGATTTGCTGACTCTTGTTATTGATTGACAGGCCATAGGAGGCATCAATCATCTCCGCTTTCTATTTGGGGGAAGAACTCAGTGCTATGATTGGACATGCTCTTCTTTTTTCTGTTGCTTGTTTTGAATACTGCACGCAGCAGAGGCGTCCTCAGGTTTTTGCGTAGTTTAGAGTGACAAATCGTACCAGCGTACTTTGAGGTGAAAATGCGTACCTGCTACGCAAAATGCGTGCATGTTGGCAGGTCTGCAATAATATGTAGGGGTGCAGAGGTCGCGTTAACTGAAAATTCTCCGTCATTGACAGATTTTTTCTTCCAGTGACGGAAAGATCTGATGGCCGTCCGTAATTTTTACCCGATTACAATGAGGGCTGTTTGCAATGCCCCTTTTTGTCGAGTTGGTTGCATCCAATCATTTCCTTTCATCAGAACATGATCGTAGGAACGCGTACACTTCCAATTCATTAGGCAACTCAAAATCGCCTCATCCATTAAGGAAAACCCACGCGGGATCAGCGGAGACTTGCGGTGTGGAGCCAGGGGCGTGTATAAACAAGGCGACCATGATGGCCCAATTTGTTTCGCCATAGTTCCAAAACGAACTGAAAATCGTACTGCACTTTTTATAATAACACGGCGATCTTGAACGTTGTTTGTGGATCTGATTCCGCAAAGCTTACATCTGTCGTGCAACCCGTCTCATCAATCTGCAAATGAATAACACAAGTTTACGCTTTACGATTGCATATAATACGACCCTCTTGTTGTGGGCTCTCATACACAAACAAGTGGTGCAGTGTTTACAGATTTTTTTCCTTCAGAGAGCGATAGGGACTAGCCTCATTTAGGATGAACCTTAACTTTAAGTGGGTGGAAAAATGTCTCTGTGTGTCTTATTTAATGACCTAACAGCAGCTTAAAATTACTTGTAAGTGAGTGAATGAGTGATTACAAAACAGTGAGTATAAGCACCTGTCATTGTTACTGTCTGGACATATGAACATTTGTCTGTAATTCCTATTTTATTCATTCATTCACCAAACCTCTACAGATGATCCAGAATGCATCAGCAAGAGTTGTCTTCAATGAACCAAAGAGAGCACACGTCACTCCTCTCTTCATTAAGTTACGTTGGCTCCCTGTAGTTGCTCGCATCAAATTCAAGACTCTGCTCCTGGCCTACAAGACCACCACTGGTACGGCACCCCCTTATCTTCATTCACTTATGCAGACTTATGTACCCACCAGATACTTACACTCTGCAAACGAACGACGTCTTGTGGTGCCATCCCAAAAAGGTAAAAAATAGCTCTCACGAACCTTCTATGGATCTGTTCCTAATAAAGTAAGCTCAAAGAACGCGTACGTCCCGAAGACTTCACAAACATGCTAATTAGCACATAATGTCACATACAAAAAAAGATTGACGGATTTTTTATAAGCCTTTCCATCAAAATGACAGACAATGGAAAAAGTCTAGCGCAACCTCTGTTGGGGTGAGCGAGGCACATACTAACGCAGGGTTAATACACACAGCTGAAAAGTGTCTCATCGATATACAGGTGCAAAAAATAGAATATCATGAACAAGTTCTTTTTCTTTTGTAATTTAATTCCAAACAATATACTTTCTAATATTCTAGATTCATTACTAGGGCTGCAACAAACAATTATTTTGATAGTCGACTAATCGGATATTATTTCAATGACTAATCAGTACGTTTTTAATGATCATTCAGCTTTTGCAACTAGTTAAAACATTGAGTTATAGATAATTTACGTAAAGAATAAAATCAATTCAGCTTTTGAAATTTGCTTTAATGAACTTGAACCAACTGGTTACTCTCTTTAAGTTTGCTGATTCTGTCCAACTCGAATCACACAAATACTCTCTCTCTAGAAACTTTTAAATACAAATACAAATAAATAAATCAGGTACATTAAAGGCAATTTTTTTTTAAAATGTAAAAAAATCTCTTGACAGAAGCATTAAGCAGCATTTCTATGAAAACAGTTCAGTTTAACTCTTTCCCCGTCAGCCTTTAAAAAAAAAGTTGCCAGCCTACGCCACCGTTTTTTTGGACAAACAATATGTTCAATGAAAGAACACAGTCTCTGCTTTTAAACAAAGGAAACCGTATTCTTCAATCTTGATTTGATCTTTTTTATCACTCTTAGATGTGGGTAGGTTTCTTCAAAAATGCATCACTTTGATTAAAAGATAATTTTGAGTCAATTCGTTTTTTTTGTCAGAGATTCCGCACAGATTACACTCAGAACAATCATTAAAAAACGATAAGAAATAAACTTAGGTTGTAGAATTCTGTATTTTCCCGAAAGGTGTGTAACAGCGCCACCTGCTGTACAACAGTATAACCACTGATTGCCGTTATAACTCGTTTGGCATGGAACCGTTTTTATTAAATGACGAGATAAATCAGTAATTATGTCGTTGAAAGAGTTAATGAAAAAGCAAGAAACAGAATAAAATATTTTAAAATAAAGGCAAGATATAAGACTCATATCACTTAACTTCCCTCTCTTATAATCATTTTCCTCTCATGTAATACCTAATAGTGTTATAATAATCAAAACAGGCTTGACTTTTAAACTCTATCAAAGCTTTCTACTTTGGAAAACAAATTATAACATAACTGTAATTATTTGATTATTGTTGTTATTATCATATTCTCTCATAAAAAGATTTACCGTTAAGTTAGTTATTTAGCTCTAGATTGAGAACACTCGCCTCTCTTCTGCTCATTCTCCGGGATGTTTCCTTTATAAATACTCCAGCATGCAGGTTATGCTGATGTGAAAGGCAAGTTCCGCCTTCCTTGCATTACACAACCGCATTTTGTCGTTTTCAATTTGGTAAATCTTTCCTACACTTTAGTTCACATTTGTTTGTACTCCGCCATAATTCTCGCTGTGTGTCCTTCTACTGCGATAGCATTCGGGAAGGCAGCATTACACTCTAGCGCTACAGTGCCGTAGCGGTCAAATTGTGATATTGCAGGCCCTTAAATTAAGTCATGTGATCAAACGACTACTCGACAACAAGAATGTTTGTCGACAATGTCAACTTATCGTTTCAGCCCTATTCATTACGCATAAAGTGAAATATTTCTAGAGTTTTTTATACCGATGGCTACAATTTCCAGCTCAATATTTATTTTTAATCCACATTCTCAATCATGCCCTTGGACTGGCAGACCGGGGTGGTGGTCCCTCTTTTTAAGAAGGGGGACCGGAGGGTGTGCTCCAACTATCGGGGGATCACACTTCTCAGCCTCCCCGGGAAAGTCTATGCCAGGGTACTGGAGAGGAGAATCCGGCCGATAGTAGAACCTCGGATTCAGGAGGAACAGTGTGGTTTCCGTCCCGGTCGTGGAACACTGGACCAGCTCTATACCCTCTCCAGGGTGCTGGAGGGTTCATGGGAGTTTGCCCAACCAATCCACATGTGTTTTGTGGATTTGGAGAAGGCATTCGACTGTGTCCCTCGCGGCATCTTGTGGAGGGTGCTCCGGGAGTATGGGATTCGGGACCCTTTGCTAAGGGCCATCCGGTCCCTGTACGACCGGAGTAGGAGCTTGGTTCGCATTGCCGGCAGTAAGTCAGACTTGTTCCCGGTGCATGTTGGACTCCGGCAGGGCTGCCCTTTGTCGCCGGTTCTGTTCATAATTTTTATGGACAGAATTTCTAGGCGCAGCCAGGGGCCGGAGGGCGTCGGGTTTGGGGACCACATGATTTCATCTCTGCTCTTTGCGGATGATGTCATCGTGCTGGCCCCATCAGACCAGGACCTCCAGCATGCACTGGGACGGTTTGCAGCCGAGTGTGAAGCGGCTGGGATGAGAATCAGCACCTCCAAATCTGAGGCCATGGTTCTCAGGCGGAAAAGGGTGGCTTGCTCACTTCAGGTAGGTGGAGAGTTCCTGCCCCAAGTGGAGGAGTTCAAGTATCTGGGGGTCTTGTTCACGAGTGAGGGAAGGATGGAACGGGAGATTGACAGACGGATCAGGGCAGCTTCTGTAGTAATGCAGTCGCTGTACCGGTCTGTCGTGGTGAAGAAGGAGCTGAGCCGCAAGGCGAAGCTCTCGATTTACCGGTCAATCTACGTTCCTACTCTCACCTATGGTCATGAGCTGTGGGTCATGACCGAAAGGACAAGATCGCGGATACAGGCGGCCGAAATGAGCTTTCTCCGCAGGGTGGCCGGGCGATCCCTTAGAGATAGGGTGAGAAGCTCGGTCACTCGGGAGGAGCTCAGAGTAGATCCGCTGCTCCTCCACATCGAGAGGGGCCAGCTGAGGTGGCTCGGGCATCTTTTCCGGATGCCCCCTGGACGCCTTCCCGGGAAGGTGTTCCGGGCATGTCCCACCGGGAGAAGACCCCGGGGAAGACCTAGGACACGCTGGAGGGACTATGTCTCCCGGCTGGCCTGGGAACGCCTCGGTGTCCCCCCGGAAGAGCTGGAGGAAGTGTCTAGGGAGAGGGAAGTCTGGGCAGCCCTGCTTAGACTGCTGCCCCCGCGACCCGGCCCCGGATAAGCGGAAGAAGATGGATGGATGGATGGATTCTCAATCATTTATTATGATTGTGTCCATAGTGCATTATCAAGTCCAAAGTCAATGCAGCCATCTAGAAGGAGATTTGAAATCCTTGTAGTTTCCGTCTGCTGACTGCCCACAGTGCCAAATCTACTTCTAACTGGTTTGCTGACCATGACATTACTGTGCTTTATTGGCCAACCAATTCATCTGACCTGACCCTCATAGAGATACTATAGGGGATGGTCAAGAGAAGGTTGAGAAACATCCAATCAAATAAAACAAGACGAGCTAAAGGCCACCAATTAAGCAACCTGGGCTTCAATAAGCCCTAAGCAGTGCCACAGGCTGATAACATGTCACACCGCATTGAAGCAGTAACTCATGCAAAAGGAGCCCCAACCAAGTATAGAGTGCATCATTTAACATACTTTGAAGATCTTGAACATTTCTGTTCTGTACATAATGTTTTGATTCATCTTTTGAGAAAATTGATTTTTTTGGGTTCTAGTGGTAGCCACCAGAATTAAAACAAAAAACTATTTCACTATGTGCCTAATGAATCTAGAATATAAGAAAGTTAGTTTTTTTATTAAATTTGAAAAGGAAAAGAACACATTTTTAAGATGCACCTGTAATGTTTCATACCATTCGATATTGATAATTATTGACACACTTAAAAAGCCTTTATTAAGACCAGTAGAAAATGAAGTTTGAAATGTACCACTTTTAAATGTATAACTGTCAAGTGTTTTGGTAATAAGTAGACTCATTATAACAGAGACGGCAACAGGTTTATTAGGTTACTGTCACTTTAAGAGCTAAATGCTAATGCTTACACACATCCACTGTTAACATTCACCTATAACAAAAGCCACTGTTTATGTGAACCTTGTGTGTTTTTCACATAATCTTGTTTGCACTTTACAGCTGAATAGCTAAAAAGACGCAAAAGAGAACTTTCTTAAGTACCTGCACAGTTAACACTGCTTGTCTATGTGGGCCACGTGCTCATATGTCAGAAGAAACGAGTCAAATCGCTTTAAAGTTTAAACAGTCAAAACTTTAAAATGAATGGTAATAATAAACTTACGTAATGATGAATAACTGCAATGTATGTGACATAGATATATACGAAGTTAATTGTTGAACTTGAATGCGAGTCGCGCTGCATGCACTCATGGAATGAACACTGTATCGCGATTAATGATCTCCCTGTAAAAGCAAGATCCAAATTTGCAAATCTAATCCTAAAGGTCTTTGCATATACATTCCGAATGCGTTTTCTGTTGTTACGTCTCTGAATTGTTAAAATGGCCACTCAAAATACTTGACGGATGCGAAAAAGGCAGAAAATCCGACCCTGTCCGAATTTCTTTACGTGCGAAAATTTCTGACGCAAATTTTTGACTCAATGTGCAATGGGCTTTGATATGAAAATTTCTTGCACTTATTAAGGAAATAAAAGGCTGATTACGATCCATGGGTTGTTATTAAACAAAAACCATAATATCTAAACAGAGACTCCTAGCTAGCATCTGTTAACTAGGCTTTATTTTTATTTTAACCTCACTTGACCTCAAGACAATGAGATGAAAACAAATCAAATTCCACTGATCGCGGAAATAACTGACAATTATGTTTGTTTTGTAACAGTGCATTCACACCGCTAGCGACTCTGCCGCTAGTCTCTTGCTACGAGGTCAAAAGAAGGCTTCCCTAGATTTGGTTAACATATATAAACACTCTGCTGTAACTGATGAGAGACGGATGACGTGAGCTCTACTGCTTTACTAGTCTGCTGTAATTGTACAGGAATGGTAGGTTCTAGAATCAAATGTTAAGTGTTGATTTTGTAGCAGAAACATATATGGTGTGTACAAATATGATTAATCAATCTCAAATTTTTAGGATTGACTTTTTTTTAAAGGGGTCAAATGGCACGATAACTTGTTTTTATGTGTTTTTAGTATGTTATAAGTTGCCCATGCATGTATTAGACGAGTACAATTGCATAAATTAAAGTGTGGGAACAAAATATGCATTTTATCTTAAAGCGAATGCCTGTCTGAAATGCCTCGTGTTGCCACACCCCACAAAACTACGATAGTTTGTGGTATGATTTGACTATGACCGCCCAAATGTATACGCAAGTAAGGTGGGGATACCTGTCAGTACAATTGCTTTGGAACCTGATGTTCCAAATATGGTAAGAGGCGTTACATTTCTGTCATACGCTTTCAGTATTCCACCAATCAATACCCGCTGGTTAACTAGCCAATGATAGCACACCTCGCTTTTCAGAGCGATGAGCTTTGTAAAGAATCTGTGCGTTTCAGAGAGGCGGGGCAAAGAGGAGATACAAAAATGCACGGGATGTGGAAAATACAGCGTTTTTGAACCTTATATTGTGTATACACATTACATTACATCTAAAACAAACGATAATATTTGTTTTAGCAATGTCATATGCCCCTTTAATGCCATGTAAGCTTCAATGGCTATATTCATGGCGAGCGACGCATTTAATAATAAAAAATAAAAAAATAAAGTTATTCAGTAAATATTCATTTTTTCTATGCTTAATGGTTTGTCACAAGATTAACATTTTGGGGGTTTTCTGCTAGTGATAATAAAAATGTGTGAAAGGTTTATGTTGTGTAATTGAGGTAAAAGCAAAAAGCATTGTGCCCCCCAACTATCCAACACCACATACATATCAAATGTCCTTAGCAAGCAGGCCATAACTGGCCAGACTGACATTTGAGGATGATATGCATCTTGTCCTGTCAAAGATCTCTCCATGCATTGACAAAATTATTACTCAATGCCAGCAATAGTCGTCAAACTCATTGATAAAGCCTCACAAATGACTAGAGATGCCTGACAGAAGTCATTTTGAAAGCGCCTACATTCAGTCTTTTTTACCCCCTACACACCAGTGTGAATATTGATATTATTGCTATTGCATTTCAAAAAAGGCCAATTTATAGGCTTCTCCTAGGTTTATATTTTTAAATTTCAAAAGGCCTTCTGATGGTTTTGTTGTATTTATATATAGGCTATTATTTATGCTTCCATCTATCTTGTTATAGTAATAAACATATTGTTTGTTTGAAAACAACATTTTTGTCATCCTTACTGCAAGATTACAACAGTGTTTATATTGTTAAGTGAAAGGGGGCTCTAAAATATTTTCTTGTGAAAAAGGGGGTATCATACGAAATAAGGTTGGGAACCATTGCTGTACAGTATTGCGAGTCATTTGAGATAATGTGTCTTTACCTGCAATGGCTGCTGAGGAGGGGTCCTGCTGGGACAAAGTCAGACGACTGCGAGCTAAAATATAGTCCCTCTCTAAATCCTTCAGCTCCAAGATGTCAATCTGCTGATTAACTGTGAAAAAAGTTTAAAATGTAAAGAAATTTACAACATATACATAGAATGTATCATTGCTATCTTAGTGGCAATAGTTTAGGGTGGCTTGTTTACCTTGACCACCAGACATTTCACCATCATAGTTTCTCTTCGGTGATGCACCTGCTCGCTCATACTAGATTTACAAAAAAAAGTATCCTTCTGAGCTCATGATTCATTTAATACAAATTCAAGAAATAGTTTTGGTCATTTTTTCTCACCATCATTATCCAACCCTGATAAGTTTTTCCATGAAACACAAATAAAGATGCAAATAAACATTTGTAATACAAATATAGCTGCGGGGAAATTATAAGACCATTTTAAAGATAATATCAGTTTTCCTGAACTTACTATTTATGTGTATTAGGAGCTTATGTAAAATTGTTGTTTTTGTATTAATAACTAACAATATGTGTCCCAAATTTCAAACAAAAATAACGTTTTTTTTCCCATTTATTTGCAGAAAATGAAAACTGGAGAAAAAGGTTAAAAAAATAAGAAAAAATAATGTTTTAAAAAATGAAAATATGTTTGTGCTATGAATGTAATCTAATATGTTTAAATCTCACAAGGGAGGTTTGCACATTTTTTTTTTTACAATTAAATGAAAATTCTTGCAATATTTACAATGTTTCTCCAATTTATAATGGCAAAATGTTAAAATTGTCGTCAGAATGTGATCGTCAAAAGCTGCTAATAGAGCTTCTGTTTAAAAGTGATTTTATTCTTATTGTCTTGATATTTAAGCAGCAACAACATGATGCAACATCTGACAATATAATGACATTATTATTTGCATTGTTGGAATGAGACATTGTGTTTCAGAGAAAAGTCATATAGGCGTATGAATGAATGAGTATTTTATATATGAATGAATTAATGATAAATACTCACAACCGCTCCAGATGAGGGCTGTACAATCCAAGCATAGTCCTGACGAACAAGCCTCAGACAATTGAGGGCTGCCAGGTAACAGTTCACCTGTTTCTGCAGGCCAATCAAAGTACGAACCTCCCGTCCCAGACGCATCCCATACTCAAACATAACTGTACCCGCTGAAACGGACATCATCTTTCTGTTAGTTCATGTCCCAAATTTTTGTGAAGAAAGCAATGGGCTAGTTGTACAAGATTGTGGCGGTGAGCTTTTGCGACGCCAGGGTCAGCAGACTAGTTTCCGTTCGTATAACACAGAGTAGTTTTGGGTTAGCAATGTAAAGAGGATTTGTCATTACTTTCTTGATTTTTAGCACAAAACGGCAGGTGTAAAAGCGCCATTTTTAAAAAGCACAGGGGTGCAAATTTTAAACAAATAAAGGCAGCTTGCTGCCAATGTCTGCATAAAGGTTCTGTATAAAAGCCATAAGCGTAATTTATGGACGTGCGTAGCACCTACGCCGTAGGCTGTGCGTAGCTCTGCGTAGCCTGAAGTGCACCTCTCAAAAAGTGTAACAACGCGACAACTCAATGCGGACCCTACGCAAGCGCTGTTTTGGCACTACGCTGTCTGTCTGAACCCCCCCCCCCCTCTGTGACAGCGTCATGTTCACACATTTCCGATGGAATTATCTAAGTAAATGATTTGTTATTCTGTATTCATAGTCTCAAGCTGCAACAAAAGTTTACTTGCCGCGATCACTGCTGATGCTTAACAAACAATCTCCTTCTACTTCTGCTCTTGTCTCGGTAACATAAGCAACAATTCAGTGTCTCAGTTTTTTTTACAGCAATTGGCCACTTGAAAAACTTGAAAAACTTTGGTGCAGGTGGATTAAAAAACTACTGGGATCATTCGTACCTTTCCTATAGTTATGACGATTGATATGAAAGGCATAGAGCAGCTCATAGTAGTTATGAGTCATGAGGTCAACCGCTCTTGCACGAGACTCAATGATCCCCACCACCTGAAACAAAGCAGCAATTAGAACAAAATGCCTTGATTTTATAATGTAGAATATTTAGACACATAAACGTTATTAGGAAGTTTGAAAGCAGGGCTCAACAATGAGGATGACCCACGGCCAGGTAAGCTTCTGGTCACAAACAAGAAAATTTCATTCGCTGGCCAGGGGAATAAAAACACTTATTGTTGAGCCCTGGAGGATGGTGTACTGATGTAAAGATACCTCATCGTGTAAATTAACAAAGGAGAACTGGATGAGATCTCTGAGCTGAGCACGTTCACACAGAACCACCACCAGCTGCCGAAGACAGTCCAGCTGCCTGCAGACACACACATAAAGAGCTCAACACATGTGTGTTACTTTATTAGGGCTGAGATGATGATGATGATGTCATAGCTCAGTACCTGCTAGGATCCGGGTTCTGGGTCAGAGCTTCATATGCCTGAGTGTTATGACCCAGATCCAGATGATGTTTAAATATACGAGTCCACAGTGCAGCCTACAACACAGTTTATTATTCACATCAAACAGAGATAGTAGAGATAAGCAACACTTTTAACTAGTGGTGTAAAAATGAAAAACTAACATATCACCTAAACATACAGTTATGTTGGTTGTAAGCCTGTGAAAATGTTTATACAGCTTTTTTCATTTATCAATGTCTTTCAGAAGCTATAAAAATACATTTACTGTATTTTTCTCAGGGAAATTAAATATAAATAATTTACACCAAAATAATTTTCAGGTTAACACCAACCTTACTAATCGTGTTGCCTTCACGAGCTTAACTGAAGGATCTATCTATTGTAAGAATTGTGAGTCTCTCGATTGTCCTCAAATGTAAACAGATGAATCTCAACATCATACAGTTACTGCTGGACATGAGTCAATTTTACAGAAATACTGCAAAGCAAAGATTGGGGAGGACCTGGATCATTTTTCTTAAGATCGGTGGACAGTTTTATGACTCATGACAAACAAGAAACCCTTAAACAAATATGACAAATCATAAAAACTGTTATTGATTGTGCAGGTAACATCATACAGTATGAATATTCATGGGAATTCAAACTTTTAACCTAGGTTATTTCTAGAAATTCTGTTATTCTTTGGTGTGAACTTTATGTTAACATTTCTTTTGCAAAATAACTTGTTCAGAGCAGGACTAAATTTAAAATAAAATTTATTTTTAAAAATTCCTCTTATTTTTCGAAAAAAATCTGAAGAAAAGAAATGAAAAAATCATCTTCCAGAGTCTGCAAGGGGGATGTTTATATGAAGTGTTTAGTTCCAAAATGAGGTAAAATTTGAATTAATCAAAACAAACCAAGTACAGTTTGATTGATATTGATTGGAATGCACAATAAAAGAAAGAGTTTTGATATTTTTTAAATGGAGTTCTCATTTTGGAAATCAACTCTTCATATATATATATATATCACACAAATGTATATCATAAAAATATATATGTATATATATATATATACACACTCACACACACACTCTCACACACACACACTCTCTCTCTCACACACACACACACACTCTCTCTCTCACACACACACACACACACACACTCTCTCTCACACACACACACACTCTCTCTCTCTCACACACTCTCTCTCTCACACACTCTCTCTCTCACACACTCTCTCTCTCTCACACTCTCTCTCTCTCACACTCTCTCTCTCTCACACTCTCTCTCTCTCACACTCTCTCTCTCTCTCACACTCTCTCTCTCTCACACTCTCTCTCTCTCACACTCTCTCTCTCTCTCTCACACTCTCTCTCTCTCACACTCTCTCTCTCTCACACACTCTCTCTCTCTCTCTCTCTCTCTCTCTCTCGCACGCACGCACGCACACACGGTCCAACGAAAGACACACATTATGCCCATATCGTAATCTAAACCAATCAGAGATAGTGAAGGGCTGACCCCCCTCTGATTGGCCGTGGTCCAGATATTCCTTTACGTGTGTGTACCAAAGGTCGCGTTAAACGAAAATTCTCTGTCATTGACAAAAAAAATTACCAGTGACGGAAATATTTGAAGGCCGACCGTCATTATGGCGGATTAAAATGAGGGCAATTTGTAAATCCCCTTTTCCCTTCAGTTTGATATGCTCGAAGCGACCTGCGAGTCCACCTGTCATTGTTACTGACTAGACATATGTGATGCGATCTGGGAAAACCCGTCGGATGTAGCGCTGAGATGCGGGAAAGACAGTTCACCTATCAAAATAAACCACATAACATGAAGAATGGAGCTCCCAGTCTGCAGCACCAGGAGTTATCCCCGCTCCGCTGCTCATGCGAGCCGGACCGCGATTGCAAAACATACAAGTGATGATCAAAAGTCAAGAGACTATGCACATGATAAACAACGTAAAACTTGCTTCAATGCTTATTAGTTGTTGTCCTTAATGTTTGTTAGTTTCCTTGTGTGGTGATGATAGCAGAACTCTCCTTCTGTAAGTGTGCCCTGCACCATTTTCATTACTTTCGTTTTATTCAAACGGTTTTGTACAGTATTTTTATAGACTTCAACACTAGGAAATGGTTTTTTTACTAAATTGTTATAAGAGTAAGTCACTTACCACTGTAAAGTGACGTTTACTTGTGATACTGGACTGTTGTGCTTTTATTTTCATCACTTTAAAGACATTTTTCTCCAAATTCCGTTCCTAAAAATCATAGCTTTTCAGCCGACATCAGCCATAACTTTAGTTAAATACACAAGATATGAGCAAAATATAAACTGATTTGGAAAGGGCTTGAACATGGTATCAATACTGTAATAGCCTATACAAATTTGCACCATGTGTTGGGTTTTCCCAGATCTAATCGCAAATAAACATTAAAAGATTAAATATATAAATGAATATAAACAACAACGGCTTTATTGGGCATGCGGTTTTATTAAAATACAACAAGTTCCGAGACGTAAGTACAGCGTGATGACGTCACGAACATACTAATTACCACCTAACGCCACCTTGCACCATAGTGACGGGTAATAATAGATTATGACGGATTTTTTACCAGCCTGTCAGTCAAAATGGCACACAAAAAAAAGTGTAGCCAGATTGTTAGTTCAACATTTACAAGTAAATTTTGCCTATATGGACAAAAAAAGTGAACTGGTAAAACCAGTTAAATGCTTTAACTTCGATGTGGTCGAAAATTTGGGTACACCTTACTCTTGTGCTGGTGCACCTAAGAAAAAAAGTTAGGCGCACCATTGCAAGCAGTGCAAAAAGTAAGTCTAGAGCCCTGAATTGTAAGTATTACAGAATTAAGAGAAATAAGAAGATATAAACAAGAGATAAAAGTAAGATCAATATTGATGACGCATTTTCTAGATGCATAGAGATAAAATGTTTGTTGTCTGTTTAAACACATTTTTAAAGAGTTTAAAGTCACAAAAAAGAGGTAAGTCACAAGTCCTGCCTTTTCAATGACAAATGACATCAGGCGCATCTTAGAAGACCTCAAGCAATGATTGGTTGGGGAGGCAACTTCCAAGAGACAAGAATTTAGAAGTCAAAATGACAATCTGAAAGTGGCTAAAAAAAATATTGTGTGGTCTGATCCTAGCATAAGTGACAGCACTAAAAACCAGAATGCAATTACTTTATAAATCTTAGTAGCTCTAAGTGAAGCTCGGAAGTAGGTGTACAAGTAGTCCATCCAACTGTACATTACTGATAACAATGATTCACTTACCTGACTTCTCTCATCATTTACAGCTTCAGATATGGCCAGTGTGGCTGAATGAATCACAAGCTCTGGCAAACCAATATCTTCCAACAACCGCAGAACCTTAACAAATGAAAAATCAGAAATATTATATCTTAAAGTAACCCCATTATGATTTTCACTTTTTTAGTGAGTAACGTGTGAAATGCCTGAGACCTGGGGTATATTTACTTCCATGTTTCCTAACTCCGTATAAACAGCTCCTAAATCTCTATTCAGTGAACTGTAAGAGTAAACGAAAAGCTGCTAAATACAGAACATACACATTGAAATTTAATTTGGAACTGAAGATTTTAAGATTTTAGGGGATGATAACTATCATTGACAGTTAGATGACCTACTGCTGTTGCTTAAAGTTTTTATTCGCTGATGTCGGTTCTCCAAATTTGACTGCAAATTTAATGCTCTCTCTAAAGGTGCGCTTGTGGCCAGGATTTAAAGCATATATTTCGCCGCCTTGATTAGACTACATATATTCTGATAAGAAAAGAAAACAGTGCATTAATATAGCAAATCATTCAGAGGCTGCTCAATACTGCAGTGTATTTTTGTCTGCAAACCCCAGAAACCCATTTTAGCCATTTCAATTCTATAGCACCAAATGCCAATGGGTTTTTAATGGGTTTTTGGTTAAATGCCTAAAATAAGGTCTGTTTTTAACAAAACATCTAAATATTTTTTACATTTTATTCTATGACATAAAACACACCAGTTATAACCTGCTTGTGTTTTTGCTTTATAGCATTTTCAAAACAGTTGCTAAAAGCAACTGCATCCTTTGGCGGGAACATTAAACAGCATCACACATAAAATCTCACAAAAAATGGACACAGATTAGGGCTGAAACGATTAGTCGACAACAAAAAATTGTCGACAAATATTCTTGTTGTCAAGTAGTCGTTTGATCACATGACTTAATTTAAAGGCCTGCAATATCACAATTTGACCGCTACGGCACTGTAGCGCTAGAGTGTAATGCTGCCTTCCCGAATGCTATCGCAGTAGAAGGACACACATCGAGAATTATGGCGGAGTACAAACAAATGTGAACTAAAGTGTAGGAAAGATTTACCAAATTGAAAAAAAAAATGCGGTGGTGTGCAATGCATGCAAGGTGGAACTTGCCTTTCACGGCAGCACAACCTGCATGCTGGAGTATTTAAAAGAAACATCCCGGAGAATGAGCAGGAGAGAGGCGAGTGTTCTCAATCTAGACCTAAATAACTAACTTTGGGGTAAATCTTTTTATGAGAGAATGCAATAATAACAGTAATGATAATAACAACAATAATAATATAATGACAGTTATGTTATTAATTGATCTGCAAAGTATAAAGCTTTGATCAAGTTTAGGAGTCAAGCCTGTTTTGATTATTATAACACTATTAGGTATTACATGAGAGGAAAATTATTATAAGAGAGGGGCGTTAAGTGATAGGAGTCTTATCTTCCCTTTTTTTTTTATATTTTCTTCTTCTGCTCTTTTTCACTAACTCTTTCACCCCCATTGACGAGTTAACTCATACATCAGGTGGCGATGTTACATACCTTTGGGAAAAAGTACAGAATCCCAGAACCTAGAACGTATATTTCTTATCGGTTTTTAATGATTGTTCTGAGTGTAATATGGGCGGAATCTTTGACAAAAAAACTTTAATTATCTCAAATGTTTAATTAAAGTGATGCATTTTTGAAGAAACCTACCAACATCTAAGGAGTGTTAAAAAAAGAACAAATGAAAATTGAAGAACACGGTTTCCTTTGTTTAAAAGCAGAGACTGTGTTCTTTCATTGGACATATTGTTTGTCCATATATTCTTTACAGCAGAAAATGTACTGTGAGCCATTAAAGTTTGGTTAAAATGTAAAAAACGCTGGCGTAGGCTGGCAACTTAAAAAAAAAAAGGCTGGCGGGGAAAGAGTTAAACTGAACTGTTTTCATAGAAATGCTGCTCAATGCTTCTGTCAAGAGATTTGATTGCATTTAAAAAAAAATTTGGTCTAATGTACCCGATTTATTTATTTATTTGTATTTAAATGTTTGTAGAGAGTTTTTGTGTGATTCAAGTTGGACAGAATCAGCAAACTTAAAGAGAGTAACCAGTTGGTTCAAGTTCATTAAAACAAATTTCAAAAGCTGAATTGATTTTATTCTTTACGTAAATGATGTATAATTCAATTTTTTAACTAGTTGCAAAACCTGAATAATCATTAAAAACGTACCGATTTGTCATCGGAATAATAGACGATTAGTCGATTAATCAGTCGAAAAAATCGTTTGATGCAGCCCTAACACAGATATCTAAAAACCTGGATGGAGATTCATTCACGGAGGAACTACTAGGCTAACACAGCAGAATCTGTCAGCGGTTGTGGTGGGCAGGGTGTAAACCGTGTGACGCCAGTATGCTCGGAGAATGCCAACAGCCTGTTCAATGGGACTGTTGAGGGTTAAATGCGGATTTAAAAAAGAAATGGTTGGATTTTTATTGATATAGGGTGGTTCTGTGCACATATTGCCAACACACATTTATGTCTGTTATGCAAATTTAAGTAAAAGTGAATTTTTCACAGTTTCTCCCCTTTAAGTGTGCCATAATATAGGTTGGAATAACGTATTTTCTGTATGACTTTACGCTCACATTTTTCTAGAGGAATTTTGGCATACTGTTCTTTACAGTGGTGCGTCCATTCATTGAGGATTGTGGGCATTTGCTTATGCACAGCTCTACTTAGGTTTCGCTATAGACTGTATAAAACATGGACGTAGTGCCCTTGATGTCACGCATAGTTTTGGACAGAGTATTTTGAAGAGTGGGCTGAGCCAACAGTCACTATCTAGACAGTGCGTCAACTAAATTTAAGGTTTAATATAATTTAAATGAATGATTTACAGTAACAATCACCCCATTACAGTTGTCATGAAGGGTAAATTAGCTACTGTATATAGACCAAAACCATGTTTTGTGACAGGCTATAAACATATTTTTACATGAGAGGCTATGGAATTGACCCCCTTCTGGAACCTGTCTCTAGCGGCCAGTCGATGAATTTAGTAGTTGAAGTTACTTCCTTATTGATTTAATGTGAGAGATCAGAAGGTTGCCGCTCAGGCTTTGCCACAGTATTTCACCCAAGATGAGGTCTGGACTTGACTGGGCCGTTATTCTGGATTTGCCATTACTCTTTGCTTTTTAGCCATTCTGTCGGAGATTATAGTCCTGTTGCATGCCAAACACTGGCCAAGCTTTATCTGTTGGACTTATGTGCACACATTGAGCAATAAGGGCAAAATTTAATTTTGGCCTATTTTTTGTTAAATAAATAATGGCCTGGTGTAATACCTGGTGTTGTTGTTCATCCAGGTTGTATTTTCCTAATTTTAAGGCCTGCAATGGACCAGATGTTTTTACTATGTCCTGATGCAGAACAATATAAAATGAAATAGGGCGTCATTTCCTTTTAACATGACTGTAGGTGGTACTGTATATATAAATCCATGAACATGTACAGAATCAGAGGGACAGAGAGTCCCTAAAAATCATCAGTATTATGCATTTTCATCCCACCATTTAGAACTTCTTGAAAGGACATTTAAAATGTATTACTTTTAATATGTTTAATCTACAAGCATTTCTCCTGTCGGCATGAAACTAAACTCTTTCCAAACCTTTTTTTTTTAAGTTGCCAGCCAGAGCCAGCGTTTTGTAACATTTTCAACACAATGAAAATGTTCTGGCCGACAGCTGTGACTGGTCATGTGTACATTTTCAGCCAACATATTTTGAAGACCACTGCGCACCGTTCACACAGATGGAGACAGGGTCTGAAAGACGATACCATGGGTGCTCTCTTTCTTTTGGACAAGGTATGTACATGCTCAGAGAGGAATTTAATGAATTTAGTTTGTAATTTGTTGCGTGGATTTACGAAATACATTCATGTGTTTGGATGAGTCGTGACTTTGGACAGCAAATCGCATAGAGGGTGGGTTTATAATTTCAGTGCTAGCAGGCTAAAATTAGCACCTTTCCAAATCAACCACCCCACCTTTAAGATGCGATTGCTTTCTGTGAAATGTAGGGCTGGGATTGATTTTTTTGCATCTGGGAATTGCTTAAATCATTGAAAGGTCGAAGCCTGTCCCATGGACAGTCAGAATAGTACCACTCCCAGGTCGAGGGACAGCGGAGGTTTTTGATGAAAGATTATGAGGACACATTGAATAAAAAAATTGACCTGCATGGACAAATCATTCATAATAAAAACTAATGTTCCATAAAAAAATTATTGATTGATTGATGAAAAAAGTTTGATTTCATGGTGGTTTTATAAACGCACTGGCTGCCCAGACTACATCCCTTTAATCATCTAACAGTCCTCACCTTGTTATAATAGAGTAATCGCGGGGCGGTGGTGGTTGTTTCATCATCTGATCCCGCAAGTTTCATTAAAAACTCTTCTTTTTCCACCTCAGCCGCTGCTTCCTGGAAACAGTGCAATGCCTGAAACCACAACAAGCATATATTACACATCTGAAGGTTATACAACTGGGCTCACAATTATTCAACCTTGAGGTAAATATAATCAAGGAAGGCTGTAAAAGTAAATCTGCTTGAAAATCTTTTGGATCTTTTCTTGAAAAATTTTACAAAATTCTAACCTTTCATTGGAGAATAAGAATTTTAAATGAGGGGATGTCATTATAAAATAAATGTTTTTTATCTTCTTTAACAAACCTGACTAACAACTCTGAGTGTTCACCTTTACTGTCTAATGAGTTTAGAGAACACCTGACAAGAGTATGCCATTAATAATGGCATTTTTCCAACCAAGACAGAAAATGAGTCCCGAAACATTAAATATACAGTATAAGATTTAATTATACACATGGGGTACTTTTTGTCCCTTTATGCACCAAACCCATCTTAAGTGTTTGCTGTAAAAAAAAAAAAACGCTCATTTTTTAAATTCATATGACCAAAGAACCTGTCCTGTTTCAAGTTCCAGTAGTGACAGTTAATTTTCAAATGCTCTATGAATGTCAGATGATTAAAAAAAAAATCATATTTACTATTATTGATGAATCATTTTGAGCCCAAATGTAGTATATAACACATAGACTCCTTAGCAACAGATAAACCACACTGATTCAGAAGCTCTTCCTGTTTAAGTTGAGTATTTAACGTATATAATTAAGATTTTTTCAATGATGCTTGTTTAAAATTTCAATTTAATTTTGTTGGTTGTATATAAAAAAAACAGAGAAACTGGTCCAAGGGTGCATCTGGTCCTCAAAAGACAATGCTCAACAACCTATATGTGCTCCAGAAGGTGAAAATTCAGTTCAGAAAAATGAATTCTTGCCAGTGAATAAAAAGATTCCATGTCCAGGCTCTCGCATAAAAATATAGCTATTGAAAAATCCTTTATTTACAGGGCTACATGTTTAAAACATCCACGCATATAAGCCCTTTGTCAGGGTGTTGAAAGAGAGCAATCAAGAATAGGAAGTATTTTAATAGAATCTAGGGCTGCAACTAACGATTATTTTAATAATCGATTAATCTATAAATTATTTTTTCGATTAATCGATGAATCGGATAAAAACCATAAACCGAGAAAAGCATTCATTTCCAACCCTTTATTCAAAATCAGAACTAAAATCTTTAGAAACTGCACAAACATGTTGCTCCTTGAACTTTCCTGAGCTGTTATAATAATAATAAAATAAAAATGGACTAACACAAAAAACATACACATGTATGCTTTACATCTGCCAAATATATTGACTTTTTTTTAAATAAATTGCCACCTGGGCTGCCAGAACAATAAATAATTTATAAAAAATAAAGAACAAAGAACAATACAAATCAGAAAATTTTACTGGATTTGTTTGAATGTCAGAACTTGTTCTCTACACTACACTGCAGACGCACACACTAGCAGATGCACACACACGCAGACACACACACTCACAAACTCTCACACTGACACAAACACACACTCTCTCTCTCAAGTTCACTTGAAGCTTATTCATTAAATTATTACCATCATTGTAGTAAGTGCAAGCTTCATTTATACACCACATTTAAACACAGCTTAAGATGACCGAGTGCTATAAAAGAACTTTAAAATTAAATTAAAAAGTACAACACACACAAATATATTTGTCAATAATAGCCTATATGGGACAAAGGACAGAATATACACTGCAAAAATTGCTTTTCTAACTTAGTAGTTTTGTCCTGTTGTCAGTCCAAATATCAAAAAATCTTTAATCAAGAAACTTGTACTAGACACATGAAATAGCATAAGAAAAGATGTCTTGTTTTCTGAAAAAACACCTCAAAATGAAGTGATTGTTTGCTTAAAACAAGCAAAATTATCTGCCAATGGGGTACGAAAAATAATCTTAATGAGATATAATTTCAAACAAAAGTTTTAAGCATCAATTAATTTTCTCATGCCATTTTTCTTGTCTAGTAATCTTGATTTATTTTTAGATACTTGGACTGGAAACGAGAAATAAATTACTAAGTAAGAAAAGCTGTTTTGCAGTGTAGCTATACATGACAACAGATTGATAAATGAATGGTCCAAAAAAGGCGAGTGAATAAAAACGTGTCTTTATTCTTGCAATCCAAAGTGCAAAGTAACTATACCAGCCCTGCTTTATTCTGTTATTAACGAGCTAACGCTAACTTGTCATGCTAGTCAAGCTGGATAACGAGTAAACACCCGCACCAGGGACATTACGCCATGTCGCTTTAGCATATTTAGCAGTTAACACACTTTTTCTGTTTATTTAGTGTGAAAAGCTCCCACACATTGGATGACTTTGGTCGCGCGGATTTCTCTGCCTCCGCCATGTATCTTTCCTCCGCTCGTTTATTTTATTTTTGCTCCGCCCTGTCTATGAGGCGCCGAACTCTGCTAGCATCAGTGCGTGAGAGAGGCAGAGTGTGTTAACTCTGCTCCGCGCTCAAATAAAGTTTTTTTTTTATAATCAAACGTCTCCGTGTCGCGCGACACAACGAATCGATAATGAAATTCGTTGCCAACTCTTATAGTAATCGATTTTTATCGATTAAATCGATTCGTTGTTGCAGCCCTAATAGAATCATATATGCCTTAACCTTTATTTTTTTGCTGACCACTTGATGTCTCTTAAAAATTAAAAAGAGAAAATGGGAGGGATTAAAGGTATAAAATGTAATACTATTAAAGAAAAAAAATGAATCCATTAAAGAATTTTTTTTTGTTGCTGTTACAATAAAGCACAAATATAACCCAAATAGTAACTCAAGTAACATCAAAATGCCACAAAAATAAATCCCTATCTTCATTAAGTCCAGGATGTGAAACATTTCACACATCAATCTGTGAATCCAATAACTTTCTTGTTGTTTTAACCTTCTCAATCTGTCGCCACCTCCAGCATTTAGTGACACCTCTTCTATACCAATTACATTCAAGGAGCTATCTTCCATGTTTAGATACGTGATTCTCAACTATTTCAAGGTCTTGATTGCTCTTGTTTGAAACCCTGACAAAGGCCTGCTATGGCCAATGCACATCTGTGTTTTTAAATAAAGGCTTTTTCAAGAGTCCATTTTTCTCAGTTGGTTGTTTTTAGCTTCATGTTTGTGTAGTGGTAAAGAAATGAAACAGGAAGTGCTTCTGGACTAGTGTTGTTTACATCTTGCAAAATGGTCTATATACAGCGGGAACTAATAGGCCAAACCCCATTTGCTTACAGTAGACCGTCGTAAAGACATTTCTTCTTCAGGATATTGGTGTTAATCAATTACAGGATATTTTGTAAAAACACAACAGTTTTTGTCATTTTCTATCTGCGCAGTGTCCATACCTTTTAAAAGTGAACATACTGTTGACAGAGCACAGGTAGCAAACCACTGTTTATACAGGGAAATTCTTACCTTCTGCCCCTCACCATTAGCCAGATAACATTGACCCAAAACAAAGCGACAGGATCCCACATTCACCTGGCACCACGGCCCAACTAATCGAACATATTCCTACAGAAAGACAGGACACGGTTAGATGTTTTTATCACGTAAGAATGATCCAAACCAAATATATATCATAAGCCATACATATTTAGGCATTGGACAAACAGACCTCAGCGCCAGTGCTTGGGTATCAGATAAAATGGCATTGTGCCTAAGACTTAAATGCATCGGTTATCATCTAAACAGCGTCAGGACTAAGCTCTCGCACAATCAGGCATCAGGCCAAACAGCCTCAGATTAATTTGAATAATAGACAAAGCTGCTTGCAACCTTCACAATAATGGCAAGGTTACATTATTGCATATATACATTTGGTTATTTTATACATTTATGAGCAAAACCACAAAAATAAGATTATTTTATAGATGTATTATACGACTATGATTTTGGTTATTTTTTCGTATACTTCATTTGTTGTTGCCTTCGTGTACTGGTTTTCTGAAAGATGATTGAAATAATGATTAATTTAGGAGAGATTGAGATTGTTTCCCCTTTGCAGTATTTGACGTATGAAAGAATACAGAGCATAATTTCTGTTATTTTGATATGTTTCTCCAGTTTGCATTTTCTGCCAAAGAACATAATTTTTAGCAAAAATTTGAGAAAAACTTTGTCAGTAGTTCACTGAATATGAACAAAAATGATAATTTTACCTAAACACAAACCTATAAATAGTAAATTTTAAAATCAGGAAAAACAGTCTCTGAAATGGTCTCTTAATTTTTTCTGTGTCTGTATATATATAGTAATAAAAACATACAGATATATCCCAAAACATAAAATTACAACGAAAAAAGAAGTCACTTGCAGATCCTCTTATAAATGCACTTTGTTATTAACTTAAGCAAAAACAGACATGAAAAGTACTTTGTACTCTACATCCAGCGAAGGTGAGGCTAATCATACATTTATTGAAAAACATCACATATCCGGACAGTTTTTATTATTTGAATGAAAAATTGTATTGACATACATCCAATATGTGGTCAATATATAAATTATAAATGAAATCTATGGAGGACAAGAGATGACTTAAGTATAAATACATAAATTAATATTTCATACACGCATTAATAAACAAATATATACATTCATAAATAAATATATTAATTCAAGCATAAATGTATAAATAATTAAATAAATGAATCAATAAATATATAAATGCGTGAATACATGTCAAAAATATGAAGTACTTTTTTGTAAAACTACATTTATTTCTGCATTTCTACATTTAATTCTACATTTCTACATTGATTTATGCATTTCTACATTGATTTATGCATTTCTACATTGATTTATGCATTTCTACATATATTTATTTCTGTTTTTCTGTTTCCGTATGTTAATAAGGTAGGCGAACCCTTTCCACTCTCAAAACATGATTGGTCAGCTCTAGTACCGCTGCAGCTACTACAAGCCCTGTTAAAGCTGGTGAGAGTTTTAGAATGATTGCAAATGATTTACGATCTTTAGCATATATCATTGATCTTCAACCACGAAACAGAATGTAGAATGTGTCGCTAGGTTGAAGATCAATGATAATTGCTAAAGATAAATCATTAGAAATCGTTTTAAAACACCCGGCAGCTTTAACAAGGCTAGTAGCAGCTGCAGCGGTCCTAGAGCTGACCAATCATGTTTTTAGAGAGGAATAGGACCGCCTACCTTATTGACAAACAGAAACAGAAATAAATCAATGTAGAAATGCATAAATCGATGTAGAAATTTAACACCTGATGCCTTTTTTAGTCTGAGGATGATTCATGTTAGGCCTGTTTTGCTGATAACTGATGCTTTATTGTCTAAGGAGCGATGCCGTTTTAGATCTGACAATGTCCTAATATGTATGCTGTTCCATCATCTTTAGACAGGATTGTGAGAGAAAACGATTAATGTTTTACATTTATTTAGCAATATAAAAAAAACATACCAGCACTAATTTCATATAGTACCTGACGTTTTATGCCTGAATCAATGAGTACAAAACATAAATTTGTGTTGCATTTAATTTCTATAACATAATTTGATTTATCATTAATTTGTTGTATTTACTAACATTTTGATACATTAATAGGGCTGAAACTACTTTAACTGTATTTTCACATAGCACAGGTGCTACAAGTTTTTTTTTAGCACAGGTCAAACAAGTGCTGATCTTCACATAAAAAGGCAGGTAACTGACAAAGGATATTCATGTTACGTACGAATGTATACATTAGGGCCATCTAATTTATAGATGACCTAATATTTTTTCTTCTTTTTTAATATTAACTTGTTTTTTATTTTTTTACTGTACAATAGGAATACCCATATATTTGTCCACATGTAATACCGTAGTATGCTATAGTATTTACTATAGCAAGCAGCTGTAAAATTCCTAGATACTTTTGTGTTTTTGAGCCTACTACAGTGTTTACTATAGTTTATCAATTTACTACAAGAATATTATAATTTACTATAGGAAATACTTTAGGAATATACTACATTTTTCATCTGGGTTTTCAAGATAGTCGGACCTTTATTGTGGCAGGTCGTCACGAAGATGTTCGAGTTAAAGTGCATTTTGGACGATAGCTTTACTCAAACTGTGAAATGCTTGTGAAATGAACTTCCTCTCCAGAGTTGCTCTGAGAGTTCATGTCCTCATACAGTGGGATTCAGACAAATCCACGAGCATTACGCATGTAGTACGTTTCACTGTGTAACTTGATCAATTAGACACGCAGAACAGGCAGATGACATTTAAATAGCAGGATCCTGCTTATGGACTCGGAAATAGACTAAAACTAGGTAAAATGGGTGCGGTGGTGCGCCATCAATTAATGTGACAACATAAATGTGACAACATATTTTTTTACACAAACAATTGACTTTGTCTAATGTGCTTAACATGCAAAACTGTATCGCACATGTGCTTCACTGGTAAATTCATTTTGAAGACAGACCTTTATTGTCGCACTGTACACCCTCGCATTTATAAAAATTATGTTTCAAATATTTATTAATTTATTCTTATTGTTCATTACTGTTGTTTAATCATATGTTGGGTGCTGTACTGTCTTTATAAGAAGATATGAGTCTTCAATGGATCTCAAAGTTCCTAATAATGTCAGGAGACGATGTTGTGAAGCAGTAATTTTCCACTACCTGTCAAATCTGTTTCTAGTTAGACAGAAAGTCAGAGGGAGGATCAATAAATTTACAATATATATATATATACACACAGTGAGGAAAATATTTATTTGATCTCCTGCTTCTTTGGAAGTTTGCGTGCTTACAAAGAAATTGAGGAACTATCATTTTTAAGGTAGGTTTTTTTTAAATGACAAGAGACAGAATATAAAAACATTCAGGGCAAAAGGTATTATATAAAGGTTATAAATTGATTTGCATTTAAGTCAGTGAAATAAGTATATGATCGCCGGGCAAAACCTAACTTTCCCATTTGTAGAGAGACCCTTGTTGGCAAGCAGAGAGGCAAGACATTTCTGATAGTTGGTCACCAGGTTTGAATATACATTTAGTCCACTACTCTGTAAATCTTTAAGGTTTCTTGGCTGTCGCTCAGCAAATTGGAGTTTAAGCCTCCGTTACAGATTTCTATAGGACTAGGGTCTAGAGACTGGCTAGGACATTTAATGTGCATTTTATTGATCATCTTTACCCCATTCAGGAAATCTTGCAGGGAGTTCCAGACCAAGGGCAATTGATAGTTATTTTGCATATCATCTATTACCAAATAATCGCACCAAAAGATGCCTCCTTCTCACCAAGCTTCTGTCTGTTGATTATTCAAGGTTTTTGCAGGTCCACAATCTTGTCCCTGACAACCTTTGATTAGTCTTGACCATGGTGGTGGAGAGGTTGAAATGGAAGTGACAGATTCCGTTGGCAGGCATCTTTTATATACGTGACCAGCTGATTTAGGAGTAGTGTCTTAAAGTTACAGGACTTTTCTGTGGTTCATATAGGCACATAACCAATCAGTGGAGCCAGTATTAATTCTGGTTGGTAGGGGATCAAATACTTATTTCACTGACTGAAATGCAAATCAATTTATAACCTTTACACATTTTGACATCCTGTCTTAAAATAACTTACAAAGCAATAAATGGTGTATGCTTTTTATCGTAAGCAGGCAACCTTACAAATCAGAAGGGGATCAAATAATGATTTCCCTCAATGTATATATATATATATATTTGTATATAATAAACTTTCCTGGCTGCTGTTCTTCCCGCTCATCTTTGTATCTGCATTGGTTGACAAAGTGTTAACATGCTTTTTGGAGCTTCTAATGAGTCCCATATAAGCCAATACAAAGACATGATTTTGTAATAAAAAAATGTTTGTGTTCAGCCAAAGAAAGGTAGGCATACATATTGCATAGTAATAAAGGGCAAATCAATTATGGTACGATTTTCAATCTGGGCTGAATTATTCCTTTAAGAAAAAATATGATCAAAGGATGAAGGGTCCGTGCACAGAGGATGCATTAAAACAGCCAGATAAAGGACTAAGAAATAGAGTCAAATGCAGAGGTTGTGGGAATAAAGAGGTAAAACTAGTCACCTCGAGAGCTAAAGTCGGGAACGCAGAGTTGCTGACCTGTATTATTAATGCATTAAGTCTCACCTGTAGTTGTGCGTACTGACAATTCCCCATGAGGCATTCAGGAAACAAGAAGCTGGGATTACTCGGCCAGCTAATAATATGATGCAAGGCAAATAAACATGTAGTAAACGTAACTAAAATGAAGAACTAATGGAAAAAGTGTATTTCACATGAGAAGGATACAGAAACTGGCAGAGCATTGTGAGAACGCTTGAGATCATCTGCTGCCAGTGCAATACGCTCTCATTGGCCATCATATCCTGATGAGAGAAGATCTGAGACACGATGACTTTACGTGCCACATTCTGGTAGAACAACTCCAACACAGTCTGGGGACTCAACACTTATGGACAACAAAGAGAGCAGTCAATATTATCATCACCTCTTATAAAGCAGAAATCTGTGATGTTACATTTTCTTCACCTGATCTGTTGGTTGCAGGGGCTGCAGAGTCTGAAAGCTCCAGAACAGACAGATGCTGCAAATCTGTGTTTCTAAAAAGTGACCAAAACAAAATGCATCAAATCTGTCAATAACAGGAAATATGTGACAAAAATCCTATTATGGAGGAAAGGGTTTATTAGTTAACTGTCTTGAAGAGAATTATCAAGTCACTAGATGTAGATGATGGATATTTTCAGTGAAGTAAAACTGTTCAATTCTGCTAGTAGAGCCCCAGTCAGACCAAAGGCATATCACATTTTTTCTGTGTTAATTGAAGATTTTATTCAACACTAGAGTGACAAGCAACAGCACATTCTGACAATAATCATTGTTTGGTTTGTGGAATAACATAACGGTTACAGCCGTCCTAAAGAGGGAAGATAGTGGTTAGTGGCATTGTGTAGCTTTTGTGCCATTAATGCCCCCATGCAATCAAAATTCAAGTTATTTTTCTTTTAGTAAGAACATATTGCCCTTAAGGACATCTATAAACTGCAATGATCTAAAACACTGACAACATTTTGACAAAATCTTTTGAGGAGAAAATCAAATGTATCCAACCTATGTAGAGTTTACACAGAATGTTGTATCAAACATGGAAAATTATTATAAACTTCATTTATAAGAAAGCACTTGCACTTCATAATAAATCTGGAATCTATTAAACATACTTTTTTATATAACTGTTGCTATAACAAGCTGTCATGTTTGGCTTTACCATGCTGTGCCGAAAATGAAACGCTGTTGGTAATTTTAAAAAGGGGATGAGTTATTTGAAAATGTCAACACATAAAATGGCACAAAGTCCTGCCTTGCCCTGAATAAAATTAGTTCCTTGATTTGGGTTTTTCACTTGCTTTAGTAATATTCATAATGTTCTCTAACCGGTCCAGTTTACCGTCAAGATTAAAATTTTAAATTCGAGTTAAATTCAGTCAGAAGTGATAAGTATCTGTGAGCCATTAAAGGGGTGGTAACATCAGGGATTACATTTATATTTTTCTCTTGACATATAAGAGGTATTGGTATCATATATATATAAAGTCCAAGCAAGTTTCATATCTTATAACGCCCTCCTCATCAAAAACGAACAAATTTATTTAATCATTGAAGCCCATCATTGTACATTGTACAGTACATACCCATCTGTAAACAACTAACATAATACTGTTTTTTCCTGCACTTATGTAACCGCTGTATATCCTGCAATTTCTGCTATTGCACTTCTGGTTAGACAAAACTACATTTCGTTGGGCTGTACTTGTACATGTGTAATGACAATAAAGTTGAATCTAATCTAATACATTTTCAAAAGCCTTCTAAAATAAAACTGGAAGCGTGTCTCTTCCTGTCACTTGGAGGCTTCAGTGATCCTCAAAGGGGGCCGTGTGATGGCTTAAAATTACTATAACATTACTTTTACTTAACATTACTATAAGTCATTAACTTTGTTAATGTAATTTAAAACAACATGCTTATCCCCCCAAAAAAAAATTCATTTTATCCTGGTAAAACACTGCTGCGCCTCCATAATGCGCATCTCTGATCTCATCATTACTCACCACAACTGTGGCAAACAAAATGGACAAATTCAATATAAGATCAAGTTTAAATGTTCTTTATGTCCAAACTCCTGAAAACAGTTTTTTTGGAAAGTTATGGCCAATTGTATGAAAATTATACACCATTTACACAATTTTAAGGTAGTGATACTTTTTCATGTCAATCATGAAATTTCATGTCTATTCCATGTATTCCCTGGAATGTAAATAAGTAGGTGTGGTTAACTCAGTACTTTGCAAAGCGGACGTAAGGATGAAAAAAAAAAAGTGAATTAATACACCCATGACAAATTAACAACAATTGACCTTCTTTCAATCTGTAGTTTCGTGATACACTCCAGTTAGGCGTTTTCTATGAAGGTAAATCAGTAGCAAAACTTGAGAGCATGTAGATTTCAAATTGTGAACTTGTAATGTAAGTATTTGTATCTATACACTTAAATGCACACTCACAGCCCCAATGTGAAGACTTGTCAAATAAAAAACTGAAGTTGAATGTTGAGATTAGCACTTATGAACAAATCTCACAAATTTGTCAGGGGAATATGAAGTTAAAGAAAAAGTCATAAATGTGTAAACTGGCATTTACAATATACATTGGAAGATACAAATGTATTGCAAATATTTACACGTTTCCTAGATTCAGATTTGAATTGCAACCACAAATAGGAATCTACAACCTGTAACTGCAGTTTCAAATCTTCCCGCCGTGACTTTTGCCACTACTATCGGGATAAACCTGCAAAACTAACTTGTGCACTTGAAAGCTCAGAGGCGAGAGAAGGTGCGCCATTTGATGATGTCATACGGCTGAGCCACACTGCCCCCTAACGGCAGGAAAATCACAATGAAAGGATCAAGCAAATAATAGTTTAAAAATGCTTAAACAACACTGTTTTCCACTTAAGCGAAACCATCACACTTATGTATACTACCATGTATACCTATTACATGAATTATACAATCTTGTAGAGATAACATTCCTTAATGGATTTTAATGATATCACCCCGTATAGGCCTACTATCGATATTCTATTGTGTAATATGGATAGTTTTAAAATATAATGCCAGGCTGACTACAATGTCACCATAAACAGTATTGAGGATGCGGGTTTAACAGGAAGTTTTTTTTCTTGGAATGTTTGAATTTTTTACAAATAAGTTAAAAAATATTTAATCAATATTTAGTGTACAATTATTTACTTGTGTGGTAATGACTAGCCGCAGGATAATGTATCCAGTCGTTTGTTATCGCAGAATAAACCCGTTCAGTGTGATACAAGAAATGATTCTAATCAGGCAGATATAGGAGCCTTACACAATGACAGGCTGACTGTACGTTTTCTGTCATTTAATTATTGATTATTATCATCAGCAAACTTGCTTCAGTTAAATTAGATTGTTAATTAGGTTGCTAATTTATACATCAAACTTATCGGATTCAAGGTCATTATTGTCATCAAAGCGAACCGAAAAATGGAGCGCAACTTAGAGGTATTTCGTACAGCATGGAAGGATAGTACTCGAAAATACAGGAGAGCCATAAAAACGTATAGATCTGCATACTTTTCATCACTAATAGAAGAAAACCATCACAACCCTAGGATTTTATTTAACACAGTTGTTAAATTAACATAAAATAAGTCCTCAGCAACTTCGTATTCTGGATATCAGCATAACAGTGATGAATTTATGAACTACTTCACAAGTAAAATCCAAGATATTATAGAAAAAATTATAAAAATGCAACCAGAAGTGAAACCTGCTGAACAAACTAACTACAGCACCCCTAAGGAGAAATTGCAATTATTTTCTACCGTAGATCACGATGAACTGTCTAAAATCATTAGATCATCTAAATCAACAACATGCGTGCTAGATCCTATACCTACAAAACTACTGAAAGAAATGCTCCCAGAAATTAAAGATCCTCTAATTAGTATTATTAACTCATCTCTGACATTAGGACATGTGCCAAAAGCATATAAGGTGGCTGTTATAAAGCCCCTTGTCAAAAAACAACAACTCGACCCAAGAAAACTAGGGAATTACAGGCCTATATCGAATCTACCTTTCATATCTAATGTTCTGGCATTCCAGTCTGGATTTCGAGCATGTCACAGTACAGAGACTGCTTTGATCAGAGTAACAAATGATTTGCTTTTTGCGTCTGACCGAGGTTGTATTTCGTTATTGGTCCTGCTAGACCTTAGTGCTGTATTTGAAACCATTGACAACAGCACACTCCGACATAGACTCGAAAATTACGCCGGCATTAACGGAATAGGATTGAAATGGTTTAAGTCTTATTTATCCGACCGTTTTTTAATTTGTAACAATAAACAAGGTGGTGTCTTGCAAGTCCAGTACGGTGTACCACAGGGCTTAGTCTTGGGGCCTCTGCTCTTCGCATTATACATGCTACCTCTAGAAGATATAATAAAGCTACACGGAATTAGCATTCACTGTTATGCTGATGATACTCAACTTTATATTTCCTCGAAGCCTCATGAAACATAGCAGTTCCGTCGAATAATAGAATGCATACTACTTATTGGACCGAAAACCTCCGTACATAACGATCAAGAATACTGTTTAACTTTTGACGGATGCTTCACTGTCAGATGCAGAGAAATTAATTCATGCATTCATGACATCAAGACTAGATTACTGAAATGCACAGTTAGGTGGTTGCCCTGCAGGCTTATTACAAAAACCCCAACCTATCCAAAATGAGGCAGCTCAAGTCCTTACACGTACAAAAAAGTATGAGCATATTAGCCCGGTTCTGTCAACCTTGCATTGGTTAACTATAAAGCATCGCATTAACTTTAAGATCTTTCTAATTACCTATAAAGCCATACATGGTTTAACTCTACAGTTTTTGAGCGAACTTCTATTGTATTACAGTATTCAATATACAGTACGTGTATTTTGCTATCAGGCATCCTGTCAGTTGCTAATACCTAGAATTTTAAAATCAAGTGCATGTGGTAGATAATTTTCCTATCTAGTGCCTAAACTTTGGAACAGTTTTCCCTGCACTGTCCGGTAGGCAGACACACTCTGTCAGTTTAAATCTAGACTAAAGACGCATCTTTTAAATCTTGCATACACAACACTTCCATATAAACTATACCATATAAACCCTTTATTTAGTTTAGGTTTAGGCTGCACTATTTAGATCAACCGGAACCAGGAACACTTCCAACAACAACTGATGTACTTGTTGCATCAAAGAGTGCAGAACAGTACTCTACTATCAGCTAGTCTTGTCTCATTGTTCCAAGGTTAAAGCAGGATAAAGTTCATGACCAGACCTGATGGCAGAGCGCAGAATGGGAAGCATTGACCTGACAAGAGCTGAGACGATAAAGCTGGATAAAGGATGCGGCGACTTGACTTCACTACAAAATTTCAAATGCCATTAGATTATTATTAATAATCTTAAATCTATAATTTACATTATTAGTAAGTTTATTTATTTTTAATTTAGCCTTGTTGTGCAAACATGAATTCTCACATCTTCCTCTGGCTGGGTAGATATATCATCACATTCCTCATCCTGCTGTGATGTATCATCACATTCCTCATCCTGCTGTGAATTTCCATGCTCCCAATTATGCTATTAACATCCACTTTGATAATTTCTGTGAGCTGCAAACCTGTATCTCTCCCAAGATTTTGTTGTTTTTGTACTTCCACCTGGACTGTGTGGTTGTCATTTGTCTTTCGGAGTATTGAATGGTGCACACGAACATAAGTTCCTCCATGCCTCACAAAAATCACTGCCCCATCTTGGCCAATGACAACACCTGGACCTTTCCACTGTGTACTGCCTGCATGTTTGTAGTACACTTTGTCACCCGACATTCGTCTGTGGGTCTTAATTGTTTCGTAGGGCTCTTCGAATTCTTTCAGAACACTCCGCTTCTGTAAATGCTCTTCTTGCAGCATGCAAGATAGAAATATCCTGCCCTGCCCATGTGCTCACGCTGGAACATTCCAAAGCGGGTGGTTTGTCAGTGAAAACTGATGGTAGGTTTGGATTTTGTCCAAAAGCAGGCTGGTATGGACTGAACCTGTGTACGTTGTTCATTGCATTTTTTGCCATCAGGGCCCAGTGTAGGGCAGTTCTCCAATCACATCTGTTGTCATGTTTCACTTTCAATAGTATTTCAGTCATAGTCTGATTGTGTCCCTCTAAAAGACCATTGCTCCATGGACTATAAGCTGCTGTGGTCTTTACCTCAATGTTGAACTTTTCAGCCATGTCTCTCATTTCTTCATTGTTAAACTCTCCTCCGTTGTCACTGAACAGTCTCCCTGGTGGGCCATAAACACTGATCCAGTAATGTATGAAGCTTTTCACAATTTCACTTGCTTTTTGATGGCAGAACTGAATCGTGTGAACTGGACGAGAGATATGGAGATACCACACTCCTGTATCTAATTCATGCAGATCCACAGCCACCGTTTCATTGTAGCTTGAGGCCATGGGCAGTCCTACAGCAGGTTTGAGTTTGGGTCTGCTGTGCTTTACACATGTTTCACAGTTGTCTACTATGTCTTTAAGGATCACAATTTATTCTTCATCCTGATTGCCTGAATTGGCTAGTAGCTTTTTAAGTCTGTCCACAGAGGCATGTCCAAACTGTTTATGTAATTTTAAGAGTACTCTCTTTTTCTCTTTTGTAGTCATGTTCTCTGTTACAGTTAGAACTTCTTCACACTTTTCAGTATCATATGAGAGATCTTTAGACATTAGATTCACACAGTAATGTCCAGATGATGTGAGTCCAACGGTTACAGGGTGGTGAAACATGATGGCTTTGTCATTCTTAAGATCCAAGACTGCACCTGCTCTTTTTAGTGAAGTTTTGCTCAGAAGTAATGTGATATCTGCTGGAACTACTTCAGTTTCTATGTGGCATTTTGTCTGTCCAATTGTGGCTGGAATCTTGACTCTCTTTGTAGAATGTACAACTTTTCCATCGCCAAATCTGAAAGCCCTTGCACTGTCTATGTACTCCAGTTTTTGTAACTCCGCTGATTTTAGTCCATTGACATAATGACCAAACCATCTCTGTCCGCAAACCGTTTTGGTACAGGCTGTATCGATTACTGCTGAACCAAAGGATTCCACCATAAAGATTTCTGTGTCAGATAAAGTTTCTTTAGAAAACAGTATGATGTTACACTGCTCTGAGTCCTCTGCTATCTTAGCATGTTAACCTCTGTGAGGACTATCCTTTACCCAATGATATGTACTTTGACAGATGGCACATTTTGATCGCCTACCATATTTACACAGTGGGTTTGTTCCTGGCTGTGCCTTTAATTGTTTTTGCCAATGTGACTTGTTCTCTTTCCTGTTAGCCTCTGTAAAATATGTGGAGCCATCATTAATGTGACCTTTATGCATATGGTTTTCCCCAAAAATTTGTTTTAGTGCCGACTTCATGTCAGGGAACGTAAGAGCAGGACAAGCAGTGAACGCTAATTGTTTGTCTTTAACATCGAGTCCTGCGGTGTCAAGGAGCTTCAATGCTAATACAGCATCAGGAAGTATAATATTGAACTGATGGAGCTTGTTATATTTGCGTTCAAATTCAATGATGTAATCGATCATAGAAATGCCGTGCTCTCTTGTAATCCGATCAAACTCAGTGTATGCCTCGTATTGGCGATCTTTTCCTCTTTTAAAAACACAGAGTCAAGTCTTTCTAGAATGGTTGTCATACCATTATCCTTGTTCAAATCTTCCGCTGATATTTCCAGGTCGGCATCCTTTGCTCTCCCTGTGAGCGATAAAGCAACAGCCAAGGCTTTTTTCTTTTTTTCCGGCTTCGTAACACGCATCCACATGCACTTCCTTTTTCCCAACTTTCATACGACTTGTTTTCATCAAACTGTGGGGGAACTTTGCAGCTTCCAGCAGCCATCCCCTGCTACCAATGTTAATCCGTAAACTTAAATCCAATGACAAGGCAAAAATGTTACGTTATGGTTTTATTTTTTTTGCAGATCAAACATACAGCCCTGCTGCAACCAACACAAAACAACTAAACCTTTTCTCCTTCCAGTCCTGTATCACATTAACTTGCCACTACAGCGCTCCCTTGAGGAGAGGAGCAAACACTGAAATTAACAGCTGTTTTGGTAGATAAACCAGCTGTTAACAGCTGGTTTATCTACCAAATATTAAGTCGCCAGGGTGTGTGCAGAAACACAGTACAAATCCATCTATTCTTCTTTTTGTAATCTCCTTTAAGCCACAACACTGACACAAAACAGGCTGTTGGCAATCCCCTAACAATCTGATGTCACATTGTTTACACCTGCCCATGACCACTCACAGACTCTGCCTTATAAGCGCATAGGTCCACCTTCAGCCAGAGACACGATGTCAGCCATTTTCAGGCAAGAGCTGATGTAGCCACTAGCCAGCGGTAAAAGTGTCTTAGAAACAACAAATGTGTGCTGTTGTTGGATGTAAAATGGAACATGAAAGTAGGCTTGGAGGAGACCTTTCCTACAAGCCTGGGTTAGTCCCGCTGCGACCTCACGGGCCGAAGTTATAACGATCGTAAATCCCGTGCTGGATGATGATGACTTGCCGTTCGGGAAAAGTTAACTTTTTTCGGATCGACAAAGCAACATTTACCGGTCCGTATCTTCGTTCCAGAAAGACTTAAAGAAACGAGCCAGGACTCGTTGGAAAAATATTTCTGCCAGGGCATTCGAACAACGCTGAACGCGAGTCGATGCGACCCCCTAGGTTAGGAGCTAGAGCACCCAGTACCCGGAAAAGTTGAAAAATCTAAGCTCCGGGACCCGGTGGCCCGTCAGTATAGCATGGGTTTGGCAACAAAAAAAGTGGATCAGTACCAGCAGTCCGTTCAAGCTTCATCTCCGGAAGTAGTAAGTATTACACATTGTTTTTAAATCACCCTTGCTAAATAATGCGTTTAGCACGTTAGTGCCTATTGTTTACATGTTCACCTGAGACTTTACATTGGTCCAAAGACAGGTGTTATGTCATAATGTTAGTGGTAAAACGCATTGCGCCCATCAGTTCATCCAAAAAGCACACGTGTAAGCGCCTTCACACCATATTTTGCATACGGGGAGGGACGCAGAAGCTCATTTGCATTTAAAGAGACGCAAACAAAAACGGTGCATTTCCATTGCACATGTTCGATATATTGTAATGAAAGATATGTGTTGTATTTTGAGCTGAAACTTTTCAGAAACATTCTGGGGATACCACTGACCATTTTTACATTGCAGAAAACACCTTGATTTGCGGCCCTTTAATTGCGTATGTTTTTGTAGCAAAAAAATATTACAATATGACCTCAAACTACAAAACAAAATAAACAATAACTGCATGATCCCTTTAAAAATACTATAAATGTTTACTTTTATATGCACAAACATCAGCATAGGCAACATAAGGTGAAGATTCATACTTTCAAATAAACACTGAAAACAGTCTAATGTCTGTGTCAGACTTTTTTTGGAATAAGATGATACTAATTACATATAAATAAACTGATAAATATTGAGATGAAATCTGTTCTGGACTGTACTTACAGTATGTCTAGAGGGACGGACGAGGACAGCGTCAGGCTCATCTGTTTGAGAAGGTGATAAGTGCAGAGCAAATGAGAGCATCGAGGAATCAAGTCCTGCTGCAGCTGCAACAACTGAGAACCACCTGCAGGAAATATCTGAAAATACACCACCAATCAATTTAAAGCCTTTCCTTAGACACGTCCCATATGCACACCAGCCCAACCGATCAGCAAACAGACTCTACTGACACCATTTCCTGACACGCGATGAAAGTTATATTTTCAATGTTAATCAGGGTTTTTGTCCTGACCAGACGCAAAAACGAGATATGCAACGGGAAACGTCTATTTTTTCAACTACATCACAACTTAAAGGTCCACTCCCACAGCGATCTCATTCGATAGAATTCTGCAATTCATGAATAATAATCATCAAAATTGGATGAGAAAAGTGATTATCCATACCTGTCACACACCGCGGAAGGGAAAAAGAACTCTATCTTCCGTTGTCTGCCATGTTAAAAGTGAGGGATATCCTGCGTTTAGCCTAAATACCTAATTGTTGTTGTGCAAAAAAATGTGAGACTAGCCTGAGTTTGTTAATTGTATGCCTTAAACGTGACTCTGTCCCCAGGGAGGGAATTCAGTACTATTTTTTCTTTCAGTGCGATATATGAATGACATAAAAATTATGGAAAAGGCTTGGAATATCCTGTCATATGAGCAGGCAACATCTTCAGTAAAATAGCGTTCAGGCAGTACAATTCCATTTCCATGCATGGCTTCCTAAGGCACTGGGTCACTGGGGTTTTTGGTGATGTAACAGAAGACAGATGCATCCAGATGAACTCTTCACTTATCTTGATGTTGTGAAAGGGTTTTCTTTATCATGGAGAGGATTATACCATCATCCATCACTTTAATCTCGTATAGACGTACAGGACTTTTTTGATAATGAGCTCACCAATGTGTAGTTTTTTTTCGCATATTGAACCAAATTGATGATTAGCTGTCTCTGGGATCTTCTGGTGATGTGGGTTCACAGCAACAGCTTCCAAATGCAAACACCAAACGTAGAATCAATTCTAGACCTTCAACATGTTTATTTTATGAGGAATTAAAATAATAATAATAATGTGTCATTATTTTACAACGCACTTAGTAAATATTATGATACAATGCTTCATTTTTGTTCAGGATGATCAAGTTACCCAGACTTTTATTTTGATGGGTTGTAGCAAAAAGTTTGAAATACACATTTCCGATCAGGTCTAGAGATTAAGTACTTGTGTTCATGTCCTCACATATACCAGGGCTCAAGACTGCCACTTAATGTTATTTTTCTCGACCTGCAAATTTGTAGCTGATTGTCGTGCCACTTTTTTAGTTGCAGTTTGGACACATTTACATTTATGCATTTAGCAGACGCTGTTATCCAAAGCAACTTACATTTCATTATCCTATACATTTATACATAGGTATGTACAATCCCCTGGGATCAAACCAACACCCTTGTGTTGTTAACGCAATGCTCATACCACTGAGCTACAGGAAAGCTAACAGACAATTTTTTTATCACGTTTAAGACTTGGACGTTTAAGAAACTCACAATGTCACCCAGTGTGAGACAGAAGTCGCATTCAAACAAACTCACTTTGTCACCCAGATGCAGGTAGAGTTGTTGGAGGATGAGCAGGTCTCTGCACAGCAGCATCCTGGTCATGCTAGTCTGACAGACGCCTTGACAGATGAGACTGGAGGCCACGCTGCTGCCATACAGCTGAGACAAGCTGATCCGCACTCGTAGAGATTGACCTGCGACATTAGAGAAACTCTTTTCTCTCATCATATGCGATCATATGGTTCACAAAGGAAAATGCAAATCTACCAGTACCTGTAGTTGGTCTACTATCAGTCTCTGCGTCTGTCTCAAGGTCCAGCTCTCTGAGCAGCAGATTCATGGCACCAATAGGGTTACGGACATCTAGCAGTTTGTTTGCAATGTCCTGAATTCCTGTTGCACTGTGAAGAACATTTAATTTGAGTCATCGAATTGATCAACAGCTTGTGTGACTATTATATCAGTCATTGAGGTGATACAGACGTGTCACTGGCCAACAGAGCCTCAAAGACTTTTTCAGATGTTTTCTCTGGAGACAGCAGGTGCTCAAGTGCTTTCTCCATCTCATAAGCCATGTCCTCTGTGAGATATTCATTCAACTGACGCAGACACTGAACCAGCAGCAGGATGTCTCGGCTCATATCAGAATCTGAGAAAAAAATTAAAATAAAGACTAGGTTTCAGGTTCGAGTTATAACTTAATGTGCAAATGAAGAAAAATTCTAAGAAATTAAGTGTCTTCTCAATTTTGTCTCCCAAAAACGTGTCATTTCTTGTCACATCTATCTATTTCCATCATGTGTATAGACTGATACTTTATTCAAAGGAAAATATAAACAGATGGTTCAATATAATGGCTGGAGAATCATTCTCTGAGACCTTATATTTCAAGGTTTTAACTGCAAATGTCACTTCCATAATGCTGAAATAGCTCTTATGCAATAACTTAATGCATACAAGGGCAAATCAGCCTCAGCTGCATCTTTTCCTGTTTGTGGGAGGCCAGAATAACATGCTAAAAGGAAACACTAGTCTTACAGATTGCACACAGTTCACTGTACAGACATCTGACTTCCAGAGACTGGCCTCTTACCCTCAGCAATGGGCGTCTCCTCTTCAGAAAAAAAGTATTCATCGGAGGATAGGTAAAGATGGTCGACAGCAAAACAGGGCAACAAGAAAGACACAAATGCCTGAAAGAGAGCAAAGTTTCCTTAACAACCCACATAAGACTTCATTACACTTAATGAATGAAGAAAAATAAACACATGAGTATTTAGGGCAAGACATGGGAATGGATCAGATCATGGAACAATGACGATTTAATAAAATAACACAAAGACCTAAACATGACTTTAAAGGTGTAAATAACAATAAAAATTGTACCTTGCTGATATTAAGATTTGCTGATTATGTGGTGTCTGCTCATATGTTGGGAAGGAGTGCTAGCTATCATGGCAGCTAGGGTGTGTGGTATTATGATATTAGATCATGAACGAAATTAAAATGTCACCACGATCCCCTTTACCAGAGAGTCTACATTCTATTTCTGTGCACTCAGCTGTCTTAACAATCAGCTTGGCACACCTTCACATGCCCAATTTAACATTATATATTGCAAATATATATTCGTCACTGCAAATAATTGTCTTCAAAAAATTTTATTGTTTACATGCATTTTAAAGCAATTTTGCAAAAATACTGTTCCGTTATTTGAGTGTGACACTCTTAGTATGCAGAAAGAAAGCCGGCTGTCATACAGCAGATCTTTAAAGGACCCATTGGATGAAAGTCAAAACAAATCTGTGTTTAACTTTTTCACCGCCATTGACGAGTTATCTCGTCATTTTAAAAAAAAAACGCTTCCCCGCCAAATCAGTGTTTTTATGGCAATCAGTGTTTGTACTGTTGTACAGCAGGTGGTGCTATTACACACCCATGGGAAAAAGTACAGAATCCCAGAACGTATACATTTTAGCGGTTTTTAATGATTGTTCTGAGTGGAATCTGGGCAGAATCTTTGACAAAAAATGTTAATTATCTCAGCTTTTTAATCAAAATGATGCATTTTGAAAGAAACCTACCCACATCTACAGAGTGATAAAAAACGAACAAATGAAGATAGAAGAATACGGTTTCTTTTGTTTAAAAGCTGAGACTATGTTCTTTCTTTGACATATTGTTTGTCCATATATTCTTTACAGAAAATTTACTGTGAGCCATTAAAGTTGGGTGAAAATGTAAAAAAATGCTGGAGTAGGCTGGCAACTTTTTTTAAAGAGGCTGGCAGCGAATGAGTGAAGTGCTATAATCGGGTCTCTGGTTCATCTAGCAACCCAGAAAACGTAAAAAACAAGAACCCAGTAAGTTTGTTTTGGTAAGCCTTTCTCTGCAAGCATGTGAAAAATCAAGCCGTTCAGATTTCGCTTCTGATGTGACGGCTCTCATTATAATATAACCGCCCCTTAATCTACTCAATGCCACCCACGGCGCTGCCGCCATTGTTGTTTTCACAAGCGACAGCAGTGTACATGACGCCTTGAATAAAGTTTGTGGACAACATGCAATGCTGCACAGAATCCTAACCTCGGAAGAGACAGAAATGGATTTATCTTATTTTTAGTGGAAATCATTCAGAAACCATAAGTAAAAACCTGTTGTTTGTGTGAATCACTTCAACCCGGAGTGCTTTATCAACCTTGGACAGATACTACCAGGATTAGCTTCAAAGTTGTTCCTCAAGAGGGATCGAGCCCAACTGAACGAGTCAAAGCTGCCACTATAAGTAATATTTATCAACAGTCTGAATTGACGTACATGTACCATATATATAGGAGGATAGCGTTAGCATATGATAACGAAGGGAGCTAAGTCAGTCACGGGTCACTAAAGTGATCAGATAACCATGCTTTTGACAACCACAGAGTATGCAAAGAAACCGCAGCAACTGCAAATGCTCCTTATTTGGAGACGCGCAACACTTCTGATGCTTTCTAGGTAATATGTTTGTAGAAAAGTTAAGAAAACAGACAACGATATCTATAAAATATAATGTAATATTAATTTATTATGTATTTAACTGTTGTATAAAATCTACATGACATGTGCACTCGTAGATTTCTGGACAAAAATAACACTGATATGATATTGCGCTTGTGTGTTTGCATACATTAACTAAATAAATATGAGACAAGCTCATTCAGTGTCATTTTTGCCAAGATATCTTTCATTTTAAAAGACAGTATTCTGTACGTCATATCATGCAGTAAGATGTTGCCAAAATCATATTGTACACCAATCAACTGTATGAAATGTAAGATGACCTACTTATGTCTGGTTTCAGGCATGTGATCGGCCAAGGACAAAAAAGAGCACGTGTTTTAAGCTTTAATATATTCAAGTGCAAAAATAGGTGGTTGAAAACTCAATTTGGTCCTCTGTCCTGAAAAATAATGCATTACATCTTTAAAGTGTAAAGTATTTTATCAACAATTAGCTCTCAAGATGATTGTATCTCTTCGGGTACTCAAATTATTGTCGGTTCTGATTTTACACAAAGGAGACAGCTCCGGCAGGATCTGAAACATGGTTGCTCTCTTTCTTTTGGACATGTATGTACATGCTTCGAGAAGAATTTATTGGATTTGTAATTCGCTACATGGATTTACAAAATACATTCATGTGTTTGGAGGACGTGTTGCTTTGGACGGCGAATCGCATAGAGGGTGGGATTATAATATCAGTGCTAGCAGGCTAAAGTTAGCACCTTTCCAAATCAACCAACCAACCTTTAAATAGCTCAATGGCCTATTTTAGTCCCTCCATATAGATAATGTTATAATATTAAAGTATATCATATAGATGTCTCAACTTCAAGAGTCTGGACTTTCTGTATACATTACAAAACGTTGTTCAGTTCCCCTCTTAATGACACCACACACATTTTTGAGAAGCAAAACAGCTGGGTTTGGCTTATAGTTTCACGGACTCTCTGGATACATAAAGATAACTTGCAAAATGCTGTTCTGAAGGAAGCGGTCACTTTGAATTTATAATAACCGTGGGCATGACGTAGAGAGCGCAGAAAGGATCCTGTTGGGCGGCTGTTAGATAAAACTATACCCCCAATCCCTTCATGAATAAAAATAGATCTAATTTATGCAATTTACACGGTGATCCGAGCAAGGTAAAAAAAAAATGGTGAAAAATCAAATCACTGGGGGTGTTAAATGCGTAAAATTTTGAAACGTTAAGTTCCCATAATGCTTTAATTACAACTTATGCGTTAAACACACAGCCCTAATAATAATAGTTTGCTTGTTCTGGATATAGCCTAATTATAAGATTGTTCCGAAATGGTTGCAAAAAAAAAACAGAGAGGAAACACTGTTTGTGGATCCCTAATGCTTTTACATGTGCAACATAAAACCAGGAATTTAAACTCGTTGCAATTTTGACTTAAACAACAAAAACTGGCTACCTTCTTGAGGATGCAGACCATGGCTGTGGCTGGGCTGACGTGTAGGGCGAGAGGGTTGGACAGAACCTCCTGATACTGCAGACAGCATGCGTAAAACTTGGACCAGAACTCTACCTGCAGCAGGCGGTAGTCCTCCTGAGAGAACTCGTACTCTGTTACACTGGCCTGAAGCTAGACAAAATGTATAGAGAAATGTTTAGCAGAAACCGAGAGGAATCAACACAAGGGATGAACAGTCCCAGCTCACCTCACTCTCCAGTGTGACCACAACTTCTTTCTTTAGCTCCTCCCACGATAAGTCAAAATGTCGCTCAGTTCCCCTCTTGTAAATCTGGAGAGAAAAAAAAATTACGCAGAAAATACTAAGAGGTCACCGAATAACTTTGGTTCCATTTGGACCGCAAACAAAAGGTTGCATTTACACATTTGGCAGACGTAGCATAAAATGCATTCAGGCTACAAACCCGTATATATTCTGTAAAGATGCTTTGTTAAATGTCATCAGTCCCTTTTGTTGCAAAGTATTTAAAGACATAGATATATTTTTTGCTTTAATCTTTGCTAGAAGAGAAAAGAGTATCTTCTACTGAACCAATCAGATTGAATGAAAATAATATTATAAAAAAATATTTTAGACTCAATCGATCATTGTTTCGATGATCGACACGGTTTCCGTCGTGTCCGCTGTCACTTGCGATCTCGTGCCCATTCCTAATGTGTTATCAGACCCAGAACAAGTAAATTAAATTGAAAATGAAAATCTTACCTGTAAAGCTTTAACAATGGCAGCGGCTGAAAAGCGTACTGGTGAAAAAAGAATATCCAAATACGTTTCCTGTTAAAAAAGACATCAATGTTTGAGTTGAGCCTAAAGGGCACTTCAGTATATAAGCATTTAACTGAATGTTCATACCCTTGGGTCTTGATCTTCACCAGTGTGAACTTCCTCTGGTGGTGAGGGCTGAACAAACACCTGGTTCCACATGCCTGCCATGTTACTGCAGTTTAAAACAGTCGAAAGGGTCAGAAATTAACTGGGTCAAGAGGCAAATGTAATAAATGAACTAGAATCTGTAATCTGTAATACTAGATTCTGATTGGCTTGATATTTAAATTCTGTTAATTCCCTGACAACAACCAATGAAAACGAATAACAAAGGGTCGTTGCTGTAAAATTTCACATAAATTAAATATTAACATGCCGAATCAATGACGTAGAGCTGCAGAGAACAAAGAGGCAATTTCAGAATTATTTTCAGTTATTCAGAATTTACTATTTACAGATGTGTTTAGGTAAAATTATTATTTTTGGTTAATTCTGTGAACTACTAATAATATTTTTCCCAAACTTCAAATAAAAATGTTGTTTCCACTTGCATTTATTTGAAGAAAATTATAATTGAAGAAACAGTCAAAATAAGAGATGCGTTTTTCTCTTAATGCTCTGAAATTTTACAGACGTAGGACTGGAATGGTCACAATACATCTAAAAATGCTAATTAACTGATTTTTTTTCACGTCTGTATATGAGATTATATTTACAAATAATTAAACCAAATTGCATGTTAATCTTGTTTAAACCAAAAGGAAAGATTTTCGTCTCATAAGGTCTGTAATCGTTACCAATGTTTCCTTTGTCAAATCCAACTGTCCTGTCCACCTCTGTTATCTCACTATAGCCTATATTTTTATTAATTTGTTAATACCAAATTTGTTTGATCACTTGACTATTCTTTTTTAATTAACAGAATGTAAAAGTATTCAGGCTAATTTAAGACAAATATTTTTGGTTTTGGCCTCTTGTGTATAGATTTTTCTATATTGGTGCATCACAACAAAAAAAAGAAACTGTACCAAGTAGTACTCACTGTTCAAAGCTGATGTACTTCACCACAGTCTGATTGTCATCATCTAGCCAAAGACCCCAAACATCAGTCGCTGTCAAGACAAAATCCACCAGTGTCTCCTGTTCAACGCAGACATATCCATCATCAGTAACCGCATTTTAACGTATCGCGCATCTTCTGTACCAAGCTGTACCTGTGTTGAGAACAGAGTTGAGATGTGATCTAGGCTGTATCGGCTGTTCTCATTGGCCACCAGCTGCAGCACACAGAACTGGCTGCGTTTGGGAACAGCAAGGTAAACGGCGAGACATAGGCCAGTTGTGGAGGTGAAGCAGAGTCGGAGTTTATGAGCCTGTCCTGGAGAATTCCTCATTTCTCCACTGCCCACAGGCATGTACTCCAACATATCAGTCACCAGGAGACACATCTGAAGCTGAGAGGCAAATAAGAGCCACATCATCACTACGGTAAACAATCACTTGCATTTCATAGCGCCAGATCAATACATACATAGATTCCTGGATTTTTTTGTTTAATGGGGTTTTGTAGAAATGATTTCAATAATGCAGCATTTAAATATTTTAATTTATAAAAAATACTTTTAAATGATTTATTGCGATTAATCGCATCCAGAATAAAAGCTTGTGCTTACATAATATATTACATGTCTATGTACTGTGCATATCAATTTTGTATTTATATTCGTCATCAGTCCAAAGTTAGACAAAATGGAGATGATATGTGTACAGATGTCAGCCAAGACTTACAGGATTCATTAAGGCAGGTGAATACACATTCATGAGTTAACCATATCTAAAAAGCAACATGGCAACATAAAAGCATCATCCCAACAGTGAAGTATGGTGGAGGTTGCATAATGATTTGGGCTGCTTTGCTGCCTCTGGATTTGGACCGCTTGCCATTGTGGAGGAGAAAATGATTTTTTTTAGAAAATCCTACAAGATCTGCAAGCTGTAGCTTAGAAGAAGATGGGTTATGCAGCAAATGAATGACCCAAAAAATTGAAGCAAAATCTACTACAGAATGGTTCCAAAGGCATAAAATCCTGCTTTTGAAGTGGCCCAGACCTCAATCCAAAAGAGATGCTGTGGAATTACCTCCAGAAAGCCATTCACGCCAGACATCCTAAAGTATAGGTAAGCTGAACCAGTTCAAATTCTCCAAATGTTACTCCTGGACCTGTCTGTAGGTCTACAGGGAGTGCTTCCTTCGGGTTATTGCTGCCAGATTTGGTTCAACCAGTGATTAAAGGCCTGGTTCACTTATTTAATTAACCATCACTGTATGTTTAAGAGGTGTGCTCAATGAAGACATGAAAGATCATGACTGTTCATGTTTTATCACAGAAATATGGTTTTGATGATTATTGTGACTTTGGTGAAGATCAGATCACATTTCATGACTAATTCAACAGAAAACCAGGAAAAAGGGTTTTTACATTCTTGTACAAACTACATGTCAATGTACTTATAATCTTTTCGTGTTTCATATCTAAATGTTTCCCTCTTCATTCCTTAAGAGATGATGAATAGCACAGTAATGTATTTTATACAAGGCGACAATAAATTCAAATGAGCTAGTGAGCCGGACAAAGAAACATGTTTTAGTCCCAACACAATCAGGAAGCCAATGCAAGTATCTGAACTATTTTCTAAATATCTGCATTTCTTTGTTTACTTATCACATATTAACGTCACTTAAAACGCTTGAATTCGTTATAATTTCTGAAGCAGTACTGCACTACAGTAAGAGTGTTATTTTTCCAAGGCCAGGAAAGTATTATTTCTTAGAGTTGATATACGATCTGCTGATCACTCGGTGGAAGAGTGCATTTAGTTTGTCGCTATTATTAGGTCTGCTGCATCATGTAAAGTGTGTAAAATAGGTATGGTTAATCACCATTAATTATACATATTTCCCTGTGGTTAGTATTCAGACCCCTTCAAATTTTTCACTCTGTGTTATATTGCAGCCATTTACTAAAATCATTTAAGTTCATTTTTTTTTCTCAACGTACACACAGCACCCCATATTGACAGAAAAACACAGAATTGTTGACATTTTTGCAGATTTATTATAAAAGAAAAACTGAAATATTACATGGTCCTAAGTACTCAGACCCTTTGCTGTGACACTCATATATTTAACTCAGGTGCTGTCCATTTCTTCTGATCATCCTTGAGATGGTTCTACACCTTCATTTGAGTCCAGCTGTGTTTGATTATACTGATTGGAAAAAACTTTTATTCTGGATTCAATTAATCATCCAACAAACGCCAACCAAGTATAAACATGTATGTTGGATTCGGTGGATACATGTCAATGAGAATTTAGAACAGGTATCTCAATTTAGAACTGCAGAATAGAGCCATGCGTGTGACTGTTTTTTTTTATCCTGCCCACTCCCCCTGAATTTCTGACTGTTACCATTACCATGAGTTCTGCTCCAACGGACATTCTGTTAGGTGTGGACCTCTGACATGGTATGCAGGAGAACAATAGTAGGCTACATTGTGAACACAACATAATGGGCGCCATTTATGTAACGCAAATATATGAGTAAAATCCGAGTATTTTGGATGTAAAACAGACCTTACCCGAAAAATTTCCTCCATATTCACAAAAACTTTGTATAAGTCAATTTCGTAGTTAAATGTGTGTATGTTAATGAATTCCAGTCACTACATGGCACGCATGCATGCTCATTCACAATCAGTGGTGGCTCCAGACAATTTTGATTGGGGGGGCAATGGGGGGTCTCATGAAAACCAAAAAAAATACAGTGGACACGGCCAATAACTGCATATTACTGCTACTAAACAAATAAAACCAGATCCATGCACACTGTGAAAAAAATGACGACAGGAAAAACAAAAAGCCGCGTCTTTTGACAGAATATTCCAGCCACTGGTACTGTTTGAACCAAGAGTAACTAAAACCCCTGGATGCTATCTGCCCCTGCGATCCAAAAGAACGACACGGTTATGATTTTAATTTAGGCTGTCTTGGTTTCTCGGCTGGGCCATGGCTTAAATCCCCCGTTAAATCCATTCTATTCCAAATAATGTATGTGCAACATTAAGTTCAAAATGAAAATAAAAATTCAATTATATCAATTACATTTGTAATCATAAAACCCGTGTAGGAGCTTCCAAATGTAATTGATATAATTTAATTTTTATTTTCATTTTGCACTTAATGTTGCACATACGTTATTTGAAATGTATATTTAGATACACAATTGCATTGTCAATTTACATACTGCATTGCCATTTTGCATATTACATTGCAAATTGAATTTTGCAACACATATGCTTCCATATGCGAGTTGCTCCGGTCCCACCTCCTCATCCTCCAATTCCTCGGCGTCTTCTATTTCTAATTCTAGGATCAAGCAGGGCTCGCCCTCCTCTGCAACGGGTATATTTTCGGTCCTATTTCCGTCTGCTTTCAATTTGTTTTTAGGTATGATGAAGCGATCCATTTTTAGCTTCAAGATATAAAGTGCGTTGCAGCACTTGCGGGCTCGCGGCAGCGCCTTGAACGCAATGACGCAAGGTGCAGCGGCAGCAACGAATAAATTATGAATTATTATTGTTCTGCGTAGTTTGAAGAGGACCATTGTTAAATCTTTATCCCGGATATATTTATTTTTATATAAATTAAATATTTTTTAATCAGGGAGGAGGTGGGGGGTCAAATGGGGGGTCAAGGCGTTTTTTTGGCGGGTCTTGAGACCCCCCAAGACCCCCCCTGGCGCCGCCGGTGTTCAAAATTAGTATAATCCCTGCCCTATGAATTATAGCAAATTATGTATCCAGAAATGCTAGAATCCTCTGGACTTTATTATTAACATATTTTATTGAATAAATGCAAACAATTCTAATAGGACTTATGATTATTATAGATGCTGCTCGAGCAAAACTCTCTTTCAGAGTGATAACACTTCAATCTGATGATGACTAAAGTATTGCTGGGCAAAATACATGAAAACGACATTAAAATTAAAATACACAATGTATTTTTATTGACTGACACGCATTGTGCCGTGGTTTGTGCTCGTCTGGGAAACCAATATACTTACAGTTAGTGTAAATCGGTTTAGAATTCCATTTGGGATGCTACTACCCTCCTAAAATACATACATTTTTATATATATGAGTGCATCGTGCATAGTTTAAGGGCATAGTGCATAGTATGTCATTGGGGATACAGCTAGGGCAAAATAACTCACGAAGCATCATTATGATGGGCGTCAGTGGTTTGTCTAAAAGTATACATAACGTTACGTGCGGTTTTACGCACTATTTACACGTGGTATGGAGCAGGTGTACTAGGGGTGGGCGATATTGAATACTCAAATTTATATCATTGTATTTTTCACTGTCCAGTGGATATCAATATTACGATATGATAAAAATATGGAATCCCATTTTAGTACACCTTAGATCAATTATAGGCAAAATATGTATTTTAACTAGAGCTGCACGATTCTGGATAAATTGAGGATCACGATTCTTTTGTTTCAAATAGAGATTGAGAGTTTTTTACGATTCTGAATGATGACTAAAAGTAATACATAATTTACTAGAGGTTCTGACAAAAAAAATGTTCATTTAGCTATGTAATATGTAGGACTTCGCTTCAAAATTATTACATATTTCATGGTTAACCTACAATAACTATGGTGAGAAATGTTTAACCACAAATTCCATAAGTAAACTAAAGTGTATTTTAATTTTTTTACTTTAAATGCAAAAGTTTAACATCCTAAAAAGTATAAATGCATTGAAGTAACTTGCATATGAAATATTTCTCAGTAAAAAAAATTCATAAAACAACTTTCAGAGTATGGTTCGTTGGTCGAACCCAAACCAGTTCCATACGTCAGAGGAGCCCCCTTTTTTTTTTTAACTAATTCTTTCTCGTGCTGTTCAACAATCTCATTTTCTGTGCATTCGCACATATTATTCACTCAAATCTCTCGTTCAATCTCATGACTTTGCAAACGCAAGCTGCAGTTACTTGTGCACACTTGATTGTTGCTGTGGGGTAGCATTTCAGTAACATTCGGCGGGTTGTGCTATAACTTGGACTGTTAAGGCGCTCTCTGTTTGATTACTAATGCCTGTGTAGCGAGGAGTTGGACATAGATGACAAAAGATTAAACGTTCAGCCTCAACATATCTTCATTAGCAGTGTTAACAGAGGACAAAATAAACAAAAAGTTATAAATGCAAAATTAAGAGTTCATGAATATATAACGGTATGCATGAAATGGCAAAATTCATCTCATGGCACAAAATAATACCGGTAGTCACGTACATACCGGTATATCGCCCAGCCCTAATGGTGTACATTCCTTTCGTACCAACTAACATTTTGAAAATACAAACTTTTGCTTCAATAAAAAAATCCTTCCTCTTGTTTTTAAGAATGAGGCCCATTGACTCTACTGTGACCACTCATTCATTACAGCTCTGATGGGCCACTCTAATCAATGCTTTTGTTAATACCTGCCACATAGCGGCAGGTCCCTGAAGCGGCTCTCTGCTAGGCTTGGAGCTAAACTGTTCTGCACCCCTGATTTAGAATGTTGGTGTCAGTTGGTGCCTTTTAGCCGCCTGTCAATGGCATTATATCCTCGTTATCCATTGTTACCGCTTTTACGGACGTAGCAACCGCGTCATGCTGACGTAGACAGATGCGGAAGTAATTTGTACTGTCACTATCTATCGTTATTGCGATGATGTGGGTACGTTCAAAATAACTTTTACTATGATTGAGTTGAACACTTAAAACTGTGCAGTGTAATCACACCATCGAATTGGACAATAACTTTAACATATATGACAAACAATTTAGTTTTAAACCTTACATTACTCGGGTGGAATTCATTATAATGAAATAAAATGATTTCATCAAACGCAACATTTATAAAACTATTACTGTACCTCTTCCGCAGACATGATTTCTCGTTCCCGTCTGATTGATGTATCAGCGGTACCATCAGCGGTGGAGTTGAAGACAACATATCCCATCATTCCACGCTTCTACACAGCATCATCATGTTTTGATCGGGCGCCCTGTAGCAGTGATTTCTACAAACTATACCTTAAAGTTGTGTCCTTAATGACATTTTTTTTTCTGTTTTATTCTAACCGGCTGTATATCGGTTTCCCAAGTGAGTGCAAATGACGACAATCGCACATCACATTGCATGTAAGTAAAATCTATTCATACAGGTTCTGGAGGTTCTGGAGCGAGGATTCGGCTGGGACGGAGAGCTTGCTGCCGTGCTCCTGGGTCGAGGTGGTGTGGAGGCCGTCCAAGAGGGAGCGGAGGAGTCGGCGCCATTGGCAGTGAGCCGGAATCCTGCTACCAACAGCCATAAAGGTGAGGAGTAGGAAATGGCGACTGACTCGCTGCCACTGCCCTCAAACGGAGGAGCCATCGGCAACCGCCAGGAGACGGATCGGGCAGTCCACTGGACGTGCAGCACCATCACATAGCACCGCGAGGAAGAGCCTCTCGGCTGAGCTGAGGTCCGAGCGACAGTGTCGGGGAACCGGACCTTTTTCTCTCTCCTCTCTCTCGTCCCTCTCATTCCTGGTGCTCTCGTTTCCGTTCCCTCGTCTCTTCGGTGGTGCCCCCCCGGCCTGTAAGGGGCGATGGGGGTATGTGGTGTGGAAGGCGTGACGAGAGCTGCACACCGGTCCCGCATATCTCATGGAGGAAATCAGGAGCATAAGAGGACGAGCGATGGGACTGCTGACAAGAGAGGACCAGGCTCGGACAAGGGTTTAGTTTGTATTTATGTTCTTATGGCATTTTACTTCTGTGTTTTTGTTTGTTTATTTTATTAAAACTTTATTTGAATGGTTCCCGCCTAGTTCCTTCCTTTTATTGAACCTCATTACAAAGAGTAACCTATTGTTCTGTGTTCAAGGTGTGTGCGACAGCCATGATGCACAAGATACATGGATCATCTCATTTCATCTTAAGTACATGTTAATCGGAAAATAAACACAAACAAGTTTAAACAAAAAATGGAAATAGAGTCATACATAAAATTCAGTGGACATTAATAATTGAAGATTATGAATTTAGATGAATATGTCAAAAGCAGGCTTCCAAGCAAAAAGAGTCAAGTAATGGGAGGCCTTTGCCTGTGTAGAGCTTTGAAGATACAACCATGCTTTGAATCACATTTAGAGAAGTTAGTCTCTATTTAATTGGTGACGTAACTATAATATTTGATATTTAAGCATTTTATTGTTCATACCAGAGGGCTCTCTCAACTTATATCTTACATTTTGCTCTATGTAATATTGTTCATATCGTTAACGGAATTATATCGTATCGACCGAAATGAAGAAATATATTACAATATAAATTTTGGCCATATCGTCCAGCCCTAGTGCTCAGTGACCTGTTGTGTTTTGATGTTTGTATTTAGATTATTTTCCCGTTGAAAGATCCAAACTTTGCCCATTATGTGACTCCTAGGGCGGACTGTGAGGTTTAGATTTTTTATCTGTTGATACTTTCTAGAATCGATGATGCCCTCATTTTGAACAAGATATCCAGAATCTCCAGCAGAGAATTAGGCACAACACATTGAAGATAGAGTGCATGTTATTTTACAGTGCGTGTACACCAAACCCTTCTTAAAGGGGAGATTTTTTTCTACTTTTACACAAATGTAATATAAATCATAGGGTTTCACAGAATATGTCTGTGATGTTTCGGCTCGAAATACACCAGGGATCTTTTATTATACAGTCGTGGCCAAAAGTTTTGAGAATTACATAAATATTGGAAATTGGAAAAGTTGCTGTTTAAGTATTTATAATAGCAATTTGCATATACTCCAGAATGTTACGAAGAGTGATCAGATGAATTGCATAGTCCTTCTTTGCCATGAAAATTAACTTAATCCCAAAAAACCTTTCCACTGCATTTCATTGCTGTCATTAAAGGACCTGCTGAGATCATTTCAGTAATCATCTTGTTAACTCAGGTGAGAATGTTGACAAACACAAGGCTGGAGATCATTATGTCACGCTGATTGGGTTAGAATGGCAGACTTGACATGTTAAAAGGAGGGTGATGCTTGAAATCATTGTTCTTCCATTGTTAACCATGGTGACATGCAAAGAAACGCATGCAGCCATCATTGCGTTGCATAAAAATGGCTTCACAGGCAAGGATATTGTGGCTACTAAGATTGCACCTAAATCAACAATTTATAGGTTCATCAAGAACTTCAAGGAAAGAGGTTCAATTCTTGTAAAGAAGGCTTCAGGGCGTCCAAGAAAGTCCAGCAGGCACCAGGATCGTCTCCTAAAGAGGATTCAGCTGCGGGATCGGAGTGCCACCAGTGCAGAGCTTGCTCAGGAATGGCAGCAGGCAGGTTTGAGCGCATCTGCACGCACAGTGAGGCAAAGACTTTTGGAAGATGGCCTGGTGTCAAGAAGGGCAGCAAAGAAGACACTTCTCTCCAAAAAAAAACATCAGGGACAGATTGATCTTCTGCAGAAAGTATAGTGAATGGACTGCTGAGGACTGGGGCAAAGTCATATTCTCCGATGAAGCCCCTTTCCGATTGCTTGGGGCATCTGGAAAAAGGCTTGTCCAGAGAAGAAAAGGTGAGCGCTACCATCAGTCCTGTGTCATGCCAACAGTAAAGCATCTTAACACCATTCATGTGTGGGGTTGCTTCTCATCCAAGGGAGTGGGCTCACTCACAATTCTGCCCAAAAACACAGCCATGAATAAAGAATGGTACCAAAACACCCTCCAACAGCAACTTCTTCCAACAATTTACAAACAGTTTGGTGAAGAACAATGCATTTTCCAGCACGATGGAGCACCGTGCCATAAGGCAGAAGTGATAACTAAGTGGCTCGGGGACTAGAATGTTGAAATTTTGGGTCCATGGCCTGGAAACTCCCCAGATCTTAATCCCATTGAAAACTTGTGGTCAATCCTCAAGAGGCGGGTGGACAAACAAAAACCCACTAATTCTGACAAACTCCAAGAAGATATTATGAAAGAATGGGTTGCTGTCAGTCAGGATTTGGCCCAGAAGTTGATTGAGAGCATGCCCAGTCGAATTGCAGAGGTCCTGAAAAAGTAGGGCCAACACTGCAAATACTGACTCTTTGCATAAATGTCATGTAATTGTTGATAAAATTTGAAACGTATGAAGTGCTTGTAATTATATTTCAGTACATCACAGAAACAACGGAAACAAAGATCTAAAAGCAGTTTAGCAGCAAACGAATATTTATGTAATTCTCAAAACTTTTTGCCACGACTGTACAATGCTGTAGTTGCCCAGTTTTGCATGAGACTAGAAACGCGCTGTTTTGTGTGTGTCTCTTTATGTGCAAATGAGCTGGTAGTCTCCACCCCCTTTTCAGCAGAAAACACACCCAGGGCCTGTGCTTCCAACGAAAAAATAAAAAAGAGATTTCACATAAAGTGAATGAGAAACAAGGTCTAGTCTTTAAACACCAAACACATTGTTTTCTATAAGTGAACAGACTCCTATCAAAGGCGTCACGTTTTCTATATACGCGAAAACACACAAGACAAACCGATTGCCTATTTACAAACCATACAAACTGCTTTCTACAAGTGAAAGTAGCCTACCCAAGACAGTAGGTTCACAAAGCGAATGAGAAACTACCGTGTCTCGTCTTTGAACACCAAACACATTGTTTTCTATAAGCACTCCTGTTTCCCAGGGGGCAATTTGCAAAGGCGCTCCGGTCTCTGTTGTTCCGGTCAAGACCGCTTTCGGGAGTGAGACCTGCATATGCATCACTGGGTTTCAAGAGTGAAATAACAAAACGGGAGGATGGCGGGAAATTATGTTATTATGACAAACCCGTTGCATGTTTACAAACCATAAACAGTGCTTTCTATCGGTGAAGTTACTCAAGACAAACGTATAGCATTTTCTCTACGTGAAAGTAACGTTACACAGGACTATCCTACAGGTGTTTACAAGCCACACACATTGCTTTCTATGATTGAACGGACAAACGTGTCACATTGACATTTTATCTACTTTTAAGTTGCCACAGGTCCCTGATGTCTTACTTAAAAAAATACCGGTACTTACAAAGTCTTCATTTGCAGCTTTGCATCGTTCAGTGTGGGTGATTTCCATTGAAAACAAAATAAATCCATTGCTGGGAACAGTGGTCTGTGCACGCAACGACAGAAGTGTTAGCATGTTTTGCACGAATCTCGCCATTGCGTCAGAACCGATACACTCCTGTCACCTGCGAAAAACAAAACGGCGTGCCGTGGGTGTAAACGAGCATATTAAGGAGCGGTGATATTATAATGAGATCCCTCCACCACGTCACCAAGGGAGCGTATTTTGAAGAGCTGATTTTTTCACATGCTTTCAGAGAAAGGTATAACAAACCAAAGCTAACGTGTTGTACTTTTATGAACGTTTTCGGGGTGGTTGGTATATGAACCGGGGAACCGATTATAGCACCTAAACACAGAAAAGGTTGTAGTTTCGTGAAATCGCCCCTTTAAGGGTTTTCTGCTAAAAAGCTATTTATTTAAGTTTCATCTCACCATAGAACATTTGAAAAGTAACGCATGCTACTGGAACATAAAACAGGACAGGTTCTTTGGTACCCAATGTTAAAGTTAAATCTATTGCTGTATCTTTAATGTTTTGGGCTTAATTCTATGCTGGAGATCGTGGATATCTTGTATAGCCATCATGGATTCCAGCAAAGATCTAAACATGACTGGCCCATTCTAGATAGTGGGCCAAGTTTGGAGCTTCCAACAGGACAATTATCTAAAAACAAACATCAAAATCGAAACAAAACAAAACGGGTCACTGAGCACAAGACCAAGCATCTGCCATGGTCATCCAAGTTCCAAGACCTGAACCCTATAGCAAATGAAGGGTTTCATAACTATAAACGTCCCTCCCATTTAATCAAAATTCTTGTTCTCTAATGAAAGGTTTGATTTTTGTAAAAAGCTTAATGAACAATGATGCAGATTTATTTTCAAGGTCTTCTTTGGTCATTTTTACCCTAGGGTATAAATAATTTTGAGCACAACTGTAAGCCTCATCCTGAAGTCACACTAACCTTAAATGACCACATCCTGAGCTTATGATCCTGGCAAAGGGCAAACACAAAGGTGTCATCTTCTAGCTGGTGAACAACCAGACTAATGGCAAGATCAGACGGACTCTGATCGCCCCTGTGTGAAAGAAACTTAATTTAAAACGTGCGTGTTTCTGAAAATTGATATGACAAGCTTTTATTTTGGGCGAATAAATAACTTCATTCAACTCAAGCATTACACCTGATGGCGGTGGGCATCCAGCCGGCTATTCTCTGTATCACTGAACTCTGCTTCAGCTCCATCACAGACACAGTCCCTTTATCACAAAAAAATTTATCTTAGTCTGTACACACTGGTATTTACAGAGAAGAAGTCTTAGGAGAAAAATACCTTCTTGATCATGAGGAGGTAAAGTGATGATCATAATGCCACCCAAAGGTGAGCCAAGAGCGAAAAGTGCCTCCCCCTGAGGACTGATCCAAGCGGCTGTAGTGGAGGGGCCTGTCTGCTGTGAGCCTTGAGCGAATGGGAGCACATAACAGTGGGCCGGATCCTTTAGGTTTAGCTTTCCAATATCTGTGAAGATTGACTGCATCTGGAGTTCAGTGACCAGATCCTGTGGAGGGACATATTTCAGATCTTGCTGAACAGTAGGCAGTTAATGTAATATAAGAATGACATGTTACGTAAACAAAGGTGCTACTTACGCTGTGGTACATGTGCGTAGGGTGCGGCAAAACTAGCCGATGGACGGTTTGGCTTGTGGTGATCAGGATCAATATGTTGTTGAGTGTCTCCTGAATGTGAACTCCTCCTGGCAGCAGAGGGCAGTGTGGGATACGCAGTCGTACGGCATTATTGAGAAGGTTGGTGTCCAGCGACTGCTCAACAAACTGAACGGTGTCACCTGAAGTTGACCTGCAGATAAAAGTTTTGAAGCGTATATAGAAAAGAGTATATAAGAGAGAATATCTACAGTAAAGAAAGATCAAATGGTTCCGTTTACGAGCCAGAGGAAGTCCGTCTCTCCTAGTACATTACAACATCTAATAATGACAATTTTCTTTTTAGGGTGAATCTGGTCCATTAAGGCATAGAAATGAGGTTTGCACTATGATGTAATAATGTTAGGTATCTATTAGTCTCCTCACTTGACAAGTCAAACCCTTTGTTGCATAAATCCAAAGTCTAAACTTTTAAACAGTTTTAAACTCGGTATTTCCCACATTATTTTGTGAGACTATGGGGTCTAAACTTACTTTCCTCTAAAGGGGTCCAGGGGCATGCTCCTCCGTAAAAATGTAGCATATTTTAAAGGTTAATGCTGCAATCTGGTGCGTTTTAAGAGCAAAATTAAGTGACTCAATCTATTAGAATACAATAGCTTTAGTAGTAATTTATTCATGGAAGCCATAGATATAAATGGTGTATATAAATATCTATTTTAAATATTTTAACAGTTTAAACAGTGTCATTCACATCATAATTCAAATTCGTGTTCCAGCGCAGTTGCCATTCAAACTACGCGTTCCGCACCTGAGCCACAAACAAACACCATACCTACAGTGAAACATGGAGGAGGTTTGGATATGTTTTGAGGCTGCTTTGCTGAATCTGGCACAGGGTGCCTTGAATCTGTGCAGAGATTCAAAATTTCCAGACATGAAAATGACCTTAATTTTGCAACCCTATTCCAAAATTACATACATCCAACATCATTTTTACCACACAGAATCAGGTCACACAATTTACATCCCTGAAAAGGAAGCTCATGTTGAGTAGATATAGCATGTCCTGTATTTAACGTCCATCCATGACTGTGCAGAGGCTTACAGGACATTCATTGTATTAAAATAGTCTCTCTCTTTTTGGAATACAGTTAATTTCAGTTCAAGTCAAAACTGTGTAGAACAACATCATTTTTTGAGTAACTATTTTCTTAAGTTGCAGCTATTTGAAATGAGAGGATGCGTGAGATGAACACTCACCAGTGTATGTATCTGTTGCTGGTGACAGACAGGAGTTTCCCACTGTCCTCATAAGAGAATCCACCTGCACTGTCTGCATGCTTTACACCACTTGAGTGACCACCAACACCTGCTGGACATCACAAAAAACAACACACATCATCTTCGTATAGCCAGACAGAAATACATATTATACACTAACAAACCAGATTCACATGACACACTGATTTTATTTTTAGATATGTCAGTGTAAATTGTTTTCAATCAAGACTCCTCTAACATTTAAGTTAGTCTGGGAGCCCTGCCAGAAAAAACAACCCATTAATAATTAGCAGGACTAACACGGTGTCTACACACGACGCAAAACGACGTACAGCTTGTTTCCAGTGTGGACAAAATTTGAAATTATAATGGGTTCTAAAGCGCTCTTTTGTCACGTTGCGCCTGGTATAGACAGGGTGTTATATAAACAGTGGCAATACATTTTACATGACGTTACAGTTGTAAAAATATTTAGTTATTCAAGTCTCTAGCATACATCAAATTCCAAGGTGCACTTAATGAAGTTGGTTGAGGTGTAATCTAGGATTTTTGTTTTCCCTGTCACAAAGAGACTGCTGCCAACGTTACTTATATTTATAAGCTTTTCATATGTATCGTCATACAGAGACTTTTGCTCTTCTTCTAAAGTTTATCTTATTCTGTTTATAGTGACTGACTGTTCTTATTAGTATTTTTGAGTAGTTTTATTGATATTTTAAATTATCTTTAATCTTTGTATTTTAAGTATATATGTTAATTTAAGTACATTTTTTTAGCAATTTTGTTATGTTCTTTATCATTAAATTATTTTATTCACTTACAACTTTTTTTCTATTTTAACTTATTTCAGTTTATAGCCAAGGCAACATTTCTCATTTTTTGTTTAGTGTAAGTTTTTCAAACAACGGACATCATTATTTACGACTTCACGTATTTAATTTAAATGAACACATTTGAATGGTTTTGTTACCTCCGGATCTAAGACCTCTGTTTAAAAACTACTATGCACTAGTACTGCTTATGTGTCCAAATGGCAAATAAAAGAGTCTTTAAATATAAAAACAGCTGTTGACTACAGCTGTAAAACAAACATTCTGACTAGCAAACATTCATTCAAGAAATCAATGAAGCATGTCAGAAAATAATGATTTAACATAAATGTGAAGAGTTCAGAATACAAATGTGTCAAAAATGCCATAGTACTGCAAACTTTTCTCACGTTTTTCTCCCATATAACATTTAACTCTATTATACTGCAATTGTATGCATCTAAAGCATAGCATATCAGCACATGGATACTCACATGAGTGTTTACATTGCACTGATAAAATGTTTCTTTTATCTCATGAGAAAAGGTGACAAATATTGGTAAACCAAATCTTACAATTAAATTGTGACTAAACTTAAATGTTTTACATTAAACAGGGGAAATGCTATAATTTTTTCTCCTCTTATTGGTAAAGATCACCGTGTAAATAAAGTCGAGTACCACAAGTAGTAATCAAAATAAGAATAATAACAACAACAATAATAATAATAATAATAATAACCACATTATTTTAGATATGTCTCGTGTCACACATGAGCTGCAAACAATCGTGTGACCAATAACTTACTTCGTGCGCTTCAAAGCGCGTGAACACCAAAAAACATACGTATATGAACACAGTGTAATATTTAAATACTGTACCGATATTTATTGTGATCTCTCTAAACCTGGAAACAGTTTCTCTTTCAAATCCACAAATCTCAATGAAGCTCCGCTCCAGAACACCCGCCATCTTCACGCGCTGCACGATAGGAATCAGCGTCACTTCCGCCCGGCAAACACTTAAAGGGACAGTGCTCAAATTTCTCTGGGGTTTTACGGCAGCTGGCATCCACGAGTGAAATACCCGTTCCAAACCCTTCAATTTATATACAGTGGAGAGCCAATGCATTATGTTCTGGTTTCACAAAGAGAGTTTAGATTTGCCAAATAAATACATTTAGGCGGAAGGGTTGGGGTCAGAGGAGTCCCCAACAACAGCCATAAAACATAACTGTCATCAAGATTGACAGACCAGAAAAGTCTCCGTTTGATTGACTGGTTGACAGAACTTTGACAGGGGAGTCATAATTCAATCAAACTTTTGACACACAGTATATGATAATTGATAACACAACTTAGGCTACCTCATGAACAGAAGAATGGCAATGATGATGGCAAACTGGTATGGAAGCATATTGGTCGCTATATTCAATTTGAAATGCAATATGCAAAATGGCAATGCAGTATGTAAAATGACAATGCAATTGTGTATTTAAAATACATTTTAAGTAACATATGTGCAACATTAAGTGCAAAATGAAAATAAAAGTGTATTTATATCAATTACATTTGTCAGTTCCAACACTAGTTTTAATATATTATTTAAATGGATATTTAACGCTCTTTAAGTTTATAAAGAATAATATAGAATAATAAAAGGTCAACATTAAGATGTAAACCATCAGTAGATAGACATTTACAGGTTTCTACAAAGATGTTCAGTTGGGTTCAAGCCCAAACACTTGACAGAGTTATCCATAAAACACCAAAGCATGATGCTGCTTCCACCACATTTTACTGTTGGGATGGTATTGTGCAGATGATGAGCAGTGCCTGGTTTCCTCTTCAAACATGGTGCTTGAAACTTAATTTTCATGTGTCTTCACTGAGGAGAGGCTTGAGTCCAGCCATTCTGCCATAAAGCCTTGTGGCACTTCTTCTTATACGATATGATTGACACCCGACTGCAACTCTTTTATTTCTCCTCAAAAATGAGCATAGTTAGTTGTGCCAGCATTTCTAGTATTTTGCACATGAAATAGAAAACTTAAATTACTACATTTCATAACACTGTTTTGTTAGTTTTTATCACAAGTGTAATTTTAGGAGTTCTCGTTATTTCTCATTATTGAAATCATACTTGTCATGCAGAAAATAAATATCTGGTTATATCAAACTATGGTTTCTAGTCAATCCGATAAGACCATTTGTAAATAAAGACACGGTAGCTTCATTCCTAGAATAAGGGCCCTTACCATGTAGTATGGATCCCATCAGAGAATAAAATGTATGGTCTACCCACCGAGCAAAAATGATATCCCATTCTCCACGCAGACATTCAGTTGTTCATAATTACATTAACATAAATTTGTCACAATCTTTAATGTTGGTAATATCGTTGTATTGTTTATCTTTTATAATTGTATATATTGTGATGATCTCGCCATCTTGGCTGTGTGGATGTTTCACATATATCCCATTATGACCTTGTGTTGTGAGAATGTGCTTAAACTAAACATTTACCGAGTACACAAGATTATGACTAATATTTATATCATTCATATCTCTTGTGCTTTGTAAATGTGCTGTATGTTGTAGATCATTGAGTAAATATATGCAGAATGACATTCATATATAGTACTGGTACTTAACTAACTACTTAAACTTAGGTTCAAGAATTTTTACTCAAACATATCAAATTGCACATGACTACACACAACTCTTCTTGCACATCAGTTAAATTCTTGTTTAATGCAAAAAAATCTAAATATCCATAATTGTTATTACAGACTAATAAATTATATTACTTGGGGAAAATGATTTTTTATTGTGATTATTATTAACAATAGTACTGATACACAATGGTGTTTGAATGTTGAAATCCTTTGTAAAGTTAGTCCTGTTAACAAAGCTTAAATCTAGCATATTACTCAATGTTAAATGGACACCAATAAGTTCAGAACTGGTCATATTCAGATAAAGCTGTTTATACTGGTTGCTTATGGAGACACAATATTTGAAACCTTGTACTGTGTGCGTGTGTGTGTGTATGTAATCCATGCATATGGTGTACAGCATCTGAACAAAAAATATGAATATCACAAAACAGACTCTAATTGTGCCAAGAACTTAAATCTACTTCTTTGCAACTTAAAGATGTAAATGTAGTGTGTGACGTCTTTAAATGTGAATTTCAAAAACAACTCTGAAAATTTGCCGAAAAGGAATGAATAAACAACACCATTTGATCAGTAATACTGATTTGTGCCTTACTGAATTATCTTTTGGAATGCTGTCCAACGCGTTATTAACATAATAAAGACAAACAGGCATTGGAAAACGAGTGTAAGAAAAGTAGTAGTATATTACCATAGGAATAAAACGATGGTATAAGACAAGCTCCTCTGTTAACTTCTCAAGCGAACATGAGACAGAGAGACACCATTTTAGCTACAGGTAATCTCCATGAGTTACAAAAAACAACAACATTCATAACTGCTTTAAAAACGAAATCAGTTTTAGAAACACCAAAGTGTCTTCAGGCAGTTCCAGGTTACATGGGAAGGTCAACACTGTTATGGCGTGTTTTCCTGGAGGTACCGTCATAGCGGGGTAACGCTTTCTGCAGGCTTGACATGGCAGCCGTGCGCTCTACGTCAATGACTGCATACAGCTCTGTCCTGCGGGTGGGGGTCTGAGGAAGTGGTGAAGTGGGCGTCTTCGGGGTCTGAGGGTTGCTTGAGTTCTCCATCTCAGTCTCGACCTCAATGTAGTTCAGTCTGTGAGACTCTAGGCATGTTCGGCGGAAATCAAAGTTAAAGAAGGTTGTGGTAGAGCGGTCCCGCCAGCGGGCCGACTCCACCTTGTTAGCGCTGAGTGGGGCCATCACATTCTCTGTGTTGATGTAGTAGTGCGTTGGGTCGGGGCTGTACTGCCGGTGGTTGTGGAAGCCGTTGATAGGCTGTGATTTAAGTTCTATGTGGACATCACTGTCCTCATCATCAGAGTCACCCTTCGGGTTCTCTCGTAAAGGAGGTAGGGCTGGGAGGTTCTCGTAGTCCAATAATGCTGTTCTCCGCTGTGCTGAGTTGTTGACATTAGCATCCGGAGTAAGTGGTGGTGGTGGTCGACCCCTACGGCGTGAGAGAGCTAAGGATGATGAACAGTTGAGTTTATCAGAAGCTGTGGATGTGTCCTCAAGTGTCCTAATGCTTTCAAACGCATCTGTGTTGCCTTCATTCTTATGTTGTGAAATACTGCCAACATAGTTTTGGGCTGAACTGCTCAGCCTGCTGTCTGCACACTGCTGTCCTGACACTGATGCCTCTCTCTGCCTCTGTCTCTGCACAGGAGTTGGGCCCAACACAAACCGAACACATTCTGGCTCCAGCTGCACTCGAGGCCCAGGTTCCGGTGCCTCCAGAGGGGGCGCATCCTCTCCATTATGTAATGAAACACTTGTGTCCAGAGGTACATCAGACAGACTCGGGCTGTGCTGCTCCAGTAGCCCGGTGGTGTTTACATAGGTGTGACCCTGATAAGATATAGCATAAAAGATGCTTTGGCAACCATTGTGTAATCGAACTTCTGATTCGAGCTATGGTGCTTAAAGGGATACTTCACCCAAAAATGGAAATTCTGTCATCATTTACTCAGCTTCGAGTTGTTCCAAATCTGTATAAATGTCTTTGTTCTGATGAACACAGATTAAGATATTTGGAAGAATGCTTATAACCAGACAGATTTAGCCCCCCATTGACTACCATAGTAGGAAAAAATACAATGGTAGTCAAAAGGGCTCCAGAGCTGTTTGCTGTCCTACGTTTTCTTCAAAATGTCGTCTTTTGTGTACAAAGGAACACATAAAAAAACGATAAAGTATTTTTTTCTACAATGGGAGTCAAGATCTGTCTGGTTATAAGCATTCTTCCAAATATCTTTCTCTGTGTTCATCAGAAAAAAAGACATTTATACAGATTTGGAACAACGTGGAAGGCGAGTAAATGATGACAGAATTTTCATTTTTGGGTGAAGTATCCCTATAATAATAATTTTCTGATCAGAAGCTTAATTTATTAAATATCACATACTTAAACATGACACAGATCACACAGTCGTGTGTCATATATAACTCACAATGAATAAAAACATCTGCTAAATTGAAAATAATAAGATTACAGCCGGCCAATTTTAAGTTTGTCAATAAATGATATACAGGCATTTCTTTCATATTTTTGCTCAATAGTTAATAAAAAATCAACTAAACAGCCTCCCTATAGCATAAAAACAATGCAACACAATGTGCACACACTAACAACATACTCTCAAGCATCATTTACTATGCTAATTGTGCACAAGAAAAAACAATTAGCACTTTAAATGATTAGCTGTAACTGGATCTGAATGTTGAAATCGGTTTTAATATTTTAGTTCATGTTCACTTACTCTAACATCCTCTTCTGCAATTAAAAGAGGGTGTGTGGACTCCTCGCCCAGTGAGGGCTGGCATGTGCTTCCAACAGATGGATGCCGACTAGACGGGTGAGAGGATACATCCCCCAGAGAGGGATACCTTAAGCTGCCATTGGGTATGGTAGGGAGTATGTTTCCGGGAGCTAAAGTAGAAAGAATACAAAATAAATCGTACATACATACATAAATAAACATTAATACGTAATAATCTCATAAAAACTGGAATAACACAAAAGGAACTAGGACAATTATTTTCCAATGCGTTATATTTTAGCATCTTCAGTGTACTCTCCATTTCTCAAGAATTTGCAGAAATGTTCCTTGTGCTTTTATTTCATATTCAGTCAAAGTCATCCATTTCAAAATTTCACTTTATAATGAAGGTTTATATATTTTCCAGACATTTAAGCATACACCTTCAGATCAAACCTTTATTTAAGATAATGAGAAACATTTTACTACTGTGTGCCAGTATAAATCCCAGGAAACAAAAAGATTTCACACAGTAACAGCTATATTGTACATAAACTTACAACATCTTATTTCATTATGCATAACCTCCATATCTACATATCATTAATACATTCACATTCAGGGCTCAACGCTAAGGATTTTTTCTACTGCCCCGGTCGGGCATGTGATTCCAAATTTACTGGCCCTGCCAAAATTTTCACTGGCCCCAACACCAAAAAATATTAAATAACATCTAGTTATTTGTTTGTTGTTTTTTACCTATGTAATTTAAAAAAAATAAGGATAAAAACTATAAATTTCAAATATTTTTGAAGACAACTAATCAGTAAGTAATAAAATAATATCAAGTTATCAAAGTATGTGCAATGGAACAAATAAAAGTAGTAAAAGAAACAAACAAATAATCAGTGCATTTCAGGTGCTTTAGGTTGGTCTAATAATAGTAGTTGTCAGGTATACTCAAGTCCGCATTAACATAAGGCCTAGGTGGAGCTGAAGCCCAAGGGCCAGCGGAAGGAGGGGGCCTTTTATTGGCTGGAGAAAATGGGAGCTGTCCTTACATCATTGATTGACAATTCATATAGGTGGTTGACTATTAAATATAAAATAAACTATTGGAAAATGTTCCTGATTGATTTAATTCACGGTCCAATCAAATCACTTTACAGTTTGCGCCATTACTTCAGAAAATGCCTCTTTGCGTTACTCTCTCCTATGTCGAGAATTCCTTTAGACTCGTCGGTGTTCAAAAAAGTGATAGTGGTGCGCAAAAATGAGAAATAAAGTAGAAAAGGAAAACCGTGAGGTCAATCTTACAGCTAAAATTTTACCAACTACTTCAGTTCCCTCTGGGACAAAACTTCCATACCGAGGAAATTCCTAGATGCAGAGCAAAATACATTGCAAATGTTTTTGCTGATTTTTGAAACCTGTTTGTTTGAAGTTCATATCTGGAGTTAATGTTAATGTTTTTTAAATAGCCTGAAAAGTTTAGTAGGCTTTGCAAACTTGTGCACATAGAAAATATAAATTAAATATAAGGTCATTTTCTACAATAATAGAAAATTAGTATGGCTTTTCAAGCATGCAATTTTTATTTTTTTAAGGAAAAATATTTAACGCAATTAAGACAAAATGCGTTTGTTTTGTTATCCTTTGTCTACTGTTACATTATATAATCACGCATTCTTAAACCTGCTGCTGTGAATCCTGTCACTTTAATGTTAACCAAAGAACATAAGAAAAGAGGAATTCCATGTGTTTTGTAGCTTTAATGAAAATTCTTCTGTATTTAATTTAGAATTTAGCATTTAAGACTGGAAAGTGTTAAATAACTTTTTGAGAACATTCAATTTCTGTATAATTCCTACCTGTTAGACATGATAGCTCTCAATTATACTGTTGAATACTGATATAAAACACCCGAACAAGCTAATCAGCGTCTTTAGGAATAGATGCTTTCAACTTAATGCGGCGCTGCGCAAATGAGCGTATGAGATTTAAGTACCCCGATAGCGATTCAAGTGCAGATTGCTCAGAACACATTTGAATCTCGCGGTACTTTAATGTGATATGCCAAACAATCTGCGCAGCCCAACATTAAATTGAAAGCCTCTGTTCCTGAAGTCACTGATTAGCCTCTTCAGGTGTTTTATCAGAGTTGGGGCTAAACTCGGTAGGAAAGTGGATCTCGCGGGCCAGAGTTGAGAACCACTGCTCTACTTGATAAATTCTTTATACACATTAGGATTTATTAAAATTTGAAGATTGAGTGCTAACATACTGGTAGGAGTGTGTGGTGTTACGGGAAGGTCCGATTCAGCTTGTGTGAGGATGGGCTCAAACACAGGTTCCTCTACAACACTGATGCTGTTATTATGCATGATGTCCTGCAACATGTTGAAGATCTCTTCAGCGCGTGAACACTTGAAGGCAAAGATCCCTACAGACAGTAAACAAAAAGTGTTACAAACTACTGGTGGACACAAAATTATGTATACTGGCGAAAACACACCTAACGATTGACAAAATAACAGCACATCCGAATTGTGCCATTTATCTGATTAGACAGTGAAGGAAATATTTGAATTTAATCATAATATAAGAGGCTGCAGTGGTGCATCAAAGTGTTGACATCACAGCAAGCAGACAACCTTACCTGAACAAGCATGCAAAACTCAAGTTCATCCTTTTGAAAGCATTGGGTTCAAAGGTGATAGTCTCACATTAATAACTGTACAGATAGATGGGTCATTCTCACGAAACCAATAAAACATCATGGCAGCAGTGATTTTAAATAGAAACCATATACAGTCATGTGCTATTTAAAGTAAGGACATGCGGTAACGCTTTATTGTACGGTGCCCTTGTTGCACATATTACATGTATTTACTATAGGATTTACTATAAATTATTAGGACTGTGTATTGGCAAGGGCCTTGAGATACCATAAATATCTTGATAGATGAGTCACGATACAAAAAATACAACTTGCTGTGGAACACCTAAAGTATTTTTTAACATCCCACAGATAGAATCTATCACATACTAGCAGACCATTATAGTTTCCATTAAAACCAATACAATTCCCATTATATTAATAAATCCTTTAGATTTTCTATTGTGTTTTTTTTAAGGGGTCAAGGTTTTTGCATCTTTATGATCCTGTGCCACATCCCTACCTTATTGTCCACTCATTTAAAAAACCTCTTTGCCTTTCCCCTACATTGCTGTGACATAAGGTAGAAAGGCAGACAGTAAATAAGCACCTGATGGAAATGACAGGTTGAAGTGTCTTTCGTTTAACTCATGCACAGTACATGTATATAAGCGTGTTCAGGATGGTTCAGTGCAGATAGGCAGCACTTGAAAAACGCTTGAAAACATGACTGTGGACAAAGAGCATTTTTTTTAAATGGCATCTCAGTTTTTAATAAAGCAATAAGCCCCAAGAAGCCGTGGGTTACAGTGCATTTTATAACAGCTAAGGGGCGTTGTTAGGTACGACGCAAAGCGGAGTTTCATTAAATAATGAGTTTCCATATGCTTAGCAAGGTTTCATTAAATAAAGTAAATAAAATGATAATTAGGCTATGTGGTGCGGTCAGCCGTTATATATCGGGGTATTTTATAACGGCTTAGAACTCCGCTCAGCCAATCAGAATCAAGGACCAGAACTGACAGTTTTATAAATAAAACTTAGCGATGTGCATATGGTCCAAAAACAAGTTTAAAGAGTGGCCCTGACGTGCATGGACCTCTAGAACAGAGGTTCCCAAACTGTGGGACACGAGTCATGACCCACGAGTGCGTAGCACATGCAAATAAGATGGGTCGAATGCACGATTCATGTGCGCTCTAAACACGTGGCTGCACATCTTAAAATCAATCGCACCCTCTCGTCAATATTATCGTGGTCACATGACTGTGTGAAACGATAGGTCGTCTGGGCCAAACAGAGAATGTTAGAAAAAAATAATAGATGTTACCTTTGTCAAGGTGCATCTAGTGCAATTATTTTATTTGATAAAAAAGGATTTTTAGGTCATTTGACCCGTCTCATACTATAACTCGTATCTCTAAGCACCAGTTATGATTAGAGGATAAAGAAAATAGGATGCTTATGGCTAATTTCCAATTCATCATCTTAAATATAGCAATAAATATCCTTCCGTGAACTTCATATTCATGTACTATCGTTTCAAACAAGCACATATTTAAAATTACTGTGCTTTTGTTGTTTTTATGTTTAAGTATATGTATGATTACAAATTTTTATATTAGGTGCAATTAATTGTCATTTATTACAGAAAACCGTGAGATTTTTTATCGATTGATGGCACTGAAGAACTAATTTGAAATGTTATGCACCAGCATAGAAATATATTATAACAAACATTTACCTTGACCAGTCTGGCAGCGACGGCCACTCTCAAAGGAAAATAGGTTTGAATCATAGCCATAGCGACGCAGACAAAGGTAAGGCCACTTCACAGCCTCACATTTCCGTGTGCGTAGGACCAGCTCGTCCTCTGTCAGCTCCATGATTCCTGCTCCCAGCTCATTCCCATCATCATCCACGTTCACCACCTAAAGACATCAAACCAATAACGTTTGTGTGTGTGTGTGTGTGTGTCTGTGTGTGCGTGCTTGTCCGTGTGTCAGTCCGTGTGTGTGTGTCTATGTGTGTTAGTATATGTGCATATTGTGTGTTTGGAGCATTTGTATGTGGGTATGTCTGTCCTTTGTGTTTTCACCTTGTTTTCCTTTTACAGGTATATAACTTTAATTGATTTGCTTATAGTCAATATGTCTAATATACAGCTGCTTTGTAACAATGAAAAAGCGCTATATAAATAAAGTTGAGTTGAGACGTGTCCCTCCTTGCATGCGTCTCTCTGTGCAGCACAAGGTGCGCAGTTTTCAAGTCAGACACGTCCCTGCTTGTATGCGTCCTTCCGTGGAGCGCAAGGTGCTCAGTTTTATAAAGTAAAAGAACACTTTTTGTACTCGATTGGCCTCTGCAAATGCACAATTCACTTTTGCTCCATATATCACACAGATATGTGGTGCAAAATGAGAGTGTGTGTGAACTTTTATCAGAGACTTAGGGCTAACCCTAAGCAGCAGATGCAAGCTTCACTCTCAGACTCACTCTAGACTTTAAACTATAAATATTATGAATTAATGAAAATTTGTGGAAATGAGGCGTTAGACTGTCATCAGTATGAAAAATCACCAATTGGTGTGTCGCCATAAGAGGTCTATGCAGTAGGGTTGGCAAATTTAAATTTGAAATTCAGGATATTTGTCTAATTTTACACAAATATCAAGATTCAAATGCAAAAAACAAGGATTCTTATTTTAGGTGTGTCAGGAAGCTCAACCGGTTTGTTTATTAGCTGATCCTGTCAAAAGCAGAGCATGTTGATGCAGTCAAGAAAAAGACAACCGGTTGGCAACCTGTTTCACAGCAAACAGTCAGAACCAGAGCAGTGCAGAAGCCATCATGGTTTTGTAAAAAAATATATTAAAAAAAAAAACTGTTTTACTACAGATACAATTTTTTACTACAAAACCATGGATTAATTAGTCGTTACCAAGGTTTACCTAATGTCTGGTATTTCTGATGAATAACATGTAGATGTATAAATGGATAGTATAAAAAAGACAGTCTGCTGTTTTGTGTTAACATAAACATGATGTTTCTGCGGTGTCCTCAGGTAAAATACTAAATGTTAAAAGAATTTATATTTATTCATAAACATTTGTTTTAAAGTAATTTATTTTCTTTAAAATTAATTTAGATAAAAATTTGTTGCTTGATTTGGTTCATTTTGCGCATTGTGGTACGCCCTTAAGTGGACCTAGGAGATAATACAGTACTTTTTAGTTGAATGTCAAGCATGCCTTTAGAATTTAAATAGAATTTGAATATTATTCTAATTTAAGAACTAAATTAGAATTTAGTTTTATAGCAACTTTGACAGTCCTACTTTGCAGCCGTTCTTGAGCAGCTGCGCCGATTGATCTGTGCATCGCTGCAAAAAGTCTCATAAAACCAAACCAAACTCAATAAAACCAGCACAAACTCATCAACTAACCCCCAAATAAACAAACCTAAACCCAATCTCAATACAAACCCAATTAATCATCATTTGAAAAAGTCATTTTAGATAAAAGGAAGACAAAAGCATGAACATCAACCTCAAGTGGGTGCTTGCCCAAAAAACGAATAAAGAATTGTATATAAAGTCGGCACACCAAAGCTGCAAAAATAAAAAAAATTATTAAAATATTTTTGGAGCTTTGGTGTGGCAACTTTATATGCAATTTTTTTAAGTCATTTAAGATAAAAGTGTATGCTAAATGAATAAACGTGACTAAAACATGTCACCTCCACCTCTACTGGAAATCAAAACCTCAATGAAAGCTACATAAAAATATTGCACTATCAGAAAATTACCATTTATAATCATAATGATCAAAATTATAGTAAAAACTCATCAAACCAAAAAAATATGCAAACCCCAGCCAAACCTCATCCCACACATCCCAGTAGAAACAAATTTATCAATCCATACTGACCTTAAATTTACTTTGGTGAATATCAGGGATTGATTCTTTATCTGGACAGCTAAAACAGCTTCCCATGGCTTCTTCAAAGGACCATTTGATACCTAGAAAACAAGAGTCACGATACTGGAATTAATAACTTCGATACGATACCTTGGAAAAAAACAATATTAAATATTATTTTCAAAAACAAAAGAGAAAAAAAATCATTAAAAGTAAGGCCCTAACGTTTCAGATTTTTTAATATATTTGTTTAATTAAATAGAAGTAGAATTAAAGATTAGACAATGAGGTATATTTTTTACATTACTTCGTAATTGTTAATCTATGTTAATTTTATCAATTCATTTTTTTACTATTTAAAATCTACTATTTTATGTGCTAATATTAATGCGAATCACAACCTGTTAGTGTGACTATTTATTTTTGTCTGAACTTCAAAAATATTTGTGTACCTTATGTCTATGTTAAGCTAATGCATTTAACGCTAACGTTAAGATGTACCGTTATTTCTGGGGTATTATTGTTTGTTTATCTAACTATGAACTCAGCTAATTTAAGTGTTCAATCTATTATCGTCTATCTATTATCTACCATCGTCTTTGGAGGTTTCTTCGTCAGAGTAGGCGCTCAAACTGGTAAGGTAAAAATCCCTGCCATCTCTATCTATACACTGTATGTAATATATAACCTGTAAACCGTAATCCAGCAATATTGGTAGGTGTTCCATTTGCAACACATGATGAACGCTGTAACAAGTTCAAGGAATGGGAAGGAGGCGATCACCAGGGAACGTTCAACAACTTATAATAAAAAATAAATGCAGACTTCCCGCCACACAAACATAACATGAAATCTAGGCCTGGTCCACTCTCGTCGTACAGTCCCATCGCTCGTCCTTCTATGCTTCCGATCTCCTCCAAAGAGATGTGATACCCGTGCAACACAGCTAACACTCATTATCCTCACTCCCTCGAACGACCACCAGAACGACCAGACACAGGAACAGTTTCTTCCCTCAGGCAATCCATCTCTTGAACACTTGACATTACATGCGGAACACACAACTCTATTTTACATTATCGTCATTCCCTCAGGGCTCTCGTCCCGCCTTGCTCGTTACAAACGCGTTTGACCAATGACAGCAGACTACACCATCTGACCAATCACATGATACTAGGCAAGCGGATAGGAGGGGATAAGACGGATGAATCGCACTCTTTAAATACTCTGATGTGCAAACCTCTTCAAGAAGCTTATTTTACTGGCATGTTGATGAACAGTAAAGCAAAAAATGCTGTGAGATGCCAGTGCAAATCTTTAAAAAACAACAGGAGTGATAGTTTTATTGTAGATCGTCTACAGACAATTCAGCGCAAATTCAGAAATACGAGAGAATACGCGGTTGCTGTTACACAGAGTTACAGTACAAGTACATTTAGGGCTGCAACAAATGATTATTTTGATAGTCGATTAATCTAACGATTGTTAAACGGATTAATCGACTATTATTCCAACGACTAATCGGTATGTTTTTAATGATTATTTAGCTTTTGCATCTAGTTAAAACATTAAGTTATACATAATATACGTAATGAATAAAATCAATTCAGCTTTTGAAATTTGTTTTAAAGGGGACATTTCATGAAAAACAGACTTTTTCCATGTTTAAATGCTAAAATCTGGTCTCTTGTACATCTGCCAACTCAGAAAACATAGAAAAAGACAAATCATTATCTTTTTTTGTGTGAGCCTATCTCTACAAGCCTTTGCGAAAACGAGCGCTTCAGAGATTGCGCTCTTACTGATGTAAGTAGCCGTTCTTATTATAATATTTCCGCCCCTTGTTCTGAACGTGTCCAATTGCGCCGCCGCCATTGTCGTTTTTCACATGTGTGAAGTTCCAACACCATGGCAAAAGTAGCAAAGCTTACGAACTGTTGTGTTGTTGGCTCCACAGAACAATGTTCCCAGACTCACGGGAGAAAAGAGAGCGATGGATTTATTCAGTTTTCAATGGAAATCATCCACACTGAGCGAGGCAAAGACATTGTAAGTACCAGTATTTTTTAAGTAAGACCCCAGGGACCTGCGGCAACTTAAAAGTAGATAAAATGTCACTGTGACACGTTTGTCCGTTCACTATTAGAATCCGATGTTTGTGGCTTGTAAACAGGCCACAGACATGTTTGTCCTGTGTAACATTAATTTGACGATGCGTTTGTCTCGAGTATCTTCACTTTAGAAAACTGTGTGTATGGTTTGTAAACACGCAACGCGGATCTCTTTACCTAAGGTGGTCGTGACCAGACGGGCTTCGCGAATGGCCCCGGGGGAAACAGGTGTGCTTATCGGAAACAATGTGTTTGGTGTTCAAAGACGAGACCTTGTTTCTCGTTCGCTTATTGCAGTTTCTGCTGAAAAGGGGGCGGAGACTAGCAGCTCTCTTGCATTTAAAGAGACACGCACCAAAACAGCGCGTTTCTCCTCACATGCAAAAGTGGGCATGTAGCGCATGGTATATTAAAAGATCTGTGGTGGCTTTTTAGCTAAAACTTCACAAACACACTCTGGGGACACCAGAGACTCATTTAACGTCTAGTGAAACCATTCAAGCAACCTCTCCTATAATCAACTTGAACAAACTGGTTACTCTCTTTAAGTTTGCAGATTCTGTCCAACTCGAATCACACAAATACTCTATACAAACTATACAAACTATTAAATACAAAAAAAAAAAAAAACAGGGAATATTACAGACCAATTTTTTTTTTAAATGTAAACAAATCTCTTGACAGAAGCAATAAGCAGCCTTTCTATGGCAACAGTTCAGTTTAACTCTTTCACGCCAGCCTTTTAAAAAAAAGTTGCCAGCCTACGGAAGCATTTTTTTTACATTTTAACCAAACTTTAATGGCTCACAGTAAATTTTCTGTAAAGAATATATGGACAATCAATATGTCCAATGAAAAACCAGTCTCCGTTTTTAAACAAAGGAAACCATATTCTTCTATCTTCATTGCTTCTTTTTTTATCACTCCTAAGATGTGGGTAGGTTTCTTCAAAAATGCATCACTTTGATTAAACATCTGAGTATTGGTGGGCCGTAAACGGCGTTAAAGTGCTGCGTTAACGTGAGACTCTTATCGCTCGATAAAAAAAAAATGTCGCCGTTAATCTATTCTCAAAGTTGGGATGGGAGCTGGGTCTATACTACGCAAGCTATGATTACTTTCACCTTGAAATTTTAGCGTGGATGTATACCTAGCTGAATTGCACTCTAACAGGCGAGAACGAGATTTTTCAACTCGCGTGATTCACGCAATTCGCGTCATAAGCGCCGCCTCATCATCTCATGACCAGGGCTTCATTCGCGCGATTCGCGCCGCAAGTAGGTCTATCGCGTCTTTGCATTGACTTAACATGTAAATCACTCGCGCTTGACGCGCCATTCGCGTTTGGTCTGAACACAACATAACGTTACTGTGAAATTAACACATCAAACGTGACGTGCTAACATGGATGCAGCTTTGAAGCTTCCCAATGGAAACATCGACAAGACTAATGTTGTGTTCAGACCAAACACGAATTGCGCGTCAAGCGCGAGTGATTTACATGTTATGTCAATGCAGAGACGCGATAGACCTACTTGCGGCGCGAATCGCGCGAATGAGGCGGCGCGAATTGCGCGAATTGCGCGAATGAGGCGGCGCGAATTGAGCGAATTGCGCGAATGAGGCGGCGCGAATTGAGCGAATTGCGCGAATGACGCGAATTGAGCGAATTGCGCGAATGACGCGAATTGAGCGTTCGCGTGAATCGCGCGAATAGCGCGTTTCGCGCGAGTTGAAAAATCTGAACTTTGGCGAAAATTCGCGCCGTGTTAACCAATCAGGAGCTTGCTCTAGCAGTCAGGTGATTATGATGTTGCGAGGGGAGGCAGGAATCCCAAATAACAATGGAGGACAAAATCATCGTTGCTGTATGTGGATACCTGGAGCTGTACGATACATCTTACTTTTATCGAAACAGAAATAAAAGGATCTTGCTTGGAAGAAAGTGAGTGAGGAGGTCGGACAATCTGGCATGTTTTCAAAAACGATCTTTACACAATTTAAGCAATATATATCTACGGGACTGCAGCCGCCTGTCAGAAGCCCCTCCCATGACGCGAATTCGCGTCTGCAATGAAGTGAATGTGACGCGCGAATGAAGCGAATTTGACGCGCAAATGAAGCGAATTTGACGCGCGAATGAAGCGAGTAAACTAAAATGTTCAAGCGTCCAACTAGGCGCGAATAGCGCGATTCATTCGCGCTATTCGCGTTTGGTCTGAACACAACATAAGGTTGTTTGCACCTTGTGCAATGCGGAATTGGTTTAAAAAAAAACTTTCTCTCAACAAGTAGTGGTCTAGCTTTAGTTGAAACCAGTAAATTTGTATTGCCACCTAATGTATTATGGCTCCTGTATGACATATCGCTTGTTGCTCCCTAACTCTTTGTAAATTGCTTTGGATAAAAACGTCTGCTAATTGACTAAATGTAAATGTACTGTAGGAGCTCTTCCAGTCTCAAGTACCACCTAAACGCAAAGCATCCCTTAGCTAATGCGGAAGTAAACACAAGTAGGGCTGCAACTAACGATTATTTTAATAATCGATTAATCTGTCAATTATTTTAATTAATCGGATAAAAACAAAAACCAAGAAAAGCATTCATTTCCAATCCTTTATTCAAAAACTGAACTAAAATCTTTAGAAAGTGCACAAATATGTTGCTCCTTGAACATCCCTGAGCTGCTATAATAATAATAAAATAAAATAAAAATGGACTAACACAAAAAACATACACATGTATGCTTTACATCTGCCAAATATATAGACTTTTTTTAAATAAAAGTGCCACCTGAGCTGCCAGAACAATAAATAATTTATAAAAAATAAAGAACAATACAAATCAGAAAATTTAACAGGATTTGTTTGAATGTAAGAACTTGTTCTCTACACTACACTGCAGACGCACACACTCGCAGATGCACACGCGCGCAGACACAAACACTTTTGCAGATGCATACACTCACAAACTCTCACACTGACAAACACACACACACTCTCAAGTTCACATGAAGCTTATTCATTCAATTATTACCATCATTGTAGTAAGTGCAAGGTTAATTTATACACCACATTTAAACACAGCTTCAGATGACCAAATGCTATAAAAGAACTTTATAATTAAATTAAAAAGTACAACACACACACAAATATATTTGTCAATAATAACCTATATGGGACAAAGCACAGAATATACACTGCAAAAATTGCTTTTCTAACTTAGTAGTTTTGTCCTGTTGTAAGTCCAAATATCAAAAAAATCTTAAATCAAGAAACTTGTACTAGACACATGAAATAGCATAAGAAATTATGTCTTGTTTTCTGAAAAAACACCTCAAATTAAGTGATTGTTTGCTTAAAACAAGCAAAATTATCTGCCAATGAGGAACGAAAATAATCTTAATGAAATATAATTTCAAACAGAAGTTTTAAGCATCACTTAATTTTCTTGTCTAGTAATCTTGATTTAAGATTTTTTTAGATATTTGGACTGGAAATTAGACAAAATTACTAAGTAAGTTTGCAGTGTAGCTATACATGACAACAGATTGATAAATGAATGGTCCAAAAAAGGCGAGTGAATAAAAACGTGTCTTTAGTCCTGCAATGCAAAGTAACTATACCACCCCTGCTTTACTACTGTTATTAACGAGCTAACGCTAACTTGTCATGCTTGTCAAGCTGGATAACGAGTAAACATCCGCACCAGGGACATTACGTTCTTCACTTCAAAACGGAACAAAAGGAGGATTCCGTAATGACTTAACCTGCTGTTGAACTCCCTTCCTCCTCATCAAAGACTCCAACATGTTTGTGTTTCAGGTGCTGGATCATTGCCGTGGTGCCTCCGTGTCATGCCATGTCGTTTTGCATATTTTGTAGTTAACAAAGTTTTTCTGTTCATTTAGTGTGAAATGCTCCCGCACCTTGGATGACTTGGGTCGTGTGGAACTCTCTTTCTTTGCCATATATCTTTCCTCCGCTCGTTTATTTTATTTTTGCTCCGCCCTGTCTATGAGGTGGCAAACTCTGCTAGCATCAGTGCGCGAGAGAGACAGAGTGTGTTCACTCCGCTCCGCGCTGAAATAAAGTTTTTTTTTTCCTAAATAATCAAACGTCTCCGCGACACAACGAATCGATTATGAAATTCATTGCCAACTATTTTAGTAATCAATTTTTATCGATTTCTATCGATTTAATCGATTCATTGTTGCAGCCCTAAACACAAGTACATTTTATTGAACATAATTTATTTTCATCACCAATTATCATAGTAGAACAGCTTTCTCAAGCAGTTTGTGATGCATGTTGGAAACAGGAGATGAGCCCCTTGTTCTAATGCGCCACCTGGCTTGAGACACCCGTTCTCAAAGACTTACTTTTTGTCATTATTTCGGTAGCACACATATTCTGAATGCCTTCGGCAGAATTCAAATGAGCCATTTTAATCTAGATTAATCTAGATTAATTCCAAGATTAAAAAAAATAAATCTATGCCCACCACTACATCTGAGATAATTAACGTTTTTCGTCAAAGATTCCGCCCAGATTACACTCGGAACAATCATTAAAAACCGATAAGAAATATACGTTCTAGGTTCTGGGATTCTGTACTTTTTCCCAAAGGTGTATAACAGCGCCAACAGCTGTAAAACAGTACAAACACTGATTGCCGCAATAACTTGTCTTTGGCGGGGAACCATTTTTTTATAATGACGAGATAACTTGTCAATGGCGGTGAAGGAGCTAATGAAAAAGAGCAAGTAACACAAGAAAATATTTTTTAAAAAAAGGGAAGATATAAAACTCCTATCACTTAACGCCCCTCTCTTATAATCATTTTCCTCTCATGTAATACCTAATAGTGTAATAATAATCAAAACAGGCTTGACTCCTAAACTCGATCAAAGCTTTATACTTTGCAAAACAATTAATAACATAACTGTAATTATATGATTATTGTTGTTATTATCATTACTGTTATTATTGCATTCTCTCATAAAAGGATTTACAGCTAAGTTAGTTATTTAGCTCTAGATGGAGAACACTCGCCTCTCTCCTGCTCCGAGATGTTTCCTTTTTAAAAGCTCCAGCATGCAGGTTGTGTTGCCTTGAAAGGCAAGTTCCGCCTTGCATGCATTGCACACCACCGCATTTTTTGTTTTCAATTTGGTAAAGCTTTCCCACACTTTACTTGTTCGCATTCGTTTGTACTCTGCTATAATTCTCGCTGTGTGTCCTTCTACTGCGATAGCATTCGGGAAGGAAGCATTACACTCTAGCGCTACAGTGCCGTAACGGTTAAATTGTGATGTTGCAGGCCCTTAAATTAAGTCACGTAATCAAACAACTACAAGAATAAATGTTTCAGACCTAACTACATTACACACATACATATACACACAAGCTCGCACATAGACCCACACTATGCACATAGAGAAAGGGTGTGTTGGAAACACTGGTAACCATTCCTTAAGTCATATAAACTCAATTAGCCATCTTCTCTGTCAATAACATCTGTGACTTGAGATTTACACAGAAAGGCAAGTACACAGAGGAACGCAAATTGAAAACAACGCCACCTTTACATTTTTTCATTGTCATGTGAGAGAGAGGCGCTGCACGAGATAGTGAGAGAGACGAAAAGCTCACAACAGAATTAAGCTGTTTCAAATAGTTAGATAAAAATGTCAACAGGAACCATGAAGAATCTATAACTGGCGGCCAGTGTTGGTAGTGTGGTTGGCCACGACGAATAAATCAATGTATGGGAAACAGACAACACATGACATGTTGTTATGAGAATTAGCCTATTAAGGTTTTTTGAGTCGTTTTGAAATGGGCGTAACACTTTAGACTATGGCAGAAATGTTACATGGTGGCGCATTCAGTCACTCGTTTTAGTCTCCCCTCCTTCAACCATTCACTTTTCTATAAGTGGGCTCATCCCCAAAGACGTAGCCTCTTTACCAAATGTAAACCCTTATCATGCCTTCATATTAAAGGAAATGTGTTAGATGATATGAGATGTTCACAAAAAATTAAGGAAGAAAGTAGCTTTAAGAAACATGTGCTTCAAATATGGTAAAGTGCTGAAATTAAGGATGTTAATGATTGATCGATTAATTGTCGAAATTTATTTACTCGATAAAACTTAACAATGGTCCAGCTAGGTCATGCGCAAAGCACACACAGCCAATACGAGGAGAATTGATGCATACCTTTGACTGATTGGTTCTGAAATTTAGTGGCGCCTCAAGAGTCTTGCCACAATTATATTGTGTGTCTTAAATAAAACGGCTTTTAGGAGCCGTTTTTGCTGAGTTTCATGGATTTTCAGGTGAATATTGTTTCTTTTGCATCAAAGTACATTCAATTTCCTGAAAAGTTTTCTTAAATGAACGCGAGTTACATCATTGTAATGTTTTAGTCTGTGCAATCGGCTGTTGAATCAGGGTTATACTGTACACAGCGAGTTCGTCAAAATAAATCCACATTGTGGTCAGAACGACTCTCAAACGATTGACTCCTTGGAACTGATTTGTGTGAACAGTTAAAGTGACCGTGCAATGGTGTTTCATGCATTCTGGTTTATTAACAAGGTCAAACGATCCGTCTTATCATGCTTGACATGGTCAACTTGTCAAAAAACTATTTAACTTAGTTGGCAATTGTTTGCTGAATAGTTAGTTGAAATGATAAAAAGCTTATGTTTGATTCTAAGCAGCTTTCCTGTTGATTGAATAAATGTAATGTTTTATAAAACTTAAACTTATATAAATTATATGGTGAAACAAATTAGGTGGTGGCGTCATGGTCACCTTGTTTATACACGTCCCTGGCTTCGCACCGCGAGTCTCTGCTGATCGCACGTGGGTTTTCCGGACGAGGCGTTTATGAGAAATGAATGGGAAACGTACACGTCCCTTCTTGTCTCTACCTAACATGGCAGGGGTGCTACCAGCTCGACAAAAAGGGGAATTACAAACTGCCCACATTGTAATCCATCAAAATGACAGATGGCCTTCAGATTTTTCCATCAGTGTTATAAAAATCTGTTAATGACGGAGAATTTTCTGTTAACGCGACCTCTGAGGTTGCGAATCGGACAATCGCAAAAGGTAGAAGTGAACACAAAAAACACTAGGATTTTTCCTTTAAGTCAGCTGCATGTGCGGAACCGTCATTAGGTAAGAAAAGGCTACATGTTTTTTAGCACAATTCACAGGTAATTTGCGTAAACATATTCTTCTTCCCAGCTTTTATCATCGTGTCAGTTGCTTTTTAATGTGTAATGGTCAGAAACCGACATGTTGGACTTCATTCAGCACTGCGCAGCGCAACACATCACAACACCAAATGAAGTCGAACACACACTAGTTTGGAGACAGGGAGAATGCAATGGCTCTCTGCTCGCTCTTTCCTGCACTAATCATTAAAAAATTTACATTCAAAAATATTTACATTTACATTCAAAAATAGAAAAAAATTAAACCTCTGGCTGAGTTGACACAAAATGACCCTACAACATTTATTTACAACACATGATTTTGAGTTATGTGACTTCTTTGATGAATTTCAACAAGGTGAGCAAAACATTTCAATTAAATTTTTTGGGTATACGATCTCTTTAAAATGAAGTGTGTCAATACATTTTTACAAGTACCTCATTATGTCCCTCAGTTAACTTAAAACCAGGTAATACAATGTGTGGATAATAATTGGACTAAAAAAAAATGCGGTCTATAATAGTTTTAAATTCACATCACACTGCACAATATTGTTTAACAAGACACCCAGCTCATTTATCAGAACTCAATGATTCATACAGTGCTTAAACAAAATAATTGAAGTTCCTACCTAGATCCAGCCACCAGGCTTCCTGGTTTCATTCCCAGCACAAAGCAAACAGTCATTCTCTTTATGTAGAATGGGTTTAAGGATTGTGACGATTGAATCTGTAGCAACTTTATTATGTTAACCTGTTGAAATATGAACCAAATAGAAGACATTTTATCACACCTTTATAAAGAAATTTAAGGAAGTAAGGTCCCAATAAACACACAAATTGATGAAAGTAGCATCTCCATCAGGATAAATACGGAAGAATGTGCTGATGGTGTACTGATGTCTTTAACATCCATCATCCAACCATGACTCGAAAATGTACACAAGTGGTGCTCAAGAGGCCTGGAGTGGTATGTGAAACGACAGGAAATTATAAAATATCTAATATGTTGAGATCTAACCTTTCTTGTATATTTGTGCTTCAAATAAAGAACTTTATGTTGACCAGATTGTTAGTTAATCATTTACAAGTCAATTTTGCCTATATGGGCATTTAAAAAAAGTGAACTGGTAAAATTAGTTAAATGTTAAATGCGTTAAATGCGATGTTTGGGAAAATCTGGGTTCACCTAACTTTTGTGCCAGTGCACTTAAGAAAAAAGTTAGGCGCAAAAGTGCAACCAGTGCAAAAAGTAAGTCTAGAGCCCTGCACCACATCTTTTTTTATTACTGCGGAGAAAGACTTAAGTTCTCCAGTTATTTTGGTCAGGTAAGACTAATAGATGATTCGAAACTGTGATTGGTCTACTTTTATCTGTGTGTACTCATTATCAACAAAATGTTTTGCTTTGGTAAAAGAGTGAAAATATACAGGCTGTGCTTTCAGCCGTCTCTTTCCGCGTGCATCTCTCTGAAACATGTCATTGAATCAGATCTAAAACTCTGCGAAAACTCACCATTATAGAAACGTAGACCAAAGCCTATATCTAAAGAAAGCTTGAAGTGCCTACTTTTAAATGATCCAATACTATTAATATTCTCTGATTATGTACCATGTATGAAAGTAAAGACAGGTGGAGTTTCTCCAATATCAGCTCATTATGTGATCGCATCCTTGCGCAGAGTTATCTATTTCACATGATCTGTGCCAGCCCCAAACAATGGCACAACAAAACAGCAAGAATCTTCGTCAAATATGTTGATTTTACTGCGCGTTTGGCCGATATCACGCTCCATATGTGCGGGGGATTTTCAAACAGTCCTAAACAAAGAGGAAAGGTTTACATTCCCTTTAAAATATTGCAACAACGATTAACTGTTTCAATGTAAAGAGCGCCTGCATCAAGTGGAGAGTCTTTCTGACAAGTATTGTTTATTTCTTTCCTTACTGTTTATGGTTTTACTATAGTAAATGTGAAGTAACCATGGTTTTTGGGCAACGTTTTTGACAAAGCTCTTGTTATTCTTAATTTTGAACATATTTTTGACCATATATGTGCTCAAAATATTGGTTATCGGTCTACTTGTCCTGTAATAATCGACATCGGCCCTGAAAAACGCATTTCGGTTGACCTCCAGTCGGGCAAGTAAAATTCTCACTCACTTGCCCCAACAAAATATTCACTTTGTCCCCGACCAGTGTTACTGTCTAGGCCTGCAAAATATTGCCATATTTCTTTTTAGTCACAAGTTTGTTGCTGTCATTTTCCGTGCTCGTCTCTACTCCTGGCATATTTATTTTACGCTCTCTGCTTTAGCCGCTAGGTTCACCTTTGGGCCCACGGTCTAGCAAACAGTATAATAGCAGCTACTTGACGGGTATAAAGATAGAAAGGCACCTTCTGATTGGTCCAATTTAAATCTAAGCATGCAACACACAAATGATTGACACATGGAAAAAAAATCATTTATCGCAAATCTCTGCGATATGGATATCGCATATACTATTAGCGAGTTTACGATAATTTTTCGATATATCGTGTAGCCCTAGTGGGTATGCAATCTCTGCACTGCATACCCGTTTTTTTTTTAAATAATGTGTGAGGTAAAATTTCTCAGGGTGACTTCATTTGATGTTGCGCAGAACGAAAGGCATAAAATCATCGCGGGATGGACTCTGCTCCATAATGCTTTTAAAGTGCTCTGATAGAACATTGATGTCATATTTCTTTCTTAATGAAGTCACATCGGTTTCGGAACTATCTCTCTCACTCACACTTTCGGAAGGTCGGAAGACAGAATCCACGTGGTGCATTCTGAATATTTTTTACCTGGATGTGAATGTGCTCAAAAACATATGTTGCCCTTTCTACCCTGACGAGTGTTGAGGTCATTAGGATTACTATAAAATCATAAGTTGGTGCGACCAACTGAGAAAGTGGGTCGCAACAGTGCGACCAGTGGGAAAAATGAGTCTAAAGCCCTGCAAGGAGTTATATTACCACTTACATTTATGCATTTGGCAGATGCTTTTATCCAAAGCGACTTACATTGCATTATACTAAACATTTGTTTCTAAGTATGTGTTCTTCTGAGTATTTGTAATGAGCAGCTGGTTTCTTAGTGGTCCTCCGATTACACATTTTACCATTAATATGGAAAGTGGGATATTCACATAAACAGTTGAGTTAGAGCAACAATTATTTGAACCTCATAATTAATTAACAAATTAATTTATTAAGGTGGGGGAAACAACAAAAAGATCCACTTTATGAGAAAAAGAACCACCCCTTCCAAAAGGCTGGTTACGTTCCTGCTCACCATGTTTATGCATATATCTATATTTATCTTCTGTGTTTAATTTTCTTTCCACTTTTTCTGGGTTTAATATAGATTTGTAGTCTTTCTACAAGTCCCCACAAAGTGAATAAATCTCCCATAAGAGTAATTTAAAGAGCCCTGTTTACAGTGCACTACAGGACAGTGTTTCGAGTCCACTATTACTGCTGACTAATTTGAAAAAAATGGAAAAGAAAAAGTTCTTTATTTTGAAAATAGCTTGTAAATTAAACATGTTTTTGTATTATGCATACATTAGATTTGGTGTATCTTATCATAAGGCAAGTAAAGATTCACATCTCTACTAATAATTTGATTGTATATTCATGCCTTTTCTATGGCGGTCATTAGGTGGTACTTGGAACAGATCTGAAAAGTCTGAGAACCACTGGACTAAACAATAAAACATTAATGGGAGAAATCATAAAGAAGCTACTTTCATACTCGAACTTTTGACAGCATCATACTGTATAATACCCTAAAACGACATTTCAGGATTAAATCGTTTTCACATACTCTGAAAGATTATCTGCATAAACAAATAGAAAACGTGATTCATGTTTTTTGTTTGTTTACACTTACTCCCCTAACAATATATTAAACTAACACAATAGTATACACACTCATTACTATTTATATCGATCAACATTCTATTTACATTTAAGACTTAAAATTAAATTTACACATTTGAAACGTCAAGAAAAATGTGTCCTTTTATATTGAAAAACAAATAAGTTACATGCTATCAAACCAATCATGTAGTTTAAAACTATAAACGTTAACCAGTATAACGTTTTTACTGTAATACCTGATATGAATAACCACAGTTTATTTATTTGTTTTGTTGAATTTTGGCACATAACTGCATTCCTCATGTTATATACGCTCGTCAAATAACTCCGTAACACACAGCGCTAATCAAATGAAAACATTAATACATTTCACATGAAACAAAAAATAAGTTAATACTTACGGTATTTTTGCAATCAGTGGAAACAAATATTTCGGAGTATAATGTCCCACATATTTATGAGTAAACTTTGTTGAAAGTAAAACAAGCATCGGCTAAACTTTAACAGATCCACCCGACTACAAATACCGCAAAAAATCAAAAACCTTCACCGCATATTTAACGGATTTTAACTGTCCGTTTTTGGCGTGGGGTGATGTAAAGTTACAGATTAAAAACGGAGTTCAAGTTATTTTATTTACTGTATTTGTTGTGTTGCTAGTCTCGCAGCAGTAGCCTATGTGATAGCATTAGCATTTCGCTCATGGTGTCAATGCGCATGCCCACATTGCAAATCATTTTACGTGGGTGACATTAGGCACTAGACTCCAAGTGGGACGTCGTGAGGAGGAGCTAAAAAAAAGCTCCACCCATTTGCTCTGCAAAGAGCGGGACGTTAGACATTCACAGAGCCACAGAGTCACAGAGTCTGTTTAGTCGCAGCTCCATGCGTTACTGTAACTTACGGGAATTATTGAAAGTGTGAAAAAACTGTTCCATTGGAGTCAACGAAGAAGACGCCACTCTCTCTCTCTCTCTCTCTCTCTCTCTCTCTCTCTCTCTCTCTCTCTCTCTCTCTCAGTAGGCTTGTTCGACTTGATGCGGCGCCCGCAAGATCCGACAAGGGTATGACATCAAAGTACCGCGAGAGCCATTTGAATAACCATAAAGTTTGGTTTTGAATTGCTCTCGCGGTACTTTGATGTCATCAGCCTGTCGGATCTTGCAGTGGCTCATCAAGTCGGTCTTGCCTCACAGAGGATTTCCTTATTGCGTCACAGAGCAGGTTTCTGACTCTAAACAAATACAGAGCCAGAAAAATGATATCTAATTTTACAGAATATGACACGTTTTTGTAGACTTAAACAGCCCAACAGTATATTAAATTAACCAACGTAGACATTTAAAACACAATAATGCATCAATAATGTTAATTAACAAAATCACATATAATATTAAAACACTGAAATTGACATTTTTTGTGAATTACTGACCTTTTATATAACTAAAGTTTTGGAAGATTATATAAAAAATCCAAGCCGTTACAGGCGCGCAATGAATCTCGGGATAGCCAAAGCTGTAAAGGATAAATTCCTTCTGTTCTTAAAAACCCGCTGAAATACCGTCTCATTTTGGGCCTGCATTTGAAGCAACCTTTGAATCGGGCCAGCCTTACCAGCCTTCAGTCATGCTGTTGTGACGCAATCAGTCTTAAAATGCAGCCTTCAAAGAACGCAGCCCCCGAATTGGGACACAGCAATTGGTCTGCTCCAGGTACGTTGTCACAACTTAACTGTGTTAGCTGGGACGTCATGTGCAGCGATGAGGAGCTACGTAGGTTCACCTCTATGGGTTGTAAGTTAATTTCCTCTCTTTAACTTTTGTAATGTTTTTATGACATTGCTTCTATGAAAAACAGTATGACTTACAATATCTGCACCTCTGCTTTCGTCCCCCACTATATGAACGCTATTTTCAAACCAAATAATATTTTTAACTATATGACATATTGTCAACACGTTAAACAGTACCGTTAGTTTACTGTAGGCCATTCTACCAGGATTAAAGCTGGAGTAAGCAAAGGAGAGAATGAACAATATATTATCTTGTTCACTCTTGTGAACTGTGAGAATGTGGATTTCGGCCTTGTCCCGTACATAACCTGAAATGTTTATATGCTTTGTCCTAACCCATCTGTTCTGTCTCATGATGAGCAATACCCAAGAGACATGTCTGAACCGGACTGGATGACATCAATCCGGCCACCATGTCCCTGAATGTTCTAGATGATGGAGAACAGGGAACTAAAATATATTTTGTCTTGACAAAATAATATGATCCGAGGTCTGGTGATGTTCCATGACCGGATGTTACTTCCTGTTTTATGCATATAAATGTTACCCCTTAATACAATAAACTTTGGACTCTGATTGAACTGCACATCTCGTGTCTGTGTCTTTCTTGGTCTCCGGGATCCCGAAACTCGGAAGGTTCAATCGACTAGACTAGACTCTTTAACCTTAGAAAATAATCACCTAGACAAGGGGACAAAAAGTAATAATCTTACATGAACTTTCCCAGCAAAGTGGGTTCGGTACTCCTCCACTCAGTCACAGTGAGCTAAATCTGTTTCATCACAGTTGAGTCCTTTGTGCAAAAAGATAATAATATAATAAAATAAATAAAGATAATGAATAATAAATTCAAGTGTTGCTCAAATACTGATAATCAGGGTAATACATGCCTAATTGTGCATTAAACACTCCTTCCTGATTTCACATATGTGAGTTTCGGGTGGTTCTTCATCTCCAAGTCATGAATTAAAATAATTGTATGCACACTTAGACCTGATTATAAAACTGTCAGTTCTGGTCCTTGATTCTGATTGGCTGAGCGGAGTTCTAAGCCGTTATAAAATACCCCGATATATAACGGCTGACCGCACCACATAGCCTAAAAATCTTTTTATTTACTTTATTTAATGGAACCTTGCTGAGCATATGGAGTAACTGTTTTATAAAAGCAATAAGCCCCACGAAGCCGTTGGTTACAGTGCATTTTATAACAGCTAAGGGGGTTTAGGCACTCCGCTTCGCATCGTGCTTAACAACGCCCCTTAGCTGTTATAAAATGCACTGTAACCCACGGCTTCTTGGGGCTAATTGCTTTAATAACCCCTTATGTTAAAACAAGTATTGCTAAAATAAGTGGTGTCCAGATGTTAATGCAAATAATATGAAATGAATCGGTTATAATATACACTGTTGACAGTAGCGGAAACAAAATTTAAAAATGCTTCGCTGAACCACAAATTAGCTGACATGTATTTAGGTGATTAACACATGCGTCAACCCTTTATGCACGATTACATATTCAGGGACATTCACATTCATTTTATGTTTGAAAGTTCAGTGTTTGCATTCTGCCATTACCTCAAATTGTCTGTGACTGTGCCCCATCTTTCCAAGTGGTGCGAAGCAGAGAGGCTATTCGCTGCAGAGCAAATGGGTGGAGCTTATTTGTAGCTCCTCCTTGCTAGACGTTCCGCTTGGAGTATAGTTGAGGCATGAACAGTGTGTTGATGTCATGATCCTGTTTGTCTCTCGCCTGTTTTGTAGTGTACCTTGTTTCCCTCTTGTTCCAATGTTGTTCCGACCCCTTGTTCGTTACCATGGACTTTCTTGTTTTCAGTCATGCCATGCCCATGTTTATGTCTTTTACTTTCGGCTTGATTAAATTAATTTGATGCTGCACTGAGCTTTTCTAGAGATCTCACCCAGAGATTTTCTAGCCGGTACGGTCCGGCCGCCCAGAGACTTCCGAGCCGGTCCTGTCCAGCCGCCCAGAGACTTCCGAGCCGGTCCCGTCCGGCCACCCAGAGGTTTCAGAGCCCTCTGGATCCTTACCATCACCCAGGCTCATCGGCTCTCTGTCTCCACCTTGGCTCCTTCCACCATCAACACCCCCTTGGTCCCCCTGGTCGTCTCCCTGTCTCCTTGTCCACAAAAGTACACCCTGCTCCTGAACCCCCACCCACCCTTCCCTGTTGGATCTGTTACGGCACGAGGTCGCGCCTTTTTGGGGGGGCGTACTGTAACTGTTCACCCTCTGCACATCGTCATCACTGGACTTCATTCCCCATAATCCTCAGCACCCGTCTAACCTCATCCCCATTACTGGATTTTAGTTGTTTATCCCCATCACCTGCGTATCATTTTTGAAAATGCATTTCAACGTGGCCAATTCTCCTTCTTGATACATCGTCATTGCGTGAAGGCGGAGCCAAGTGTAAGAATTAAGAATACAGTTGAAAGAAAAAGTAGGTGAACCCTTTGGGCTTACTTGGATATCTTCATAAATTGGTCATAAAATGTGTTCTGATCCTCATCTAAGTCACAACAATAGAGAATCACAGTCTGCTTAAACTAATACCGCACAAACATTATATGTTTTCATGTTTTTATTGAACACAACATGTAAACATTCATAGTGCAGGGTGGAAAAAGTATGTGAACCTTTGGGTTTAATAACTGGTTGACCCTCATTTGGCAGCAATAACCTCAACCAAACGTTTCCTATAGTTGCAGATCAGACCTGCACAACGGTCAGGAGAAATTTTGGACCATTCCTCTTTACAAAAGTTTTTCAGTTCAGCAATATTCTTGGGATGTCTGGTGTGAATCGCTCTCTTGAGGTCATGCCACAGCATCTCAATCGGGTTGAGGTCAGGACTCTGACTGGGCCACTCCAGAAGGCGTATTTTCTTCTGTTGAAGCCATTCTGTTGTTGATTTACTTCTATGCTTTGGGTCGTAGTCCTGTTGCATCGTCCATCCTCTGTTAAGCTTCAGTTGGCGGACAGATGGTCTTAAGTTTTCCTGCAAAATGTCTTGATAAACTTTGGAATTCATTTTTCCATCGATGACAGTAGTCCGTCCAGGGCCTGAGGCAGCAAAGCAGCCCCAAACCATGATGGTTTGGGGCTACAACCTCCTCCCATGAAGTTCATTCTTGTTTTATGTTTTCCTTATTTTAAATTTGTCCCCCTCCACCATATTTCACAGTTGGGATGAGGTTTTGATGTTGGTGTGCTGTGCCTTTTGTTCTCCACACATAGCGTTGTGTGTTCTTTCCAAACAATTCAATTTTGGTTTCATCTGTCCACAGAATGTTTTGCCAGTTGTGCTGTGGAACATCCAGGTGCTCTTTTGCAAACTTCAAACATTCTGCAATGTTTTTTTTGGACAGCAGTGGCTTCCTCTGTGGTGTCCTCCTATGAAGTTCATTCTTGTTTAATGTTTTCCTTATTGTAGATTTGTCAACAAAAATGTTAGCATGTGCCAGAGATTTCTGTAAGTGTTTAGCTGACACTCTAGGATTCTTCTTCACCTCATTGAGCATTCTGCGCTGTGCTCTTGCAGTCATCTTTACAGGACGACCTCGCCTAGGGAGTGTAGCAACAGTGCTGAACTTTCTCCATTTGTAGACAATCTGTCTTACCGTGGACACATGGACATCAAGGCTTTTAGATATACTTTTGTAGCCCTTTCCAGCTTTATGTTAGACAACAATTCTTGATCGTAGGTCTTCTGAGAGCTCTTTTGTGCGAGGCATGGTTCACATCAGACAACGGTTCTTCAGAACAGCAAACTCAAAACTGGTGTGTGTTTTTTATTGGACAGGAAAGCTTTAATCAACACACCCAATCTCATCACATTGATTGGACCCCAGATTGGCTGACTCCTGGCTCCAATTAGCTCTTGGAGAAGTCATCAGCCTAGGGTTTCACATACTTTTTCCACCCTGCACTATGAATGTTTACATGTTGTGTTCAATAAAAACATGAAAACATATAATGTTTGTGCGGTATTAGTTTAAGCAGACTGTGTTTCTCTATTGTTGTGACTTAGATGAAGATCAGAACACATTTTATGACCAATTTATGAAGAAATCCAAGTAAGCCCAAAGGGTTCACATACTTTTTCTTTCAACTGTATATCTTAACTACGTCATATGCTGTCATTATCAGATACAGAGAAGCTACTTCATGACATCAAGACTAGATTATTGTAACGCACTATTAGGTGGCTGCCCTGTAGGCCTATTACAAAAACTCCAGCTAGTTCAAAATGCAGCAGCTCGAGTTCTTACATGAACTAAAAAGTATGAGAATGTAAGCCTGGTCCTATCAACATTTCACCGGTTCCCTATTAAGCAACGCATTAACTTTACAATCTTACTGGTTACTTATAAAGCCCTACTATGCCGTAGCCCTCGTGTCGGTTTTCATTTATACTTCTACGTCGTTGTCCACGTCAAAAGACAATGACCACTAGGAATCAGTGTCCACGCGGGTGTAGCTTGTGTAACCAGAATCAGCTCGTTTGAGAAGCATTAGCATTGATAGGTGCAATTAAACAGTCACTTTTGTTGCAGATTTGAGATGTTTAATACCAAAGCACAAATATTTTACATAGATAATTCATTCGAAATGCATTTGAGGAAGCATGACTCTATCGTAGAGTTTTTTACCTGAGGGAGGGGTTCAAACAGACCATCCCAGAGCTTGCGGTCCACGTAGGGTCCGCGTTGAGTTGACGTAGGGTACGCATGGGGAACGCGGCTCTGCGTAAGCTACGCCATAGGTTACGGTGTAGGTCCTACACATGACTATAAACTTAGCTTTACTCATAAAGGCCTTGCCCATTCAGGAAACCCATACGGGACCAGTGGATACTCGCGGTGCAGAGGCATTAGACTATGACTGCTCACCAACGTCTGATTTGTTTCGCCATTGTTTCAAAACATGCTTTAAAAAATATTTTTACACTTTTCATAATAACATAACGAAAACGTTGTTTGAGGCGTTGTTTCTGGATCTGATTCTGCAATGCATGCATCCTCACATATACACACAGGTGGCACAGTGGTGCGCTGTTCACAGACTTTTCCTCCTGAGAGCAATAGCTACGAGCGTCATTTTGGATAAACCTTAACTTTAAGTAAGTGGAAAAACGTATTTTCTGTTCAGCGAGCGGCAGAACGGGGTTAAAAATGGCAGAGATGGGCACTCGAGTTAAGGCGGGCATACACTTTGCGAGTTCCGTCCGAATTTGAGGGGATTTCAGAGTCAGACGACTGCTCAATTGGGTCGTGGCGAATTTATCATTTCTCATATGTCGTTTGTAGTCCAGAGTAAAGGGGGAATCGAGAGCCGATTACCATCTCCCGACCAGCAATTGGAAGGTCGGACGAATATCTTACATGTAATAAATTTTGGTCGCTGCTCATGAGTGTATCCCATTGTTGAAGCCGAGCTACAAAGCGATTGGCCTCAATTCATTATGTTTTTCTCATTGCGCCTGTGCGAAAATCAAACCATGGCTTCGCGGAGTGGGGCATGGATTGGAGGGATGGAAGTAAAACGTCTCCGGTTACTTTCGTAACCTTGGTTCCCTGAGAAGCGGGAACGAGACATTGCAAAGAACCGGATATGAAACTCCTCCCTTTTTTCACTTTTCCTGAAGTCTTATTGGATAACGCCAGTAAAAAAACTGGCCAATTGTCGCAAGAATGCAACAGTATGCAAATACTGACGAATCCAGACAGTATAAATACAGTGCATGTGACGACAATCCTCAGAATCTACGAGAGAACGCCTGCACGGTGATGAGTGGTGAACACGGCGATCTACGCAATGTCTCGTATAGATGTGCCCTTAGACCAGGCCCACGAAGAGGCGATAGCCCTAGTCGAATGAGCTCTGATACCGAAGGGGCAGTTCTGTCCCTGACTCTCATACGCTAAGGCAAAAGCGTCCACTACCCAGTGAGAGAGCCTCTGCTTTGATACAGCCCGACCTTTAGTTCCCCCAACAAAACAAACGTAGAGCTGTTCAGACTGCCGAAAGCCGGCCGTGCGATCAATGTAAGCCCGTAAAACCCTTACCGGGCAGACCGCTCTCTGAGCGTTAGCATTCTGCGAGTCTGACGACTCGGAAAACAAAGCGGGCAAAGAAATGACCTGAGCTCTAAATAGGGTAGACATAGACTTTGGCACATAACCCCGATTTCGGCCGGAGAGTGACGATGCAGTTGCCGGTTCCAAAACGAATGAAATCAGCGCCGACTGAGAGCGCTTGTAGATCCCCTATGCGCTTAGCCGAAGCAAGGGCAAGAAGGAGAACAGTTTTTAGAGTGAGCTCTCTTATAGAAGCCACGTCCAAAGGCTCGAATGGGGGAGAAGAGAGAGCCTTCAACACCAGCGCTAAGTCCCAAAGCGGCACCGAAGGGGATTGCGTGGGAAAAAGTCTCCTCCCTCCTCTGAGGAATCTGACCACCAGCATGTGCCTTCCAATCAATTGCCCATCAACCGGGGAACGAAACGAGGCAATAGCAGCCACATAAACCTTCAGTGTTGACGGGAATCCACCGTTGTCCAGCCTGTGCTGCAGGAAGCATAAAATATCAGACACGGGGCAGGACATCGGGTCGATATTGTTACTACTGCACCATTTAACAAACACCCCCCATTTGAGAGCGTATACACGCCTGGTGGAAGGCGCACAACACTCCGAAATAGTGTCAAGTACATGCTTAGGAAGTGCATTTAAAACCCCCGAAGAGGCCAGGCATGAAGGCTCCACAGCTGCGGGCTGGGGTGAAATATCGTGCCGTTGGCTTGGGACAACAGGTCTCTCCTGAGGGGAATCCGCCACGGCGGTGCCGTTAACAATTCGCTCAGGTCCGGAAACCACGGTTGATTCGGCCAAAACGGAGCGACGAGGATCACCGTCGCCGTCTCCTCTCTGATTTTGCACAGCACAAGGGGCAAGATCTTCACCGGAGGAGAAGTCCTCTTAAGGACAGAAAATGTTCCCTGCTCCTTACCAACAGCTTGTGAGCCAGAGCTTGGGGGAATGCATACCCCCTGGCGATTTATATATGCTACTGCAGTGGGTTGTCGCAGCGTATCAGCAAATGATGTCCCTGCAAATAAAAAGCCTCAGAACCTTCCACACAGAGAGGAGCGTGTTTGGCCACACACCATTCACCATTCCGCCCTTTTGTGTGGCTCCCCATCCTGTTAAGGACGCATCTGTTGTAACCACTTTGCGCAATATGATCGCCCCTAGAGGAGTTCCATGAGCATAAAACTCTGTCTTCCTCCAGTGGCGCAGCACTGTTGAGCACGAGCGCGTCACTGTTATGGTGCGACTGAGATCGTGCAAGGGGTGGAGAGAATGAACCCACATTCGCAGAAGGCCCATGGGCAAAACTTGAATTGCCGATGCCATAAGACCCTGTAATCTGAGACATGCGTCATACTTCACCCACGCTTCTACCGTGAATTGTGAGAGAGAATTAATGAATGAGCGGATGCGCTCCCGCGATAAACGGGCATGCATAGTCACCAAATTCAGCTCCAGACCAAGAAAAGACGTTATCTGGCTCGTAGAGAAGTTGCTCTTGTTCACTTTGAAGCCAAGAGAGGTGATGTGAGCGATCACATGGCGTCGGTCTTCCATCACTTGATCAGCCAATCATCTATGTATGTGAGGATTCTTATACCCGCTATTCTGAGTGGCACCAGCACTGCCTCTGCACACAGACGGGACACTCTCTGGCTCAGCGCGAACCCTGTTGGGTAGAACTGTGAATTCGTAACAGACGCCCTGGTATGCAAAACAAAGAAATTTCCTGTGCGGAGGATGTTTATGTGGAAAAAAGCATCTTTCTGATGAATTGAACGAGAGAGTGCCGTGCGTCAACTGTCAGGATTTGACATGGCAAGAGAACCCAAGTGCAGGCAGACACAGACGGTATTGATGGTAACAGATATTTATTAAATAAATAATAAACACAAAACAAAAGACCCACGATGGGGTAAAACAAGACAGGATAACAATAACAACAAAGGGTACCAAGTAACAAGACTAACTACAGATAAACTAAGAAAGACTTAAAACAAACACTTGAGACAAACACTAAACTACACTTACTAGACTGGGAACAGGAACAATGTACAAAGACTGAGGAGAGCAGGAACACTGAACAGCACAGGAACAAGAACAGAGGTACACTGAGCAATGCACGAGCACTGGACAAAGAAACGTGAGGACTCTTTATAGGGGAAAACAGACAGAGGATCATAACGAGCAACAGGTGCTGGGGATTAACACTAAGGAGAGGCTGACGAGGAACTAGATGTAGCGAACAATGACGAGACACGAGAGAACTATGTCTTTCCCACATAAAACCATAGGTTATGCCATGACTCCACTCAGATAACACAAATAAACATGACATGATAGTGGAATCATGACAGTCAACATTCTGAAATTGTATGTCCTTAAATGTTTGTATAAGACTCTGAGATCCAGAATAGGACGAAGGGAGCCCTCCTTTAACGGGACTAGGAAATAACGAAGTAAAACCCCTGCTTGTACAGATGCCAGGGTATCACCCGTACAAGTCCCTTCTCAAGAAGGGAGGAAATCTCGTTTCTCAGAACATGAGAAGTGAGAAGAGAGGATTCCTCTGAAGCGCGTTTTTTTTTTTGCAAACTGGAGCCTGTAGCCTGTCGTAACAGTGCGAATAACCCATTCGAGGGCCGAACCAGACTCCCAAGCTGTCACATGAGCACTGAGCATACCCACGCTCGTTGGGGATATACACGGAGCTACTGATGCAATAGCGCCATCTAGTGGACGTACTGGCGGCGACTCTTTCGTTTGGAACCCCCCTACAAATGGCGTCTTCAAGGGTGTATAAATGTTGTTTGGAAAATACAAGGAATAATATCTGTGTCATGACAGGTGCAAATTACATGTTCTACAGACTTGAGCTGCTGCTGCTGCTTCATGTTCTTCACACAATTTTATTTAACTGCTTCCAGAAACAAAATATCCCTACATGACCACCAGTTGACATTATGCCATACTTTTGAGTATCTGAGTAAGAAATTAAAGAACAAGTTAGGGTTTTATTTGAGAAATAAGTCATGTTTCCCATTGAAGGTGAGGAAAAAATTTGTGTATGCTACATTTCTACGATTCTTGATTATGGGGATGTGGTTTACCAGCATGCACCGTTTTATCTTCTTTCTTCATTGGGTGCTTTGTATCACGGTGCTTTGAGATTTATAACTAACTGTAAATTTACAATGCATTACAACGAAAGAGTTGGTAGGCCTCCTTTGAGAATTCGGAGAACAAAGCACTGGCACTTGTTGATATATAAGGATAATATTATTCATTGCGTTCTCAAGCAAATTATAATCTCTGTCTGAGCTTTGTCAGAACTGAGCTTGGTAAAACCTTTTTTAAATATTTTGCCACCTCAGATTAGAACCTCCTCCAAAAGGAGATGAAGTTACAAAACTTGGGGTCATATAATAACAAAGTCCTCACTATGTAATCTAGAGAGCTATTTAACGGCGTGTAATTGTTTTTAACTGGTTAAATGTTGGTTTGTAATGTTTGTTGTAACTGTTGTTTATTTGTATATGCAAACTTGGCTGCCTATCTTGGCCAGGACACTCCTGGAAAAGAGATTTTAATCTCAGTGAGTCTTTTCCTGGTTAAATAAAGGTGTTATTATTATTATACTACCATTGCAGTAGAGACCAAAAGAGTGGCCGCAAATGTCATCCCCCAAAACACCAAGGCTAACTCGCTAAGAAGGCAACCTTTTATTCGGGAGGGGCAGGAACCCCAGGCCAAGCCCTTTACCCCAGATTCAGGTCGGCTGAGTATAGGAATTTTGAAATGCGAGTTGATTTAAACCACAGACTTACTTTCCCCTCCGAAATCGCAGCAAACCAACCTGTGCCCGGACATAGTTGTGTGGTCCAGCTGAGTTGACTGTACCATGGGAAGAGGCCATTAAATGAAGCATTTGAAAGAAAGAATCTCCGTTATGCCAAGTTGGCATCGGAGGCTGATGATCAGAGATGTTCCCTGTGGAAGTGGGCTGCAGGGGCTTTGTTTCCAATTCCACTACAAAGCTGCTCTAGAAAGTGGAGATCAGAGGACAAGCCCAACGGACAGTAGTCAAAGAACTTGCCAATGTCGCTTAGAGAAGCAGCCACTGGATCTGGTTGAAACGGAAGGACTCAATATGGGCTGCCAAGTGACCACGTAGTAAAATGGTGTTGTGTGTTGTATTGTTATGCCATATGGGAACCGGGGCACTGAGCTTGAGCGATCGGAGCCATTACGTGAGCGATCCAGCCGGCGATCCAACCAGTCTTCCTGTCGGCGATCCAGCCAACATTCCAGCCGGTGACTAAGCCGGCCTTCCAGGTATTTTTTTCCGCCGCTAGGGCGGCGGAAAAGCCTCGTTTGCGGTGCGGGGAGCTGGGTCACACGATCGACTGCTGTCCGGATCCCCGACGACCCACAGGTTGCCCTCGAGTCAGCCGGCCTGTATCAGATACCTGTGAGTACAAAGGGGAGTACATATCAGGCCTTGGTGGATTCCGGTTGTAACCAGACCTCAATCCACCAACGCCTGATTCGGTCCGTGGCAGAGGATACTAGCCGCATGGTCAAGGTGCGGTGTGTGCACGGGGATGTGGTGATGCCCATACAATTTCGGGGTCAAAAGCATAGAGTGGAGGTGGCGGTTAACCCGCATCTCAAGCATCCGCTAATTTTGGGGATGAATTGGCCGATGTTTTCTGTGTTATTGGGGAAATTATGTGTGGATTTTTCTCTTGGAGATCAAAGGCGACGGAAGGGGGTGGTTGAGCAGTTGGGAGAAGCTGAGCCGGAACCAGGCGTGCCTGACTCAGGGGAACGGATTGCCGTAGAGAGGCAACATGTCTATCGGTGCGATGATTTTGCCTTGGAGCAGTCCCGCGATATCTCGCTCAAACATGCGCTTGACCAGGTTTGAACCATCGACGGAGATCCATATGCTCTCTCCGGTCTTGTCTCTATTCCCGCCCTCTCATTCCTCGTTCAGCTCTTCCTCAGTGTTTCATCCCAGACACCTGTCCCTTGTTAATTATCCTTTGTTAGACTCCTTATAAAATGCCATGGTGTCTGTTGTCCAGAGCTTGTTCGTTTTGTATGGTGTCCATGTATGTCGTGTTCTCGTTACCTGGTCTTGTGGATACCTTTGGCAAGGGGGGCGTGGTTTAGTGACGTCTGCACCGGGGAGGAGAGACAAGGGGAAAGACGGTGAGTAAGTAGGTCAAGTGCAGATTAAGATCACCTGCCTCTGGACGTTTGGTCGGCACAGCTGAAGCTCCCAGAGCCGGACGGTCATTCTGGAGGGGACCCGGACGCCCCAGCGGGACTGCGGGCCCTCCTGTTTTCCCAGCCTCTCCTCACCAATCCGTTGGCCTACTTCCTGCCGCTAGGGCGGCGGAAAAGCCTCGTTTGCGGTGCGGGGAGCTGGGTCACACGATCGACTGCTGTCCGGATCCCCGACGACCCACAGGTTGCCCTCGAGTCAGCCGGCCTGTATCAGATACCTGTGAGTACAAAGGGGAGTACATATCAGGCCTTGGTGGATTCCGGTTGTAACCAGACCTCAATCCACCAACGCCTGATTCGGTCCGTGGCAGAGGATACTAGCCGCATGGTCAAGGTGCGGTGTGTGCACGGGGATGTGGTGATGCCCATACAATTTCGGGGTCAAAAGCATAGAGTGGAGGTGGCGGTTAACCCGCATCTCAAGCATCCGCTAATTTTGGGGATGAATTGGCCGATGTTTTCTGTGTTATTGGGGAAATTATGTGTGGATTTTTCTCTTGGAGATCAAAGGCGACGGAAGGGGGTGGTTGAGCAGTTGGGAGAAGCTGAGCCGGAACCAGGCGTGCCTGACTCAGGGGAACGGATTGCCGTAGAGAGGCAACATGTCTATCGGTGCGATGATTTTGCCTTGGAGCAGTCCCGCGATATCTCGCTCAAACATGCGCTTGACCAGGTTTGAACCATCGACGGACCGCCTCTCCACCTTGCACAGCCCCTCGTATATCTGTATTTTACCATTTTTAACCCTAACCCAATTAGTTGTCCCAATGAGCTGTAGGGAAATGCTTTTCCAGACGGCTCACTGTAATCCGATGGCCGGTCACTTAGGGCAAACGGCAACGTTAAACCGCCTAATGGCCCGTTTTTTGGCAGGGCATTCATGAGAACGTGCGCAGATGGTGCGCGTCTTGTCCTGAATTTCAATTGGTAAACCCACAGGCCACCCCAAAAGCACCATTTTGCCCCCTCCCATTGGTTCAGGTGTTGCGGACGGTTTTGAATCATCTCCCGCGTGGGAATCCCGAAGGAGGTTCTCATGGATCAAGGTACGGCGTTCATGTCACGGACCCTCCGCGAACTATACGGGTTATTGGGCATTAAAGCACTTCGTACCAGCGTCTACCACCTACAGACAGACGGGTTGGTCGAACGCTTTAATCTCACTTTGAAGGCAATGATCCGTAAATTTGTGCACGAAGATGCCAAAAATTGGGACCGATGGCTGGAACCCCTGTTATTTGCGGTACGAGAGGTCCCCCAAGCCTCCACATGGTTTCCCCCTTTGAGTTACTTTATGGACGTCAGCCCCGTGGGGTGTGAGCTTGTGAGGATGGACCCTCAGAGAGCAAAAATCAAATTCAGCATGTCCTGGACCTGAGAGCAAAACTCGATACACTGGGGCGGCTCTCGATAGAGAATTTGCTACAGGCCCAGGACAGGCAGAGCCGACAGTATAACCAGGGTACCAGGTTACACAAATTTGCACGGGGAGATAATGCTTGTATTACTCCCCACCTCGAGCTCTAAGTTACTCGCAAAGTGGCAAGGGCCCTTTGAGGTCAAACGGCGAATAAGTGATCTCAATTATGAGGTAGTGTGGTCGGATAGGAGCTGAGCACATCAAGTGTATCACCTCAACCTCCTTAAAAAATGGAGTGAGGTGAACCCGGTGATGCTGGCAAAGGTAGTGAGTAGAGAGGAGGATCTCGGCCCAGAAGCTAACAATCCAGTACAATCTCTCGCTCTGGCTCTGTGGGGATCTCCTTTCACCCTCCCAGCTCACCGATGTATCCAAGTTGCAAGCAGCTTTTGCGGATGTGTTCTCGCCCCTACCAGGCCGCACAAAACTCATCGAGCACCATATTGAGCCGGACGTGGTGGTTCGCAGCCGGCCCTATAGATTACCTGAACACAAGAAAAAGTTGGTTCAGGAAGAATTAAAGGCGATGCTAGAGATGGGGGTAATAGAAGAGTCCGGTTAGACGGGTGAATGCTGTGTCGAAATTCGACGCCTATCCGATGCCACGGATTGACGAGTTGCTGGATCGGCTGGGCGCGGCTCGATTTTACTCGACACTGGATCTAACGGAAGGATATTGTCAGATCCCCTTATCTCCCCTATCCAAGGTATAAAACAGCCTTCACCACGCCGTTTGGATTACACCAGTTTGTCACACTTCCGTTTGGCTTATTCAGAGCTCCGGCCACCTTTCAGCGTCTCATGGACCGCCTGCTGCGACCACATGCTGGGTATGAGGTGGCATTCCCGGACGATATTATTATCAACAGCAGCGACTGGGAGCGGCATATGCACCATCTGAGGGCGGTCCTGAGTTTACGGAGAGGGGCCGGGCTGACGGCTAACCCGAAGAAATGTGCAATTGGGCGTGTGGAGGTAAGGTATCTAGGCTTCCACTTGGGTCACGGGCAGGTGCATTCCCAAATTGATAAGACGGCAGCAGTTGCGACGGCACCGAGGCCCAAGACCAAAAAGGAGGTGAGGCAGTTCCTGGGCTGGCGGGATTTTATAGAAGATTTGTACCTTATTATTCGGACCTCACCAGCCCGCTGACTGACCTCACTAGAAAGGAGGCACAGGATACCGTCCAGTGGACGGAGCCTTGCCAGCAGGCTTTTACCCAGGTGAAGGCTGCTCTCTGTGGTGGGCCGTTATTGCACTCCCCTGATTTTTCTCTTCCCTTCTCGTTGCAGATGGACACATTAAATCGAGGCGTGGGGGCGGTTGTGTCCCAGGGGACGGAGGGTGAGGAACAGCCGGTGCGAAAGCTCAGTCGAAAGCTCTCTAGGAGAGAGACTAAGTACAGCACCATTGAGAAGGAGTGCCTGGCAATCAGGTGGGCCACCCTCACCCTCCATCACTATCTCCTGGGGGCACGAATTCACGCTCCATTCGGAGCACGCTCCCCTCCAGTGGGTCCACCGCATGAAAGATACCAACGCGCGGATCACCCGTTGGTATCTGGCGTTACAACCCTTCAAATTTCAGGTGATCCACAGACCGGGGTCTCAGATGGCGGCGGCCTACTTTCTCTCCCGGAGGAGGGGGAGGCCGCAGGCCGGATGAGGCCTCGGCCTGAGTCGGGCGGTGGGGGTATGTGGCAAGGGGGCGTGGTTTAGTGACGTCTGCACCGGGGAGGAGAGACACGGGAAAGACGGTGAGTAAGTAGGTGATGTGCAGATTAAGATCACCTGCGTCTCGTTACAGTGATTGGTGAGGAGACAGCATAAAAGCTGCCAGCCTCAAAGCAAAATGAGAGAGAGACTGACTGGGAGACGTGGCAGCTGACTGAGTTCCAAGAAAGTGGATTCTTATGGACCGAGTTCCGGGAAAGTGGATTCTTACGGACCGAGTTCCGGGAAAGTGGATTCTTACGGACCGAGTTCAGGGAAAGTGGATTCTTAAGACGGAGTTCCGGAAAAGCCTAGAGACATTTACTCTTAGTATTGAAAGCCGTCTAGCGCAGTGGCACCATACTATTGAAAGCCTTCTAGCGCAGTGGTGTCATACTTCTGTTATAATAAATACGATTATTATCTCCCAGTCGCACCGATTTGTATATATTAAAGTCTTGTCTATTACCCCGTACCGCTGCCTGCATCTGGGTTCTTTTTATATGTTACGTCACCATTGAATGCACAGAAGAATGGTATAACATAACACATAAAGAGACCATAGAGACGCAATGGCGGTATCAAAAGTTTGTTTAATTGAACATAAGATTTAGACACAAACAGAGCATGGTGAAAAACAAAAAAAACAACACTGACTACACATTTCTAAAGGAACAGATAAACTTGCCTACCTCCCGTCCAAAACAAAAGACAAGTCCGCTGTGAGTCTTCCGGTTCCTCTAGCTTCTACACTTAGCTACCGCTAAAGTAACAAAGTGAATCCCATCACCAAAAACCCACCAGCTCTCATCATAATTACAGGAAGGAACGAGAGTACAAGTCTAACGGGTGGCGCTGATAGTGAGTCTTTTCGAGCCCTTCCGCTTCCGGACATCAAATAGGGCGGTCTTTATTGCGGTCGCCCAGCCCCCAATCAGCAATCAGTGGGACGCAGCACAGCCCCTAGGGGGAGTAGAAGGAACAGCAACACTTCACTCTGCATAGCGTAACACCCTCACCCTTAAAAAAAATAAATTGGGATCAAAATAAGCTACATAACAAATTAACATTTTTTACAAACCTCCACCACCTGTTAACCTGAATACAATAATACATATATATATACACATGTACTAATATGCAATGGGTACATTTTGTATATATTAATCCCACAATTTATTTAAAAGAAAGTTTTCCTCAAGCACGAGACAATGCATCGGCAACTACATTGTCACGTCCTCGGATGTGTCTAATCTCTATACTGTAACCTTGAAGAATCAGACTCCAGCGCATTAAGCGCTGGTTACAATTGCGCATGCGATCAAGAAAAACCAATGGGTTGTGATCTGTATAAACCACAACCGGGCATGCAGCACCTCCAACATAAACTTCAAAATGCTGGACGGCGAGCACAAGAGCAAGGGCCTCCTTTTCTATTGTTGAATAAGCACGCTGATGACGATTGAATTTTCGGGAAAAGAAACAGACGGGGTGTTCAAGACCATCCCCGTCATTTTGCAAGAGAACGGCTCCCGCTCCCAAGTCACTCGCATCAACAGCGATGGAAAATGGCTGGGAAAAATCAGGAGCGGCCAGCACAGGCGCAGTAGTCAACAGAGCTTTAACAGACTCGAAAGCAGCATAACTTTTTGCAGTCCAGTTGAAGGCGACTTTCGAACTGAGCAAATCAGTTAGGGGCGAGGCAAAAGTAGAAAAGTTTTTGCAAAATGACCGATAGTAACCTACCATGCCAAGGAAACGACGGAGTTCGCGACGGGTGGTTGGAGGAGGATAATTCAAAATCGCCTCAACTTTAGACTGGACAGGACGAACCTGCCCACGGCCAACCACTTTTCCCAAATATACCACAGTAGCCTGGCCAAACTCACACTTAGCCAGGTTAACGGTTAAATTGGCTTCCGACAGCCTACGAAACACAGTTGAAAGATGGGTCATATGCGAAGGCCAGGTGGCACTATAAATGACCAAATCATCCAAATAGGCCTCACAATTAGGCACACCATCAAGAACGCCATTGATAAGCCTTTGAAAGGTGGCAGGGGCATTTCGAAGGCCAAAGGCCATGGTTGTATATTGCAGAAAGTGGTCTGGCGTCACAAAGGCGGAGACCTCTTTGGCACGGAGTGTCAGCGGGACTTGCCAGTACCCTTTCAACAGGTCAATTTTACTGACAAATGCAGCTGAACCCAGGCGATCAACACAATCGTCAATACGCGGTAATGGGTAACTGTCAGGTTTTGTAACGGTATTCACCCTTCTAAAATCTGTGCAGAAACGCATGGAACCATCACTCTTTGGAACAAGTAAACATGGCGAACTCCATGAGCTGCTAGTAGATTCTGCAATGCCATTTTCCACCATGTATTTTACCTCACTCTGAATCAACAATCTTTTATGTGGGCTTGTGCGATAAGGATGTTGTTTGATTGGGCATGTGGACCCTACATCAATGTCATGTTTAATTACCGTTGTGCGACGAGGCACATCAGGAAACAAACTCTCGTGTTGTTCAATCAAGGAGATTAGGTCCTCACGCTCGAATGTGGACAACTTAGACAAAAATGAATCTAGGTCATTAAGAACCTCAGAATTCTTCATTCTTCCTTCAGTAATTTCCACAGATGGAACACGACCCTCATCCTCCAACAAGGCGCTCGCCACATCACCCTGCTGTACCGACAGAGAGACATCTTTAGCTGCTTTCACCACCACCAATGAGGGAACAACTTCAACACCACACGTCTTGGACAGCGGCACTTCTATTTCGTGAGCATCAGTTTTGACAGTAGAAGTGGAGGGGGATTTGAGTTCAAAAATGGAACCTTCTCGATCACAATACAATTTCAAACGATTAATATGACATAGTGTGGTCTTTCTCCTTCGATCTGGAGTGGAAATTACATAATTCAAATCATTCACTCGCCGTTCCACACAGTAAGGTCCACTGTAACGAGCCTGCAGAGCAGAACCCATCCCAGGAATCAACACAAGGACTTTATCACCCGGACTGAAGCTTCGAGAAACAGCCTTCTGATCAAACCTCTGCTTCATCCTCTTTTGACAAAGACCTAAATTATCTTTAGCCAACTGGCATGCACGACTTAGCCTGTTACGCATGTTGGACACGTAATCAGACAGACTAAGACACTCCTTAGGCTCCGTGAGCCACGATTCTTTCAACATCTTTAAAGGGCCACGAACCGTGTGCCCGAACACAAGTTGTGAAGGGCTAAAACCCAAACTCTCCTGCACTACCTCACGCACAGCAAAGAGAGCAAGCGGAATACCTTCATCCCAATCACGCTGAAACTCGAGGCAAAAACTCTTGAGCATGTTTTTCAAAGTTTGATGGAACCTCTCGAGTGCACCCTGAGTTTGCGGATGATACGGGCTAGATGTAACATGGTGTACCGCGAGCTGGCGCATAGCTTGAGCAAATACCCGGGACATAAAATTAGTACCGCGATCTGTCTGAATGGTTTTCGGAAGGCCAAAAAGAGAGAAAAAACGCATCAAAGCCTTAATGACGGCAGGAGCTGTGATTTTTCGGAGCGGAATGGCCTCTGGAAAACGAGTCACGCTGCACATTATGGTGAGTAACCATTGATTCCCAGACTTTGCTCGAGGCAATGGACCAACACAATCTAATATAACGTGTTCAAAGGGATCAGACAAAACAGGAATTGGCTGTAAAGGCGCAGGCGGAATCACCTGGTTAGGTTTACCAATAACCTGACATACATGACATGTCCGGCAATACTGCACAACATCTCTCTTAATCCCTGGCCAAAAAAAATGGCGTAAAATTCTGTCAGTGGTCTTATTTACGCCAAGATGGCCCGCATAGTGATGATCATGAGCTAGACTCAACACTTTATCACGAAAAGAGCCTGGAATAACAATTTGCGAAAGAACTCTCCACTCATCTTGCGCTGAGGCCATAAGAGGTCTCCACTTGCGCATTAAGACACCATCTCGTAAAAAATAGCCATACGGCGAATGCTCAATGTCTTCTTCAGACTTAGCTTCTGAAAAGAAAGAAGACAAAGATGGGTCAGTTTTCTGTTCCTTAATAAGCTGCTCTCGACTCATAGAAAAATTTGGAACATCAGAAGAAAACGACAGTGAAGCAGAATTCAAGAGTAAATCACTGTCGTTAGAGAGTGAAGGTCGAGCAATAAAAGTATCGCTGAGAAGTTGATCCTCAATTTCACTTTTTTTTTCATTTCTCGCCATAGCACGCGTAACCACGTTAGAGGAAAAAACCTCGGGAAAATTAATTGACAAGTCATCAGGACATGTTTTCAGAGATGCCTGAGACACTATTGGGCAAGGCAGAACTTTTCCACCACACAAATCGTTACCAAGTAGCACAGCTACATTTTCAATAGGTAAGGAGGGGCGTACACCCACGGTAACATTACCAGTAACTAAATCCGATACAAGACAAATCTCATGCAGAGGGACATTAACATAACCCATTTCAAATCCACGTACCAGAATACTATCACCAGTAGCAGTCTTATCACTGAACGGTAACACATCTTGCACGATAAAACTCTGTGAAGCGCCAGTATCACGCAGAATTTTTACTGGAATGTTTAAGCACTCACCCGACCCACCAGGCAAAGAGACAAAGCCATCCATTATAAAAGGCGCAAAACTGTGACGGTCAGTATTAGCATCGTCCCCAATCACGGGCAAGTTCGAAACACACAAACCCACCTCCGATCGATAAGAAGCTGGTTGACTCGCCGACTTATTTTTACGCTTTAGAGCATAACACTCAGCCAGAACATGACCACGTTTCTTACAATAGGCACAGGTCGGAACTGTAGCGTTAGATACCGGCGAACGCCAGTCTGGCGAGCGGCCGGAAACAGGCGCGTTTTCTCTAGACATCTTAGAGCCATTTGATGGGCTAGAAACATTTTGTAAAAATTTAGGAGTAGAAGGAACCCGCTTATGTGTGAGTACATACTCGTCAGCAAGCACAGCCGCACGAGCAGGAGTCAAGTTCTTATGCTCACTAACATAGGTAGCGACTGTTTGAGGAAGACCGTTTTTAAAATCTTCAAGAATAATTAGATCACGCAGAGTTTGGAAAGTTGTTACTTCCTGAGAACTAAGCCAGCGATCAAATAGCATTTCTTTCTCTCTTACATACTCGACATAGGTGAGAGCTTCCGTTTTACAATAACTACGAAACTTTTGTCGATAAGCCTCTGGCACAAGAGCATAGATGTGTAGAACAGCATGTTTAACTTTATCGTAATCTGCTGCGTCTTCAAGAGTTAGTGAGGAATAAGCTTCCTGCGCTTTTCCAGTGAAAACACATTGTAATGTCATAGTCCAAATTTCTCTGGGCCATTTGAATGTTGTCGCTACGCGTTCGAAATGTGCAAAAAACTTATCAACCTCGCTCTCACTAAAAGGTGGAACGAGGCGAATGTTACGAGTTATATCAAATTGATCTGACTTGAATGAAACACCAGCCTCACGGGCTTTCAGCTCGAGTTCTTTAATACGTAATGCTTGCGCAAACTCAAGATCTTTCAATCTAAACTCGTGTTCTCTTTTTTCTCGTTCTCGTGCTGTCTGTCTGTCAGTCTCCCACTTAAGTTTTTCGCGTTCCCATTCAATTTCCCTTTCCCTTAATTGTAAATGTTTCAATTCTATTGCTGCTTTACTAGGTGAAGGATCAATAAAAGGACGTTTACCCTGATCGGGTGACGTAGATACATCCGGAGACACTTTCCCAAACACTCCAAGTTCTCGCAAACCTTCAATAAGTTTTTCCTGCAGATCAGCCTTGGAAGGGCTACCACTCACCTCAAGCTTATAGTGGCCAGCGATTCTAACAAGGTCATCACGTGTAACATTTACCAAAAACTCCGGTGAAGGAGCAAGAATAAAGGCGTCTAAATCAAACATTGCAAATGACAAAAAATTCCCTAAACAAGCAAAAAGGAAAGGAAAAACCACCAAAAAAACTACGGCCATAAGGAACAAAGAGCGATCCCAAACAAATTCGCACTCACAGCGCGCAGTGCGACCACCACGAAAAAGATTTTCAGAAAAGGAAAATCAGACCAAAAAAAACCCTGAACGAAAAATTTATTTAATATGGTTCAAAACCCAAGTAGACGAGCCCCCATTTATATGTTACGTCACCATTGAATGCACAGAAGAATGGTATAACATAACACATAAAGAGACCATAGAGACGCAATGGCGGTATCAAAAGTTTGTTTAATTGAACATAAGATTTAGACACAAACAGAGCATGGTGAAAAACAAAAAAAACAACACTGACTACACATTTCTAAAGGAACAGATAAACTTGCCTACCTCCCGTCCAAAACAAAAGACAAGTCCGCTGTGAGTCTTCCGGTTCCTCTAGCTTCTACACTTAGCTACCGCTAAAGTAACAAAGTGAATCCCATCACCAAAAACCCACCAGCTCTCATCATAATTACAGGAAGGAACGAGAGTACAAGTCTAACGGGTGGCGCTGATAGTGAGTCTTTTCGAGCCCTTCCGCTTCCGGACATCAAATAGGGCGGTCTTTATTGCGGTCGCCCAGCCCCCAATCAGCAATCAGTGGGACGCAGCACAGCCCCTAGGGGGAGTAGAAGGAACAGCAACACTTCACTCTGCATAGCGTAACAACCGAGTTCCGGGAAAGTGGATTCTTACGGACCGAGTTCCGGGAAAGTGGATTCTTACGGACCGAGTTCAGGGAAAGTGGATTCTTAAGACGGAGTTCCGGAAAAGCCTAGAGACATTTACTCTTAGTATTGAAAGCCGTCTAGCGCAGTGGCACCATACTATTGAAAGCCTTCTAGCGCAGTGGTGTCATACTTCTGTTATAATAAATACGATTATTATCTCCCAGTCGCACCGATTTGTATATATTAAAGTCTTGTCTATTACCCCGTACCGCTGCCTGCATCTGGGTTCTTTCCCCGCAATTCACAACGATAAGTTACATGTCATTATAACATTAAAATAGAGTAGAACACACTTCTATATACCACTGTGGTGTGCCACAATGTACAGGAGCTTCTTAATTGAACTATTTTCTCAGTTTCCCATTTCACTTCACGGCAGGTAACGATTGAGGTGCGCTTGAGCAAGGCACCTTACCCCTACATGCTCCCCGGGCGCTGCAGTGATAGCTGCCCACTGCTCCAGCTGTACGTGTGTTCACCACCTGCTGTGCGTGTGTTCACTAGTCACTGGATGGGTTAAAAAGCAGAGGTCACATTTCGGGTATGGGTCAGCATACCTGACAAAAAGGTCACTTTCACACTTCACTTCGCTTTAAGTCTCCCCAACCGGAAACTGCCTGGGGTTCTTCCCGTGAAACGCGGAAGTGATGCTTGCATTTAGCCCATTCAATGCTGTAGGCCCTATTCAAACCTTTGTAAAGGGCCTTGTCATAATAGATAAAATTAGATAAACATAACTGTAAACTATAAGAAACAATAAATCAATTAACACACTTAAATGAATTAAAACTGAAATACAAAAAAAACATTAAACTGACAGTAAGAACAATTATGCATAAATTAAATTCACATTTTGATTGACATGTAAATAATCCTTTACCTAAGGTTACACTTGGCTCTGGAACCATAGCTGTCAAAAAAGCTTTAACATGCAAATGTGGTGTGTTTTTACTAATCAAATGAGTGGTTAAGAAAAATAAGGCATGATAAATGTAGTTTACTCAAGAAAGTTAATCACACAAAAAGATATCAAAAATTCTCTAAATGTGATGACAGAAAAAGACATGTTATCATTGTAGTGATAATATAGTATCATTGTCATTGAAATATAGTGCAGAATTGCATTATGGCAGAGACTCACACAACCACTTAACATTCCTTGTGAATGCTATTGTGCTTTAAATAATGGCATATTTTGTGTATGAAACCATACAGTAGTGAATATTTATATATTATAATATATATGAAGAGTTTGGTTCCAAAATGAGAACGCAAATCAATAATCATGATTCTTAATTGTGCATCCCATTTCATATCAATCAACTGCAGTTGGTTTGTTTTGATTAAAACCATAATAACTAAAAAGATACAGCTAACTACTAACTAATACAATTAAACACAATAAAAACATGATAACATGATAAAAACACGATTTAAGACAAGAAACAATCTATTTTTGCAACCAAACTCTTCATATACATATACATAATACATATTGACAAAAATAAAATAGTTTTGAAACTTTTTTTAATTCAATTCAAAGCAAAAACAATAAAGTTAATTGTGCTTTCGTGAAAGCAGCTTGAGCCATAGAGAAAAGACTTTAAAAACGCACTTTGTATTTGATGTTTAATGGCCCACACGAGCACCCGTGACTCAAAGCTGCGCGAGTCTATCTGGAAGTCACGTGACCGTGACATTAAAGCGGAAATGACAGTTAGCTTTTTACAGACTTACGGAACTTAAGGAAGATAGAAAGGTAAGAATAAAAACATTTCGTCGCCATGTCCACAGCTTAATGTTTCCATAAGCGCATCACACATCGCGTTAAACTGTATTAAACCTAACAGTGTACTGTACATGTCTTGTACGTAGAGAAACAACCACGGTTGTTCTTGTGTTGTATGATGTTTTACTCTAGTTCCACAAATACATAAGATGTTTTGATGAGCCGTAGCTTATTTAAACTGCTTGGAGTTCATCTGTTTAACACTGTCAGATGTGTTTTCTGAGCGTGACTGCTGCATTTTTTATCATGACGGTGTTACGATTCATACAGTGACCCTTTAATGTTGGAATCATAATTTTTACATTATGACTGGTTGGTGATCTGTTTATGTAAACATGTCATTTTCCATGTAATAATATTTATTGTTTGGATTTGATTAGATGTAAGATCACTGTGTTTGTGTGTTAATATGATATCACACACGCATACGACACTGTTTTATTATTAATATCACATCACAAACGACACGCATACGGCACTGATTTATTATTTTCTGACAGTAAGATAGGTTTTATATGATAAACAGTATGTACAATATGAACATAAAATGGTCATAACTGTGTTTCAGGGCTGTGATGTGAAAATGGCATCTGCCAGTGTGTCTCAGTCTGTTAGTGTTCAGGCTACAGAGAAGTCTCAGTTGACCTTGAAAGGTAAGAATCTAAACTACATGTTATTCATCCCCATTTAAAGATAATCTCTGTCTGGACAGAATGGATAGGAGAGCTTTGTCTGGTGTTTATTAGTTGTGTCTGACTTGAACTCTATGGGTCACATCAACCCATATGTTTTTGCAGTGTACTGTGTGTCCTGTAGAGGGTGATGTGCTCTGAATAATAACAATTACTGAAAGCAGCTAGTTAGACTGTGTTTTCATGTAAGGACTCATTAATCATGGTTTCTAACTTATTGGACACGAGCCAGCCAGGTGTTTTGCAGAATAAAACATGATGTGTGACCTTCAGTGCATGGCCATCCAAAAGAATGATCACCTATTGATGCATTTTTTTTAATGTACAAAAAAAGACAGTTTTTGAAAAGCAGTTAGTCTGGTATTATACACACAATTTGCTATTATACAGGCAACATGTTTGCGAAAATGAAAATATGTAGAAAAGGGCATATTTGTAGGGTATTCTCTTTTAATTTGTGAGGTATAAGAAGGAGAAAAAAAACACTTTGTTAATGTATCTATTTGACCAAATGTTTGACATAACCGCGTATCAAGTAATATGAGTTTAATTCTAAGACAGCTACACTGACTACAGCAGTCATGCTTCTGGGTCTCAAGGCATTTTTTGCCAAGCCTGCTTAAATTGTTCCAAAAGTTGAGCTTCAGTGTATCCTCTAAACAAAACAACATAACATGCGTACACAATCTTCAATAAATCTAAAGTTTATTTAAAAGACACTTTTAAAGAATACAAATAAAAACATATATTTTTCATAGGTGGACCACTGCTTTGAATATTACATGCATGCATAAACACAGAAGAAACTTACATTTGTGTAGGCTTACCGTAGGAAATTAGCTTTAAGCTAGAATGCAGTTTTAGAGGATATGGAAATTCTCTGCCCAGTTTTATCAATTCCATATTAACAAAACAAATAATTTGTGTAGTCCCAACATGAAGGTGTTAAGCTAGTTGACAGAACACATGTTGTGACAATTTGTTTTAAAACTGTCTTGAATTAACTTTACATCAAGTAAATTGGATAGGTAGCAAAATGTCTTTTTCAGTTTTTGTTTATGTTCCTTTTTAGTAAGGAAATGTTTTTTTAACAAATATATTTTAACAGAATATACATTAAGGTTTTGGAGAATATTTTTCACATTACATTATTTGAAGGTTGTCTTATAAAAGCTATGTACGTTTATTTTATGTTATTTTGGATATGTTCAATCTTCTGCTGGTTTACAGGTGCTGCCCTAATCAGGGCTGGGACTAGGGTGTTTTCTTGGGACCCTTCAAAAATATCTAGCCTACAATACTAATAAAAAATGAAGCAATATGCTTTTGTTTTATTCATGCTTTGTGTTTTAGTAGTAATGGGCGATATAAACGATATGCGATATAAACGATACAAAATTGGTCTACGATAGAGATTGTAATTTTATTGCACTATCGCGATAATGCATGTTGATGACGCAATCTACCCGCGAAATTTAGAGCCACGAGCTGCAGCGAATCATTATATTCGTCATCTTGAATAAACATGTCTGAAAGCGTCAGCGAAACAGAGGAGCTCGTGAAAAAGACCGGAGCAACATCTATTATTTGGACTTGGTTTGAATTTAAGCCGTCCGACGAGCAGCAGAAAAATATACTCTGTAGATCATTGGTTCTCAACTCTGGCCCGCGAGATCCATTTTCCTAACGAGTTTAGACCCAACTCTGATATAAAACACCTGAACAAGATAATCAGCGTCTTTAGGAATGTTTAGCGTTCAGTTTATTGCGGCGCTGCGCAAATCTATCATCTTATGAGATTTAAGTATCGCGAGAGCGATTGAAGTGCAGATTGCTCGGTACGCATTTGAATCGATCTCGCAGTCTGTTCCTGAAGTCAATGATTAGACTCATCAGGTGTTTTATCAGAGTTGGTGCAAAACTCTGCAGGCAAATGGATCTCGCGGGCCAGAGTTGAGAATCACTGCTGTAGAGTGTGTGGGGCAAAAGTTCCAGCTAAGAGCGGTAACACGACTAATCTGTTCTACCACCTCAAAACTAAACATGTCGTTGAATACCAGCATTGCCAGGCAATGCAGCCAACCGCAAAAAAAGCATCTGCATTTACACAAAATAATTTTCTTTGCCTAATTAATTCTGGAAGTATTTTCAGTACAGTGTGTGTTCCTTGACTAAAAAGACACCAGTTTTTCTGTTCTCTGCAACTTGGGTGGCATTTAAGAACCATGGACTTAAACTAAGTATAGTGACTTTTAGAAGGAAATACTTTTATATTCATCTGCAACATTTTGTTGTATAGTTACAGTTTTGCTTTTGCACAATAAATGTTCTCAAAACGACATACGTTTCTTTATTTCTTAAAAAAAAATACATTAAGCAGTTTGGCTTTCCTTAGGGTCTGTGTAACCTGTTCTGAAATGATTCTATTATAATTTATATATCGCAATATATATCGTTATCGCAAGAGGCTGCAATGTATATCGCAATATGGATTTTAGGCCATATCGCCCATCCCTATGTTTTAGCAATGTTGACCATGCATTCAAACAAATCCAAACTAATTCAGAATAAAAGTACTATAATTTATTTGATGCATCTCATCTTGGCTTTGCTTAACTCCAGAGCTGTGGCAGGCCGTGCTTTGCTGCCAGTGCAAACATAAAAAATCCAGTTGTCAATATATTGAACTATTTTGACCGTTTTAAATGCAAAAAACGATTTTTCTATTGATGCGTTACATCCTGGGTTCGCATAAAGTGTGGCTAGCTGCAAAAAAAATGTTGATTATCCTACTTTATGACCACAGCCTCCTTCACTACCTTGCCCAGTTCACTTTTCTTGAGGACATGAAAGAGTTTATTTGTCATATCATTGGGGAGGGGTCACAAGATAGAGTTGCTTTCAGACCGTTTAATGATTTTAAACAGCATAAAATATTTAGAATATCGTGGAATCATAAGGTTCTATCGGCATTTTGAACAGTTTAGAGAGTTTATAGATCTGTAAATAAGTAGTCACAGAATAAGAATATGTGAACTAAATTTTAACAAAAATATCAGATAGAAAGGTGGCGATATATATTTTAAAGGTTTGGCACTTGTGCTTCGTTCTGTCAGTGGTTTCAGCTAAGCCCCAGTCGCCAAAGCTGCCCAGTCGTCACTCTCGTCTGAGTTCGTTTGTGGAGGTGACCGCTGATGGTCTGACCAGTGAAACAAAGAAAACGGGCAAACGCACAGGACACCTGGAGTTACAGTGGAATGAAGACCTTACACTGTAGGACTTTTTAACGTTCACCTAGCTGGCATAATACATTTTTCAATAATTTATAAATAAGCATGTTTGTGTCATGACTTTATATGTATAAAACAAATGTATTTTTTCTAAATTTATATTGAATCTTTTCTGCAGGAACGTGACTCCTCAGAGTCGTTTGGATCTGAAGTTGTGGAGTTGTCACACTTTGAGGAAAGAGCTTTTGGGTAGTGCCACCATTGATTTACTGGACACCTTACGAACACATGATGGCAAGAGTAAGGTTCTCCTTCACGCAAACACTTATGTATTCACTACCTATTTGAGTTGAACAAATTCAAATAAATGCTTAAGTCCTGTTGAAATATGTATAACTATGACAAACTATAAAACACCATATATATAAAGAGAAACAATGGCCTTCATGAAGTCCGCTGATTGTTGTTAGTTGAAGAGATCACGTCATCTAGTGTGTCAGGAGAACCTCAGAGTAATGTAAGATGAAACTTTTGAATGAATGAAACATCTGGAATTTAAAGAGCAAAAATAAGATAACTAAAGTAGTCTTCTGACGCAGATTTTATTATTTACAGCAATCATCTGTCATTAATTAGTTCTGAACAGATTCATTTGTAGACTATTATCAACGTGGTTGATGTGGGACAAAGTTACTGTGTTTTCAGGAAACAGACGTGATTTGCGAGTTGGTTTCACCATCGGTGCATTGTATTATGGTGGTTAAGCAGCCAGTTACAATGTTGTTTTCGGAGACGCACCCACAGTTTTCCTTGTCAGCTAATTCCAAATTTTTTAACTGTAAAGGTTACTTAAATAACTGATGTGTAAGCTTTGTTTTAAAGCGCTGTCACAATCATGGAAGTGGGTTTACATAAGGTCGATATAATCAAAGATTATAGCTGCATTCCAATTCAAAGACGGCAAGCTTCTAAGAACGTGGCCTTTCTACGGCCATTCAGGCTGCTCAACGGAATTCATGAATGGGACAGTTTAGCCTTTGAAGAATTGCCCAACCAGGTGTTTCAGCCTTCTGGTCTTGTCACATTTGTCAAAGTGAATCTTGTGATAGCCGTGGCCGTGGCCATGAGGGATCCATTGGATGGAGGCACATTTGGAGGCTGCATGTGAAGGAGCCTTTAAATTGGGACGGCCTTCATTGCAACATGGCGACATAATTGTTCTTTCAATGTGGCATTCAGAGGGCTCAGCCTATGCAGCCAGTGTTAGCAAGATGCAGCACTGCAATTACTCTGTTCTTTCATGTGACATATTGTTTGTCCATATATTTTTTACAGAAAATTTACTGTGAGCCATTAAAGTTGGGTGAAAAAGTTAAAAAACGCTGGCGTAGGCTGGCAACTTTTTTTTAAAGAGGCTGGCGGCGAATGAGTTAAAGACGACTCAGGCGTCAAATCAAGATTTTATTGTTATTTATATGTCTATGTAAAGTGCTTCTAGATAAACCATGTGCAGATTCATCATTTTAAACCATTGTGGAGTACTTTCTCCATAAAACTGCATTTTACCAAAGACAGTTCAGTTTGAAATTGCCTGTGTTTACGACATCGTAAACCTGAAACCAATCACATTAACAGATTTTAGCCATAGGTATGTTAGGATGCAGGAATGTGATTTTTATTTTTTCGGTATAAATACAGATTTCTGTATTCACTGGGATCACCCGCGTAAATTGCAGGAATTTGATTTATTGTAATTTGTGATGAGATTGGGGGATGGGGGTTTGGGGATGTGCGCGTATCCAGAGAGTCCGTGAAAAGCAGACAGGCATACAGCTGTTTTGGTACAGAAAATCCCGAGTCTGGAAGTTGAGACGTCTTTATGATATGGTTAAATATTATAACATTAACTATATACAGAGACTTTAATAGGCCACTCTATAAAACTATACAAATGGCTGATCTAGTCACTGTGAGTGTCTATATATATATCCGTCTATGCTGAATGCATACATTTAAAGGAACTAAAACGCAACCTGCAGCGTTTGCAAATGCCTTTATTGCATGCGGAATTAATGCGTACAATAAATGACGCTGTATGAATGACGTAGATGCGCCATCTAGTGGCTGTGTATGGAAGTCTCTTGAGGCCACAGTATTCTTTAAATTTTGTGTTCAATTATTGTTAATATTGTTAATTATTGGTAATAAAATTTAAAGTAGGCCTCATATATAATACTTAAGTGGTGCCATTTGTTAATGTAATCTTATTTTACATTAGCATAAGATATTTGTAAATGTTAAGGTGACTGTTAAAGGTACAGTTTGTAGAAATCGCCGCTAGACGACGCATGATCAAAACAACAACAATCCTGTGTAGAAGCGTGGAATGATGGGATATGTTGTCTTCAACCGCTGATACATCAATCAGACGGGAACGAGAAATCATGTTAGTAGAAGAGGTACAGTAATAAAGTTGTATAAATGTTGCGTTTGATGAAATCATTTTATTTCATTATAATGAATTCGTCCCGAGTAATGTAAGGTTTAAAACTAAATTGTTAGCCATATATGTTGCAGTATTTGTCCAATTCGATGGTGTGATAACACTGAACAGTTTTAAGTGTTCAAATCAATCATAGTAAAAGTTATTTTGAACGTACCCACAATATTTGCAATAATGTGGATCGACGGCACAAACTACTTCTGCATCTGTATACGACAGTGTCACGTGATTACTATATCAGCAAAGGCGGTAACAAAGGGTAACGCGGATATTACGTCATTGACAGGCGACTAAACGGCCCCGGTCTACGGTTTAGAATTGCGATTTTCTCAGGATTTAAAAGCAGTTGAAAACATTTGAGATATTGTATGTACTCCGCTGAAAAAAATATATAACATTGTGCTAGTGGTTGTGGGATATTTACTGCAAAATTCTTTCAAACTTTACCGCGGCTGAAAACGACAAGAGCTTGGTTGAAAACGGCAGCTGCAGGCGCAGCGTTCTGCCCAAAGTTTAGCATTTTTCAACTCTCGCCGGTGCAGATCGTGGGAAAAACGCATAGCATCAGCGCTGAACACAGAAAAAAAAGTTAACTGATGACTTTTTTTTAAAAGCGCGGTGTTTCCGTTGAAAACTATTGAAAAACACGTTGGCCGCAGGGGTTAACGCCTCGGAGGACACAGCCCCTTACGTATGCTTTTAATGCTTAAAGAGTAATAACATTATCGAATGCAGTGATACTTTGTAAAGCCTAGTGATAACTTTTGTTATGCTGTATATGTACTGTAAATACTATCACATCATGCTGGCAGTCACTAAACTCTTCATATCCTACTTCTTATCCTTCAGAGAAACGGATTAAACCCAATGCTCTTAACTACACGAGCAACAGTGTTAATAAAACAAATCAAATTTATGACATTTTTTTAAACCTTTGCTTGTTAGTGGGAGCTGTTTTAGTAATTTGAGACCAAATTGTGTCTATCTGAAATGGGGTGGACAGATATCATTAAAATTGTGTGCGAAGAAACAACATTTTGCATCAACTATTAAATCAGACATCAGTGAACCATAAATCTATATTGTCTCTTTGCTCAAACGGGACTAAAGCACTTATTTCCAGGTTGGTTTAGCTTCTGTGCAAGGCCAAAGCTTCTAAACAGAGCCCCTCCCCCAGAGAAACATAACCATTAAACCACTGATGGTTGGCTATTTTTATTGGCAGGCAGTACTTACGACGCTTTTCCCCATTCATAGTAATAGTCACTGTTCAGCTCCGCGCTACATACGCTGCCAGTGTGAAAGGTTGCACGCTGCATTCATGCTACTGCTAACACTATGCAGTGTTGATCTTAACCGCTTCCAGAGCAGCTTAATCATTTCCTTGCTATGTGAAACACAAACTATAAACCATACACAATATCTGTATGATTCATCTTATCAATAAAATGTAAAGAGTGAATGCAAAATGCTAAATAATCTAATTCTCTCCCTCTCTCTCTGACTGGCAGTGGAGAATGTTCAGCTCAGTCTGGTTCTACAAACAGAGAACAAGGGCTCGGTTGTAGCAGGAGGTGAGCTCAACGTCTGTCTGGACGGCCTGGTTGTTGATCTGGGATCCTTGCCCAATGGCAGTGCTGCCTCAGACAGTAAGTTCTGTTCACAGACACACATGAACACTTCATGGAAAGCACACGCAGAACACAGAAAGCATGAACAAATCCACATTCATGAGTAAGCAGTGCATTGGCTGCGACTCCACCTAATCTAAATGCAGAAAGGGAGGAGGTTGTGGTGAGAGGGGGTGGGAAGGAAAGACTCTCTTCTGACCGGAGGAGGTCCAGCACACAAGAGAGCTGTGTACTCAAACTGTTTGGCCAGGGGCACTTTCAAAATGGTCATTGGGTTTACTGACCACTCACAAACCTGGTCTCTTTTAGATTCTTTAGGACCATAAAAAGCAATAATCCACTGAGGTTATCAAGTGATTGTGTTGATGGTTATTTCAGTTTTTATGATAAGGTCCTTAATGCCTACACTCACTTTTAACTAAAATTGTTTTTGTATTTTTAAGATTTGAAAACGTAAAGGAAAGTGTGTTCCTTTACTTTTAATGAAAGTCACATTGGGACTCTTTCAAGATTTGACCATTTTGAACTATTCCAGTGAGTTTCTAATTCATGCCATGTAATTTGACAAATACTTGCTTGTATAAAATCTTGATAGCATTTTCTCATTTAATCCAGTCTTTGGAAGTATAATTTTTCAGTTCTGTACATTGTATATTAATGAAAGAGTTCTCAGCCAAACACATGTGAAGTGTTTGATAAAGTATACTGACATATTTAAAGCTTCATTTATTCTGAAAAAGTTTTTTTATAAGTCACCCGAAAGCAATATTCATTAGCAAAAACATCATTAGCAACACTCCCAAGAGCAGGCAGCACAACCAAAGAATGACAATCATTTCACATGACATTAATGTTTTAAAATAAACATTTTTTTTTTATAATTTCACAATAATCTCCAAATGAATGTAGAAACAACATAAAGAAAGTTTATTATTTATATTTCTTTAAGGTCATCATTTTATGAATGAAAACCTGTATCACTGACATCAGTACCACTACTGATGTCTCTATGAAATATGTTATTACCATTAATAATCGTCATTCAACATTGAAGTATAATTGAGAGCTATCAATGTTAACAGTTATTAGGCTTTGTAAAAATGTTTCATTTAAGTGAACTTTAAACACTCTTTACGTGCTCATTATAATTTTATATATATGCCCTTCCTGGGAAATGTACAGAAATTAAACGTTTTCAATGACTTTACAGTCTTTACCGCTAAATTCTACGTAAAATACAGAAGATGAAATGTGATTAAAGCTACAAAACACATTTAATTGTCTATTCTTTTGCTATTTGATTAACATTAATGACATGAGTTAATAAGAGTGTGGCCCCTTTTAAGAGCTGCCACGCGGAGCTGACGCGTTCCCTCTACTATACATTCATTTAAGATTTTATTTAACTCTTAGAAATCTGTGCTCACAAAGATACTCGACAAGTGTGGTTTAAGGCATTAATCTTCTGTGTTTGTGTTTATGGAAGCAAGAAATAACTTAATTCTGGTGCGACGTCTGACAGAGATTTTCCAAACTGCACAGCTAGAAGCTGCCTGCCTGCCTGTCTGTACTAGATGCAACAAAGCCATTTCAAATCATGCTTTGCATGAAGAAGAGCGTGATCATATGATGTAATGCAAGCCAAAGAATGACAGAAAAAAACTGATGCTGCTGTAATTGAGTTCAATATTTTTAACATTTCAATATGAATAAAAATATTGCATGCGTTATAACTGCATCTTTGCACCTTATAACTGACAGCACTAGTAAAAAAGTAGCTAAAGAGTACTCAAGAATAGTGAGTATAGCATTGTGAATTGACTGTCCAATTTAAAAACGCAGCTCACACCAGTGTGACTCATTTATAACATATGACAGCTTGACATTAAAACATGTGAATAAGCAATAATTTATTAGACAAAATTTTAACTAAAACTTTTCAAATATCTATAGAAGAGGCTAAAGAGTTGTTCATAAGGTTAGGTCAAATAAGATCGGCTATTTAGTCAAAATTAGGGCTGCAGAAAACAATTCCTTTAAGAAAATCTTGTCAGTTTGGAAGTGCGTTTTCCTCCTATTGAGCATATTGTTATTGTGTTGTTGTTTCTGTTGAGCGTGCGTGTGTAATAAAGTTTTATTGTCTGTTCAGTGTATGTTCCTCATGCTCATCAGATTTAATCTGTAATCATTCTCCTGATTGGTATTAATGTTCCGTTCTGTAGAAAAAAAGTCTCTTTCACCGTGTGCCAGAACAATTGGCTCTGTGATGGATTCTTAAAACTGTAAAAGAGGGGAACGTTTATGAGCTGATGTGTGAATGGGAGTGTGTTGAGTTTGTGTTTGACCCTCAGTAGTGGATAAAGGTGGGAGTGTGTGTCATGTAAGTTGTGTTTGTGCTCTCTGTTCACTCTGAAGGCGCTGTTGTTAGTTTAATGTTTTCCCTCATTTCCCTTGGCAGTTTTTCTGACACACACAAATACATTGCATAAGCAGCCCTTTGTATAGTGCAGACCTGAGTAAAAACACGCATTCACTTAACAGATACTTGTTCAAGTGTTCTTGTTAAGCTTTGGACATTAGCACAGTACCTTGTGTTTTTATATAATTCAGGTTTAAGTTTTAACTGTGCAACGTTTAAAGTGATTCTTATTCAAAACAGTTTACAAGTGGAATAAAAAACACAGACGTGTAGCCAATAATGTTAGCATGTTTTGCCACTGTAAAGCATCAAATAATTACACTTTATTCAAGTATTTTTTTAAACTATATTCGACTCTACACTCACCTAAAGGATTATTAGGAACACCTATTCAATTTCTCATTAATGTAATTATGGTGGTGGTGTAATGGTGTGGGGGATGTTTTCATGGCACACTTTAGGCCCCTTAGTGCCAATTGGGCATCGTTTAAATGCCACGGCCTACCTGAGCATTGTTTCTGACCATGTCCATCCCTTTATGACCACCATGTACCCATCCTCTGATGGCTACTTCCAGCAGGATAATGCACCATGTCACAAAGTTTGAATCATTTCAAATTGGTTTCTTGAACATGACAATGAGTTCACTGTACTAAAATGGTCACCAGATCTCAACCCAATAGAACATCTCTGGGATGTGGTGGAACGGGAGCTTTGTGCATCCCACAAATCTCCATCAACTGCAAGATGCTCTCCTATCAATATGGGCCAACATTTCTAAAGAATGCTTTCAGCACATTGTTGAATCAATGCCACGTAGAATTAAGGCAGTTCTGAAGGTGAAAGGGGTCAAACACAGTATTAGTATGGTGTTCCTAATAATCCTTTAGGTGAGTGTATATGCAGGTTTTTTTTTCTATATTTGGAGTCCTAGTATGCCGTGTTAGTATACATGTATACAATGTCCTTCAGGTGTGGGCAAAAGCTTAGACTTGGGCATTAATTGGGCACCCTTTAGTAGCACCCCCTTTTGACTAGTCTCAGTATTTTCATTGAGGCGGACAACTTTCAAAATGAATCGGCTATAAATTTGTATTACTCCTGCAAGATTGTTTTTTGTTTGAAGAAACTTCAAACAAATACTTTATATTTATACTTTATATCCAAAACTTTTAATGTGATTACAGACGTTTGGACCTGGGTGCATGTTATTTGTTCAATTTCATGTGTAATACCCAATATTTTGAACTGTATATGTTTATTGCCCGGTTTTACAGACAAGGCTTAGGACTAGTCCCAGACTAAAATTAAAGTTTGAGCTGTCTTAACTGAAACTAAGATATGGCCTGACGTACAGTATCTTTAAATATTTAATTGCCATTGTTTTTTCTCAAGATGCACAACAGAAATGTTTTTATATAATGCATGTTAATTAAAGAGACTTAAATCTCCTTATTTAACTATGGCATAGTTATGGCTTAAGCTAAGTCTTGTCTATAAAACTGGGCCTATATGTTCTATATGTATAATACTTTATATGTTCCAAAATAGTAATTTATAAAATATAATGGTTCTATTTTGTATTTCTTTCTGGGCATGATGCATCAGTTGTGTTAATGTGTCTTTTGTATGTTTAACAGAGATTGTTCGCTCAAGCAGGTCTAGTCTGCGAAGAGCTCAAAGTGAGGAGACCTCCAGCAGCAGCAGCAGCCCTCGTGGACGGTCAGCACAGAAATCTCCTCAATCCTTCTCTTCACTCTAATAACAGTTGTGTTTTGCACGACTTGTGTTTTCACTTTCAATAATTTTACACAAAATCAACACATTTTGTGTTAAGTAGCATAACACAAACAATGTGTGAATAATAACCTTTTATTATCCTTTTTAAGAGTTTTCTGTTGTCTGATAATGACTTGGAAGCAGTTTCCTGAAATGTTAAAAAAATCTGTGTGTGCGCGTGTGCAGATTAGTTGGTCAATCTTCTATGGCTTCTCGGGGTGGTTCTCCTGCTGACCTAAGGGGAGTTTCTCTCACTAATGGAGAACTGAATGGAGAGTCTGTAGACACCACTTTCCACAGCAACATAAAGATGGCCAACAATAGCTCCAGGAATGCTGGTGAGATGCATAAACACTGAAAAATATAAAAATTGTGTGCTATGGACTATTGGACAGTCACTAGGCCCGTAAAGAAAAGATGGTATTTGGCGGGGGAGGAGAAGTTTCTGGTTTTGATTAAAGATTATGAGGGCACATGAATTAAGAAATGACCCACACAGATAAATCAGTTATAATAAACACTGAAACGTTTATATAATAAAAACACAATTTGTCAGTTTTGACTTTATGGTGACTTGAGAAGCAAAGCACTTGAGAAGAAAGAAAGTCATGGTCTCACCACAGCATCATAAAAATGATGTGTGAGGTGTTTTGTTTCAACTGTGAACAAAAGTGATCTGGCAGCCTACGTTAACGATAAACAGTATATTACTGCCCTGTTTGGTTTATATTTGAAGAGTTTGGTTCCAAAATGAGATAACTCCGTTTTAAAAAATCATGTTTTTTATCATTTTATCATGTTTTTATTGTGTTAGTTAGCTGTATTTATTTATTTATTGTGGCTTAAATCAAAACAAACCAACACCACTTTGATTGTTATGAATTGGAATGCACAATAAAATAACATGATTTTATTATCAAAGTTATCTCATTTTGGAACTAAATAAATTGTTTGAAAAATGTGAGATTTTTCGTTTGTGGTTGAACTGTTCCTTTTGAGAATGGCTTAGATCGGGGCTTAGATGTATTTGATTGTATTAGTATAACTTGCTGTGCTTTGGGAAAAAAAATAGGTAATGATGCATTTTTGTTGGTCTGTGCTCAGCTACAGAAGAGACGTCAGCCAATGGGATGGATGACAGTCATCTGTCATGTCCTGCTACGTCCTTGCCGTCGCTAAGCTCTAACCCCACTGACGGGACCGACAGTTTTCCTTTGCCACCAGCAACAGAGACTCCCTCTAGCACTGACCAAACCAGTACTTCCACAGAGACGTGTGCCACTGATGCTCTACCTGCTGGGTATGTGAAAGGATTGAACAATGGGTCAGGATACTTGAGCATTATCAGTATGCTCAATGCTTTTCATTACTTTCAGCTGGGAACAACGTGTTCTGCCTCATGGACGAGTGTACTACGTGGATCATAACTCAAAGACCACCACATGGGAGAGACCCCTCCCACCAGGGTGTGTTTCTGCCCTTTTTAAACATAATTTCTCCTGATGTTAACACCATGTTTATGAAAGTGACTAAGTGAATGTCCATTTTTTTTACATTTTGCATGCCGATTTTACCACTCTGAAAGGTGAAGTGTGTAATTTATGGGTCAATGTGTTCTACATATCACAGAACTCAAGAAAGGGCTTTCTGAACACTCTCTTTGTTCCCTCCTCTAGAATCACACCATTGTTTGATTTGTTACTAACCTAAGCTGGATGCTCAAAGTAAACTTTATTAATCTATAGTATTTACACTTTTCTAACAAATCAGTTTATGCATCTTAACATGGGATTAGAGAATATCAGAAATGTTACACACTTCAGCCTGTTTTTTTCCTCTCATCTTGCACAGCATATGGTGATAGTGGTTTGTCAGGGCGTCTTGCTTCTCTGTGTGAGTTTTTAGGAAGGCCATGTTGTGTTTCATGTCATGACTGTGTCCATGAATCTGACGTCTAAAGAAAGGATATTAAAAAATGCATGAGATTAGCTGCACTATTTATTATAAATATTTATTATGAATATTTCTTGTCTTAGAAGTGTAGAATTTGAAGTGGGAACTGTCAGGTGTTAAATCTACAAAATTCTGTGAGGCTGTATGAAATCAGAGTTATGTTCAATTGTTTGTTGTTTTCAGAACCAGGTGTACATCATGTAACTGTCACCAAAGCGAACCTCTATACTGGCCTACAAAGGCAAAGTGCAGTAACTTCACATTTGGTCAAAATTAAGATAAGGTTTGAAATGGGCTTTGTAAAATCTGTTCTGTCTTTTGACCAGTCTCCTGGGTCAATTTTGTCCGTTTTAGAGAAACAAGAGTGTCAAAATTGCAGTAACTGGCCGCAATGACTAGCTGGTGTGAAAACTTTGAAGGCATTTTTTTCAATTTCAGTGTTTGTGTAGTTACTGCACTTTGCCTTTGTATGGGCAGTAAAGTTGTAGATGCTTTCACGCTTGTAATACACTAGTTGTGTGCATTTCTCATAAAGTAGCTGCTTGCCTTAAAGCATAGATTGTCCAAAGTTTTGTAAGCTGTTTTTTACTCTACATACTTGATTCTTTGCTCAGAACTCAATTTGAAGTTGAGTAAGGATGCTGCAGCAGTAGCTTAAGCATATTAGCATCAAGAAATCAGAGGTTTAGCTTGGTATGGTTGCATGCATGTATGGACACACTTGGGTTGGTTTAATAAAAGTGGATTTAAAAAAAATAACGCTGCCGTTTGTGTTGTAGTTGGGAAAAGCGGGTGGACCAGCGGGGTAGGTTCTACTATGTGGATCACAACACCAGAACCACCACATGGCAGCGACCCACAGCAGAATCTGTGCGCAACTATGAGCAATGGCAATCTCAGCGCAGTCAACTCCAGGGTGCCATGCAGCAGTTCAACCAGAGATACCTCTACCAGGTAAATGAAGCATCTAATATAGTCATTTTGTAGTCCTCAACATAAAATACACCTCGGGTGTGGGTTCAGACAGAGTAACTGACGTGAGTTTGGATTCATGTTGAGGGAGCAGGAATACACACTGAGGGGCAAATACAAATGAAGTGTTGCTACATTCGAAGACAGTAATGAAATGGATCCTGAAAAGGATTCTCGTGACATCTTTCTACAGCTCAGGGCTGGCTTAAGGCTGTTTCTTCCTTCCTGCTGGACAGTCTGATTGGTTTATGACGTCAAAGTACCGCAAGAGAGATGTGGATAGTATACAGAGCAGTCTACGCTCAAATTTGTCTCGAAGTAGTCATACGCAGATCGGTTTGTACAGTGTGGCATGGGGTCATATGGGGACCTATAGAGGCAATTGTTTTAAAAATTTCGGAAAATGGAGAACGTAGCAGTTACAGCCCTGTTACACCAAATCTAACATCAGATCTACAAGTTATTTAACGTGACATGAGATGCTGATAACCAGAGAGGTAGGTTGCAGTCCTGAGGCATGCCAAAGAAGTCACTTCACAATTTTTTTTCTCCACTACTTACACCTTAAAGACAAGAAAGAGTAGTTATTTTGCTATTTCAAGGTCCTTCTTTGGTTTATGGAGTGTCCAACAAGTTTACGTAAATACAGGGTGCAAAAACACTTTAGTTTTCTAATAATAGACAGTTATTATTACCTTGCTTCTTGACTGATTCTCAAATGATTTGTGTCAGCCTACTCTGACCCGATTGGTCAGTTGGTCTAGTCTGCTGTGATTGGTCTACCACGTAGAGGATTGTAGTTCCGCAAACGGAATGTAGGCGGGCATTAAGCAGAATGCCGCAAAATTCCTTTAATGGAGCTGCTAAATGAAGAATATTGTATGCAAAGGATAATGTACAGGCAGCAGAATAATTGCAAAATAAACCCCAACAGTGTAATCAGGGAGGGTCTTGTATCACACTGAAGAGGTTTATTTTCGAGATAACCGCCGACTTTCTGTACATTATATCACATGTGGCTAGTTTTGAGCGGTTTCATTTGGAAACATCAGACCTTGGAATGTCGTGATTGACAGAATCACAATAAAGTACTCCTCTCCTGAGCGCTGTGTAATAAGAAGTATTAAAGACAGGTTATTCTTTTTAATCTAAAGTGTATTCAACTCACGTGTTAAAATTATATTACAGACTGTCTTTTCTGTTTATAATTTTTTGTTTATAAATTAGTTGATTTATGGCTAACATGAATAACATAAATGAAGTTTGGAGGGTAAAAAGGTCGGTTCTCACTGAAGAGATGTTTCATTCTCACATGAGTCTTAAATGTGACACCTGATTCCAACATTACACGATAGAGCAGAGAGAATGAAAAACAGTCTCTGGCCTGCCGTTTGCGTCATACAAACACACAGCACACTGAGCTTTTTGTGTGGTAATTACAGCTCATTAGGAGCTCCTGAGAGATGCACGTATCATTAACAACTGTTTCCGGCCTGCAGCGAAAATAAAACACTCTCACTCTTGTTTTTATTTGGTCTCCATACATTACATAACATGTTTGGGAGTATGAAAATCATCAAAAATAAAGATTCTGTCCCTAAATTGCTCATGACATTATTCTCTAAGCCTTTACACACTTGAAATGGTTAACCCCGGGTAAATAGAATCCTGGGGTGTGTTTTATGCTTCATGCTGATTATAGTTTACCAGGGGTTAAGAAATAACCCGGGTTATTCATAACCTGACGTTTCACACTATACATCACTAAACCCTGGGTTAACGTTCTTATTTGCATATTTGCTGTGTCAACAATCATGATCGGTTATTGTTCATTTTTCTGATAGCGTTCTCTTTATCGTTATAGTTGTGATGCGATTTTTAAAACAAGTCTTTATAGTTATCGTTATAATGCGAACGGCCATTCACAGTTAAGATAAAGTTAAGCATTAAAATTGTAACATTTAATATTCACTTTGACTTCACTTACTTAATTGTAAGAATGACCCAGCAATGACATTTTTCCAAAGATATTCTGGTCACGGATGCCTTTTACTTGCGGGTGTAAACTGCAATACTTCTCACCCGATTACATGACGTGTGATCTGATCACCAGAAGCACATAACCAATAGGAGGAGTTAAAGGGTGATTGTGACCATTTATGTCAAAAGTTGTCCAAATTGGAGAGTGGAGAAAGCCTTCAGTTCTAGTTTGTGGCGATCATTGGGAAAATCACTGCTCGAAGACTCCTTAAAATTCTCTCCAGAAACAATAACAATAAATTGAAACAACATTATGTTGAGCCATTATTATGCCAGATGAAGAAATTCAATGGCCAGGTGTATGCTCATAAAGCCATTAACCTCTTCTTACTTGCTTTTGTCTCTTGTTGTTCATGTTATTGCTCTTTGTCTGACCCTGTTTTTTTCCATCTCTGTTTATCTGAGGCTGGTTTTGGGTATTTTGGCCTTGTAGAGCGGATTGAAGATGATGTCATGATTTCTTTCATTTTTTTCTACCTTTTTTAGTCATAAAAACTGTTGAGGGTGGGGCATAGAGACACAAAAATGAGCACATACCCGTTTATTATGCCTCCTACATTTCTGACCAACTTTAGTTGAACAGAGGCACATGGGGTTTATATATAGATATATGCTATATGGTATAAGCCTGATCCACAAGTATGGCTGATATAATGGACTGTTGAAAAAAGGAATAAATGGTGGCGAAAAAGCCAGCGTGTGGTGCCAATTAAACTTTTGCTTAGTCAGAGCTCTTGGCTGCATTGTAGGAACTTCTCTAGCTTGGGACATGAATGTTATGACAGGGTAGAGGCCTGTAGGAAATATGGAAGAACTTTAAAGATCTTCATAAATGCTTCTTCAATTCTTTCTCAAACTAGAGGCATATGATTGTAAGGATTTAAACCTGAAACGATTTTCTTTTTTATATAATTCATGTATTGCAACATCAAATATGTTTGTTTCTCTTCACATGTAACCTACAGAGATACTGTAACCATGAAAGAAAAGCATTATTCCTGATTCCTTTGAAGTTTAAACTCTGCTGATATTAAAACACTTATTGCCCTTTTTGTAGCCCCTGATCAGCTTAATGTAGAACAATAATTGAGAAAGTATTGCATAGTTTGGGTGGGACTCTGTGTTTGTCGACCAATGGCAGATGAAAGGTGTTTCTGGTGAGAAGGTGATGTTTGGCTAGTGGAAAAGATATGGCAGACGTGCAAATTCAATTTAGTATGACAGTCACAATCACGTTTTCTCTTTTTTCAAAATAAAATATCTTAAAAAAACGATTTTCTTTTTAGTGCTTGTCAGTAAGAGACAATCCTAAACAAAAACTAAAAACCTGTAAAATAACCCAAATCGTAATTAGTTTGCACCATGCTCTCTTGTCTTGTACTTTTTCTCCATATGTTAATAAAAAAAGAAACTTCGCAACTGAATTCTTAATAGTTTACAATTAACATTTAATTGTGTATTTGTGGAAATTGTTTATTTTGTGAGCAAAACGTAGCTACTTGACCTTATGCTGAAAGTTGGAATTTTAGAAATAAACAGTAAAATGCTTTTATTTACTCTTTAGAAATTGTATTACTTTTTGTAAGTGTAATTTTTTGAAGGAGCGTTTACCTCATCGTGAATTCAGATATATGCCCACAGGGAAGTCATTTAATAAATAATCATAGCACACGCTTTAAAGTACACACACTTGGGGAATGATTTTGGTGTACAAATAAAATAAATTTCCATGCTGCAGACTCACATGTGTGTGTGCAGAGTAAACGGCAGCGGATGAATAAAGGTGCTTTTGTGTGGTGGGCGGGTGTTGGGCAGTCTAGAGTGGTCATGAATGTTCGCTTCAGTCTGCTCAGACATCGCGCCTCCCCGCGTACTTTCACAGCTTCGTTAGAAAAGCCCAGAGAGCTGGGTGCGGTCAGGAGGGGGTGGATAGAGACAGGGCGGGGCCTTCCAACAGCCAGTGAGATCATTGGAATAGTGTGTGCGTGTGTCCTTTTGCCCATTGCAAGCATGTAGTATTTGGATGCAACCGGTGAGGCATTTGAGCTCCTCTGCCAGTCTCTGATCCAGGAGCAGCAGGCAGACTCGGGTATTGGTTTGGTTTGACACCTTTCAGAAACTTGGGGTAAATCTCGGGGTTTGACTGCATCATTGATGTAGGTAGAAGCCCATCAACAGTTATGGGTTGTGTGGTCCTGCTGTTGTTGGTTTGAAGTTTATGGGAGGTTTTTATGGGTTGTGGTGGGCAGAGAGGTAAGGAACAGAAATGAGGAAATCCTAACAGAACTGTGTATGTATGTCTGTCTGTCTCTCTCGCAGTCGTCTGGAGGTGTTGTAGAGAATGACCCGCTCGGTGCTCTTCCTCCAGGCTGGGGTAAGTCTTTATTCATGCTTTATTTACAGGTGATCTGTTGCTCGTGAGTTCCCTGTACATTTCATGCCTACTTGCCTAAAAGAGGGAAATATTTTGGTGATCGTGTCTGCCGATAAACGGCACCATTTGGTTGGGATGTAAAGAACACTGCCCAACAACATCAGGGTCCAAAATGAACACTTGCCAAGAGCCAACCGCGACTATAACTATGCATGTAAGAAATATTTGTGGGTGGCACCATTGACGTGTTGCAAAAAGTTAATTTTGGACCCTGATGTCATTATACAGATGATTTCTATTATTATAATAATATAATAATCCGAATTCAAGTTAATTAACTCAAAATGTGAACAACTTTTCAAGCATTATTCACACATATCCTAAAGAATGCTTAAAAAGTATTTCTCTTTTGATTGTTTGATTGATTGATCGATTGAGCTTTTTAATAAAAAATCGTACACAATCCATAAAAAATATCATAATATGTGGTAATTAAATAAAAAATCTGTCTAGTATATTTTGTCAGTAATGTGAGACATGAAGCTGAGAATCATCTCTCATGGTGAGTCAGTAAAAAACCGAGAAAGTAAAGTGCTACTGTGTGCTCCAAAAGCGACTGTTAATAAGAACAAGATGTCAGACAGCGATGACTAAAACCACACCACATGCTGAATATAGATGTGAAGGGTGAGGGGTATGAATATACGGCGCTTCTGCATATGGACATTTTTTTATTCTTTAATTTCTTCCATCTGTTCCTTGTCACTCGCCGATACTTTGCTGTACTCCGCTTCTCTTTCAGTGTTTGTTCTGGTAAACCCAGTTGAACTGTAAATTGTAGAAAGGTATTTTGGGGTGTGGGATTAACCTGTGTGCTACAGTATTACTTTTTCCATGGAGCAGAAAAGGAGAAAGTTTTCAATCAATTCTCGGCTTCAACCATGTACCTCAGAGTTTGTCTTATTTGTCAACTTTATTGAACAACCATACTGTTATGTTACACTTACCTGTCATTGTTACATTTTCATTTTTGGGCCTGAAAACAAAAGTGGAGACTTGCTCATATTTTTCTCATGTCTGGTTTTGAGCTTGGCAGAAATGGACAAGAGGTTTTGATCTCCTAAAATAGAATAGCCCTGCTTAGCGACTGACTGTAAGCTGTAAGCTCAGTCCTTGTGTTAAAACTAACCATACTTTGACCATACTTGTTTTTCCCCATCAGAGAAACGTCAGGACAATGGCAGAGTTTATTACGTCAATCACAACACTCGAACTACACAGTGGGAGGATCCTCGAACCCAAGGGTAATTTTGTTTTCTTGTCACATGGTCCATTGCAAATGATCTAGAGACTGGTGGAGTATGTTAAAACGAAGTCAGCGGGAGTTCACATTGTGATAACGGTGCAAGTTTAAGTTATAACATGACTGGAAGTCTGATACTTCAATGCATAACAGTCAGAATTCTTAAGGCTGGAATACACTACAAGACTTTTGCTCAGATTTTGCCCAGATTTTCAGTCTGGACTTGTTGCAGAAAGTCTAGTCTGATGATGTTATCGCGTAGTGTGTGATGCCCTGTGTTTCCCAGAAAACTTAAAAAAAGTTTACAAGGGCATGATGTCTAGTGTTTTATCTGTTCCAAGGAAATAAGCTTTTTTGTGTATGTTATTCTCAACAGTTTTAAATGTGAATGAATTGTTTTTTGGGCTTGTTTATATTATGTTTTAAATTTTATGTCAAATAAATAAAATAAATCATTTTTAAAAGTCATATACCGTAGTGTATTCCAGCCTCCAGAGTGTGCCGGATCTCATTAAGTTTTAACTTTAGTTTATGTTTGCTTTTAAAGTGAAAGAAAAGTTCAGTCATCGTTATGCACCCTCATTACATGTTTAGGACATTCTTCTGTGGAACACAAACGAAGATATTTGGAGAAATTCTATAATGGGGGGTTTGTGTTTGATTATATGATGTCTCTCCGTGAATTCCTTCACCAATTATAATCAAAACCCTCTAAAGGCAAATCATTTTTTATTTGTTTCGTTACTTTTACTTTTTTACATTGTGTTTTGGATATTTACTTTTGGATTTTGACATTTAGTCTACAGGGAGTCATACATGCGATAAGATTTGTTAGCAAACCCCATGTCAGACGTTATGTTTGTAGCATTCAGCAGGTAGCGCTGCTCTTACTGCCCTCCTCCTGTTGCAGGATGATCCAGGAGCCACCCCTGCCCCCCGGCTGGGAGATGAAGTACACGGCAGAGGGGGTGCGATACTTTGTGGACCACAATTCTCGCACCACCACCTTTAAAGACCCCCGGCCAGGCTTTGAGTCAGGGTAAAAACCACACACCCCGAAGCTCAGGTCGCCTGTTTTGTTTTTCTAAGAAGGGAAGAGGTTTTCACTGTGACAGATATATGTCCCAAGAAATGTTTAAATAAGTGCTTTACTTGCTAGGTGGTAGATATAATGCCTTTGCTGTATGATATGGTTAAATTATATATTGTTTTTTTACTTGGATTTGTGTGATTTATAGGAAAGATTATTAATAAAATATTGATTAATCACGTCAGTACCCTAAACATCTTGCGGTTTACTAGCTCAGGTCTTTAACCAATACGCCACAAGCATTCACAAGCCATATATATAAATATTTATTATTATTTTATTTTATTATGTTATTTCATACAACTTTTTGTTGTTTTCTGTTTTTTTCTGTTTTTTCCCCTATTTCTTTATTTATCTGATATACAGCGGTAAACAGGAAATGTCTTAATTTGTAAAGCTGAATGCAGTGTTATCTGTCCTGTCTTTGCTCATGTCTGTTTATAGGATCTGATGTTACACATATGAAATGTGTGCCAGCATCTGATGTCGCACATTTATGAAATGTATTATTTCAGACTTTTTCACAGTGCTTTGTCTTTTTTTCCATCTCTCCTCTGTGTAGTTCGCGGCAGGGCGGTTCTCCGGGCGCCTACGATCGCAGCTTCAGGTGGAAATATCATCAGTTCCGCTTCTTGTGTCACGTGAGTTGTGTAAATTGCTCGTCTGTACTCTTTTAGTGCCATTTTTTGCAGATGCTTATTGCTTTATATTTTGTCCGTCTCTGAACAGTCCAATGCTCTGCCCAGTCATGTGAAAATCTCTGTGTCACGACAGACGCTCTTTGAGGACTCATTTCAACAGGTAAATGAGAGTCGAGGGGGTCATATAAAAGCATAATCGCACACGGTCCACAAATAGGGCAACTGGTATGGTATTACCGGTGCTATAAAGGCAAAAATCTATAAATCTCTGAACTGCCCCTATGTATGATGTGGCTGGTCCCTCCACACAGACGTCTTGGCTTTATTTATCATATCCAACAATTACAAATCAAACATTGTAATCACACAAACATTTTGATAAAGTTTTATTAATTGCTATTCAATTTATTATAGATTTGCACACATAATTTAAATTTTGCTAAGGGGTAGTAATGGAACAATAGTTTAAAAAATATTTATGGTAACACTTTACAATAAGGTTTTATTTGTTAAAATCTATTTGTTAACAGTGGTAAATGCATTAGCTAACAATTAACAAATTTGTTTTTCAGCACTTTTTAATCTTTTTTTATGTTGGTTAATGTCAATAGATTTATGTTATTTCATGTTAGTTCAGGACGCATTAACTAATTTTAACGGACACAATTTGATTTAAAACTTGTTTCAGTAAAGGCTGAAGAATTGATAATTGTAAGATCATGTTAGCTAATGCATTAACTAATTGTTAACGCATTCTGCCAAGATTTGTGCATGTGCATTGGATGGACACTAATCTATCCCATGATGCCACGTGAGCTGAGCAATGGTCAAATTCAAAAGTTAATCAATTACAAAAAGTGATAAACTATTTAAGTACTTTTTTAAGTACTGATAATTGAATTTCTCTGGACCAGCGCCTACGTATAATCTAGGTTGTTCTTAAAACATCATACTGCAGGTCAAAGACCATACTAGTAACGGGACAATGAAACATGGCTGATGCATTATGTCCGAAACGTATTCATACTACCCCCACTCATACATTATAGAATGTAATGATTTAACAGTGGATAGCGATTGTCTTTTTTGTGGCAGATACTCCACCCATAAAGGAAAATTCTGTCATTTACTCGACCTCAAGTTGTTCCAAACCTGTATAAATTACATTGAAACATCATTAAAAATTATTGCTTAGTTTTTTTGTTCTGTTGAACACAAAATGAGATATTTTGAAGAATGTTTGAAAGCAAACAGTTGACTATCATTTTAATTTGACCTACCATGGTATTTTTTTTAATTTATTGTATTTTATAATTTTCATTATAATATTATAAATACCCAAAATGGTTATTAGTTGGACTTATTAGAGCTAAATACATTGAAATCGCACTGTATATCACTTCATTAAATACTTCCCGGCTAAGAAATAATGATTACCTTGTGATTATCATTTTTTAAATTATCATGACATATATATGACATTAATGTCTGTCAAAAGAAAATAATGTGCGTAATGGACAGAAGTATTTACGAGAAGCAGCGGTCCAGGGGAGTAATGATCTGCATTCATCTTCATCTTTTTAGTTGTTTAAAAGATTAAGAAAGTTAGCAAAGTTAATAAAATTATTAGTTTATTGATAAAATGTTGTTTTCATTAAAAGATGTTAGATTTTTACATGATTTGTAACATTTAATGACCCCTCAGCAGATTTTGATTTGCATAATATACCGTCTTGCATTTTGCACATGTTTTTGTAATCCACGTGCTGTTCAGAACCTTTTTTTTCCAGTTTAAATAATAATGTGTATCACCTTGTTTCCTCTCAGATCATGAATATGAAGCCGTATGATCTCCGTCGGAGGCTGTACATCATAATGAGAGGAGAAGAGGGTCTGGATTATGGAGGAATAGCCAGGCAAGTTTATCATCAGGACATCTCAGTCATCTTGATCAATTACTCGTGCTTAATGTTTGGGTTCGGGGAGATGTTTGGTGTGACTCTGCTTGTTTGGTGTCTGGACTTCAGTGTCGTCGTCCTCTGTCTGTGTCTGTCTTCCTGCGTCGTGTCAGTGGTTTTACCCTATGGTAGGTTACGTCATGCTGTTCTACCACAGGGTAGAACCACGGACGGGATGTCTGGAGGTGTCTGCATCGTCCTGTCATGTGACAAGCCTCAACCCTCTTCCTCTTCCTATCCAATCATGGTCCCCATGTTTATTTCTTCCCCTCCCTCTTAACTCCATCACCATGGGTCAGTTATGATTTGCTGTGTGTAGGTGTGTATTCATGTTCATTGCTTGTTCATGTGACGCTTTTATTTTCATAATATCTAAAATAAACAAGCTTAATTTGGTCAAAATTTGGTGATTTATTTGGAAAATACCTCTTAACTATTCGAAATAAGAAACATATTGTTTCAAACTAACCAATGAAATCATGATGAAAAGAAAAGCATTAACAGAATTAAAGAATTTACTTGAGCAATTTATTTATTTTTTAAGGATCCTTGCAGTTTTTGTTATCCTTTTACATGTTGATGCTGTTCCTAAATATTCAGACAAAAGATTATAATTCCTAGCATTTTCAGAGTTGTTAGCAAAGATGTAACTGAATCTTTATTGTACAATTCTCAAACTTTTTACCCAGCCTCATTTAGACATCTGTACTTGTATTTTAAAAGGATTTAAGATATACGTTTTCAGTTGCTTGAACCATAGAGTAGCATACCGTAGAGATATGGAGCTGCTTCGGCAGTAGAGAATGAAAGGAGAGAATTGAACAAGAAACAACCAATCATATACATACTTTTGTCTTGTCTTGCCTAATTTTACTCAAATTAAGTTGATTTCTATAGCATTTTTTTTTTACAATTTTGCAATGTTGTGCTTCACTGAAACATGCCTGATTACCCTTATCATTGGTGTGTTATATTACAGCTGCTGTGAGAATTATACCGTTGCAACAGTAGCTGCTCTGTGCAACAGGCATACAAAATCCTTCATACATCATATATATAACAATATATTTGTAAAATTCTTGTCTTCGTTCTTTTTTTAAAGTTGGACATCACTTTTCACCTATAATGTACCTCTGTTGGCCGTACAGACACGTCATGCCAGTTTAAAATGACAAGAGAGAATGTCATACCAATTGCTAAAACATTTTATTAGAAATATTATATTTTATGATTCGTTTTAAAATGGTCAAGTTTGTAGTGCAGCATTAGAGACTGACTTGATAATAAAAATCACTAAATGAAAAGAATCCACAACCGGCTTTAAAAGAAGCTGCAGGATCCCACCAGTTGTTTGGAAAGTTTTGATTAGAGTTACAGGCCATTCATGAGTGATAAATCATTAATTGACAAATTAATAAATGTAAATATACCTGTAATTATCTTTTTTATATATACTGTATATTTTTAAAGAAAATTTGTTAAGACGGTTTGTACAGATATTTTAGAAAGTTATCTAATACCTGCCAATAACATATGATGGCATTGATGTCTCATTTTCTTTATTCTCTTTATAGGGAGTGGTTTTTCTTGCTGTCTCATGAGGTGTTAAACCCAATGTACTGTCTGTTTGAATACGCCGGTAAAAACAACTACTGTCTACAAATCAACCCTGCATCCTCAATCAACCCCGACCACCTCACATACTTTCGCTTCATTGGACGCTTCATTGCCATGGTAACAATAGTGAAATTTGCCTTATCAGCCATGTGTATCTTTTATGAGTGAATGATGCATGCAAATGAGCAGTGCTGTTGGGTATCTTTTCAGGCGTTGTACCATGGGAAGTTCATTGACACTGGCTTCACTTTACCCTTCTACAAACGCATGCTCAACAAGAAACCCACTTTAAAAGACTTGGAATCTATCGACCCCGAATTTTACAACTCCATCATGTGGGTCAAGTGAGTATCAATCCTGCAGTGCTTGGTCCGGTGTGGATGTTATTGAGGACTGTGTGTGACATAATGCTGACACTGATGTCTGCTGACAGAGAGAATGATCTGGAAGAGTGTGGAGTTGAGCTGTACTTCGCCCAGGACATGGAGATTTTGGGCAAGGTGACGACACACCAGCTAAAGAATGATGGAGAGAATGAACTAGTCGTTCAGGACAACAAAGAGGAGTATATCGGGTACTGCTGCTAAATGTTTACATTACATTGATGATAGTATTGGCAATAGCAATGTCAATTCTCCTATCATTTACCCACTCTTGTTTTGTTTTTTGGTTAACTGTTTTTTAGCAGGCACCTTTTATCCAAAGGGATGTTCAGAAACAAATAGTCACAGTCCAGGAACAAAGAATATGCTTTGTTCAGGACAGTATGCAGAAAGGTTTACCTACAATCAGTAGGGTCATTCCTTGTCAAATCAACCATATTTTCTATATTTTTCCAGCTCGAATATTTTGTATATCTTTACAGAAGCATGACAAACACCTGAAGTGATAAAAGCCATAATATTAAAGATCATGGATGAATATATAGAGTAATCCTCAATTTTCTAGAGGGCTATAAGAATGACGATTTTCACTCTAAATTTTAAGCCAAATAAGAATTGGGGAAAATGACATTTGAAATACAACAGCATCATTATTTAATTTTTACACAGCGATTGGTAACAAAAATAATAATGATGCGTTTTATATAGAGGCGCCTTTCCAAAACACTCAAGGACACCTTACAACTCAATAATAAAAATAAAATACAAAATAAAAATCGACAACATTGATTCAGCAACAATTCAACAATACAAATAAAATCAACAACATCAGTTTAGCAACAAATAATCATACAATAAAATAAATCAGGAAAAGCTTATCTAAAAAGGTTAGTTTTCAGACGTGATTTAAAAGTAGTGATACAATCAAAGTCACGTTACGTATGTATTGTGAAAGGGAGTTCCAAAGACAAGGTGCAGCAAAACTGAATGCTCTAGACCACATGGTGATTAGGCGAACAACAAGTATAAGGCAGAGGACCTAAGAGTACGACCAGGATATACATTTTTAACATGTCAGAAAGATATGATGGAGCAAGATTGTGAATAGCTTTAAAAGTAAAAAGCACAATCTTGTAATCTATGCAATATTTAATAGGAAGCCAGTTAGTTTAAACAAAATCGGTGTTCTATTGAAGATGTTCTTGTAATTATCCGTGCGACTGAATTCTGGACCAACTGAAGTTTGTTAAGAAGTTTTTAAGGCAACCCAAACAAGAGAGAATTATATTAATAAATACGCGAGGTGACCAAAGCATTTACAAGCTGTAGCAGTGGTGTAAGAACTGGACTGAGACGACTGTTGTTCCATATGTGAAAATAAGCAGATCGAGTAACATTAATAATATGTGTCTCAAATGACAACCTACTCTCGAGGATGACACCCAGGCTCCTAACTTGACAAGATGGAGAGATTGTAGAGGTGTCAATAGCTATTGAGAAATTAACATAATTTGACAAAAAACGTTTGGTACAGACCAAAATAATTTCTGTTTTATCACCATTTAGCTTGTGAAAGTTGCATGAAAACCAGGATTCGATCTCATCTAGACGTTCCAAAAAGAGGTTAATGGAAAAGTTGAGTAAGGTCTCGCAGACAAATAGAGCTGGGTGTCACCCTTATAGCTATAAAAGTTGATCCAAATTTCCTAAAAATACTACCAAGTGGTAATAGGTGAATTATAAATAAATGAGGCCCCAAAACAGGGACTTGGGGAACACTGATGGAAACAAGTGAAGAGCATGATCTAGAAGTTTAACAAATTAAGTGCAGCCAGAAAAAGGATGGGGATTCAATAAGGAACAGTATTATTTAAACACTATTCTTCACCAAGTTTGTAAGAATTATTATGAGCTTTGATCACAATTATAAGTTATATATTCTCCATCACCCTTTGTAAGGGAAACCCATATCAACCCAAATTGGAATGAATTTAATTGATTATTATCAATTGTACTTATCTGGATAAAATTCATGATTTGGGAAAATCACTTAGCATTACGAGTAGGTAGCAAGAATATGCATGTTTAGGGACTCCGGATTATGAGCATGAACTACAAACAACATAACGTTTGAAATAAAACCTTATTACCTAGCATTGGAAGAAGGTTAAAGTAGAAGTAGAGAGAAGAACAGAGCATGGATTTATGGAAATATTTGATATTCAGAAGATCAATAGCCTGAACAAAACATCTGTTTCTTACTTTTAAAGCACCTTGTTAGAAGGATTTATGATGCTCTATGCTTCCATTAATAAGACTTAGTACGATACTTGCATGTCTTGCCCATCAAAGGAAAGAAAGTGTCCTTATGCAGTTTGTTGAGGCTCCAGTTGATCTTGGCTGGAAGTGATCAGAGTAAAACAAGTTTAATGCAGAGGATCTGTATCTGGAAAGACGAAGCCGCAGCGTAGCACAAACTTAGGGGTCCAGGTGAAGTCTTCTTCTAATCCATCCTTTAGAGATAGTGCTACCCTCGTAGAGGTGGCACAGACAGAACCAGAACAAAAAGAAAAGCAAAATGCAAGAAGAGAGAGGAGAGAAAGAACGGCCAGCAACGGAAGAGACTGCGGTCTCTTTTAAGATGTAAGGATGTCAAAAATCAAACCGCTGTGACTGACCCAATCAGGAGATTGTCTTTGTCTTCCAACATGGTGTTTTGCATGTGGAAGCTGATTGGATATTCATTAAGTAAACTTCTAAGAGTTTGTTAAAACTAATATGAAAAGAGTTACCAAAACACAACAAACATTAACTTTAAGGAAATCACAAATGCGCCTAATAGACAACAAACATGATCTACATATCATCTTGGTTAAATGAGCTACTACAAAAATATAATAATTCTAGTATTTATACACTCATTCATTCAAACTACTTTGGTTAATGTTTAAGACAGGCATAACAATAAGAACATCAATACATGGAAAGGTTATAAATGAATATATGTACATTTCTATAAAGATGCATTTAGGATTGTATGTCTATCCCCAAAGTGAATAAAGAGAGTTCATCTCCATACATTTCATTGGGTCGTAAAATGTTCTTTGGTTTGGTGTGGGTTTCTCTGGTCACCAGAGATGTGGTCCTGCTCCTAGGTGTTAGTTGTAGATTGGGATAGACCCCCTGGCGACTAGCTTGCTGGTTGGGTGACGGGTGTTGTTGTTATTTTTAAGAAATATAACTAGTTATTGCGTATCTGATCGGTCTCAGGCATTACAAAAATAAGATCTAAACCAGGTTAAAGGAATATCAGTGATTCATATAGAGGTTAGCCTATTCAAAAGAACCCGGTGAGAGATGGCATCAAAGGCTGCACTTCAATCAAGGAGATTGAGTATAGTTAAGAGTCCAGAATCAGCCGCCATGGGCAAATAATTTGTAACTTTATCATAGTAGATCTCTTGGTTAAATCTATTGTCTTAGGCAATCATTATTGCATTTTATGCCAATGGTTACAGCTCAAAAATGAAGCAAAGGCATTTTTTGTGTTCGAGTTACCTTAATGACCTTTTAGATTCTTGTGCATTACCTACTGTTCCTTTTGGGAAATTCATTTATAAGAGTCCATATGGGTCAGTCCTTGAGATAAGAGGATTTAAATATGGCTTCATGAGTAAACTGTAAAATGTAGACATATTCAGACATCATAAACCAATAGTGGTGGGTAAATTCGCAAAAATCTCACACTTCATTTTATTTTTAAGAGGAATGTCTGAAGCACAAATAATATTGAAACGAGACATGTATCTGTTTTCTATCTATCAAAACAACACCCATGAACATGACCATTTCAGTGTCTTTTTGGAACTGATTACTGTCAAAAATTACCAGGTTGAGGCACATTAACACACTTTTAATATGTTATTTATATGATTCTATGTTTCTTTGAAGTTCAGAAAAATTGGATAAAGGGAAATTGTTAATTATGGCCCGAGCACAGATGATGTGTGAAATTGATTGAAGGAATTGCATTTTTGAGAGCCTAAACATGCTTGAAAACTCATAAAAGTTTGCACAAGTGTCAGAGGTGGCAAAAATGTATGTCTTTATATGAATTTTAGAAAATAGTGTGGTAAAATTGCTATATTGCACCACCTGAAAAATGTCAATAAAGCAGCGGTCACTCGCTACTTTAAGTAATTGTATAAAATTTGGTAGACTCATTTAACATTTTAACTGCTAATAATTAAGCAATCCAGGTGAGGCAAATCATCGTTTTTCAAATACACACGGATACAGAGTCCTACCACTCTTCCCTAAAAGGAATGAAACATAGCTATGATACTGCATGTTAAGACTCAAAGTAGCTTCAGAAGCAATTCAAATTAAAGCTACAAGCAGCTTTATCCGCCCCTCACATCCTGGTGCATGTTGGGAATGCTGTTTTGAAGTTTGAACATCAATCATGTTCTTCTTGTTTCATGGCGAAAAATCAAACTTTATTTGGCTCTCACGGACACACCGCTGAACAAAAACTCAAAAGCGTCACAATTACACATGGCAAAGACCTTTAGATTAGACTGACCAAATAGGAAGTTGATTTAATGAAATCTATGAGAGATTTATTGTACAATCGTTCAAAATTGTAGACTTCTTAGGATACTGGTGTAGAACACTTTTTTGTTGGGCTGCTTTAATAAAAGTCTGTAGGGAGCGCTACAAGAATTATCACATTATCTATTTTTGCCTGTCATGTTTAAGTTGCCCACAAAATGATTTAGCTGCACCATAACTTTGGGTGGAAATTGCATGCTAGTTAATTATGTATTAAATTACTGTATGCTATTACTTACATCACTTATCCCACAGGACCTTTGTTTTAGACAAACACACACGAGAGAGAAAGAGAAGGTAGGAGTGACATTCATCCTAGGTTAGGATAAGACTTCACGAAAAAGGAACATCATTTAATGCTCACTTAAGTTTGTTTATACCAACATTTCAGCAACAAGACTTTGACAGGTCTACGTTATTTTATATGAGTTCTTTCTCTTTATGAAAAGGAATACTACTGCACACTCACTCAAAAAATAGTTGTCGATGATTCAGCAACAAGCCCTTGTCATGGTATAGCTTTCAAAAGGTGAACTTTTTCATGTTCAACATTCTGGAAAAGTTAAAAGAGACTTTAAAAAAGGCTTGTTGTCTTCATAAAAAATGCTACTTTGTTTCCAAAATGCAGTAGGACCATCACTGAATATCATTTATTAACTATATGGTTGTCAAGTTATCTCAGTAAAGTTCACGACATGTCCACAAACCTAATAACTTTCAGACGATTTACTTAATGTGTATTTTGTAAAAAATAAGCACTGTTTACTTGAAGCAAACTCCAACCACAGAAATAATTGTACACCCAGCAAGGCTTTATCCATCTGTTCCATCAAGATGCTAATAAAACAAAATAAATTTCAGTCGCTATAAAAATTATACCTAAAAATTACCATACAGCTAAATTTATATTGAACCGGATATATTCAGGCTTGTCTTGTCATTTATTCAGAGCCAAACTGAATCTTGCTATAACTAATGGCATGTTTTTCCTGTAGCCTGCTCACAGACTGGCGGTTCATGCGAGGGGTGGAGGAACAAACGAAGGCCTTCCTGGATGGCTTCAACGAGGTCGTGCCGTTGGAGTGGTTGCGTTATTTTGATGAGAAAGAATTGGAGGTGGGTGTTTTTTTTTTTAGCAAACAAAATTGTCTTCCAGTAAAGACCCAACTTGCTGTATTACTGTATAGATGCTTATCAAAACAAAACACATAAAATAAACAACACAATCTACACAGACACAAGCGTTTGTGAAGTCACTTAAAGGGCCGCAAATCCAGGTGTTTTTTCTGCAATTTAAAAAAAGTTAGTGGTATCCCCAGAATGTTTCCGTAAAGTTTCAGTTCAAAATACACCACATATCTTTCATTCCAATATGTTGAACATGGCCATTTGTGGCTGCAATGGAAAACGAGCCAATTTTGTGTGTGTCTCTTAAATTGTAAATGATCTTCTGCTCCCCTCCCCGTATGCAAAAGATGAGGTAGAGCGCTTACACATTTGCTTTGGATCACATCAAGGCAAGCAATATGACAGAATGCACAATTACGTCTGTTAACCTTTGCCCAACCAAAATCATACACTAACTGCAATAAAAATCAGCTTAATGCCTTAAATAGGAATTAAATGGAAACGACAAAAACATAGATATAACAACATATACTGACCATTTGCTGTATGAAATGTTGGCCATTGATGATTAATCATGTGCATGAATATTACTAATAGACTTGTATATGACAGACAGGTATGTAAAGATCAGAAATCAGTGTTATTATGTTGCGAGTAGCAATTTCTGAGTAACTTTATTAGATTAGATTAGATTCAACTTTATTGTCATTACACATATACAAGTACAGTGTAACGAAATGTAGTTTAGGTCTAACCAGAAGTGCAATTAGCAAGTGCAGATATACAGTGTGAATAAATACAGATACAATATTAGGAAATTACTATACAATGGGCATGTACTATGAAAATACTTTACAGAAGGAATGTACTATGACAATATATACAGAAGGCTATATACTGTAAACATTAATGTACAGGAGGTTATAAACAGATAACAATATAGACTATACAATAGTGCAAGTGACCTGAGTGTGCATTAGTTACAGACATTAGCTATTAAAGTTACAGTGCAGTAGATGAGTTAATGTGGTTATTAAAGGTACGGTGCAGTAGATGAGTTAATGTGGTTATTAAAGGTACGGTGCAATACATGAGTAGATGCAGATATACAGTTACAGTGCAGTAGATGAGTTAGTGCAGTTATTGAAGCTTTAGTGCAATAAATGAGAAGATGCAGTTAGTTATGCGATAGATGCAATAATGTAATAGATGAGTTACAGTGCAGTAGGTGAGTTAGTGCAGTTATTGAAGTTACAGTGCAGTAGATGAGTTAATGCAGTTATGAAAGTAGTCCATTCGTGCTAATGAGCATTCAGTGTAATATTCCTGGTGTGCAAGTGAGTAGTATAGAGTGCAAATGATGCTGTATGTGTGTAAACAGTCCGGTAGATTATTGTCTTGCAAATGCGAACTCTGTTTCTATCCTAAGTATTGTCACACTTAGAAAACATTGAACTCACCAAGAAAGACATGCTATAACTTTCTTTCGTTGTAATGAATAAGCTTTACAGAAATTATGTCGGTCACAAGTCTTCTGAACCAATGGGGGCGATGTGTTTTACCACTAATGTTAAGACATAGCAACTGTTTTAGGACCAATGTCTCAGGTTAACCCACAAATATATAAAAAACAGCCGCCAACATGTTAAACACATTATTTAAGAAAGGTGATTTAAAATGATGTGTAATATTCACTTCTTCCGGAGATGAAGCTTGATCGCAAACAGCTGGTACTGATCCACTTTAGAATAATTCTTTTTGGCGAAAGCCATGCTATACTGACGGGCCAGATTAGATTTTTTAACCTTTCCGGCTACCCAGAGCTCTAGCTACCGACGTAGGGGTCGCATAGACTCGAGGTCAGCTACGTACGAATGCCCTGGCAGAGACCTTACAAACAAGTCCTGAAGTCTTTTCAAACCGGAGATACGGATCGGTGAATGTTGGTTTGTCGATCCAAAAAAAGTTCTTAAATTCTTATCGAACAAGAAGTCATCCGGCCCGTGAGGTCGCAGTGGGATGAACCCTTGCTCGTCGGAAAGGTTTCGGCCTCCTTTTATGTACCATGACAGCGTGTCTCTTGCAGAAGATTAAACTTTCCGCACTCATGAGGCGGAGTCTGTGAGCGATCATGGGCAGGCATGAATCAATGTGACATCAGATTGTTATGGGATCACCAGCAGCCTGTTTTTTGTCACTGCTGTGGTTTAAAGGAAATTACAAAAAGAAGAATATATGGATTTGTAAAATTACAGGGTGTTTCTGCACACATGCTGGTAGATAAACATTTAAAAGTGCACTTTCTGGGATTGCGGCCCTTTAAAAAACAGCTGAACTGTAAATAACTGTGGACTAACCATTTATAGAGTCTATTTTTCGCATCTACTGAATGGCGTGTGATCATGTCTTCCTTCAGCTTATGCTATGTGGGATGCAGGAGATTGATCTGAGTGACTGGCAAAAGAACACCATCTATCGACATTACACTAAAAACAGCAAACAGATCCAATGGTTCTGGCAGGTAGATATCACATTCAACCTTGTGTGCTTTTCTGCACGAGATGATTTGTATTTCACATATTGCTTTTTTTTTGTTGGACAGGTGGTAAAGGAGATGGACAATGAAAAGCGAATTCGCCTCCTACAGTTTGTCACCGGAACGTGTCGGCTTCCGGTTGGAGGTTTTACTGAACTTATAGGTAGAGTTAAAGTTAATCTCATCACACAAGAGATAAACCCAACAATATGAAGTTTTCACACATTTTTGTTATAGTGATTGTGTTCAAAAAGAGCAGCCCAGGCTGTGTTTACTAGCCTAATGGACTTTATATACAATAAACTCAATGTGGTTTGTGATGTATTTTCTTAATACTTTTCAAAACATCCCCCACTTTGATTTTTTTAACGAATCGCACCCTGAGGCTAAGGGTACAGAAATTATATCAGCTTCAGCTTTTATTTGTTGAAAGTTCTTCATCAGTGTTGGTCCGCCTGGTGAAATTAGCTGAAGGAAGCAGCAGATTAAGAGTCGGAGCGAGTTATAATTTATTACAGGAGTTTACAAAGAGAGACTCTTTGACAACATGCACTGATAAAAGCATACAATGTATCTGATGTTGACTTTATTAGCAGGAAAAGGGCTTTATTGAGTTAAGGATGTGTTTTGTAACATTTGATAGGAAGCAACGGACCACAAAAGTTCTGCATTGACAAAGTGGGGAAGGAAACCTGGCTACCCAGAAGTCACACTTGGTGAGGCTCATATTTTGACCTTAATCCAAATAGTAAAGAGATATTTTTAAAGAAACTTTAATGAATGTTTTATTCCTTCTGCCTTCATTTACTAGTTTTAATCGCCTGGATCTGCCACCCTATAAAAACCTGGAGCAACTCAGAGAGAAACTGCTGTTTGCCATTGAGGAAACGGAGGGTTTTGGCCAAGAATGACCATTTAAATGAATAGAATAGGACCAAGATAATAATTTAACCAATGTCATACTTTTTTTATAGTATTACATTAATACCACTAATGTGGACTGGATATTCTTCAGTAGTGTCAGTCAGTTCGAAGTCACTGATTGACCAACAGCGGATTCATGATGTTAAAATGTTTCATTTAAGCCACTTCAGGGAATGAACATCTTAAATTACAGCTCAGACTTTATACATTTCTATGCAGAACAAAAAGTCTAAATAATAAGGCGTTTGATTGCTTTACATTTTCAATCCCAGCTGAAATGATTTGTCGAAATGGAAGAAATTTTCTCTTATGTGAAGAGACACAAAACAATCATTACAATGATAAATTAAACAGCAGTGAACTTAATCTACACACATCCTAAACCGCTGAGCTTATGTCATCACATGTGTATATATGAGCTAGAGAAAATACTTGTCTTTAAAAGGGTTCATCTATCACATTTTTATTTTGTGACATGCTGTGTTAAGATGTACATAGTTGAAATAAAATCATGTCATGGACTGTGATGAAATGGTTTGTGCAAAAATCAACAAACAAAAGTAAATTCAAATGTTAGAATATGAACTGGTAAATAAACAAAACTCATATATGTCTTAAGGTTTGTTTTCATGATATACAGTAGGAAGTCAAAGGCAAATACTTTGTTGAATATTTATGTCATACAGCCCTATGGGCTGCTAACCTTTTATGGTAAATATAAAAAGTGTTTTCCCCAAATGGGCACGTTTGGCCTACATACGTGCACTTATTGAAGGGCTTTTCAGAGAAAAATATGAGTTTTTTTTCTAATTGGATGCCCCCCTCTCTATTAAACTAATCTGAGAACATGGAAGTCAAATTTTCTCGGAGTTTGTGATATTTAAGACTTTTTCATTTTACTCAAAAAGCATATTCCAGTGTTTGATGAATGCCACATAAACTCTTGGAGAACGTATTTGTTACCAATATATTGAAACATCTGTATATATTTCTCTAAACCTCTAGACATAAGGAAAATATCAGTCTATGTAAGAGTTTTCTGTTCTGTTTAAAAAAAGAGAAAAACGTGCATTTTGGATGTGACAAAAAGGGCATGATTTTTCAGAGACAACATACTTTGGAGAAGTACTGTGAATTAAAATGCAGAAACCAACAAATGGAAAAAAAATCTTAATAGTGGTATTGGCCTGAATAAAAAAAGCTTTTAAACTTTAGGAGAGACATTTTAAACCATCAAATGTTTGCTATTAGTATGGTGAACTTTTTTTGATAAGGTTAACATTTTGAAGACATTTCCCTGTTGAATGTTTAAGAAATATTTAGGACAAAAAAGTTTGTTCCCTATATCTTGGGAACGCAGGTTACATCTGCAACCAGAGATTATTTTCCATTACACATTACTTAACATTGTGATGCTGAAAGTCAAGTGGTATTTTCAAGTTTTTTCTTTCATGACATTTAGCTTTTTCTGAGTTACTGACTCATTAATCGAAAGGCGTATTCGAGTTTAAAATGGAATTTAAAGAAAAGTAATTGATTAAAATGTTGACTGGAGAAGGGAAGAGAAATACAGAAAATGACAGTATGCTTGGCTAAAATCATTTTAAATGCTTTAAAATGTCAACAAAACTTAAAACGTGTAAGACATCCAACTACTGTTAAAACCATTTAGAAAATACTAAGAATGAGAAGAATTAATCATTTACAATAACTTAAGTATGTAATAAATACAACCATTATATATGATTACAATCATTATCCAAAAAAGCCAGGAGTAATCTTTGATGACCAGCTGTCCTTTACAGGTCACATCACATAGTTGGTGCAGTCATGTCGAATTGCATTATATAACGGAAGATCAGGCCTTACCTTACGGAGCATCCTGCACAACTCCTCGTCCAGGCCCCTGTAATCTTTTTGCTGGACTACTGCAGTGCTCTTCTCGCCGGTCTTCCTGAAAGGTAATCGAACCACTCCAATTGATTCAGAATGCACCGGCTCGGATTGTCTTCCAGGAACCCTAAAGAGCTCATGTGAAGTCGTCTGTCTCCACTGGCTATACTGGTTGCAGCCCTTATCAGGTTTAAGTCACTAATGCTCCCGTTTAGCGAATGACCTTTGACCTTATGTATCCATTTACTGTATCTACCATTAGGCAACATAGAACATCAGATCTTCAGATCTTTAGTAGACATTTTACTGAAGTAGGCTACCTGTGTTATCTGGTTAGGATTGGTTATAAAAATGTATTGTATGGTTAGAAAAAAACCATGTAAAGTTGATAAAAATCGTTTCTAATATTAAGTATCTTTAATTTTTTCACACCCTGGTCAGAGATAAATTTCAGGGGAAGTCTGCAAACTTTTTGTTAAGGTAATGACAGAATACGGCTTAAAGAATAGTAAAATTACATTGCTAAAGAAATTACTACCATAATGGTTTTATTGTGAGGGAGGTTACTTCTATTTATGGGGGTTTTGCATTGACATATAAAGATGGTTACATTTTATCTGGAAAATATTTTTTTGCTCATTTTTCTTTCCTTTTAAAATTTAAAAACAAATTCCGCATTACTGTTACAGTTTATCATGGCCCATATGCGAAACGTGTTACTTTTCTCAAATGGCAAGAACACATTTGAATAACACTCGCGAGGACTCTTAATTTGAAACGATAATGTTCTGCGTCCGGTAAAGACGCAAATATAAGTTAAAAGTCCTCTGCAAATTACACGAGCAGCACTAGAAACACATGTCCTGTCTCGTTGTAAATGTTGTAAATGTTTTGAATATAATCAAATTGAGATGATGTGGAGTGCCGATGAGATAGCCAGTCTGTGTTATGATCATTTTAATAAACTGCCTAAAAGAGGAAAGCCTGAGGAGGGCAGAGAGTGGACTTTACTAGCAGCTGTACTTCAACTCACTCACAGTCCAGATTACAAGACAGGTACAAATGCTTAACACCATAATGTCCATCTTTACGGAATAAAACATCTTTAAGTAGTTGAATATTTTAACATCCAGTATAATATAATATACTATACACAATACAGAATACATGACACAAGCATTGCGAAAATGACCAGATTTTATCTCATTTTTTCAGTTAACAAACAGATTGTGTCTATGGGGACGGGCACCAAATGCATTGGAAAGTCTGTCATGAGTGCGAATGGTGAATATATAAAATACAATATATAACCTGGTAGTTTCATAAATGTGATCCTTTTTAAATCGCTAAGTTCTGTGCAGGTGATATTCTGAATGACAGTCACGCTGAAGTCATTGCACGCAGGGGGTGTGTCAGGTAATTTAACACAACGCCACTGTCAAACAAAAACTGCCGTTTACATCCTGTCTCACAATCCTGTTTAACAAACCTGTAGTTTGTACACACTGCGCAGTCATATGAAATGGATTTACGTGTTTACCCATTTTTGTTTGTACTTGGATTTCACACACCTTAAAAGGATGTCATGTCCTGTACTCAATGTATATTCGAGATGGCAAACGTGCGTTTTTTAAAGTTTCAAAATGCGGCCATAGATATTAATTAAAGACCACACTGATTATTTTCCTCAGATATCTCATGGAGCAGCTGCACATGGCTTTAAGTGGCAAGAGTTCTGCGGTTTTTCGTCCAGGTACTGATAAAGGACAGTGGCTGGTCAAACCAGAAGTTTCTTTCCTTTTCTTCACCAGTCAAACACCCTGTGAGTTCAGCTACAGCTGCATCACATTCCTTATCTTCATGTCACAATGCAAGACATTTTAATGGTCCTTTCTCATCTCAGATGATTTTATTTCGGGGATGAGATGTGATCTTTTCTTATAGGTGAAGATTTACAGTCAGTCAGTGTTTTGATGTATTCTCAGGTGGTGATGCCTCCATCTTTCCTATGAATTACAATGAAGTGCAGCCCTGTAAGTCTGTAAAAGAGACCCAGAATAAAGAGCTAGAAAGGCGAGGTTTAAAGCGGCTGGCTGATAGTGACCTAGAAGAGCATCCTAGAATAAAGACACGAGAGGGACATCTCATTTTTGAAAAATCAGTTGACGGCGAGGAACACAAATCTACGACAGAAAACAAAGAAAGGAGTCAATCGGAAGACATTTTAAAACACGACCTCCACCGCACCGGGGCGAAGTGTGTCCCTGATGGTCCGACAGACCCACTGCAGCCTGGACTACTCTACCACAACACTGGGCTGTTGCGTCTGAAGCCGGGCCGGGGAGACGGCACACTTTCTCTCTCCTGCAGTGATAAACTCGCCCGCTGGGGTGTTCTGGGCTTTCAGGGTGCCCTGCTTTCTCATTACCTGCAGAACCCAATCTATTTCAGTGCGGTGGTTGTTGGGAAGTGTTCATACAGTCACCAGGCCATGGAGAGAGCCCTGAACACACGGTAAGACACACTGGCAATGCGTGAAATACCATAAGAACATAATGATGTTACATACATGCTAGGTTTGAAGTGATTGTGATGTTCTATATTCATACAATAGCCAAATATCCAGATATGTTTTCTATACTGTATTTTATTCAGTTACTGTATTACAGTATAATTTATGCCCATCACATGTAACAAATGACCTTCTCAGGATCTGACTTGAAATAAGTTTTTTGTTATATGAGCAAACATTTGTATTGTTTGACATTCGGTCTGGTATGTCACATAACTGCTCCATTAAAACTTTAATTACATTTTTTCTCTGCTTGTATTCCAGATGTGCTCTTGTGACCGGTCTTCCGTCTGGTTTTTTCGTAGATCCTCCGAAGCTTCTGCAGTCTTGTCTGGAGTTTACTTATAACCACACACACACCGTGGTCCAACATACACATGCACAAGGCAAAATATCGCCATGTGGGGCAGGTAATGTGTTACTATAACAAATCTTATAATAAAAGCAGCTTTATTTTTTAGTGCATTGCACTGCACATTGTGTATGTCATTGAGCTGCATAAAATACAGACTCTAACTCAAGTAGAGATAAATACATAAAGTAACCTGAGATTTTTTTGATGGCAATGGAGATGCAAAAGTTATGGATCGTTGCAGTTTTAAGACTGTTTGGATTAAATCTTTGGATTTCACTCATTTAAAATGTTGCTGATGGTGTCAATAGGATGTCAGCATTTGTCTTAATGAAAGGTCTTCCTGTCATAATGATGCATCATGATTCATGTATCTTAATAAGCAGTTTAATTGAGTAACTTTTCAGATAAGGTACAGTATGTTTTATATAAAAGTCACTTCTGTGTTGTCCTGCAACCCTGAATGAAAGGAACTATTCATGTACTTGTAGCTATCAGTTGGTGTGCCGTATCCCAGCAGCCTCTAGATGTCACTGCCAATGGCTACAAACAGGGAGTGACTAAAAAAGTTTTGGGCACACCAAAAGCCAGGTGGGATTTAAATCCTGTTTAATGTTGCAGATCAACAAACCGTCACCTCAAAACATTCCTTAACAACCAGCTGTTATTTCTTCCATGTCTAGATCTATGATCAGTAAGGTGGAACTTTTCCATTCCTTCCTGAAACTGGTGGCAGTAACCAAGCAAACTCAACTTCCAGAGACCCTCTGGTGAGTGCTTTAATTAATCATGATAAAAGAGAATTCCCGAAAAATGTGCTACTTTAAGACATTTAAACTGGTTGTTTAAAACCAACATACAGTACAACTGCATTTGTATAATTATGTAATAGTTAATTGTTTAATTTTCTAATTGTGGATAGTAAGCCATTTTGACATTTTCCCCATGTAAATGAGACATGCATTTCCTCATAAATTCCTGTCATGATAATTTGTTTCATTGTTTTAATTGGTTAAGACCAGTGTTTCTCGGTCGGGGTACGCGTACACTTAGTGGAACGTGGCGTTATTGCAGGCGGACTGTAGAACCCTTTTAAAAATGTTTTGAGTTATTATCTTGCATTTAGGCTTTGACATTAACACCCACCAGAAGCAGATAAGAATCAACCGAGTCTGCTATTTCAGTCAAATTAAACACCAAATTGACTGTTTACTTTTGTGAAGTGAAGGTTCATGTAAACCAAATCCTAATCTGCGCATTTCTGACTCAAGCATACCCGTCATGCGGCGTCATTTAGAGAGGTCGGCGTATGACATCACAGCACTGCGAGAGAGAATCGACTGCTCTGTTTGACTTTGAATTGCTTTTGCAGTAATTGGTCGTGAACTAGTTTGAACAAGTATATTTTCATTGAAGCCCCATGCATTGCCTTATTCAAGAGCTTTAGCTCTGAGCAATAAACAGTACAGTAGACTCAGAAGTGTAACAGAGGCCTTCTAGTGTGTGAAAGTGTGGATGTGCACACAGCAGTCTTTGTTAGATCACTCATCTTTTTCCGACACCTGACACCGGACTGATTATTCTGAGCCGTTTTGCTTCAGATTGTTTGTAAGGAATGCATAGACGTAATTTGCGGGTGGGACATGTCTCCTCCACTTTTAAGAAGAAATTAAGAAATGCTCGTGTAAGGTGTGTATTGTTTAGGGGCCATTAACATCTAAAAGTCATGAGAGGATGCAGGATGCGCCGCTTTCTCACCATCTCCCGTTGCATACACTCATAAGTTATATTTGCACATGAAAGAGAGCCTCGAAGGAAACACGGCCAGTATGAAATGCGTGCATCATCCTTGTTCCCAGCGCTTGCTTGTGCATCCAGTGTCCAAGCACAAAATGCGTAAACTAACGAACAAGTGACATTTTTACTCATAGGAATAAACAGTTTTTGAGTGTAATGCACTACAACAGCCAAGTGACCTTCAAAAATGTGAACCACATATCTTACTGTGAGAACTGGAGTCAAAAAACGGAGTAGGTAATGGACTGTCTACTATATATGATAAATATTACCAACGAGTTATTACAGAAACAATTTATTATAGTATTATCTGTTTTTTTCCCCACCACTTTTAAAAACAAAGTTACGCCACTGAAGGAATGGGTCAGGCAGGTGAACGTCATGGCAAGTTGGGCAACTCACAGGTCTCGCCCACCATCAAGTCCACTCCTGATTGAAGTTTAAAACGTTTTGTTTTTATTGAACAATTGATAGCATTTATATCACGTTGGTAAATTTGTTTTGTTTTCCAAAAATTTCTACAGATATTAAACATTATATAATGGTTCCAATAATGGTAACTGATCAGTAATGGTTGGTGTAAGTCCTTGTTGACAAATGAATGTCAAAAGAATAAACTGCAGTAAAGTGTTTCTACTTTTGGAGAGACTGAAATAGAATGTTTTGGCGGTGCAATTGTGATTATTGCGTAATTATAATGCAACTGAAAACTATTAAATGGTCACATGTAATTCTAAGTTAAGCTACCATATATAGAGTTAACCAAAATTGTTATTTTCCTAATTTAGTGGAAATATGTTGTTGTGCTGGGGAAAGAAAATGGGATGGTGTGTGAGCGCTGGGGTTGGGGGTCCTAAGGATGGTTTGAGATATGATGGGGTCCAGTACTCCAAAAAGGTTGAGAACTACTGTGAACTATGCCTTTAATGATAATTTATGTCTAATTGAATGGCACAGACTCTATTGCCCCTTTCACAGTTTGTTACCGTCACACCTTAAAGGAAAAGTCATATTTACACACCCTCAGTTCATCTGAGATCTGCATGCTGTTCATTTCCCACACAAACCCATTGTTGTTTTGATTTAAATTAGGTAAAAGTGCAGGTTTACGAATGAAACTCGTGTTTCTTTGGATAATCTTTGATACTTTCAAGGAATAGTTCACTCCTCTCGAATAATCTCATCGGTTCTTGTGTGTCTCGTGACTAGTTTATATATCATATGTGTGTTTTGTCACAACAAAGATGTGAAAACCTTTGAGATTTTTTTAGTTCCACTGAAACCGTAACAACATACAAGTATAGAATAACAGTGAGGATAAGTAAATTACAGAATGTTGAAAGTATAACGGCACTAAGCAAACGTTCATAATAAAGCCTTTGAGAAACAAACATGTCTTTTGTCATGTTGACATCTTGCTTTCACAGCCCCCCTTCAAGTGTGCAGGTGTTGTTTGTGTATGTGTTTTGTGTGATGGATATGTTTCTTTCTCTCGCTTGCAGTGGAAAAGAGTTGAGAACATACTGGGACTACAAGCAAGCTGCAGGGCCATACCAGCAGGCCTGGACACAGCTGCAGCTGCAGGCCTTCCCGCTGTGGTGTCGCAGCCCGCGAGAACTTCTGCTCTTTCATTAACACATGCAACATTTCACCACAAATATGTTCTTTAATGTCCAGCATTAGTACATTGTGTAAAGCAGTATTTTTTTTATTATTCTCATTGGTAGAGAATGTGATATTTCTGACCTTTTGAAACTTTTAATTTTTCCATGTTAATACTATATTTAATATCCTCATGTAGCTCCCTATAGTAATTTCTTGCAAAATAAAAACTATTTTTGTCTGTATTTTTTGTCAAACATGTAAGATTTTTATGTTACATATTTGCCTATGATTTCTTCAGAAGTCATATGATAGCTTTGTGTAAAGGTACAGACTCGCAATCAGTATTTATTGATTTATCACATAGACTTGTAAATGGGACACTTTTATGACTCCTTTGATCTTTTATGGAGTTTGACAGTCCCAGGCCACTGTAAACGTTTTTGTAATGAAAGACATCTGGGTAATTCATTCTTCTATACACCTTTTGTGTTCCATGGAGAATAGTCATACAGATGACCTGAGTGTGTATACGGATACTTCATTGTGTAACCCTGTTGTAATCTCTGTATAATCTATCGTGTAACTGCTTCTGGTTTACCAGTTTAGAGATTAAAGATGCTGTGTGTAATTTTTTGGAGGATCAATTGACAGAAAGGCAAAATAACATACATAACTATCTTATGACATCTTAGTGCTGTGCTAGCTTCCGTAGTGCTTCGAAAGGGAGGGGTGGAGTGAGCCGTTGGTTGCCATTCGCAACCTCACCACTAGATGTAGATACATTTCAAATACTCAACCTTTAAGTGGGTGTGTTATAAAACTTCTCAACACATGTGTTTATTTTGGGGGTTTTTATTGGTTAGGTCATCCAGCTACCTTACCTTTCAATTATCGTAAATATTTATAATTTACAGAAGAAAAATACAGATAAATAAAAAGTTACTATATAGTCCCAGTTTCAACATTATTAAGTGTCTGAAATAATACTGTAACACCATTCACCAAAAAATAAAATAAAGATAGAGCTAATGTTTCAAAGCACAATATAGCAAGTGAAACTATGGGTACTAACACATCTGCTGTGTGATTATTTCACAGATGAGTCTCCAGAACAATGAAGGCAGTCCAAAAGAAACAGGATGCAGGGACGATGCAGCGATCCTAATATCCAAATGTGTTCTCACCGCTGTAGGCCACGTACAAAAAGCCGTCCTCATCTTTCTCTTTCTCATATAGCTGTCCCATAGTCAGACTGAAACAATATTGAAGAACAAAATTACGTATTATCTGAAAAACAAAGTTGTTTATGTAAACACATCACCACATCAACCCCACATACGTATCTTTTTTGCTCAAAAATATGATGATTTAGTAACTTAAAGCTTCAATCTGTAACTTTTGCCTCTCCAACTATGTTTCCAACATTATATTTCCAACATAATTTCCTTAAATCCTTGACATCAGTTTAAGAACTCAGGATAATAATACCAGGAGTACTTTACAAGTTAATGAGCCATCTTCAAAAATCCTTGAAATCAATTCATTGCAGGTAATAAAATGTTCCTCTTTTGCCAACCATTAATAAAACGAATTTAATAACCTTTATAAAAAAATGTTTTGTCATTAAATGGGATGTATGCCCAAGACAATTTTGTAGTGTGTAGGAATAAACAGGTGTTTGGCAAAGTCCTCAAGTGATTTTGCTGCTTGCGTGAAAGGAAATAAAATCAAAATGGCCTACGCATGTGATCTCTACTGTGATCTTATCCATTAAAACCATCTAGTGAGTCTGTTTGCGTCTGCCAAATGCATAAATGTTTGAGATGGCTGTTGGATGAGGAAATGAGATTATTTAGGATTTAAATAGGATGTTGGGTGTGATTTATTGTGTCAACAATACTGCAGTTGGCCTCTCTTTCATAGGGAAACCTGAAGCCACGGGGCTATAGTTACATGACGCATTCACAAACGTAACTAGTGTGAATAAACGGGAGAGGGATTTTTCATGAGGGGGCTTAAAGTCAATGCTCATTCGCTGAAAGCAGAGTTCCGGATAAGGTGTGGGTATGTAAGAGAGAGTGGAAATATTATGGTGCAAACCCACTGGCAATTTTGTACACAAGCAGCATTTAAAGGCGGGGTAACTGATTGCCAAATTACTCTTTAGACAAGTCGGGCCGAGTACCAAAACAATCTTGCAGCCAATCAGCAGTAAGGTGCACAGGACGGACATTAGCAGAGCTGAGCGTTGACAAAAGCGTTGTGCTTGTTTTGGTGATTTGCACAAGAGAAATCGGACACCCTGCCTTTAACATGAACAATGGTTTAATGTACTTTTGATGTAAATGAGAATTCCTACAGCTGGAGCTGCTCAGCAGGGCTCACAAGAAAATGTGCCATTGTTCTTTTTCTTGTCTTAAAGATATAGTGCACCCAGAAAGTAAGATTCCTTCATTATTTTCTCACCTTCATTTAATTTTAAAACTGTATAACTTGCTTTCTTCTGCAGAACAAAAAAGGAGATCATTTAAATAATGCCGGTGACAAATACACATTACACCCCATTGACATCTAGTTTATAAACAAAAGCATGAGACATTTCTCAAAATATTTTATTTTGTGTTCCACATAAGAAAGAGTCACATACAGGTTTTCCGGACCCATTTGTTCCTTAATTTATATTTATACACGCATTTAGTAGTTTTATATTCTCTGCTCTTTTAGTTACCCTTAATCCCAAATTGCTTTTGTTTTTTCTTTTTGTTATTTTTTTGTATGTGTCACACAATATATTGTATGTTGGATGCCCCACAATTGCATCACTTAGGCACCTTTTGTACAGTCTTTAAGTCTATAGACCAAAAACGATATAACTGTGATATTACCTGGACTGAGGAACAGTTTTGTCAACGAAGAGGAATATAGCTTTTTCAGAAGGCAGTTGGATCCGCTTTCTGATGATCCACATAAACTGGGCCACTGTGATGTCAGATGGGACCAGATACTTCCGCTTGTCGATGTCCACAATCTGTGAGCCAGATACTTTCTCTACGATAACCTAATAAACAGTGCAATCCTTTTCATTATAAAGCCATGAGGTCATGACAGTGTTAAGTTTGTCTCAAGTTTTTTTTCCTTCCACCTTAAAATAAAATAATTAAGCAGTTGCTTGCAGTGACGTTTAATTAAAAAAAATTAAATGGTACAAAGTTTTTTTACACTACACATGACAATGGCTTTATGCTTTCTGCGAGTATAAACATCAGGCCATGTGTGTTTCATTGTGCATACTGTGCATACATTTACTGTGCAAAAAACTCTTATTTCCAAGGCTGCATCCTCGGGAGGTCAATTTTTACCTTGCGCCACTGGTTGGACACCCTCTGAATGTGGCCTTCTTTAACAGGAATTTATTTCGGGATGCATTTGGGGTATCGTTCGCTGTTACAGTTAACATCTGAAAGTAGTATCTCCCTAAAAGAATCATTAAGAACCATGCTGTGCATTGTAAATAATATAATGATAGCATAGCTTGTTCCATAGTAAGTGACCCACTAGAACATACATGGCTATAAGCCTTTGCGTTAATTGACAGTTGGCTAATATTGTAGATCTACTGTTGTGCTGGGTTTCGCTCAATAGGTTGTTAAGTTGCAGATCAGTGGGCTTAGTTGAATATCTAAATAAGTGACGTCCTCTGTCCCATACGAAAATACTATGTGGAGTATGCAAAATAATTCAATATTATATGATAATATGACATCTGGTGAACACTCACATTAAAATAACTATAGTATATAATAAAAACCTATGTATATATGTATATTATATATAAAGCCTTTCCTCTGTGTCCTTACAAGTACATTTTGGGCTGTATTATTTGTATCCCACTCAAAAATTGCTCTACAAAAAATTAAATGTTTGCCCATGTCAATATCTCACAAATTGAATGATATCCCATAAATTTATTGATATAGCCCATGTCAATATCTCATAATTCTTTGCGTTAAGCAATCGTAATTTATTTAAGAAAAATTGCAGCAGCTGCACACTTATCCGCTCTTTATATTAAATCATATATTAACATTAAATCCAACAACAATATCACCAAGTGTACCCAAGTCCTAAATACCAGATGTAATCTGACAAAGAGCCTGCTGAACTCCAGACAGCAAACGATGCTCACCCACCTACATGTAGCTCCATCTTCTCTTCTGCACTAACAATACAGTAAACACTGACAGTATACATCACTGTAAGATATATATATATAAAGCTTTTCTTTCATCCATAAGTCCGTTGACAATACAGTGTACTATGTATATATTATAGAAATGTGTATAATGTATATTGTTTACAATTGTCTATTATTTCTTGTATATTGGGTAAATGTTTGTATAGTGTAAAGTGTGTATATTGTTGTTTATGTATATTGTACATTTTCATATCTTGTTTCTTCCACTGCCATGGCCAAGAGTCTTGTCCCTAAGAATTTCACCATCAGTACGCTTGTGTACATGATGTGTGACAATAAAGAGATTCTTTTTTTGGATTGATCAAAAGTACAAATAAATCTTAGTCATGTAAATATTTTTTTTAACCTAAACAGCTGGGACTGTGACAGCAGGATCATTTGTTTCATTTACTTCCCTCGGCCTCTGTGAAATCTCAAGAGTAATTGTGAATGACACCTTTTCTATAAGTATCTTCAAAAATAACAATAAAAATATATCATCACGTGATTGAATCACTAAGGTTTCTCTCGTACGGTGTAGATCTGTAGAATTTACTGGAGGCACTATTCTTTGAAAAAATGCTTTGTAAGAGTATCGAAATGAGTCAAGCTGGTTATCATTTCATTTGCAATGCTGACATGTTTATAAGAAAAGTCCTGGTGTATCTGTTGCAGAAGCTACTAAACTGTAATGTTTTTAGTGACATCATCTCTTGTCACTGTGACCTGGCATTACCAACAAATTAAAAAAATGTTTTTTTTGCGTACACGTGTAAACAAGCCCTACATGTTGTAATTGTTTAATTGTTTTATTCATACTCACAGGAACTCTGTCTGGGTATTTGTTCCTGATTTTGGCAGACTCCACACACCTGTGCTCTGAAAGCAGAAAACACATCCATCAGTCTACATGCAAGCTAAGAATACAGTGCTTTTCACATCATGAATATGAATGAATGTTTAAACCTGCATTTTGATTGGTTACAATCGTCAGGAGTATATAAACAAGGCGTCTTTTCATCGTTTGACACTTCAGTGTCTTTTAGGCATTAGAGGTCTCACTATTTACACCACATGAAGCAATACATCTGTATTGCTGGTAAATAAATGACAGGCTAAAATGAAAGCAAAACAAGAGACACACTGTCCACATAGTAAGAGCTGAATTTATTGTAGTTATTAATATCCCTTTGATGAAGGCCTAACATAACCAAATAAATAAAAGTCTTCGAGAGGCGTCTGTAGTTCTAGACGTTTGTAGATCAGATGAACAGGAGTATACGAGAACAAACAATTAGATCAATAATAATAATAACAACAACACAAATATGATAGGCCATTTTAATATCAGCGCAACCTTTCGGATAAATTACCCAATGAATGATCCTCTTTAAACATCCACTTCATGTTTGCAGGTGTCTTGTTCGACGAGCGACCTGGCAGTGAAATATATAAAGATGAAGACGAATAAATCTTAAAACTAAAACGTCAACAAATGCAGCAACATTCGTCTCCGAACCAGACGTAATGACGTCACCCCGGGAGCAAACCACTCTCTACAGTGGTGACGTCACAGCCGGGCCGTACCATCTGCTCGAACCGAGAGGTGTCGCGCTCGATTTCGCGAAAATGTTTGTTGATTTAGCTGCACCATTATCAGGGCCACGCTTATAAATGTACTGGTTTTTGGCGTGTTATTTGAAGACTGATTATAATTCTTTATTTCCTAATAATGATAATGTACGCGCTTCGCATAAGGCCGAGATTCGCGCAGTTGCTATGGTAAACAGATGACGCTTTGTCACGGGAACTGAAACGTTAGTGCATTTTGTGTACATTAGACCAATCGAGTCATTCATATTTTTACTTTACAGAAGTTACAGAAGAACGCATTTTTGTTATTTATTCAGAAGTTTAAACTCTTCGCCTTTTTTGCTTTCGTTTGTGTACGTTTATCAATGCATTCGCATGGACAGCATCCACGTTGTGACTTGAATGAGGGGTTCTATTTTTTGTGAAATTATTAATAATGGCTTTTTATGAGGCTTACTCTCATCCCGCTTTAATAAGATACAAAACAAATATTTTCACGAGAGCAACACTGTTTGTAGTGCTCGTTTTATCCCTCACGTACATTTCACCTCTTCTCGTGGCTTACAGAAGTCAAGGTAAGGTTTGTTCCCCCTGGGCACATTTTCTCATTGCTAAAGTTGCATAAAAAAGGTGATTTTGTGTTATCAGGCTTCTGGCTGAAGAGAAGCACATATGAAGAGCAGCCCGTCGTTCAGTTCCAGTATGACATGATCCTGATAGGAGCAACAAACACAGCAGGGAATTATATGGCATGGAGCACATTTCCTAACTTTAATCGACTGGTTGGAGATAGTTTGCGCATACCGTCCGTATCTGTGAGTGCTGAACTGTTGGATTACATAATAACCATTTTCTCTAAATAGATCTTATAGTTACGGTATGGAAGCAGTTGATGTTCCTGTAGTTTAACTGGTAGAGTATGGCCAAGGTTTTGACTTTGATTCCCAGGCAATGTGTGCATACATGTACAATTATACATTGTTTTATACGTTATTCTTGTTTATTGCACAGGTTCAGGAGGAGGACAGAAACCAGGATGGCAAATCAGATTTTCTTAATCTCCAGATTAACATCCCACTTAAACCAGAAGAGCAGATGTTTAGCATCCAGCTGCTACTCACTTTCTCATATCAGCTGTTTGTGTGTATCCAGTACATTCATATATATATAACAATTTGCCTGTCTGTGTTTTGCAATCTTAACATCTGTCTGTCTATCCATGTGTCTATCTATCTAGAGGAAGTCTACTGTTGCCATGCAGACGCTTGTATTTGTTCAGCATTCCTCATCAGTTCCAGGTTCTCAGCTGTTCATCAGTGCAGATCTAAGGCTTCACCAGCGAACTCCTCTTCCTCACAGAGGGGTGTATGCTGTCTACAATGTGGGTGTCTATGAACAGCATACAAAAAATACAAAGCTGATGCATTAAAGTTGCAAAAGTTCAACTGCAACTGGTTGACTTTGAATAATGTTGCACTGCTGTCAATGTCAACAAGTAGATGCAAAATCGAACATTGACATGTAAATTACTTTGCATTTACATTAAAGGGGCATCCTAAAACAAACAGCCCTATTACTAAAAATTAAGAAGCTTTTTATGCAATACTTTATTTGCTTACAGAACATTTTGAAAAATGTTGTATATATTTTATTTGATCCCTCTCTTGCGTGAGTAGGTATCAGTGATTGATGCATCCAGTCCATTTGCAAGTTCTTATGACCTGGCCAACATTATTGGACTCTATCAGAAGAGAAACTGTAAGTTTATGAATCCTATTCTGAGAAAAACAAAACGTTACAATTCAGAAAATATCATTATAAATAACATTTGCAGATGTATTAGTAAGGTTATCTAAAGTATATTTCTCAATGCCTTTGCTGAAGAGGAAAGTTACATTAGTCTGTAACCTTTGAAATTAATTGCTTTTTTCCATGTAATATCCAAGTTTTTTAATTCTTTATTCTTTAAGGAGCCATATTGTATTTCATTTGACAAAAAGTTGTATTTTGAGCAAACTAGGACAGTAGGATAGTTTATACATAAGAGGTTCGTGGTTGTGTTGTTTTTTTACTGATGGAATTAATGTAATTCTGTTTCCTGCCACCTTTATTCATGTGTAACAAAATCTCTTCAACACAGTGACAACTCAACTTTCAGGGGCTTTTCCAGTTTGGACAGTTGGCAGAGCGGCAAATAGTCCATTCCAGATAAGAACACAGATAAACTACCCAGTAGACACCATTACATATCCTTTACATGCAGTCTATGTGTTTGTTTGTCTAACTGTAGTTATTTTGTCTTGTGAAACCTAATGAGCGTAAAATTTAGTGTTTTTATTTAAACAGTGCAAATCTGATCATATTTGCTAGTACCAAACATTCTGTTTTACAGATTACGTGTAAAACTATTTACCCAGAGAGAGTCTGAATGCAACATTTTCCTTTAGCAACAAGGGCCTTTACTGATTTAAATGGTTATTTGGTTATACGCTTTCATTGCATATTTTGTTCACTGATATCAGTTATCTGGGACCGGTTGTTCAAATATAATCTGATTAGATTGTGGCTATCGGATTGGATCAAATCATCAGTTTGTGTTGTGAAAAGCTTTTTAGTAAATTTGGGACACCTTTGATCCAAAAATAGGACTATAATGCTCCCAGCAGAAGGGTGGGATCAGTATAATCTTTTTTTTTATCAAAGAACAAAAAATGTCTTAATTTGACAACTGGACAAAAATACAAAATGTATATCATGTAATACACATAGATATTATATTTTTATTCTTCTCTTTATAAGTTTAACTGTTCAAGTAAAAAACATTAGGCGTCCTTTTAAGTTTTTCAGTAGCTGACAGTAAAGAAACACAGATTTTGGCAGCATAAAATAATCCCAATTTCATTTTAAAGTGTTTTCTATCACTGTTTGTAAACTACTACAATATATTGGTACAACCATTACTAATGAACCAGACAAAAGTAGTTCTTTGTGGGTGAACGCAAGATCTCTCTGGTGAACACAATTCTAAAAACGACAATGCATTGAAATATATAGTATATATTTCTTGATTCCCATCTCTTTATTTTTCCATCACCATGTCCCTTTAGGACTTGAGCTAGAGCACTAGAAATCCAGATTTGGGAATCTGAAAAAGTGTGTTTCCAGTTTTGCTTAAAAAATCGGCACAAAAGTAAAATGGATGGTCTGATCCTGGATAGCAAAACATGCAATTTTTTGAACAGCTGGCCCCTGGGTTTAAAGTTAAATCCTATACTATCAAAAATGTTATTTCTTATAAAGTAATTAAAATGTCTTGGTCCTGAAGATTTCCTGAGTTCTGCTTTTCCAGACTCTGCACTCATGTTTCTTTTTATCTTTTAGTTCAATTTCCTTAACCGTTTCCTCTACTTATCGTCCGGGCTTTTGGGAAACAGTGAAGTTTGCTTGGATTCAGTATGTCAGTGTACTGCTCATCTTTCTCTGGATTTTCCAGCACATTCAAACCTTTGTTTTTCAAAATCAGGTCATACCAACCACTAAAGTACTACCATTTAAACAGCACAACATTTGATCAGACTAGTGTTGTTCACTTGTGTGTTTTTTTATGTGTGATTGTCATTTGGGAAATAACTTTACATTATGACTTTTAATTTGTTTTAATTTTAAATAGAATTTTCAGCTATGTGCATACGTTTCTCCATTTCTCAATTTTAATAACAGTGAATTTACAGGAGACTCCTATTCAGGTGTTTCTGGTTTTACTAAATGTTTTGTGGTTGTTTTATTACTTCAGAAGAATGCATGCTGTTTCTGTTTTGTTTTGAAAACCCACAAATATGATGAACTATTCGCAGGACATTTTGTCTTCACAGTACACATTCAGATGATTATTTTGCATGATTGATTGTACCAGCAGAGGAGTACTATGAATTCAGTTTGACATTCTTGTGCTAAAGAAAATGTAATAATATTAGTACAAACATAATTACGTTATGCACACTTGGTTTAAAGCCTATATTGAAGTAAGTTATTAAAAAAAACTCTGTCTGTGTATTAGAAGCAAGCAAAATATATGGATGCTATCAATCCAAATATTTCACAGATTCTTGAGAAATTCGGCTCACAACCTGCCATGTTTTTAAACTCGTAGCCGCTTTTAAATATTACAGAAATGTTTACTAGAATGTTCTTAACACAAATAATGCCATTAAATCTTTTTAAAAAATTATCTTGGTTTTGACAAAATGTCACAACACCCCTTTGTAGGGACATTTTATTTATCATTCACTACTCTAAAACCATCTGGGATATTTTGTTTGATACCCTTGTTTTAGACAGATTTTGATAATAGAGATGGTAGAAAAAAGGTTTATATGCTGCATTTCCTCCAGTCCACTTCCACCAAGGAAATCAAGCTCAGGACGTTTGGCACAATGGACAGGATGCAGATGCAATGTTTCTTTCTGGTACATTCAAACCTTTTTTGACAGAGTCTGCCACTTGTAGCTCTGGCTGCCTTCTGGTGATCATTGTTCTGTTCAATTATTCCATTACAAACATTTTTTTAAATAAAATGTCAGTTTTGTAATTTTGTTGATAACTATATAATATGTTGATACATATATTATATACTATATTACCAATTTACACCTATATCAAGATTGGAGGAGCTCGATTTTCACATGCCAGATAATTTTATAGAATAGTTGAAGAGTCGGACAGCTCCGCCCACATAGCTGTCAATCACTGTTAATAGCCACGTCTCAGAGAGTCTGTTAACATCCAGTGCGGAACCGGGTTCCAACATACAACTCCAAACTCTTAAAACAAAGCATCACTGATCCTAGGTAAGCTTACACAACATTTGATGTTTTTTTTGTTTTTGCTGAGGAGCTCAGTAAATTGCGTGTTTGTGTCGCGAGTGTTAGTTTTCAGTCCTCAGGGTGAATGATGGTGATCGAAGTTTGCACTTGTTTGATAAAACTCTCATAACAAAAGTGTGTGGATACTAAACGAAGTTCAACATGCATTCAATATAAATTGTTCGCACATTCAGTTGGCCTAAATCATTTCAAAGTTCGTTTTTATATTTATTGATATTGACTGATCACAAAAGTCGTTAGGACGTCTGGCCAAGAAGATCATTACAGTCTGCCGGAGGCGTTTATTGTGAACGTTATACGATACCACAGCGTCCAAAAACCTGTTTTCAGGTCTCGGAAAAAGTTAAATATGGTGTTATCTGTGTCGTCTGCTCGCTAGGTTTTCATAAACAGTCACTGGATGTCGTCTGAGTAAATTTATTTCCGTCTGTATTTAATGTGTGCAGGTCTTTAGGAACAGATCGAGGAGAAAATATCCCCTTACTCGTTTCTCTCCGCCATTCCCCACCTGTTCTTCCTCACACACAGGTGTATAACACTCGTTAAAGGACACACTACACCTAAATTCATGCCTTACTGACCCTTAAAACAACGTGAAATACACAAGATGTTTAGCAGAATGCACCAGTTGCTCATAACGTTTATGGATTTGGATTCTGGTTTACACGCATAAATAAATTCTCTATTCAGTAGCATTCTTCATATAGGCCATACCCATAACTTAGACCGCTAAATTCTCATTCGCTTCCTTTAAAATCAAATGCATTTATGGGAACTTCGAGATGTGCAGGATGTATTGATTTTATGACTGATGTCAAACCTTATGCCACCTCATAAACACATAATGAATAATTGAGACAGCAAGATTTTTTGTGAGTTATGGGCTGCGTCCGAATGCTTAAGGTGCGTTCAGACGGCAGGCGAATGTCGCTGTGTGTGGCCAATCTCTCGCATAAGGTCGTTCCAAGGCGTTCCTAGCTTTGGTTATCCTAGAAACATTTTCAAACCAACCAGTTACAGACGAGAGATGACTAACGTGAGATCTGCTGCTGTTCTCCTATTGGTTGTTGCTCCCAAAAGTCGTTCTTCATTTGCACAAAATGACCAAATCTCAACTTTGTCGAAGTGCTTGACATTCCCAATTGCTGTCATGAAAGGTCACTGTAGATCGTGTTGGTGGACGTCGCTAGGCTACCCTTGAAAAGAATGACATTGGCTCGCTTTGTGTCGCTGGGGGTCTGTCAGGGGCTTTAGGCAGCTGACCTGTTACCTCGCTGCCCAATCAGGCAATGGCCTTTTCTCAAAGTGGCAGGACTCTATCTCCTTTTTCTCACAGGTCACACTGGGCCGAATTTGTTCATTTTTAATAGGGCAACTGCTTTTGTTGCCCGAGGTTTAGACATTAATGGCTATGTGTTGAATTTTTTTGAGGTGACAGCACATTTAAACTGTAATACAGGCACTACTTTACAATGTAGCAAAGTGAGTTTTTTCATTGTTGTCACATGAAAAAATTTAATAAAGCATTTTCCAAACATGTGATTGCAGTGGAGTGTGTTATGAAAGGTATGTATGATTGAGGTTGGTTGTAAAAGGTATATTACCATTCTGTACAATTTCCTTATTCTTATACGTCAAGAGAGTTTATGATGACAAACTTCTTAAACATCTTAAAAATTAATATGTGTTTGACGTCGGGCTGTGCGAGATTTCTAAAGCTTGTTTTAACGTCAAGATATCCAACGTGACCAACTGCTTGCAAAAGAATGCGTGCTTCCATCGGGAGCCTTCAATTAGGATACTGTTCACAGTACAGTATTAGATCAATGAGAGAGATTAATTTTAAACAACAGTTAAACTGACCTATCATATCATCTTTCTGACTTTTTGCCATCTGGGGGGTTGCTCACAGGGAGTCTGGTAAAGTGGAAGAAGCACCTGAAGTTGATTTGCCAATCGCGATAAAACTTCAAAAGAAGAAGAAATGCGGAAAAAACGTCATTCAAAACAGCATGTGGATGACCTTGTTATCAAGTCTCTGAAAAAAAGAGAAGCAGATAAACGTTGTTCAAAACAACAGGAGGAAGACTTTATTATCAAGCTTTATTTGAACCGGTGATTTTTACTTGTCGATCTTAAATTTAACATGTTGTGCATTTTTTCTGTTATTCTGCATAAGTGACATTTTATCAGTGTTGGGAGTAATGAGTTACAAAAGAAATGTCTTGTAGGAAAATATTATGTTTCAATTTTCGGTAATATTTTACTAAGGCTAGGAACGCCTTGCAACGAACTTACGCGAGAGATTGGCGACCGCACACAGCGTCATTCGCCTGCCATCTGAACGCACCTTAAGCATTCGGACGCAACCCAAAACTCACAAAAAATTTCCTGTCTCATTTATTCACCCTTGAGAAAAGGGCATTGCCTGATTGGGCAGCGAGGTAACAAGTCAGCTTCCTAAAGCCCCTGACAGACCCCCGGCGACACAAAGCGAGCCAATGTCATTCTTTTCAAGGGTAGCCTAGCGACGTCCACCAACACGATCTACAGTGACCTTTCATGACAGCAAGTGGGAATGTCAAGCACTTCGACAAAGTTGAGATTTGATCATTTTGTGCAAATGAAGAGCGACTTTAGGGAGCAACAACCAATAGGAGAACAGCAGCAGATCTCACGTTAGTCATCTCTCGTCTGTAACTGGTTGGTTTGAAAATGTTTCTAGGATAACCAAAGCTAGGAACGCCTTCCAACGACCTTATGCGAGAGATTGGCCACACACAGCGACATTCGCCTGCCGTCTGAACGCACCTTAAGCATTCGGACGCAGCCCATAACTCACAAAAAATCTTGCTGTCTCAATTATTCATTATGTGTTAATGAGGTGGCATAAGGTTTGACATCAGTCATAAAGTCAATACATCCTGCACATCTCGAAGTTCCCATAAATGCATTTGATTTTAAAGGAAGCGAATGAGAATTTAGCGGTCTAAGTTATGGGTATGGCCTATATGAAGAATGCTACTGAATAGAGAATGTATTTATGCGTGTAAACCAGAATCCAAATCCATAAACGTTATGAGAAACTTGTGCATTTTGCTAGGGCTGAAACGATTAGTCGACATTGTCGACAACGTCAACAATAAAAAATTGTCAACAAATATTTTCTTGTTGTCGAGTAGTCGTTTGATCACATAACTTAATTTAAAGGCCTGCAATATCACAATTTGACCGCTAAGGCACTGTAGCGCTAGAGTGTAATGCAGTCTTCCCGAATATCGCAGTAGAAGGACACACAGCGAGAATTATGGCGGAGTACAAACGAATTTGAACAAGTAAAGTGTGCGAAAGATTTACCAAATTGAAAACGACAAAATGCGGTTGTGTAATGCAAGCAAGGCGGAACTTGCCTTTCACATCAGCACAACCTGCATGCTGGAGTATTTAAAGGAAACATCCCGGAGAATGAGCAGAAGAGAGGCGAGTGTTCTCAATCTAGAGCTAAATAACTAACTTAACGGTAAATCTTTTTATGAGAGAATGCAATAATAACAGTAATGATAATTTCAACAATAATCAATTAATTACAGTTATGTTATTATTTGTTTTGCAAAGTAGAAAGCTTTGATAGTTTAAAAGTCAAGCCTGTTTTGATTATTATAACACTATTAGGTTTTACATGAGAGGAAAATCCTTATAAGAGAGGGAAGTTAAGTGATAGGAGTCTTATATCTTGACTTTATTTTAAAATATTTTATTCTGTTTCTTGCTTTTTCATTAACTCTTTCAACGACATAATTACTGATTTATCTCGTCATTTAAAATAAACGGTTCCATGCCAAACGAGTTATAACGGCAATCAGTGGTTATACTGTTGTACAGCAGGTGGCGCTGTTACACACCTTTCGGGAAAATACAGAATCCTAGAACCTAAGTTTATTTCTTATCGTTTTTTAATGATTGTTCTGAGTGTAATCTGTGCGGAATCTTTGACAAAAAAAACGAATTGAAAAACGAATTTTAATCAAAGTGATGCATTTTTGAAGAAACCTACCCACATCTAAGAGTGATAAAAAAGATCAAATCAAGATTGAAGAATACGGTTTCCTTTGTTTAAAAGCAAAGACTGTGTTCTTTCATTGGACATATTGTTTGTCCATATATTCTTTACAGAAAATGTTCTCTGAGCCATCAAAGTTTGGTTAAAATGTAAAAAAACGGTGGCGTAGGCTGGCAACTTTTTTTTTTTAAAAGGCTGACGGGGAAAGAGTTAAACTGAACTGTTTTCATAGAAATGCTGCTCAATGCTTCTGTCAAGAGATTTTTTTACATTTTAAAAAGAAAAAATTGCCTTTAATGTACCTGATTTTATTTATTTTTATTTGTATTTAAAAGTTTCTAGAGAGAGAGTATTTGTGTGATTCGAGTTGGACAGAATCAGCAAACTTAAAGAGAGTAACCAGTTGGTTCAAGTTCATTAAAGCAAATTTCAAAAGCTGAATTGATTTGATTCATTACGTAAATTATCTATAACTCAATGTTTTAACTAGTTGCAAAAGCTGAAGAATCATTAAAAACTTACTGATTAGTCATTGAAATAATATCGGATTAGTCGATTAATCGATCTAATAATCGTTAGATTAGTCGACTATCAAAATAATTGTTTGTTGCAGCTAAACAGCTTGTGTATTTCACGTTGTTTTAAGGGTGAGTAAGGCATGAATGTGGATGACCTTGTTATCAAGTCTCTGAAATAAAGAGAGAAGCGGATAAACGTTGTTCAAAACAACTGGAGGAAGACTTTATTATCAAGCTTTATTTGAAACGTCCATTTCCGTGCGTGGCCTCGAACACACATGGGATCTTTTTTAAATCACCCTCTAGTTGTTCCAAACCTGTATAAATGTCCTTGTTCGGTTGAACACAAATATATTTGGTAGAACGTTAGAAACTGATAATTCTTTGGTATCATTGACTACCATAGCAGAAAAGATCATAATGGTAGTCAAAGGTGACCCAGAAGTTTGTGCTTTCCTAAATCCCCCAAAACATCTTTTGAGTTCAACAGAATAAAAAAATATATACAATAACTAGGAAACCTTTCATATAAGCAAATACAGCAATAGAAATGTATTTTGGCTGTTCTTAACTTTGATTTGACACCAGAAAATAATTGGTCTAGTTTTCATTCCCTTTGAGTGGTCATTGGGCTGCTTTCAGGAAGCTAGTTAGCAAGATCCCTGTGACCAGCAGCAATGACAAGGTAAGCCAACGTTTACATGATGACTAGCTCGAATTCGATATAATCTAGTTCAGTGATGGGATGGGACTATTTTGTATTTAAATACCTTTTTTTAATCTTAGTATTTTTGTATTTTCAAACTAAAATACTTTTTGCCAATCAACCTCCTTATTAGATTTTGGTGATAACTCTTACTTTGCTCTTTGGATTGTTGCGTTTCATGTGTTTCATGTGGTAAGTGTGATATAATGATGTATGCGCACTTCTATAGGAAAGCACAGTACTGTAATAAATATCTGAAGGCCAAGGCTTAAACGTCACTGTTTGCTCCCGATTATGACATAGTGTTTGGATAATTTGACTCGCGTGGTTGACTGTAATCCTATGTGCATCTTTAAACTTTGGCAAATTCAGACTCGCAAGTACAACATCGACCAGTTCGATAACATGTCCGAGACTCCCGTCATGACCGACGCTACAAACGCTCTCAACCCTTCAGCCCTGCCACGCGCTTCCCATCTCTCCAGCTCCGAGTCGGATTCCACAGCCGAGTCCCAAGCTTCGCCACGGGGCCGTCAGCCCCGCCGATCTGCTCGGCGAGCAGCCACAAAAAGGGGCTCATCTTCGCTTCCTCCGACAAGAACTCCACCTCCTTCACCGGCGTCGTCATACGCCTCAGCGCTCCACACGATCCCCGCCCTCCACAAATGGACTATCCAGGGCCTACGACTGGCCCTCTCTAACGCGGAAGTCAATTACAGCAGGCGGCTGACAAAAGCAGAGATTTACACCCTCTACATATCGTCCCTGGCCGACGCCCCTCACCGAGGTCTGCTCGACCGAAAGCCACCTACAAGCCAGGCCCGGCTCGTGGTTCTCCCTATTCTCGGCCCGGGCAATCCACCTCAGCGGCTCAACGAGGCCTCCCTCACACAAGCTGCCGCAGCGAGCAATCGGCGAGTCTGGGACGCGCTCCAGTTCATCAGGAGGCCATGGAAATCCCAGCCGAGAGCCTTCAGCAGCCCGCCTCATCTCAGCTCGCAGCGCAGGACAATGGGTGTGCAGTCACATCTCGGCACGAAACCAGTATCGCAGCAGCGGCCGCCCCCACAGGGGCCCGTGCTTCCAACTCGTGCTCTGCAGTGCAGACATCTCTCACCATGAAGCCAGTATCGCAGCAGCGACAGCCCCCGCAGGGGCCCATGCTTCCAACATGTGCTCTGCAGCGCAGACACCTCTCACCATGAAGCCAGTATCGAAGAAGCGACCACCCGGCAGGGGCCCATGCTTCCAAATCGTGCTCTGCAGTGCAGACACCTCTCACCATGAAGCCAGTATCGAAGAAGCGACCACCCGGCAGGGGCCCATGCTTCCAACTCGTGCTCTGCAGTGCAGACATCTCTCTCCATGAAGCCAGTATCGCAGCAGCGACCACCCCGCAGGGGCCCGTGCTTCTAACTCGTGCTCTGCAGTGCAGACACCTCTCACCATGAAGCCAGTATCGCAGCAGCGACAGCCCCCGCAGGGGCCCATGCTTCCAACATGTGCTCTGCAGCGCAGACACCTCTCACCAAGAAGCCAGTATCGAAGAAGCGACCACCCGGCAGGGGCCCATGCTTCCAACTCGTGCTCTGCAGTGCAGACACCTCTCACCATAAATCCAGTATCGAAGAAGCGACCACCCGGCAGGGGCCCATGCTTCCAACTCGTGCTCTGCAGTGCAGACATCTCTCACCATGAAGCCAGTATCGCAGCAGCGACCACCCCGCAGGGGCCCGTGCTTCCAACCCGTGCTCTGCAGTGCAGACATCTCTCACCATGATGCCAGTATCGCAGCAGCGACCACCCCGCAGGGGCCCATGCTTCCAACATGTGCTCTGCAGTGCAGACACCTTTCACCATGATGCCAGTATCGAAGCAGCGACCACCCGGCAGGGGCCCATGCTTCCAACTCGTGCTCTGCAGGGCAGACATCTCTCACCATGATGCCAGTATTGCAGCAGCGACCACCCCGCAGGGACCCATGCTTCCAACATGTGCTCTGCAGTGCAGACACCTCTCACCATGAAGCCAGTATCGAAGCAGCGACCACCAGGCAGGGGCCCATGCTTCCAACTCGTGCTCTGCAGTGCAGACATCTCTCACCATGAAGCCAGTATCGCAGCAGCGACCACCCCGCAGGGGCCCGTGCTTCCAACCCGTGCTCTGCAGTGCAGACATCTCTCACCATGATGGCAGTATCGCAGCAGCGACCACCCCGCAGGGGCCCATGTTTCCAGCATGTGCTCTGCAGTGCAGACACCTTTCACCATGAAGCCAGTATCGAAGCAGCGACCACCCGGCAGGGGCCCATGCTTCCAACTCGTGCTCTGCAGTGCAGACATCTCTCACCATGACGCCAGTATTGCAGCAGCGACCACCCCGCAGGGACCCATGCTTCCAACTCGTGCTCTGCAGTGCAGACATCTCTCACCATGACGGCAGTATCGCAGCAGCGACCGCCCACGCAGGGGCCCATGCTTCCAACTCATGCTCTGCAGCGCAGACATCTCTCACCATGAAGCCAGTATTGAAGCAGCGACCACCCCGCAGGGGCCCGAGATTCCAACTCGTGATCTGCAGCGCAGTCACCTCTCGTCATGAAGCCAGTATCGCAGCAGCGACCGCCCCCGCAGGGGCCCGAGATTCCATCTCGTGATCTGCAGCACAGTCACATCTCGTCACGAAGCCAGTATCGCAGCAGCGACCGCCCCCGCAGGGGCCAGTGCTTCCAACTGGTGCTCTGAAGTGCAGACACCTCTCACCATGAAGCCAGCATCGCAGCAGCGATCACCCCAGCAGGGGCCCTTGCTTCCAACTCGTGCTCTGCAGCGCAGATACCTCTCACTATGAAGCCAGTATCGCAGCAGCGATCGCCCCCGCAGGGGCCCTTGCTTCCAACTCGTGCTCTGCAGCGCAGATACCTCTCACTATGAAGCCAGTATCGCAGCAGCGATCGCCCCCGCAGGGGCCAGTGCTTCCAACTTGTGATCTTCAGCGCAGTCACCTCTCGTAAGGAAGCAAGTATTGCAGCAGCGTATGCCCCGCAGGGCCTTGATCTTTCAACCAGGGCTCTGAATCAGCAAACACCATCAGCTATGAAACAAGTATTGCAGCAGCGACCACCCCCACAGGGGCACGTGCTTCCAACTCATGCTCTGCAGCAGCAGACACCACTCGCCATGAAGCCAGTATCGCAGCAGCAACCACCCCCGCAGGGGCCTGTGCTTCCAACTCGTGTCCCTCAGCAGCAGACACAACTCGCCCTGGAACCAGCATCGCAGCAGCGATAGTCCAGAGGGGCCTTCATCCTTTCGCATTAAACACTTGGGCAGGTACCTCCGTAACGCCTAGCAGGGCATTTTTGGGGGGTTATGCGTACTCCGGCGGCTGTTCAGCTTAATCTGCATTTGGGGGTGTGTTCTGGGCTCGAGCCGGTTCCGAGCCCGGCGCACTTGCTCTAACCAGGGTAGATTGCTTCGGGTTTGAATAGACCCGGTGAGCTCGGAGTCCACTCCTTGCACAGCACACCAAATACGCATGAAATTAAATGATGTTTTATTAACAAAGTTCGGGAGGAACCTAAGCATATAATCAGCCCGCCTGTATATCATCAGCAATCAAATATAGCTCGAGCATGTGACCTCATCACAGTCATCTCGGCTGGTACAACATCAGCAATCACAGCATTTACCCTATCAGCTCAAGCAAGCTCCATCATGAATATACAAGCAGTCTTACCTGATGCTTCTCGCAACTTCAACATCCCTCCTCCAGCCCAGCTCCTCTCATTTTCCTCTTAGTCCCGCAGGACTTGGACATGGATCTTCATATCCATGCTTTACCAATTCATCCTACAACCTAGCTGCTTATCTGCAAGGGTGAACTCGTGAAATAATAATATGTGTTCTGGTGTAAATGGTGGTGATAAAGGGGAGAAAAGAAGAACCACCAACCACCCAATGGCGGAGTCCAAGTGACATGGCGAAGGCATGTACGCGTTCTGTCTATACAGCGCTCTGGTTGGTTATAGTGAACGTTATTTTAACATTGCGTAATTAATCTGACTCCAAAAGATAAAAGAGAAAAAACTTGTTGAATTATATTATTTGCATTTGATTATTATGCGTGATAATATTATTCTAAATTACACTCGACTCGCTTCATTCGATTGTCAGTGTCGCTCGGAGTCTTGCGCCGGCTGTTACACGCGGATCTCAGTCTAGGAAAGGAGAGAAGAGAATGGATGTAAAGGTTTGAGTTGGTAATCATCATTCATTTTTGTATGCTGTCTGAGATGGAGATGCAAACCCTGTGGGTAGTTCATTGTATTGGATGAAGTTCTTTGTTTCTCGGGATGTAGTTCCCTTTTGGTGTGAACACCAGCCTTACACTGGCAATATGTGCATGCTCTGATTATCCTAACTGTTTTTATGTTTAAAAGAAAATAAAATATGATACAAATCTCAATCCTATATTTTATCAAGTATATGAAGTTTGTACAATAATAAATATATATGCAAATAATTTTGTCAAAAGATGAAAAAATAAAATGGTAACCAAGAAACCAGTTGTTTGTGAATCGTCATCAGTAAGTACGTCATGGCTGGCTCTGATTTCTCTGTAGTGGTTAACCATGAGTAATAATTCATTTAGGGTATATCTAGCGGGCAGTCTTTGGTCTCATAAATTTATTATTTGTTTCTGGGCCAAAATTAAGTTTCATAACTTTCCATTTCTGATTTAACATTGACTTAATAGTATATATATATATTATTATTATAAATAATACATTCATGCTGCCTTGAAAAATCACCAAGATTAAGGTATTTCATGGCCTCACTACACATCAATAATGAATGACTACATCCAGCTGTGGTTTCATCCATCCAGATTATTGACTGGAAGGAGAAATAGGGATAGAATAACCCCAATATGAGCAAATTTACAATGGCTACCAGTGATATATACGATCTTAATGCACTAGTAATGATTTTTTAAATCTTAAATGGTCTCTTACCAGCGTATCTGTTAGATCTCACTCTACATAACCCAGTAAGAAACCAATGATCTGCTGATAAATTACTGCTCTAGGTTCCGTTGTACTGACCAGTGAAAAGGTGATCGGGCCTTCTGAATACCCGTGCCACGATGATGGAATAATCTTCCGCCAGCCATTCAATCCGCCCACTCTTTATCTGCTTTTAAATCTGCTGTGACAAAGCATTTCCTTGGATTGGCGTTTGTGTCTGATTAAGAGGGTTGTAATATTTATTATGTTTTTATTTTACCCTGTTTAAGGCTGTGTGGTGAACTTTGTATTGTGTTTTTTTTATTTTAATTATGGTTAATGGATGTATTGTACAGAACTTTGCTGTCCTAGTGGCAGTAGAAATGAAACTAAGAAATGAACCTAATCTAATTAAAATATGTAAAATAATATCGGCCCACAAAATATGGATGATTTAATCAATGTATTAGATTCTTCTGTTAGCCTAATAATTATTTTATATAATAATTAGCCTAAAAAAAACATTAAGTGAAATTAAATCAATTTGACGTTGCAGGCATATCACATCACCCTGGTCACAATTACTGGCACCCTTCTATTCAAAACTTTCTTCAACCTCCATTTGCATAAACAAACAACTGAGTCTTTTCTTTATGTCTGACGAGGTTTGAGAATATATGGCAAGTCATCCGAGTCCCTTCCTTCAATCTCATAAGATCCTTCAAATATTGGTGCTCCCTCTTCTTCAGTTCATCCTACTCATTTTCTGTAGTGTTCAGATCAGAACTGGGATGGCTTTGGCAGGATCTTGTTTTCAGGTAAAGTGACACATGTTGATTTTGATGTTTATTTTGAAACAGTGTACTGATGGAAGATCTAAGCAACACCCATTATAATATTTCTAGTAGAAAGTCAGGATTTATTTTTTTATATGTTGGTATTTGATATAAAAGAATGATGTATCTGAACAAGATGTCCAGGACCTCTGGTATAAAAGAAGGTTCGAAACAATAAACATCCGGCAACAAATTTAACTGTGGACATGGGGCTTTTTTTTATCCCTGCGTGTGCACCAAACCTATCTTGTTATTGCTGCCAAAAAACTACTTTACATTTCATATGGCCATAGAACCCAGTCGTGGTTAAATTTCCATTATGGCAGATTAATATGGTAGAGTTTGTTTTTGCATCAGAGCAGAAGATTTGTATCTTGAACAGTGTCCCAAACAACTTGTGGTTAATGAGGTGCAGATTTTCCTTTATTTTTATTAAATGCATTCTGACCCCAAAATTCAACTCATTACTGCAATTTTCCCTCTGTGCTCTTTGAAGAAGTTTTGGCCACTCAAAATATTCCCGTTGTAAAAACAAAAGTGTCATCTAGTGGAGAAGATTAGGAGTAGCAAATAGGATTCACGTTCATGATATCTCACCGCAGGAGAATTCTCTTCAATTAAAATTGCTTGAGGTCCAGTAAACGAACTCTCCTTAATAGCCATGGTCCGGACAACTAAATACCTGAAGACATGAATTAATAGTTTTTGGCAGACCAAAGAAACAAACATGTCTTTTCATATCTATACAACGCATGACTATGTCTGACAACAATATAATAAAGGAAAATGTGCCCTAATCTCTAAACTGAACATGCATTCATTTCAACATTAACAACTTTAAAATAGAACTAAACCGTTGTTTTCTGCTGAACTGAGATTAACAAAAAGCACATCAAGTTGTGACTGAACATCCTCTGATAACATTTCAGCTCTTCTTGTTCCTTTTGCAGCTGAAAGGGGGGTTTGTTTAATATTGTCTTTTAAGTTAGTTCATGTCTTTATTTTCCTTCTAAACCTGTTTCACACGCAGCCTTCGTGCACTCCTATACAATTTTCCCATCAGTTAAGGCCTTTGATGTTTTCCTAAAATCACCTGTATTCTTAGTGAACATTCATATGCTCATTGTTGGGCAGTAAGTGAGTGAGGGAGGACCCAGGTGGATCGCTACCACTGGGCATTGATCTAATATATTTCCCTGTCCTTACCTCGGACTGCTGCGTGAAAGTTTCTTCATAATCTAGTTTCATTATGCCGTTTAAGGTTTACACCAGGGCTATTCAATTGGGGGCCTGCAGGCCGAACCCGGCTCTTCAAGCAAAGTGTGAAAAAGAATCTCTAGAATAAATTAGTTCAGTTGGAACTGACCCTACAGTTATGAAGTAACGCGTGTGTGTTCCATACAGCACGAACTGCAGCAGTATAGTTAAGCGCGAGTAAATTACACACAAAGTCAATGCAAAGACGCTTTTGATGATTTTTACTTAGTATATTATTTACTTTAGTAAATGACAGTAAATGTACTAGTAACGTTATAAAATAACTTTTTACAAATTCAACTTTTTTTACTTGCATATATAAGTTACATTTCTTTTTGTTTCTTTTTTTTATTTTTCCCTGTATGGTAAAACGTATCTACTGCAGGTTTTTAATAAAGTTTATAAGTGAATACTTTAGTATACTGAACAATTTTTTTATGTGTGCAAATATAGTACTATTGATTAGTGAAGGACGTAAAACACAGAATTCAGATTTTTTTTACAGACAAAACTGATTTCTTATTGTTGTTATTATCCCTCATATTGTAAGCCATATCCCTCTGGCCACTCATTTGGGATGCTTTTCATGAACTGGCCCCCATGTCAAACTAATTGAATAGCCCTGGTTTACACTTTTAACAACCGACTCCGAGCAGATGAGACAAAACGGCCTCGTGCATGTCGATGCAGGAAGATTAAATGCAAATCTGTGCAAAACAGTATGCGAACGGTGGTGAGGAACCCAAAACTCCAATGAAGTCCTTATGTTGTAAGATACACATTTCTAGGAATCTGACCCCTTTGTTGTGTAAAGGAAGTCGAACAGGATATATACCCAGGATAAAAAGCTTAGGATCCAGTGGTAGTTTCTTTGAATTTGCTCAATCATAACCACAATACTTTGACTGAAACATATTCTGTTGGAATGTCCTGGTTTAAAATTTGTTAGATAACGTTTTTACTATACATAATTGGACATTTTTAAAAGACTTCTTCTGGCAGGATCTTGTTTTTTTATCAAGTATTAAAATGAAAGAACTTTTATGAATACTACTTATTTTTCACTGTATATAAGTTTTAAGTATAACCAATATATATAAATTACCTTTGCTAACAAAGTTGGATTGTATCATAAGTCTGCCATAAATGGCCTTTAGTGTTGATATGCCGTTAAAATTAAATAAATAAATATGTTCTTTTCTCAGATTAAAATTTTATAATTTAAAGAGTAGTTCACCTTCAAAATGAAAATTCTGTCATCATTTACTCACCCTCTTGACATTTCAAACCTGTATGACTTTCTTTCTTCTGGAGAACACTTAAGAAGATATTTTGAAAGATTTTGGTAACATAACAGCACAGTCCCCCCATTCACTTCTATTGTTACCAATGGGGGAGGTGTTAACAACATTCTTCAAATATCTTCTTTTGTGTTCTGCATAAGGAAGAAAGTCATACAGGTTTGAGATGACAAGATGGTGAGTAGGGCTGTCACGATTAATAATAATTGTCTCATCGCTATTGTTTGACCTTATCTCCATGGTTTCAGATCATCACAATTATTGCACATCTCTATAGAAGACACTAGCGGGAGCTGTAAAATGTATCACCACAATCACCATCAAAAACAAAGAATGTACCATAAAAATAACCTGCAGTACAATTTAACATTATTTAATATAATCTCAGTGTGAAAACGTCTTGGTTACGTATGTAACCTCAGTTCCCTGATGGAGGGAACGAGACGTTGTGTCGAGAATGACAGATGGGGTTCGCCCTTGAGAACCAATCAACTCTGACTACTAAAGAAAAGGCCAATGAAATTTGGCGAATTAAATTTGCATGCCGGACCCCGCCCCCGTATGTCCGGTATAAAAGGAAGCCGGAGTGCATCATTCACTTACCTTTTGTTCTGAAGAGCCTGAGAGCCTCTCACGACTGCAGCAGAATACGATGCGTGTTCGTGGCATAAGGGACACAACGTCCCGATCCCTCCATCAGGGAACTGAGGTTACATACGTAACCAAGACATTCCCTTTCTGTCGGTCTCTCGACATTGTGTCGAGAACGACAGATGGGGTTGCCTATGAAAAACGCCACAACGCTGTATCGCGTCACAATCTCTAGCGAAGCGACGGTAACAAGCCTGGGCATTTCAGCTCTATGCTTTGGTGAAACTGTAACCTTCCAGTGTGGTGGTCGGGGGGTTCCAGAGCTTTCTTGGAGAAAGATGGGTACAGCCCTGACCGGTAACCTTTCACGGACGGGGCCTTAGCTCTCTACTGGCGAGAGGCCGTCCGGCTCAGGTTTACACCGAGTGAGCACGACTCTTAATCAGAGAAGCGCTGCAGAGGCCACCTCCTACCCGTGGGGAGGAATATGGTGGATATAGGTATGGTCTCCTCCTTGGAGGAAAACGCATGGAACGTGTGGACAGGGTAGTTAACCGCGAGGTGGAGGTCAACCTGGGGAAGCTCATGGGTTACCAGGAGTGGGAACCATTCTCATGAGGATACATCAGACGTAAAAGCCCACGGAGGGGGTGTTACAGACGTCCGGTAGCACTAGGTCCGGTTAGAGCTATCTGTGATAGCTCACATGGTATCCCGGCCTAAGGGGGAAGGCTGCTCTGCCCAGCCAGCCCCCCAGGGGGTGCTTGCTTAATGATGGATGGAATGCCTATTCTTAACCAGTGTCTGAGTAAGAAGGGAGGTTGGTGAGGTACCAGTTTCTTAGCCATGTGTTTGGGTAAGAAGAAAAAGGTAGATAGCACACTGACCTAACCTGTTAGAGGGTGGAAAGGTGCTTTCGCAGGCATACGCCCCCCAGGATGCCAGTCCTACATGTCGCCACGCAGGACGTGGGCTGACACCGGGTTTACGCGAAGGTTGTTAACCCTTGCGAAGGTGTTTGGGCGTAGCCCAACCCGCAGCTCTACAGATGTCTGCTAGAGAGGCGCTTCTGCCAGTGCCCAGGAGGTGGCTAAACTCCGTGTGGAGTGAGCCCTCACTGTCAATGGGCATGGGAGATTCTGAGATCGGAATGCCGTCGTAACGGCTACCACGACCCAGTGCGCCAGCCTCTGTTTGGAGACAGCCTTCCCCTTCTGCTGTCCTCCAACAGACACGGAGCTGGTCAGATCTTCAGAGCTCTGCGTGCGGTTCAGCACGTACTGGACACAACACTGATCGGGTTGGGTTTTCCTCCCCTATGGGGAGCGCCTGCAAGTTCCCCACTTGGCCCCGGAGGGAGTAGTGGGAACTTCTTGGGCACGCATCCGGGCCTGGGTCTCAAGATAACGTGAGAGTTTCCAGGGCCGAATTTAAGGCAATCCGGGGACACGGAGGATGCTCGGTGGTCCCCTACCCTCTTGAAGGGAGTGAGCGCCGTCAGGAGGGCCGTCTTACTCTGTGAGGAAGATCGGAACCTCCGAGGGGCTCTTGGGGGGCACTGAGGCTCCCCAGGACCACTTAGGGTCCCAAGAGGGGATGGAGCGGAGATGAGGCGGATTCCGCCCTCTCGCGCCCATTAGGAACCTGGTGACCAGGTCGTGTTGCCCTAGAAACTTTCCACCGACTGAGTCGTCATGAGTGGCAATAGCGACTACATACACTTCCAGTGTGGAGGGGAGATGTTAGTCTCCAGTCTCGTAAGAAGGAAAACACAATCCTGATCGAGCACCTCAGTGGGTCTTTCTCATTGAGAGAGACACCAGGACGAGAAGAGGCGCCGTCTAGAGGCGTGTAACCGCCTAGTAGATAGGGCCCAAGCCTGGGTGATGGTCTCTGCCATGGAGAGGGAGTAGCCATCTCAGGATCTTCTCGTCCCGTCTAGAGACCAGACATGGGTGTTCCAGAGGTCTGATCTGGGATGCCAGAACGTGTCCGTCCCCTGATAGAGCAGGTCCTCTGTCAGGGGAATGGTTCAGGGGGAGTCGCTGTCCAGAGCATCAGCTCTGAAGCCAAGACCCAATAACACTTGGTGCTCCTGCTCCCTGACCTTGCACAGCGTCTGTGCAAGGAGGCTCCTGGGGGGGGGGAGGTGTGCTTCTGCCCATCCCGCGGTCAGCTGTGCGCCAGGATATCCGTGCCGAGGGCAGGGAATACCAAGCGGGCAAATGGTGGTGTTACGGGAGGCAAACAGGTTTACCTGGGCCTACCCGAACAGCCTCCAAATGAGCTGGACTGCGCGGGGGTGGAGTCGCCACTCTCCACGAGGCATAAACTGGCGAGAAAGCACGTCGGCTGTCTAGTTCAGTTTGCCCGGGGTGTGTGTGGCCCGCATGGAACGGGTCACCTGTTGACTCCACCGGAGGAGGCGTCGAGCAAGTTGTGTTAGATGCTGTGAGCGAACGCCACCCTGACAGCACAGCCCATAACTCTTGCCAGTTGATATGCCAGCACAGGTGGGGGTTCGTCAAACGCCCCGCCTGCGTGCCCGTTACACACTGCACCGCACCCCTGCAGGGAGACGTCAGTCGTCACCACGACCTGTCTCATAACCTGCCCAGAGGGACCTGAGTCCGTCGAAAAATGGAAGACTAGGGGTTATGGTGCGTCGGAAGCAGGGCGTCATCACCATGTGCCTGCTGCCGGTGTGAAACACTCTCCTCGGAACTCGACTCTGAAACCAGTGTTGGAGCGGTCTCATGTGCATCAACCCGAGGTGTATTAACCCACGAGGACACCATGTGTCCCAGGGGCCTCTGGATTATTTCAGGGGGACCGCTGTCTGCCTAAAATGTTCATTTCAGACAGTTCAACACTGGTTGGGCGCATACTACAGACAGGTGCGCCGACATGGTGACAGAGTTGAGTTCCATACCGAGAAAGAGGATGCTCTGCACTGAGGAGAGCTTGCCCCTCTCTTGGTTGACCTGGAGTCCCAATCGATCTAGGTGCCGGAGCACCAGGTCCCTTTGTGTACATAACAGGTCTCACGAATGTGCCAAGATAGGCCAGTCGCAGAGATAGTTTAGTACCCGCTCGCCTTCCTCCCCTCAGGGAGAAAGGGTGGTTTCCACGATCTTCGTGAAGACCGTGGAGACAGGGACAGACTGAAAGGGAGGACTCTGTACTGGTATGTCCGCCTCTCGCACGCGAACCGTGGGAACGGCCGGTGTCGAGGAGGATCGAGACATGAAATTAAGTGTCCTTTAGGTCGATTGCCACGAACCAATCCTAACACCTGATAGATGTCAGGACGCGCCTCTGCGTGAGTACCCTGAATGGCAGCTTGTGAAGGTGCTCTGTTCAGGGTACGCAGACCTTTGCAACCCGCCGTCTTTCTTTGGAATGATGAAGTGCGGGTTGGACCCACTGAACATCTTGGTTTTGAGGGACGAACTCGATGCCTGTTTTGCCAGAAGGGTGATGACCTCTACCCTAAGTACGGAGGCGTCCCTGCCTCTGACAGAGGGAGAGATGATGCCCCGAAACTTGGGAGAGTCTCTGGCGAACTGGATCGAGTAACCAAGACGGACCGCCCTCATTAGCCAGCGAGACAGTGTGGGCAGCTCTCGAGCTCCCAAGGACTGTGACAGGGTGACCAAGGGGACGGTCTGCTTCATCATTCCCACGGGGGTGGTTCGTCGGCTAGCGGAGCTAACCATGTCGCGGGGGTCCCCGGAGGGAAGGTTGGCTCTGCCTTTGTACCTGCCTGGCAGGACAATGGCACACACTGTCGGTTTGAGAGTGGTGACAGCTGTCGTATGTGTACGACCTCACACCTCGCCAGGGTGTGAGGTCGGTTCGCCGTGCACAGTCCAGAGGAGTGTGCGATAGGCTGCAAGTACACCCGGGGGGGAACAGAAAACTCTGCGAGCTGAAAAGAGCCCGGCTTTGGTGACGAGGTAGGAGTCGTCCCGTACCGACCGATCAGAGCCGTGGCTGTGAAGGTTCGGGCCCGATGTTTTTCTCCCTTGGGTCTTCCCGTCAGTGTCCCTTCCTCGAGAGAAGGTTGCTGACGGGGTGGAGGTTTCCCCCTCGACCTCTGCTTCCGGGGTGCCACCTGTGGGGTCACAGGAACTGGAGCCGATGTCAAAGGGGTCCTGGGTTGCAGGGAAGCAGACGTCACGCGAGATCTCGGAGGCCTGTAGGCGGCCGAGTCGTGGCGTGAAAAATTTGGCTGATTGCCACTGTCTGCTTCACCGTCAAAAACTGCTGAGCGCAGTCCTCGACGGTGTTACCAACAACCCACCCTGTGAGATGAGTGCATCAAGAAAGCGGACTTTCTTGGTGTCACTCTTCTGCACTAGGTATAGCCGGGGGTGTCTCTCCTGGACCACTACCGTGGACATCATCCGACCCAGGGCCCGCGCCGCCACCTTAGTCGCCAGTAGAGCGCTGTCAGTGGCGGCACGGAGATCCTGCATTATACCCGGGTCGGCCTTACCCTCGTGGGGCTCTGAGCACTCTGTGCGTGAAAATCCGGACGGTATGCCACCGCCGGTTGGGGAACGTTCAGAAGAGCGAATCGGCGGGTTTACGTTCGCAGAGTTCCCCATATCACGCTGCTAACGTGGGTGGTCATCGGGGCCGTAGCCACAGATGTCACAGCCCAGGTAGCAGACGAAATGGTTGCTGGTTCCCGTAGGAAGACAGCCACCCGTGACCCCAACTTCTGAATGACAATCTGCCCGCAGTGCGGGCAGATGTGTCAACGAACGCTGCTTCAGCGTGCTGGACGCCCAGACGCCTAACGCAGCGATCGTGTCCATCCCCCTCCTCGATGAGGGTGCCGCACCCAAGAGAACACCGGGACATGCCGCGCTGGAGAATGCTCAGTCAGTCCTGAAAAGGACTTTTTAAAAAAAAAATCTCTAACACCTCCGGAACCGCCGAGACGCCCAGGGGAAGGTCGCTAGAGGTAGGGACGATCTGCTGCAACACGTCGTACATCCGGCAGAAGAAGAAGAATTCATTTAATTCGTTCTGTTCGTAGTCATGAGCGAAGGCTCTGAAGAACAAAAGGTAAGTGAATGCTGCATGCCGGCTTCGTTTTATACCGGATATCCGGGGGCGGAGTCCGGCATGCAAATTTGATTCGCCAAATTTCATTGGCCTTTTCTATAGTAGTCAGAGTTGATTGGTTCTCAAGGGCGAACCCCATCTGTCGTTCTCGACACAACGTCGAGAGACCGACAGAAAGGGAACCAGCCTTCCAAAATTTCATTAACATAGAAGTTAAATTTTATTTCAGTCTTGCAAGTAAGAGAAAAAAAACAGAACAGAAGCATTTCTATGACTGATAGCATTTTAATGGTGGCTTCATTTCTCTCCTGATCAATTTACTTTATTTACAAGTATTTGGTAGTTGTATTTTTGACATGTAAATCCCACACCTTAAATATATGTTGACCCCATTTTTTCTGATGTATTTCCAAAAAAATACATTCACTGGCATCCGAAATCACATACTATTACAGTACGTACAGATTTAAATTAAGTAACTACTTATCGACCTATAAAACAGTACGTTCTATATAGTATGTGCGGGGATAGCATGAAAGATTATATACCAACTGTATCCGCCATGTTTTATTGTCAAGATATGACCCATATGCCGTAATTTGAATAAGCGTAATTTATTCACGAGAAAATCATTAATCTTACGTTACACCCGCTTTGAAGTTCTCTGCAATTTTTATTTGAGTAACTTTTTTAATTTGACCGTTGCTCGGCTCCCATTGCATCATGGGATTGAGACGTGTCCATTTGAAGCACAATTACGAATTTATGTGAAATCAGTAGACCATCTGGGTATTTCTTGCCTTCTGTTTTGTGCATACTGAGGTTTCGGACATGCTTTATTTCATATATAGGTTATACTTATTTTTAATATACTTTGTAGTATGGAAGTAGGCGATTTCGGACGCTCTATCAGTCTTATTTTCAGAACAATATGGTTGTTTCAAAGCTGAATAAAAAATGTATGAGAATTAAATATCAAAGCTCTATAAAAGACAATTAATCGTCATAATCGCAATGATTTATTAGACAGTAATTTTCAGCCAAATTTCATAAACGTGACAGCCCCAAGGGTGAGTAAATGATAAACAATTTTCATTTGGATGGTGTACTTCTCCTTTCACATGAGTTATGCAAGTTCGCATCAACCATTTGTACTATATGAGTTTGAAGCTACTTCTGACTGTCTGTATCTAAGCCTTAATTGGGGTGGTCTCTTAAAGAGATAGTTTACCCAAAATTGAAAATTCTATCATAATTTACTCACTTTCCAGTTGTTCCAAATCTGTATAAATTTGTTTGTTCATATATTAGGAAAAATTACTTTAAAATATCCTATTTTGTGTTCTATAGAAAAAAAATATTCTCAAGTAATTTTTCCTACTATCTCATTGTTTCTGCATCTGTATATTATTTGTGGTCTAAATTATGTATGTTTATGTCAACCACCTGACTATGTAAATGATCCATACTTGTTTTGTGCTTTCATGTCTTTGTCAGGTACAAAGTTTTTGCAGGATGATGCGCCTCAGAGTGACAAAGCCTACTATGTTGAGTCTTCTTCTGATTCAGGCTGTTGCTGTGGTTCTTCTCTTCGGGTGGTACAACAGCCCACCCTCAGAAAACACAAGTGGACGCAAGGTGCACGTGCTCCTTTTGTCATCCTGGAGATCCGGCTCCTCCTTCCTGGGCCAGGCGTTCAGTCAGCATCCAGATGTCTTTTATTTAATGGAGCCAGGCTGGCACGTGTGGACGGCATTACAAGAAGGCGGTGCGCGTAGCTTGCGAATGGCGGTTCGTGACACCATGCGCAGTGTCTTCCAGTGCGACCTGTCTGTAATGGATTCTTATCTCCCTCAACAGAGAAATGTCTCACACCTCTTTATGTGGAGCCACAGCCGTGCACTCTGCTCTCCGCCTGCATGTCCTCTTACACCTCGCAGCGAATTTAGTAACGAACCAGAATGCAAGAAGCAATGTGACATGCAGGGTCTGACGCTTGCAGAGGCGGCGTGTCGGACTTACAGCCATGTGGTGTTGAAGGAGGTGCGCTTCTTTGAGTTGGATTCTCTTTATCCGCTTCTGCGGGACCCCGAACTAGATCTGCGGATCATCCATCTGGTTCGTGACCCTCGTGCAGTCTTCCGTTCCAGGGAGCAGTCAGCCAAAGCCCTAGCAAGAGATACTGCTATAGTGCTGGAACAGGCCAAGATCTCAGAGAACGACAAGCAGTATCAAGTCTTGCAGGAGGTTTGCCGCAGTCACGTGGGTATTTACGAGACGGCCATGCTCAAACCGCCTGATTTTTTGCGGGGACGCTACAAAATGGTGCGTTATGAGGATCTTGTACACAACACGCTAGAGGAGATCGACTCCATGTACCAGTTTGTCGGACTTGAGATGAATGAAAAATTGCAGGAATGGATCTACCGCCTCACTCATGGTAAAGGCAAGGGAACAAAAAAGGATGCCTTTAAAATCACTTCAAGAAATGCGGAGGATGTCTCCTTGGCTTGGCGAAGCACCTTACCAAATGAAAAAGTTAAGCGCATCCAAGATGTGTGTAAAGGAGCCATGTCCATGCTCGGATATAAGACCGTGGACAGTGAGAGAGAGCAACACTTGCTGGATTTAGACCTGATGATACCACGGGAACGCTACCAATTCACTTGGCTGCCCTCTAAAGGCACTACCGTTAAACCATAGAGTTGCACAAGTGATCAAATGACTTGAGCCGCTGTTTTGTTTCCCTTACACTGTAGTATAATAACCTAGCAGCAAGGAACGATCAAACATTTATGCACAATCCAACCATATTTCTGTCCTTTGAGATTGGAAACATTTGTTATTCTGTTAAACAGGACACTAGACCTGTACCTACTTGATGCTGTTTTGAAGAAATGGTGGTCCAATGTTTATTTATGTTGTGTGTTTGTCAGAGACATTAGTATTTTAAAAGAATTTGGGTAAATGTGGGGTGAAGGTAACAATAGCCGTTTCTGATTCCCTTTTTTGTGTCATGATAAACACATTTGAACTGCATTTACCATTATGCTGCAAACGTCATACAGCTGTATCAACAATTGACCACAGATTGTGTTCGTATAAAAAAAGAATGTCTGCGTTTACACCATAGTCAAACAATTAAGATCACTCGACTTAAGTTTTTTTTTTGAGAGCTTTTGATGTTCAAAATTCATATTATTGTAAACATTGGGGAAAGGTAATTTTATTTAGGTTGAATCACCTTGTTTTATATTACACATGTAGTGTTTTATATTAAGTGTCTTCGAATTGTCATACAGTAAGGTCTAAGTATCTTGATTAAGACCATTTGTGATGTTTAACTTTAATGAACTGAGGTGTTTGGACAGGTCTGGCATTGATTTTTGAATGTGGATATTTTATTTTCACTGATTCAGTATCATCTAAACTCCTGCAAGATCTCCAAAGGATGCTGTCGAGGGCTCATTCAATGTCAAGCTTAAAGCAAAACACTGTCTGATACACTGCAAATTAATCTTTAGGTCCTTTCTGACCGAATAAGATAAGAAACAAAGCTCTGGAATGAGTAAAGAGGGCTGTCATTCGTAATCTAAGTTTTCCTCAGACCATTTCCCCGATCGCATTGGCACAGGCAAAATGAACTTAGAATTTAGTGACGTAAGCTGGTTGACCACAACGTTATTTAAGCGCGACAGTCGAACGATGACGAACAACCAAACAACAGAAGTTTGTCCAATCTGCGTTTGCTCACGTCACAGATTGTTTCTATTCTGCTGGATTAGACCAATTCTGATATTCTGAAAATTGTGCCACTGCCGAAAATCGACCCAAATGAAGAACCGTTAAAACGTCAGGCATGTGTTTAGAGAGTGGTGAAGTGTTGATCTCTTGAATGTATTGGCATCTGTCTGGCATGCACCAAGTCTACCTACAAACTAGGAGTAAAAGTAGGAGAGTGAAAACTGGTTTTAAGGCCTATTATTGGTCAAAAATGCCATCATGCTTGTGGAGATGTACTACATTGGTTCATGGTGTGATTTAAGATCAGTATCAACTTTAATCATTTAAAAAATAGTGTGCATGTCTGAAGCATCAGTAGTTATGCCTGACTTCAGTGCTTGTGTTCAATAGTAAATATATATTCAAATCTTTAAATTGTTCAGGATGGAAATTTGATGTCTAAGCTAATTTGCCTGAATATACTTCTTTATATTATGTTTGGTAAAACAGAGTAATTTTTTTCCTAAAATAGGTACTATACACTGTCTTAAAAAAAATATTAAAATAAATAGAGGAGCCACCGCCGGCCGCCAGGGGGGCGGACGGTCGAGCCATCCACCGAAGCCCCAGGGCCACCACAAGGCACCGCGAAGGAGAGTACTCCGGCTTGTTTAGGACCGAGCGGCAGCATGTCGGGGAACCGGACTATAATTTTTTTCCCCTCTCTCTTTCCGGTCGCACCGAGGGCTCCCGTCTCCGTTATCTCGTCTCGTCGCTGCATACCCCCCCCCCCCCCCCCCCCCCGAGGGAGGGGGAGGGAGCATGCACAGTCTCGGGGTACCCCCCGGCCTGTGAGGGGTGATGGGGGAATGTTGTGGAGTAGGCGGGGCGAGACCGTGGTTCGAGACCGGTGAGTAATTGTTAGTGAGCGCCAGCTGTGCGTACACCGGTCTCGAATCACGTAGGAGATCGGGGGCAAATAAGAGAACGAGCGACCGGACCGTCGAGGACAGAGGACCGGGCCCGAACATGTTCTACTTCCGTGTTTTTCTTGTGGTTTGTTCTGTTCGCCGGCGGTCGGCCGTGAGGGCCGCCGGCTGTTATTATTTATATTAAAACTTTATTTTAATGTTTGCCTGCTGCTGTCTCCTTCCTTCCTTTTGTTGAACCTTTTTACAAACATACATGATCTTTATTTTGTCTGTTTTCTCGCTAGTTTATCGAATTGTTTCCCCCTAAATAATTATCTGGACACTTAGGACACACTCTGTATAAAATGCCGAGAAACAGGCACATTTTTAACTGAACATTTGACAAAAGATGCACATCAGTGTTACTAACTGCAGCAATAAACCATCTGTAGGGTTTTAATGCGATTGTTATATTCACAGCTCTATTAAATATATCAAGTCAAGGATTTGAATTGGATTGCTACATTCACAGCTCTATTAAGTTTTATTTTGTAAGATGTACATTACCATGCATTTTTTTCAAAGTATCTCAGTGGATTTTGACAGTATGCGTGATCTATTGAGTATTGAGGATGATATTAGGTTCAAATTCTAACAAATTACTTATTCATCTGAACTACAGGAATTGTATGGCCTTTAATTGCCTAAACTATATAACGTACATACAAAAAAACTTTGAAAATTACAAAACAATGAATAAAACTATTACAGCGAGTGAAGTGAAAAGAATACTAATTTCATTGATCATAGCAACAATAACTCAGAAAAGTGGAATTCACTTTTTCACTTTCACTGTTTGTGACCTAAAAAAAGCATAAATATAAAAACTTGTTATTAAGATAGTTATTCATTTAGTTTGTACTTATCTCTATTAAGACAGTTAATTTAATGGATTTATTCCTGATTCTGTAGATGATAAAGATGTCAATGATAAACCAGGGAATACATTAAATAAATCAATCACCCGCCCACCCTAGTGGCTTTCTTTGAGCATCAGAACAAAAACAGAACCATTAAAAAAGTGTTTTGTTTGATTGTAGCTTGTTCTAAGCTTCAAAACTACAAGAAAGTGTTATGTAGAGAAGCACCAGTAGAAAGAGGGTAATTTGAGTCAGAATTAAGGAGAGGGAGTCATCTGGTGGCCAGAGGAAGGATCTACGCAGGACTCGTTCTTTACATGTTAAAAAATTCACACCCATTTAACCAGAAATATAGAACATCTAACATGTATTTGTAATTGCCTCTTATTTGATTTGATTATATTTGTATAGTACCTTATAAATACACAATAATTAGCGTTAACTTACTGAAGGGAAAATCACTTTCATTGGAGTGAAAATGAAAATGAACTCAATTGGAAGTCTTTAAAATCACGTGGAAAGGGAGTAGGGGAGAGTTTTTACTGATACTTGAGTACTTGAATATTTGACTAAAACTGGATGTAGGCTCAAAGATGCACTAGTCCTCAACACTTTTACGAGACATGTGTCAGAGATATGTCTCGTGAGGAGAGCAATTACATTTATTTTCTAAAATCATAATAAGACTGAACACCTAAAAAATGGCAACAAATCATGGTCGACACCATAACCTACGTCTATTACAAACGCCCAAGTCTCATTTAAGCTCAAATCATAAGTAAACCAAACTCCTTCAAAAAGGTCCTTTCAATGTAACGGATAAATAAAATAATGTTTAGTACATTTAAAAAGTCAAAGCCTTTTTGCACTGGGTATGCTGGTTTTGGCCTCATCGCCAGCTTCAGTCATGTCCTCATTTCACATATAAACCCCCAGTGATTGACACCTGATACTGCACTCATATTCACATAAAGAAGCCATTTAGACAAGTTTTAATGAGGGCAAAATCCACAAGATATACTGTAGTACCTTCAATGACCTGTATTAATTATTCTGTAGCAAAATAAACTGCTGCAAAAAAAGAAAAGGTGCGATACAAAATGTTATGTGTAATTGCATTAATCATTCGACATGTAGAGGAGTAAAGAGTAGCCTACATGTACTGTTTTTAAAATTTAGTCAAGTAAGTGGAGAGTAAAAGTTGCTAATATCTATAATTCTCAGTACAACTACAAAGTAGCCAAAAGCAGGTTCACTAACAATAAAGAATCCTGTAGTCTGAGCAAGTTATTAGAAACATCACTGCAATGCTCTGCTAGGTGGTTGTTCTGGATTCTCAATAAACAGACTACAAATAGTACAAATGTAATAGTCAGTAGACTGTCATTACAGAAAGCTAGACCAAAACATGAACCCAGCAGTTAGTTTGTTAGGCCTTAGACAAGGAGATCGATGCATAGAGAATTATGTGTCAGACTTTTGTGAACTCTGTCACCAAGTGAATTTTAATGACGTGCTCTCAAGGACATTTTTCATGTGGGTCTTATTGAGCCCATACGTTCATGTTTGCCTGGAGGGAAATTTCATTTCTCTCCGATGGAATATATCGACTACGCTCTTCTTTTGAGGGGTTCTTCTTGTACTGTGGCTTCATTTATGTTTGTGTTTTATGTGCATTTTTATACTGTATTGCACATGTCCTTCTGTAAAGCTGCTTTGCCTCAGTCTAAACTGTGAAAAGCACTATACAAAATAAACGTGAATTGAAAAAAGTTAATATGCTTCATAAATTGGAACTGTTCCCTTCCTTTTTTCAATGCATTTATTCCCTATGTACTCATGTTTCCCAAATATTGTTTATCCTAAATATTGTGATTTTATTAACATATAAAAGCTAATATGTTGACAAGTTGTGAATGTTGTTAGCCTTTTACTACATTTAGTGTGGTTTATGTTAAAAGGACACAACCCATGTCGTATATGCAATTTTGCTGTTGGACAATATGTTTTTGGCTGTTTAGAGGCTCTCTAATGCTCTACAGTGAGACTTTATAGTTGTAATCTGTTATTGGATATAAGGGGACACTTCTGGTTATCATTCCCATGACATTTAGAATCTTTGGCATTTGAGACAAACCAGAACATAAATGAATACAAGATATAATATTAATTCATATTCATTTTATTTTAATATTAGTTTACAAAAACATACACATTCAGTCATCATTTAATGACCACTAATGACCTTCAAAACCTGCATATGACTGTTCTGTGGAACACATAAGGAGATCTTCAAAATATCTCTGTGTTCTGCAGAAAAAACGCAGTCTTACATAGTTTGGGAAGACTTGAAGGGTAGTAAAAGCACCATTTCGGCGAACTATCCCTGATATTATTGCTAATTCATCGTACGATGTGCAGCGTTACAAATGAAAACAATTTGCATTCTCACATAGAAATGAATTGGAAGACGCTTGACACAACAACACGCATATTTTTGCATGTCATAGTTAGGTTATTTTAGTTTCGCTGACATGTCTTTATTGGTCCAGGACGTGGGAGGAGCTCGCAGATCACTTTGCAGAGGAGACTGGATGTAATTGTGTAAAGACATGATGCAGGAAACTTGACCGCAGCTGCACACACATGGGGGATGTCACACACATTTTGCAAACGCAGTTGCTATGAAGTTTGTGTATTTTTTGTCATCTTGCGCTACAATGGAGTCATCAAAGCAGCCGGCCCACCTCCGCTCCTCTGCCCATCACTGACTGCGGACGATTCACTCGCGCAATGAGCGTATAAACAGCAGCAGCATCCTCTGGTCTCAGGGCAGGATTCTTCATGGCCAGATCAGCCAACAGAAACGGTGAGGACGGAGACTCCGGGGTCCCTGCTCCCTCAGAAAGAGGGGAGATGAGGGAGCTGTCTCTGGAGGAGGTGGTGAAGTGTTATGAACAGCCCATAAATGAGGAGCAGGCATGGGCCGTGTGTTACCAGTGCTGCAGGGAGCTGAAGCCGCCGCGCCCGAACACTGTTGTTCAGCTACTGATCCCAGACCTGTCCGCAGTAATCCTGCACCGAGACGGCACTGTTACCGCACATCTAAAGCGCACGGGTGAGACATTAACATTTCTTAAAACTTTAAAGTATTATTGCTATTTTAAAATGGACCGACGAAAGTTGTGTGTGTATTAGTTTTTAAGTAAGTAAACAAGCATTTAGCTTCGCTTCAGTGTACAGCTAAATAATAAAACGTGATAATAATCTAATACTGACGCGTTTATGCGTCTCTGTGAGCCTATATCGTTTTCACATTTTGTCGGCTAATTGTATGCTATTTTGTGTATTGATTTGTAAAGTAGTTCCATTCGCTTCCCTTTTGATGCATTATGGCTTTGCAATATTCATGAATGCCTTGTGTTGTGTTGTTTTTGTGCTTTAAACTGCGTTGTGATAAGTTCATTTATTTGTCTAGGCTGAGTGTTTTTAACCTTATCTGAACTGACAACATAAGGCATTCACTTTAAAAAAAAGAAAAATAGAAAATTCTGATTAGAATATTTGATCATTTTCATATATTAAATAAAGGTACGCTGCTTTAGAACAGTGTAACAAGATTCAAAGTAGGGAAGGAAGAGGCGGGAACCGGCAAACATTTAAACATTTAATAACAGAAATAATAACAGCCGGCGGCCCCTCGCGGACGACCGCCAGCGAAATAACATAAACATAAATACAAACACAAGTTCGGGCCCGGTCCTCTCTCTTCGACACTCCGGTCGCTCGTTCCTTTTATATGCTCACAATCTCCTACGTGATTCGAGCCCGGTGTGCGCACAGCCTGCGCTCATTCACAATTACTGACCGGACTCAAACCACGGTCTCGCCCCGCCTACTCTACTACATACCCCCATCACCCCCTCACAGGCCGGGGGGTAGAGAGAGGGGAGAGAGGTGAAAAAAAAAATTATAGTCCGGTTCCCCGACATGCTGCCGCTCGGTCCTCAACCAGCAGGGGTACTCTCCTTCGCGGTGCCTTGCGGTGGCCCTGGGGCTTCGGTGGGCGGCTTGACCGTCCGCCCCCTTGCGGCAGGCGGTAGGTCCTCCCTTATCTGGGAGTCGGGGTGGGTTCCCCGTCCCCTGCTCCTCCCCCTTCGGCGGACGGACGCAGGCTCCGCCCTCTGGCAGGCGGTGGCCGTACCCGGCACTTCCGCCCCCTGCTCCTCCCCCTCGGGGGACATTTAACAAAGTTCTAATGTAAATAATAACAGCCGGCGGCCCCTCACGGACGACCGCCGGTTGAACAAAACAAAAATACAAAACACAAGAACATAAATATAAACTTAACATATGTTCGGGCCCGGTCCTCTCTCTTCGACGGTCCGGTTGCTCGTTCCTTTTATATGCTCCCAATCTCCTACGTGATTTGAGCCCGGTGTGCGCTCAGCTGGCGCTCATTCACAATTACTGACCGGACTCGAACCACGGTCTCGCCCCACCTACTCTACTACAAACAGTTTTGGGCATTTTTTAATCAAAATAAAGGACATTCCAAAATTTTGACTTGAAATGTGCTAATCAAAATTGTAAAAATTCTGTTTAACTTATAGGCCTACTGTATATTATATATGTGATTCCCTGAAAGTAATAGTACCTCTTCATGCTAGGTGTATATGACTTCCTTTCTTGAGCCAACCACAGAGTTAAATAAATGAATATACTGCCTCTCCCTATCTTTGTTTTTAGGGGCCATTGGTTTTAAAAGGCACTTTCATCATTAACAAACATTACATAACACAACAATCTTTAGCTGTTTTTAAACAATCTGTATTGTAAAAAGCCCTAACATAAATAAGGTAACATGACTTCAGCAGCTGATTATCAGAGAAGTTCAGTAGAATCACCAAGATCTCTTCTAGGGGCTAAATAGCAATCCTGCTGTGCTCTGCAGTCCACTCACAGGCTGCTGGTTCACGAAAAGGGATATCAGTGGACCAGGGTCGATATTCAGTTTATTCTAACCAGGAATGATATTAAAGGTGTATCTGTTCTGTGCCACAGATTTTTGAGGTCATGAGGGTGCATCACTGCCAAGAGCAAAAACACACACAGCTTTGTATCTTAAAGGTATATTTCACCAAAAATGTTAAATATTTCACCTCATAATTCACTAACCCATATAAAATGCTTAAAATGGTTAAGTGACATAAAACTGAAACAACTCCACAGAGTTAAGAAATATATTCTAAAACAAAACAACACGTTTTCATGAATGAACACGAGAATGTCATGAATATTTTAAGATTATTAAGCAGTGAACACATCATGCATCCAATATGCAAGTTTAACATGAAAATATAGTGGAAGTTTCTGAAAAAAAACCAAGACATTATCTGCCAGGACATAATCAATTTATTTTATCGACATTTCCGTTAATTGTTAAATAGAATGCAATGCAGTGCAAAATTCAAAATAGAAGTGAAACTAAAAACAATGCTGAAAATGTCTTCAAATGTATATAGTAGGCTACATTGTGTCCTGTTTTTTACAGTGTGTGGTTTAAGATATAAAACATGTCTCCCTAGTAAAGTGTCCCCCTGGCATTTCCATCACATAAAAATGTTGTTGGTGCTGCAGTTAGCTAAATATACTTTTAATTTTTTTTTCATTGGTAACCAATAGTTTTTTTTAATTCTGCTAATTACTTTATTAGGGTTCATGTGTGAAAAAGGTTTCATTCCCCACTGTTTTACTTATGATCTTGCCCTTCTTTGTCTAGATGACAGTGATGCTAACCCTGTGTCTGTGGCTGAGGTAAACTTGAGACTAATACTGACTATTTTAATTACTACAGTCTTTATGCAACACCTAATTCTTTCATCATACATGTGTACAGCTGGTTCAGTCCATCGGTGAGGCCATCTATCATGCTCTGGACTGGGGATTGGATGACAGTGAAGAGCGGGAATTAAGTCCACAGCTTGAGAATCTGATTGAGTTTATGGTTGGCAATAAAGACAGCAGCGAGGCCAAACATTGTGCCAGTAATTCAGCTAAAGATGAAGGCTACAGTGGCCATGAGGAGGAGGATGAAGAGGAGGAAGAGGGCCTGGTGCATGGCATTCATACCGTCCATCAGGTGATGATGCTTTGTGCCAGCAGACTGGCGAATCCAGTCTTAGCACCAGAGCATTACCAGGCAGTGTGTCGCGCACTATTCCTGGAGACTCTTGAACTACAGACCTTTCTAAGCAAGATACGAGATGCCAAAGAGGTGAGGAACAGAAATAATGATAGAGTTTAAATGCCAGACTGGCCCATTTTCATAAAATCTGTGTCTTTATTGACTATTAGGGGCTATGTCCACAGCGGCGTTTTACGCCTGCGGCCGACAAAAAATCAGCGTGTTATTTCAATTGATTTCAACGGAAATGCCACGCTTTTTAAAAAAAGCCATCAGTTGACAGTTTTCTTCTGCACTCAGCACTGGTGCTATGTGTTTTCCGCACAATCAGCACCGACATTTGACCGGGGCGCCCAGAGTTGATAAATGCTAAACTTTGGGCGCCTGCAGCGGCCGTTTTCATCTGTGCTCCTGCCGTTTTCAGCAGTATAAATGGTGAACACAGCCCCTTAGAATTTTTTTTGTATTGGCAGGTGTAGACATACTTCCATCTATGCCTGATAAGAGATCAGAAAGGCTCAGTTTAGTTGACAGCAGGAACCGAGGAGGCAGCACATTGACAATTGCAGTAATGGCAAATATTCCAGTGGTGACCGAATACATCCTCAAGAAAATGAGGTGTTCTATTCGCTAAGTATACAGAAGCAGTTGACACTAAATTTAATTTGGTTATTCATAGTTGGCAAATCAGGAACAAGGTACATTACAATATTAAAGATATATTTACAATAGATATTAAAGGGATAGTTCACCCCAAAATTATCCACCTTTATATTGAGAAACGTTGGATTTGTGTTCATACAATAGAAGTCTATGTTGTTTGGTTACCAACATTTGTTTTCCAAAATATCTTTTTTTTGTGTCAAACACATTTTAACAAAATGGGTTAGTAAGTGATGAAATAATTTATACTCATGGATGAACTATCCCTTTAAGCGGAAAAGAGGCTTAATGGGTGGAACTGGGAAAAAAGGGAATGAGATGCTGTGTTATTATCTGATGCAATGGGAACATTCAAGGTGTGATGAATGATGATTGCCTAAAACCCATGTAGAATCATGCAGGTTCAGTGGATCAAGACACTTATCACTGCTTACAATGACACCACGTCATCTGTGCCTTTTAAGCAGCACTTGTCTCATCCTGCTTCGATTTCTGTAGATATGGATTACCTTGCAGCAGCAGCGAGAAAGTGATCTTATTCCAAGGGTTATTCAACTGATATGCGCTGTTTCATGGGAGACTGTTGGAGACAGACGTGCATTCGTGGTTAGTTTTATACCCCATAAAAAGAGTTTGCTTCAGTAACAAGATGACTGTGAGACTCGTACTCACAAAACAGAAAACTTTCCACGAGGAGAACAAAATAAAACAGCTAATAAATTATAAGTCCAAAACACGAAATCCACAGACGGAACTCACGGGGAGGAAACACACTCAGGGTAATCCAAAAACCGTCAGGAAGAGTAACGCAGGGCAAGAAATAACATACAATGAACTGATGAGGTTTGAGGGGAAACAGAGGTACTAAATAGGGACATGATAACGAGGGGAGATTGCACAGGGACGGAGACGGGCAGGTGACAAGACCAAACACTAATGTGAAAACTGGCGGGAAGAAGATGGAACAGGTGAGGGAGATAAAACACTAATGGGACACTAACGGAGAAATAAGGGGGCGGAGCTAAATAAAAAACAGGAGGACACGCGGCCTGCAGAGTCATCGGCGGGAAGGCCGGCTGAATCTCAGACGAAAGGGCCTTTAAGCTGTCACACAATCGTTTCTAAATATATATCCTCCGTATCAGTCCTAACTATAATGGTGTTCATAATAAAACCGGAATGATAAAACTTTAAACTATTACATTTATGTCTTCAAATATTATCACAGGTGAAGGATAACACTATTTAATAATGCGATTTTGGCAAGGTGCCAAATTTTCAGAGATGTGAGCTCCAGGCAATCACCGGGCAATCTTATACCCGCCCAACGCAGCCTCACCTCGGCAAGTTCTTATGAATCTCATGGCTGGTTCTAATGTCTTTGTAGGGATTAAACATGAGATATCATTAATTGTGTGTTATCTAACAGGTAATCTTTGGTCTAATAAATATATTATTTGTTTCTGAGGCAATCGTTTTAACTGATGGGAAAGTCAAGTTTCACTTTCTATTTTTGATTTAATGTTGTATATTTTGACTTTATTATTTTCTTGCTATATTTCCTATTGCACAACCTTCTTACTCTATATAATAAAGCATTGTGTTTTGCATTATATTTAATTTTATTCTTAACAAAATCAGAGCAGTCATGTTTAAAAACATTATGAAGAGTTTGGTTCCAGAATGAGATAACGTTTTTAAAATTGTTCAAATTTTTTTTTTATGTTATCATTTTTTATTGTGTTAGTAAGCTGTATTTTTTTAGTTAATATATATAGCTCAAATCAAATCAAACCAACTGAAGTTTAATTGATATTTCAAGAGTTTGCCTATGCATATAATAATGAAAGCAGGGGTAATGATGATAATAGGGGTAGGAACGATATGCGTTTTTGACGTGCAGTCCAGGGAGTGGGCTCCGAACTTGCCGGTTCCTTCTGAACCCAGAACACTCTTCCCCTGATAGGGACGAGTGCACTGAGCTCAGAAACAGCCTGAACCCAGAGCTCACCCCAAAAGCGCAGAACAAACGCTGGACAGCAGCCGGGTAGCACATACTCCCCCCATAATTGCGAGACTTGAGGCTTCCTGGATGATGACGTGCGTTTGCCGGGGGCTTGGGGGTCGTGCAGGCCCCGATGGTGCAGGTGTTCCTGTGGCGTCCGGATGTGTGGGGCTCCTGCAAGTGAGGAGCTTGCTGCAGTCGTAGGTTGAGGACTGGCCCTGCATGGCAGCTGATGGGGTTAGGTTGGTGATGTAGGATCTGTTGGAGCGTGAGGATGGAGACTTGGTGTGAGCTCTTGGAGTGAATGGCGCTGAGTGGGTGGTGAATTGAATTCCCACTTAGGTGTAAGTCTTGCTAAAAGAGGGCTGGTGAGCGGTGGAGGCGCATGCCCCTAGAATGGGTGACATTGCCGTGGGGATCTTGAGTTTCTGGAAAGTGATTCTGGTGCTGCAGAGTAAGGGAAGAAGCATGGGCCCATGCGGGGCAGTCGCTGTGGCAATACTGGCTTTGTGGGGCTATAAGGGGGTCTGCTGCGGCAGAGCTAGAGATGGAAGCATGGACCCTTGCGGGCTATCTCTGTGGCGATACTGGCTTTGAAAAGGTCGAGTCTGCTGCGGCAGACCACGAGTTGGAAGCACGGGCCCCTTCGGGGCGGTCGCTGTGGGCGATACTGGCTTCTGTAGAGGTGGTGTCTGGTACGTCAGAGCATGGGTTGGGAGCACGGGTCCCCGCTGGGGCGGTTGCTGCGGCGATACTGGCTTCTGGAGAATTGGTGTTTGCTGCAGCGGAGCATGAGTTGGAAGGCAGGGCACTTGCGTAGGCCGTTGCTGCGGTGAAACTGATTTCTGTAGAGATGGAGTACGGTTAGCTGAGAACGAGATGAGAGCGGGCTCCTGTGGGTAGAACGGTGCGGCACTACTCCTGTTGGTTTGATGGAGAAGCTTTGGAAGATGGTTGATGCTGAACGATTTGAGTGACGAGTGTCTGGTGTGCTTCTCTGATGAGGGCCTGGTCTGGCCGGATGTTACTTTTGAAAGCCTCGGATGACCATCAGCCAAGCGCTTGGATCTGTAGCTGTCTGAGGCCCTTTTGGGCATCCGTGGTTGTCGCATTGATGTGGAAAGAATGGCTGGAGAAGTGATCTGCTGGCATGCCTGTATGGAGTAAAACAGAGATTTTTGGAACCAGATGCGTGTAGCGGGGTGATTTAAGTAATCTGCAAAGAGGGGTTTGGATGGAGATTTAATTTGTGATTGTCTGAAGCGGAGGTAGGCTACTAGGGTTTGACAAGGCTGGATTGGCGATTTGAGATTGAAGATATAGATGGAATGGCCTCTCCTGGCCTGGTCAGTCTTGCTTAGCTTGATGAAAAATTTGATTGTTTCCGAATCAAGCACTGATAGATGCGAAATGGTAGGTTGAACTGAGGGATCGAAGTTGGAAGTGATGGTGATTTCCGATCCTCTGAGAAATAAGGGAATGAGTGGAAAAGTTCTGGAAGTTCTGGATGGAGGCCAGCTGGTATTGTGGGTAGTGTGGAAATGTTGCTTTACGGATTGGGCCTGCTGCGTGGCACAGCGCTTTTAAAAATCTGTAGTATCCCTTGAATACGTCCTTCCTGTGCTGATGAAATCTTTTTAGAGTTTGGTTTTCATTCAGGAATAGTTTATCGAAAAGCAAAACAAAGAACAGTGTAAGGCAAACAAGCTGCTGTATTTGCGTGTGCGTCTATGAGCAACAATCGTTTGAATAAGATGGCACTTTCTGGTCTTATTTATGAGAAGGCTCACTTGAGCTGATAGGATAGATATTGTGATTGCTGTTAGTGAGTCAGCCGAGATTGAACTCCGGCTTCTCCCGAACTTGGTTATTGAAACATCATTTATTGGAATGCACAATAAAAAAAAACTTGAATTTTGAAAATCGTGTCGGCCCAGTTCCTGCCAGGTGCAAAAGGGTGGGCTCTCAGATATCCTGGGTGGGCATTTAAATAGTATATTGCTGCAAGAAAATTAAGAGACAATTTTTAAAAGTTGTTTTTCTGATAAGAATGTGTTTTGGTAAAATCATCATTTTTGTTAAGGCTATTTCTGTGAACTTCTGACAATTTCTCCCATATAAAAGCGTTGTATTTTTTTTGCAGAATATTAACTGAAGAAAAAAACGAGTCAAAACAACAGAAAAGATTATCTGCGTTTTTAAAACAAAAAAAATTCACATTCATATTTTGTTTTAAGCAACACAAAACTAATGTTTGTAATGAAATAACCCACATTCTTTTATTTTTATTGCTGACTGTCATTCTTAAGGTTTGCTTTTGTTGGAATTCAACAAACACTGCAATATATGAGTGCAATACATGCAGGATTTAAATGATTTATGATGTTATCAATATAAAAAAAACACTCATTCATTACATATGTCACATGTAGCAGGTGTAGAAGCGCACGACAAGGAGAATTATTTCCAATAACGGAGTTTTAATAAAGTAACAGGAGCACAAAACATAACTACACGTAAAACATAAACAATAGCAGACAACAAACCATAGGGTTTAAATACAAGGGAATACGTAATCAAGGGAAACTGAAACAGGTGAGGGACTAATTAACTAATAATGAAATCAGCCACGGAAGGAAAAAACCAACCAAAAAAGAAAACTGTGACATTACTACCCCCCCCCTCCAAAAGGCCATTTCTCGTAAATAAACAGTACAAAGTGGGCAAGGGGGGGTGGGTGCCCTGGAGCCCGGTGCAGGAAACACAGGACAGGAGGCCCCCAGGACGACACGGCGGGATGCCCAGAAGGCACCAGCAGTACAGAGAGCCCGATGACCGGTCTAGCCGATCGGGCTATCCCTCCCATATGGTGGCCCCCAAAAATATTTGGGCTTAGTCCAGGTGTATCCAGGGAGGCCGGATGGGACCTGCTGGGCAGCGGGCTCTGGCGGCTGGGCAGTGGGCTCTGGAAGGCCGGACGGGACTGGCTGGAAGGCCTCTGGAAGGCCGGACGAGACCGGCTTGGAGGGAACTCAACAAGCTTTGGATTACCGCAAACATCAACATGTGTGGTGAGGTGAGCAGGGTCTCTCAGCGCGTGATTCAATGGAGCTAGGTGAGGCTCGATCCTATCCGGGATGGCCTCGCTCACACATAGGCGAGGGCTCATTATCAACCGGATAAGATCGATAAACTCCCTTACGGGTCTATCCCTGAACTCGGGCGCCAGACACCGAAGGGAGACCCCATTACAAAACACGCGTTGAGAGATTGGTCATCCATACTCACCTCACGGCTCAGTAAAATGAAGTCCTCCACATATTTCTCCAGAGGACGACCATCCTGACTGGAGAAATGTTGAGCTGCAGGTAATCCATGATTTCTTTAAGGTCTTCTATTCTGTCATGTGTAGCAGGTGTAGAAGCGCACGACAAGGAGAATTATTTCCAATAACAGAGTTTTAATAAAGGAACAGGAGCACAAAACAGAACTACACGTAAAACATAAACAATAGCAGACAACAAACTGAGGAAAACACAGGGCTTAAATGCAAGGGAAAACGTAATCAAGGGAAACTGAAACAGGTGAGGGACTAATTAACTAATAATGAAATCAACAGAAGACTGTGAGATTGAAACAAAAATAATTATTGTTGATTATTGCCTTTTATATAGTAATTGTGCATGTTTTATTTTACTGAGGTTTTACGCATTAATAAAGCGGTTATGTAAACTGGACATAAATAGAAGCCAATAAAGTAATTCCCATCAAGGAACGATCACTGACTTCTGTTAAATTTCACAAAAACTCCTGTTTAAATGAAGTATTCTAATTACACTGCACAGGGAACTTTTCATCATATCTGCTGTTGTTAATGAGGTCTGAGAGCACGCAGCGCGCCTAAACTATAGTGTTTCGCTATACGGCCTGCAGCATTAATGGGGTGTTTGAGATAGAAGGAGACATATTTATTTCTGAAGCGGGGCTTCGGAAGATGGAGCTTTCAGTCATTACTGACGGTCAACAGGTAAAATTCTAGATTAACTTTACGATTTTTGAGATGGAGAGGGACTGAGATGGAGCTTTAAGTCATTAGGGTCAACGGGTTAAAATCTAGCCTAGTGCAACCAAATAATAACTTTTTGTTAACAACACAAAATAAGACCATGAAAACTCCTGTTATAATAATTGAATCAGACCCATAATTAATTTTACATGCTGTTTATAATAAACTCAAAGCAAGGGTGCAGTGCGCATAAAATTCCTTTGGCCAGTATTGTGCTTCCAGCATGTAGCTTCTCTGTTACAAACTAAAGCCGGTTTGTGAGTGAAGATTGCCATTGCTTTCCACCAATAGAAAAATACAGCAATTTTTGGTGTTCTTTTTTATTCTCATTGGGTGGGCAAGACATATGTTTAGGTGGGCTCAGCCCACCTCTGCCCATGCCTGGAGCCGGCCATGATGTGAAAGCATTTATTACGATTTAATGTTAGTTCATTATCCAAAAAAATAACAATTGTATTTTAAGGATAAATATTGAGTTAATACAACTATTTTAATCATTACATGGTATTTAATAAATGGCAAAGTGCTTCGTTAGGCTACTAATCCTGTTTTTAGGTTCATTGCTTTTATATGTAGACTTAAGTGTGATTCTATGAAACAGTGACTAGTAACAGTGTGACTAAAAAAGTGCTAAACAACATTTTGGAGTTCTGGGTACCTCGCAACTGTTTGCACATGTTTAGCTCGCTGGAGGCTGCTGACATCAGCTTTAAAATTTTGTATTTGTTAATATTATTTTAGATGTTACATTTTGCGTGAATTATTACTACCACATATAGGAATTTATAGTAATAATATATTACCTGTGTTTCTCTTCTTTTATCTTCTGTCTCTGTCTGTGTGTGTCCGTGTGCATGCATGTGTGTTTTAGTGTGTGTTAGTGTGTTTGTCAGTACGTCTATGTTATGTTCGATGTGTGCAGGCAAGGGTATGGGTTGTGTGTCTGTGCATGTGTGTCTGTGTTTCTGTGCACGCCTGTTTTTCGTGTATGTGCGCTGTATGACTGTGAGTGTGTCTGCGTGTCCTTCTGCATCATGTGAGTTTGTGTGCACTGTATATTTTGTGTGTCTATAGTGTATCTATTCACTTTGCTCTTGATACCTTTTCTAATTTATAAATTGAATGTATTATGTAGCTGCTTTGTAACATTGAACATTGTGAAAAGCTCTATATAAATAAAAGTTGAGTTGAGAGTTCAGTTCAGTAGGTATGTACAGTGTGTTGCAGACAATTGTTTATAAACATTACTATTGTCTAAAGAGTATACTGAAAGTATACTGATCCAGTGTAGCTGCTGCACAGTACCACTATCCATCTCATCTGTGTGTGTTTGTGTGCATGTTAGCTTTGCCGTTGTGCCAATTCTTTTTCTTAATTAGCTTGATGGCAATCCCCTTGTTATGCAAGCCCTTCACTCTTTCCACACACTATCCTCCCACCTTACCACAGAAGAGCATGCCCCTTTTAAATTGGAGGTATGAAAAAATGCTGCTGAAGCAGGGGGGGTTTCATGAGACTTTAAATAATGACTACCTAAACAAATGACTAAACAAGACACACCTGGGGGGTATTCCAGAAAGATGGATATGTGACATACCCATGTAAATTTAAAGGTTAGTTAGCTGATAACTTTCAGGGTATGTAAGTCACCATAGCAACTAACTCTCTGAAGATAACCTGCTCCAGAGGTTACTTACTCTTGTCTACTTATTAAGCAATATTTGATGGATTGGGCCAAAGATAGTTGTGGCCTAATGGTAAGAGAGGCAGATTTAAACTCAAAGGTTGCAAGTTCAATTACCAGGCTGGCAAGCTTTATTAGGTGACCCCAATGGGATCAACATGGCATATTGTTCGAATATTTAAATTCTTATTATAATTTTGAAACCATTTACATAAAAAAATACAAAAAAAACTTTGACGTGAGGTTTTTCATACTGACTGTATTCCTTAAATATGTCTTTCTTATCCTCAGCTTCCTCCTACAGTTTAGTATTGAAAGGCCTTTCTCCCAATTACAATTAGCCTTTCAGGTTAGGCCATTTACACCTCTTTTACATTTAGTCATTTAGCAGATGCTTTTATCCAAAGTGACTTACAAAGAGTTTAAGGTGTAATAAGCGATATGTCATACAGGAGCAATATTTGTTGTGAGAGATGTGGTTGACCGGACCTTTAACATTTGGAAAGCCATGGCTTTTAAGCAACCAAAGTCAAAAGAAACAAACAAAAAAGTAAATGTATGTGTATTTGAAAGAGATTATTTAAAGCTGCAGTATGTAACCTTGGTATTTGACCACAAGAGGGCGCATTTCCAACAATAACAAAGGCGAAGCTTGATGACGCTATGAAGCAGGTGACGATGGGAGATGTCGTTTTAAATGCGTTTTCACCATAGCGATGTATCTAAATTGGATAAACGAATCATGATCACGGATGAGGTAATTTATTCATTTTTGTATTACCTGTCTATCAATACACTCGCGAGAGCAGAGTCTCTGTCAAGTCCAAGATTGTCGCGCAGCTCTCTCCATCTCGAAGACGCCTGGCCGATATTTATCCTGGTTTTAGTCCTCCGTTTGTCACACAGTCAGCGTGTATCCAAATATGGACACTTACGTTTTACTGGCACTTCAATACTCGCCAAAGAGTAATCGTGATCCATAACAACGACAACCAAACAATACGCGCGGGCGCGGCAATAACATAACAACCACTTCCGCATTTGACCATGTGATATTCCGGTCTACACCGGAACAAAGTATAGAGCGGATATTGCGTCACTGAGAGGCGACATTTCTTTTCCGGGACGGCCAGTTATTTAAAATCGGAATTTCTCTGAAATAAAAAATCTTTGGAGACTTTTGAAATATTGTAAGTACACAACTGGAGGAAATATATCACACTGTGCAAGTTATTTTCGGAAATTTTATTACAAAATTATTACATATTGGAGCTTTAAGACTACAAGATTATTATGTATATATGACTGTGCCTAACATTTTACACCTCTGAAAACTTCCCGGCCGTTTCCATGGTGACCTGTGAAATCTGTGATCCATTGACAGTGTCTTCATGTTGTTTTCTTTGAGCGTGCGTAAACTCTGGGTATCCTTGATTAAACTAACTCTTCTCAGGTTTCTTGGAACTGGCATACTGGGAGTAAGCAAGGTTTGGCTAAATCAACCTAGAGTTCAGTGTTTAGCTGACGTTAAATTAACCCTGCTTTCTGGAATACACCCCTGAACTGAATACAAAATCAATTGGTAACCAAGGATACAAACTGGCAGAGAACGAGGAAGAACAGAATCAATTACGGACAGAAAACAAATAACAAAACAAACAATAAAACTGAACAAAACAGAATAAAACAAATTAAAACTGTAACAGTATTGGCCACTCCTGAAAGGCAAGGTCTCGTGGTGGATAGAAAAGAGTACAGCCTTGGAGGGGGGTGGTTATCCTGGAGGCTGACATAGAATTGAAGAGGGTGATGCAGGAATGGATGCTTCCAGGATGACACTGCCTGCACTGATAGGCATAAATTAATAATCATCATCCAGTCAGACCTGAAAACACATGTTGAGCATAGCATCGTTCTACCTCACCTGATAGATATAACCCAGAAATTCCTTCACATATTGGTTCAGAGGCCGACTGTCTAGAGGTGGAAGTGGAGAAAATGGAATATGCCAAAAAATGGGCGAGGTCTTCCTTAGAGAAGAGGAGTAGTGTTCAGTTATCAGAGATTGTTAACATTTGACTGAGCTAAGCCCTAAACTACTTTACCTTTCATCACAGTGCTACAGCTGGGAATAAAAATTACTTGCACATATTCTAAGATTACCAACGGTCAAATAACAGCTTCCATGACTTTAACATCGGCTGTGAAAGCTGTTCTTTGCAATACACTGATATTGTGTGTGTGTGTGTGCGCATAACCTACCTCTAAAACACTTCTATGAAACGTGCTTTGAAGTCCTGCTTGAAATGTCTCCTGGTCAATCTGCTTGTTTTATTATACAACTCTGGTCCAATTTAAAATGGCAAATCTAACGCTTCTGTTATTATTGTTAATTAATATAACCGGTCAGTCCAGTGTCATTTCCCTCACCATAGTAGAAAAAAAGGTGAAATCTCTAACAAAGACAAACGTTTGCAGACCTCCATTACACTTCGATCCGCATGTTTTTAACTGATGAAGTGAAGTTGACGCATTTGTTACTGTTAGAAGCCAAAGCTTATGAATACATGTGCACAGAGAAGGGAACCGACCAATCACAACAGCCTGAGAAGCGTAAGCTCACTGATATGGGATGGGTGGGACATCTTCACACATCTGTCTAAGCGGGGAACCAATCACAGCAGACCTCTTCAGCTTTACCCATAAGACTGTCTCAGAGGGAGGGACTTGATAGACCGTAACATAGCCATTGATAGAGAGAGTCGCGTCTTCTACCTTGAGTCCAATGGAACAGTTTTTTCACAGTTTCAATAGTTCTTGGAAGTTGCTAGTAACGCATGGAGCTGCGACTAAACAGACCAACTGAGGTAAACTTCTAACCCATTTGAAGAATAAATGAAAGAAATAAAGCATTTAAAGAGAAAACATAACTTCCTGCAACTATCTGAAGGCTCCATGAATCACATGATGCTCCAGCGTTTTGGACTTCCGTTGGCAGAACTCTCTCTATCAATAGCTCTGGACTGGAAGAAATCCAGTCGTTTTGTGAGAAGAGGGACTGCAGTGAACAATAGACTTGAAATATGTGAAATATAAAGCGTTTTTTGACATTATAAACATGAACATCCATTGTTAAGTAAATACCTGAAAAACGTAATCAAACCCTCTTCTTCTATTCTCCTAGAAAGTTTGCGGTTATCTTAGTATAGTTTTAGTATAGTTTTACTATAGAAAGTTTGCGGTTATCTTAGTATAGTTTTAGTATAGTTTTACTATAGAAAGTTTGCGGTTATCTTAGTATAGTTTTAGTATAGTTTTACTATAGAAAGTTTGCGGTTATCTTAGTATAGTTTTAGTATAGTTTTACTATAGAAAGTTTGCGGTTATCTTAGTATAGTTTTAGTATAGTTTTACTATAGAAAGTTTGCGGTTATCTTAGTATAGTTTTAGTATAGTTTTACTATAGAAAGTTTGCGGTTATCTTAGTATAGTTTTAGTATAGTTTTACTATAGAAAGTTTGCGGTTATCTTAGTATAGTTTTAGTATAGTTTTACTATAGAAAGTTTGCGGTTATCTTAGTATAGTTTTAGTATAGTTTTACTATAGAAAGTTTGCGGTTATCTTAGTATAGTTTTAGTATAGTTTTACTATAGAAAGTTTGCGGTTATCTTAATATAGTTTTAGTATAGTTTTACTATAGAAAGTTTGCGGTTATCTTAGTATAGTTTTAGTATAGTTTTACTATAGAAAGTTTGCGGTTATCTTAGTATAGTTTTAGTATAGTTTTAATATAGAAATTTTGGTGGTTATTTGTGATTAATGACATTTGATTTCTGTCATATTTTCTGATATTTTCTTAGATGTTAAAGAAGATCAGAATCGAGGAATCACAAGAGGAAAATTCAGCCGTTGAGCTTAATGCTCTTCAACACACTGACTGGGTAAAATATGATTTTGTCATTATTTTAAACAACGCTTTATGGAACACTTTTTTTGCCTTATGTATTGTGTTGAAGAACACACGAGCCCTACAGAATGTAAGATTTTTGAATCTGACTGGAATAGGTGTATTGAAGCATTTGCACCTTAAAAAAGATGGTAACACTTAAAGTAAAGTTAGGCTATATTTGTTGACATTAGTTAATGCATTAGTTAACATGAACTAGCAACAAGTCTTGTACAGAATTGGTTTGTTCATGGTAATTTCAACGTTTTCAAATAATAAGATTGTAAAATAAACATTTGCCTCTGTTAACATTATGGACTTAAACTAACATGAACAATTGTTTTGAAATTAACTAAAAGTAATAAAAATTAATTAATGCTAAAAAAAATGTTTTATAACATTAGCTAATGTTATTTCACATTAGCTAATGCATTTACTAATGTTAGCAAATGCAAGCTTGTATTGTAAAGGAATTACCCAAATTATAACCCAGGAGTATGTTCACCAAGGATAAACAAATTTGAGCGCCTATTCAGCTTGTCAAATAAAAACATATGTTAGTAACTTTGTATGAGCTGTCAGATTATGTAGACTGGGTCTCGAGGGAAAACAACAGGTTTTAACGTATTACCCAAATAAAACTTGAAATAGCACTCGTTGCACACATCATACTGTAGCAATTGAAACAAGCTTACTGCTTATAACCTACTGTATAGGGTACTTCTTTAAAATGTAGTATGTAAGATAGGCATTATATCTACATGTGTTCATTTAGCTGATGCTTTTTCTCTCTTTGTAACATAGTTTGTGTGTGTGTGCTTCAGGCTCGGTTGTGGGTTCAGCTGATGAAGGAGTTGAGACAGGGTGTGAAGCTGAAGAAGGCGGATGAACAGCCATTTAACCAGCTGCCCACAGAGTTCAGCCTAACGCCCTTTGAGATGCTTATGCAAGACATTCGCTCGCGCAAATATAAACTACGCAAAGTTGTGGTGTGTTCATTTTACCTATACATTCTCATGCTGAGCGCACAATTTCTGCTGCACCAGATGTAGTCTAACGTTACACAAGCAGGACAATGTGGCTTAAGCTGATTCAGCGTAAATTTGATAATGTCAGTAATATCAAATTTTTCTTTTTTGTGTGGTTGTGGCTTTGCTGATGCAGCTTGCATTTGATAATGACTGATCATCAAATCTTTCTTTTTTTGCAGGTAGATATAAATATTCCCACATGTGTGAAACAAAATGCTCATGAGTTGATCTTGGACTTCATCAGATCAAGACCCCCTCTTAAACCAGTAAGTTTCTGATCTTATAACTAATGTGCTGTTACACTGTACCCTAACCACATGCAACACAAATGAAAAGTGATACACAATACCATTATTAATTCCTTTTACACAAAATGTTATGTGTGATAAAATAAAGTAAAAATGACAGTACTCAAAACCACATGTCTTGTATACCGGCAAAGATTTATAATCCCTACACCCACCTGATGTTTGTTTGAATAATCTTGTTCAGAAAGAAAATGGATAAATCCTTAAGAAGCTAAATGAATAGTTAAAACTAACTCACACATACTTTCAGGTATGAAATATATTATATTGTATACCTAAATAATAAAAACCTTTTGATTTCTGTTTTCACACTTTAAAGCTCAATACTACCAGGTCTAACATTGTATTTTTGAACTACTATGTACAGTACTTAAATAAAAAAGTACAATGTACTTTTTGAATTTGTCTGCAAAATATTTAGGGACAGCACTTTTATTTGAAACATCCGTAAATAAACGATTGGCAAACAAATTGAAACCAAACGTTCAACAAGCATGTTGTTTATATCCACAAACTCATACCTTATATACCGTATAGTGTAAAAACATTTAGTGCTTTTCACACAACCATCAGTGTTTCACAAATAGATACAAATGTGTTTCAGTAATATGTTTTATTTTATTTTATTACATTTCCAAATTTTAAGTTTAATTATTGCAATGTCTGTAGGTTTCTGAGCGCATCTTGCCTCCACCTCCACAGCAGCAGCATTCACTCCATGAACAGGTTTTGGCTGAGATTAGACAAGATCATAAACTGAGACCTGTGGAGCCACCCACTCCCAAGAGATGTATGTCATCATCTACATCCTTGCTAACACAAATAAAAAAAAAAGAGTTTACTCACAGCGGTGTGTTATTGTCTTCTCAGCGTTTGGCTCTTTACCATGTCTGGCACAAACCTGCCAGTGTGACATCAAATCGACGTCCTGCATTGACCTATTAGTCACTGAAGTAGGGTGCCGCTCACAATCTCGTATACGTGTGCTCCTAAAAGCTCCAACACTGGCAGAAATGGAGGAGATGAATATATTTGAGGTAAGATGTCAGTGCTGCCATCACTTCTGTGTTAATGCCTTAAAGAAATAAAGCTCTTTGGAAAGATTCAGTAGCATTTGTCTTTAAAAAATATTATTCATAAAGATTTGATCACAAAGATTAATTCTTGTCACTGAGTTGCTTATATCTAACCATTAAAAAGTATTAAAAAATGCTGGTTAACTGTTACTAAATGACCACTGACAATATAATTAGTTGAAGGATCCCATTGAAGTCCAACTTTTTAGAAATGTTTAAGGTGTCATGAAATAAGCTTCAATTTAATTTTAAATTAAATAAAAAATTGTCCCACAAGACGAATTAAAGGTATTTAGCCTTTTTTACAGCCTGATTTTAATCAGCTCAGAAAAATGTCTGATTTTTTTTTTTTCTTTGGTACTTTGGTTACATCCGGTGTGACAGCTGCTGCCGAAAGACATGCTGCTGGATAATTGCTTCTGCCGAAGTTGCAGTTGTGCATACAGCTTCTCAAACGGTCTTTTAAGCATAAAATGTGTTTATTTATGTCACATACCCTTAAAAAAATGTGACAATAGACCACAAATCAGTCATAAGGGTCATTTTTTTTTAAATTAAGATTTATATTTATTATCTGAAAACTGACTAAATAAGCTTTCCATAGATCTATGGTTTGTAAGGATGGGACGATATTTGGCCCGAGATTCCACTATTTGAAAATCTGGAATCTGAGGGTGCAGACTGTTGCTAAAAGAAAAAGGTTTTAAGCATAGAAGGAATGTTTCCTTCACAGCTTTGGCTATCCCGAGATTCATTGTGAGACTGTAAAGGCTTGAAATTTTTAATAATCATTCAAAACTTTAGTTAAATAAAAGTATGTAATTCACAAAAATGGTCAATTTCAGGGTTTTAATATCATATATATGATATGTTTATTAAAATTAATGGTGCATTATTGTGTTTTTAATTTCTAAGTTTGGTTAATTAAGTATACTGTTGAGCTGTTTTAATCTACATAAACGTGTCTTGTTCTTACACAAAGAGAAAGGAGCAGCAGGTGGCAATTATGAATTCTCATTTCAGTTCGCTTCTTTGACTTTTGAGGCTGCGTGCTTTAAAAACCAAGTCCTTCTTTTTAAGTCTGCGTACTTAAAAGGTTGCAGCCTCTGAATTGGGACACAGTTTATACACTGAACAAAATTATAAACGCAACACTTTTGTTTTTGCCCCCATTTTCCTTGAGCTGAACTCAAAGATCTAAGACTTTTTCTATGTACACAAAAGGCCTATTTCACTCACATATTGTTCACAAATCTGTCTAAATCTGTGTTAGTGAGCACTTCTCCTTTGCCGAGATAATCCATCCACCTCACAGGTGTGGCATATCAAGATGCTGATTAGAAAGCATGATTATTGCACAGGTTTGCCTTTGGCTGGCCTCAATAAAAGGCCACTCTTAAATGTGCAGTTCTACTGTATTGGGGGGTCAGAAATTTTCATAACCAAAAAAATGTTCGGCACAAACTTCAGAAACCGTCTCAGGAAAGCTCATCTGCATGCTTGTCGTCATCTTCGGGGTCTCGACCTGACTGCAGTTCATCGTCGTAACCAACTTGATTGAGCAAATGTTCACATTCGATGGCGTCTGGAACTTTGGAGAGTTGTTCTCTTCACGGATGAATCGGTTTTCACTCTACAGGGCAAATGGTAGACAGCGTGTATGGCATCGTGTGGGTCAGCGATTTGCAGATGTCAACGTTGTGGATCGAGTGGCCCATGGTGGCATTGGGGTTATGTTATGGGCAGGCGTATGTTATGGACAAATGAACACGGGTGTATTTATTGACGGCATTTTGAATGCACTTCTTGAGGCCCATTGTTGTGCCATTCATCCATGACCATCACCTCATGTTGCAGCACGATAATGCACGGCCCCATGTTGCAAGGATCTTTACACAATTCCTGGAAGCTGAAAACATCCCAGTTCTTGCATGCATGGCCAGCATCCTCACCGGACATGTCACCCATTGAGCATGTTTGGGATGCTCTGGATCGGCGTATATGACAGTGTGTCAAGTTCCTGCCAATATCCAGCTTCGCACAAACATTGAAGAGGAGGGGACCAACATTACATAGGCCACAATTAACAACCTGATCAACTGGAGATGTCTTGCACTGCGTGAGGCAAATGGTGGTCACACCAGATACTGACTGGTTTTCGGACCCCCCAATACAGTAAAACTGCACATTTTAGAGTGGCCTTTTGTTGTGGCCAGCCTAAGGCACACCTGTGCATAATTTTGAGTTCTGCTCTAAATTTCAGATCCCCAGACCCCACCAATACAGTAAAAGTGCACATTTTAGATAGGCTTTTGATTGGGGCATTTATAAGTTTGTTCACTGTATATATCAACCTGTTTTTTATTCCATTGTTGGCTGGTCTTATCGTTTCTTACATGTGTTAAAGTTGTTTATGAATACATCTACACCGTAAAACTTTGCTGTAGTTTTGCAGCAGGTTTGCCAGTAACTTAATGTAGATTTATTTTACAATTTTTTTTAAATTTTGTTAAACATAAACTTACCAAATTACCACATTGTCATATTTTCTTTTTATAAAACAACACTAAATACCTTGGGTCACGTCTCTTATATAAATGTATCATAATTTAAGAATTTTTTTATATTTTTTACTAGAAAACCAGACAAACATGCTAAGCAAGATTGTCATTTTTGCTCTGTTGCTGTGCTAATGCCAGTAATAGACCAATTTGGAGTCGACGTCGCAGTTACTTCACTGCCAGTTGCGTGCATACAGGTGGCAGAAAAACAGTGGAAGCAAAGCAGCAACGAGTGAAACTGATGAGGATTTCAGCAAAAGTGCAGTCTGCTGGTCTAACATTTATCCAGCTCTGATAAATTAAATGATCAATGTTGCACTTGACCTGCAAAATGTTGTAAATTATTCAGTACTGTGAACCCTTTTTGGCATTCAAAGGTATGAAGATTCTCCAGATGAATATTAAGTCTCCAGATGAAGAAGATGCTGTGATCCCTCAAGCCATATACAGTAATCTCGAAGTCCAGCTTCTGACAGAGTGTAACAACTTACATAAAGTTCAACACATTCAAACAGGAGAATGAGCAGCTGAAGGAGGCAATCAGAACTATGCTCAACAGTTACTTTTTTATTGGTTTTAATATGTGTTTTGATTGACTTTGAATGTTCATGCTTGTCCTGTGTTGACATTTTATAGAGCATTTTCAGTTCTACCATTGTCTATTTCATGTTTTATAATTATATAATCAAAATATTTTTTGGACATTGCCTACTGTTAAGTAAGATGTAGCATATCGAGGAAAATCAATAGGTATTAGGAACAACATTGTCTGATATTAAAGACAACCGATTTCCATAGCTAAGGGTTAACTCAAGCCTATTAATGAAAAACAATCAGTTGTCTGCTTGTAAAATATAAAAATTATTGGAGATGGCTTTCAGACAATCCATGATCCTATGTTGTAAGGCTGACCCTTGATGCTTTCTGCCACAGCTCCGCCCACAGAATCCCGTCACACTGTTTCCAAACTCTTTGGCAAATTTTTTATCTCAAAGTGTTTTTTTATCTTGGTTAAAGTAAAGTTTAACTCAAATTGAAAACAGTACCAATAGAAAAGTAATTAAATCTACAGTAAGTTACTTGGAAACTTGCTGCAAAACTACAGCAAAGTTTTACAGTGTACTTGTTTGCAACTCTCTGCATCTCTCCTCTTTGGCTGTCTTGTGACAGCCCCCCTGTGGGTTTTATTTTCATCAGTTTGCACTTTATTTCATCATATTAACTTTGCTCTAACAATGTGTTTCAACCAATGACAAAAGGCAGAGAATAAACATTGAATAGACAATTTTAAGTTTTGTAATGAATTGCCCCTGTTTTTGGTGCAGGATGAGGACTCTCCAGATGTTGACATCAGGCGAGTGGAGAGCTCACCTACACCTCTGAAGCGAGATCGCTCCTTCTCAGAACATGACCTGGATGAGCTGCGAGGGGAAGTGACATCATCGTTCTCAGAAACACCTGAGCTTTCAGGTGTCCGTCCCTTTAGAGGAGAGAGACCCCGATCACACACGCTGACAGGGGTTGGACCACCACACATGTACCATGGTCAGGGCTACAGTTTTAACAAATTATTTTTAATGTTGCAAGGATTCTGGTCATTATCCAATTAGACAGGAAGATTGATCTATTTTGTTGTATATTTTTTATAACAGTTTTTCTCATATCTGGTTATTAGTTATTATTTTGTAGTTATTCATATTTTGAGCTATTCATTTTGGTAGTTCTAGTTTCATTTTTAGAAATTTTGTGCTTTCATTTTTTTTTTATTTTGTAATTTTGTACTATCATATTTAAATTTTGCTATTTAGGTTTCATTTATTTGAATTAGTTTTTGTTTGATTTGAATTTGCTTTATTTCAAGTTATTAATTTTAGTGCCTCAACTTGAACCTCATTTTAAGGCAACTCGATTTCAATGAACAAAAATATTATCGATTACCATATTAACTGACTTTTCAACTCTTCTAGTTTAAAGTATCTTTCAAAGATTTAAAGATGCCACTAATCTTTTAGCTACTACACAGATACACTGATTATTTATTCCTTAAAGGTGCACGATGTTAAATCCCAGAACCTTGTAAAACAGGCTGTTTCTCTCTTCTTCACTCTTTTTTGTATGTAGCCTCATTCCCTGTGTTTGACAGAATGTCCCCATCCACCTGTCAGTCTTTCAGCTCAGAAGACAGAAGCCATGATGAAACTGTCTCAACATCTCGTGAAATGTCCAGACATCAGTGGATGGTCAGTGGACTTTTACATGTTTTCCATTGTGACTTACATTGTTTTCAGGGTCGACTGTACATTACATCAGTCTGTGACTTTTTTGGAAACCCAACATCTTCTTACAGATATGATAAACTTTACACATAAAAAATATTTGAAATAATTGCATATGTTAACTATATAGTAGTTTTACTATACATGAAACTATTATCCATGAAACTAACCTTGACACATAATCGCGTTGACACCTAATGCACTAAAACATTAAAACAGCTAAAGAAATTGACCATTTTTTTTAAATCTATGTATCTGTTTAGTGTCAGCTCTGTATGCAGGTAAAGGTCTAGCAAAACCTCAATATTTTTTAAAATCAAATCTACTGAAAGTAGTTTTAAATTAATATTTTGTACCTGGACACTCAAACGAATGTAACAACTCGTAAATCAAAAATGCTGAAAATTGAGATTTGAACGCACAGATGGTAACCACAATCTGTATTATGAAGTAGCAGATAAAGGCACTTATAACTACAATAGGGTGACCATTAGGGGTGTAATGATACGCGTCTCGTATTGTATCGTTCGGTACGAGGCTTTCAGTTTGGAACGCATTAGAAACCGAACGGTTCGTTTGACTAATCCTAAAATAAAATAGAATTGCTTAAAGTATGTGAAATGTGATGTTCCCTATCAAAAGCTACACTCGATGCTGCGTTTCAAATCAATGGGAGAACAGTCTTGTTCGAGCGGTTGTGAAGCACTTGTGTCAAACACGCCCAAAATGATTTTGGCTTTAAATAACCTTGGCAGGTGACGTGGCTAATTACACCTGCATCTGCAGGTTATAAATACGCGTGAATGCGGAAGCGTCATCAGCTTTCTTTGTCTTCAAGGACCGCTTTGTGTTAGGTGTGTGTGTCCATTACTTGCGAAGTATTGAAGTAGTTCGGAGTTTGAATACGAGAGTAACCACATCATATAGAGTTAAAGTGTCTAAGCACTGTGACTTACCCTTATCTTGTATTAAAAAGGTTACTGATATAAATCATTTCTGATTCAGAAAGGAGATGTATTCCTCCTTGTGAGAGGTTCCTCTCCGATCTGGATCGACATCAATTCTGCTTTGAGTGTTTGGGGGCTGAACATGCTACCCTGGGGCAAGGGGGAGAGTGCGAACTCTGTGATGCTGTCGGCATCCAGGTTTTCCTCGTCGGCTTTCTTTTTTTTTTAAAAGACAGAGCCGCCTCTCCCTCGTACTGGTTTGATTTAGCGACGGCACGGGAGACGGATGCCGTCTCTCCTGTGCGCTCGCCGAGCTGTGACGTCCTCGCGACTGCTACCGAAGCGTGACATGGCACTTCTTCAGACCGGGCAGAGGACGAAACATCCCTTGTTTAGGCGGGGTTGGAGAGCGTCGCCTCGGGGCGTTCCTCTCACGTCACGAAAGCGCTTAACGAGCTTCTCGGGGAAGTAACCGTCAACCGTCTCAAGCTCGATTGGCCGCTGGAGCAAGAAAGACCCAAATGCTCATAGCTAGATGACAGATTCCTGTCGGTTGGCCAAGGGCAGGAGCCCAAAAGTCTGGCTTTCCCTTTTTGAGGATCTCCACGTCGAGTCTCGGTCATGGCAGAGACCTCATTCTTCCAATGTGTTTGTGCCATCGATGTCGATCTCACGGGCATTAAGGACAGGGACCGGGCGTTCCTCCTTGATGCCCCAATCTCGCCTTCCGGACTGTTTGGCGATGCAGTCAATACAGTTGTCACCAGATTCCAGGAGGCGAGGTGCCACGAGGAGGCGTCCGTGAGATACCTTCCCACTCCTGATGTCATGAATTTCAGGAGGAGACATGGCGTGGGAACCCAAGTGCAGGCAGACACAGACGGTAGAGGTGGTAAACAGGACTTTTATTATACAAATAAACAATAAACAAGACTAAACAAACAGGCAAAACAAAAACCCACGAGGGGGAAAACAGGACAGGGTACCTTTAAAAGAAAACACTTACTCACTAAACTATAAAACAAACACTAGGTACAACACTAAACTAACACTTACTTTGACAAGGGAGACAAGAACAAGTACAAGAACAACTAGCATGTGTACGGAACAGGAACAATGAACACTGGGAACTGAACACTGAACACTGAACACTGAACACTGAACACTGAACACTGAACACTGAACACTGAACACTGAACACTGAACACTGAACACTGAACAGTAACAGGAACACAGAGCACTAAACAATGCACGAGCACTGGACAAAGAAACGTGAGGACTCTTTATAGGGAGAACAGACAAAGGATCATAACGAGCAACAGGTGCTGGGGATTAGCACTAAGGAGAGGCTGACGAGGAACGAGATGTAGGGAACAATGACGAGACACGAGAAAGAATCTTTCAATCTCACATGAAGCCATAGGTTATGCCATGACTCCACTCAAACAACACGAAAAAACATGACATGATAGTGGAATCATGAAATAAGCCCCCCCTCAAATGAACACCTCCAGGTGTTCATCAAGGGGTAACTAACAAGACAAAACTAACTTGGACAAGGACAAAAACCAGACAGACAAGGCAAACATGACTAGGGGCAAACAGGACAAGACAATAAGCGGGTTGGGGTGGGACAACAAAAACAACAGACATGGTAGGGGGGGTAGTCAAGCCCTTAAACTTAAAGCCTGAAATTATTTTGATATCAGTGAAATAGAAGCTGTTCTAGGAACAGGAAAAAAGTCAGAGTGACCGGTGCTTTTGAAATGTTAACACATAGAGGTGAAAAACGTATTCATCTTCTCGTACACAGGAGGAGTTCAGTCATCCAGTGGACAGTTTGGCCTTAACGGTGGATGAGGTTATCAATGTGCGCCGAATACTTGTCAAAGCTGAGATGGAGAAATACATGCAGAACAAGGATCTTTATAATAATCTGAAGAAGGGAAAGGTGCAAGCATTTATTTGATTCACCGACAATATAATTTGTTTATCCGTCTAACCCAAATGAAAAATCTGTATGTCTGTTTTTCAGATATGCTGCTGTTGTCAAGTTAAATTTCCTCTGTTTTCCTGGCCATCTACGTGCCTCCTCTGTAAAAGGTTTCTGTTTCACTTAAATACTAAAATATTTTGTTTCCTGATCCAGTAAATTATATTAGCAAATTATATTCTTTGTCTTTTAGGTCTGTCTGTAGCTCTTGTAGTGCAAAGGTATTTCTGTTTTATTCTTATGAATCTCCTGGATTCATTTAAATGAGTGGATTACAGTATTTTGGCATATAATAAAATTATCGGATTTTTGTCCCTATTTTAGATGAAGATTCCCTACAAAAAGCTGGCACACATTCCAGTGTACACGGTGGGGTTTCACAGAAACGTGAAGAGTCACAAGAGTGATGTCTACAAGTGGGTAGATGTGCAATACATTCATCTGAATTTAAAAACTAAAATCCGCGAGGGCTACCTGAAGAGTACAAATTATCCAGAGGGATACTTGTTGGATATAATAAGAAAATACTTTCAAACTTTATACTGTGCGATGCATATTGTGATGCATAACTTTTTTGTAATACTTATCTTTTAAGGTTTATGTGTTTTGTTACAGTCAATGTCACCTTCCGTATTAGAGTGGTTAAATATACGAAATTGATAGAAACAGTTTTCATACAGAAATTGAATAAATAAATCAAATGTAAAATAACACTGCATAAACTCGCCTTAAAAATTAAATATACCTTAATCCAGCATACTGTTACACATGCATTTTGTTTTGAACTATTTACATTTGTTAAAGCAGGGCCAATCTTTCACATGCTTTGGAATTATGTCATTTAGTTATAAAGCGATTACTAGTAATCCCACCAGACCCAGAGAGTCTTTCACATTGTTTAACAAATATGATATTTGTTCAAAATCTTCTCTTATGTAAAACCCACTTCACCCTGGAATGCAAAATACATTTATCTGTTAAGTAATAACATGCAAACCTTGATGGAGGGAACGAGACGTTATGTCGAAGGGACAGGAGGTGCTTGCTTAGTGATGGATGGAATGCCAGTTCTTCGCCCCGTGGGGGAAAGAATGGAGGCTAGGTAGCACACTGACCCACCTATGGAAAGGGCCCTACCGGCTGCCGGTTCTACATGTTGCCATGCAGGGCCGGCCCGACGCATAAGCGAACTAAGAGGCTGCTTGGGGCCCCCTGCCCACCAGGGGGCCCCCCGATCGTTTTTTTTTTACAATTAAATAACTTAAAACAAGTTATATAAATGAATGAATAAATAAATTAATGAATATGAATGAATAAATAAAATGAATAATTCAATATACGAATATTCTGATTTGCCGACAACTGCTGCTGTGACTGCCAGCGGTTGAGTCATGCGCAATTGCGCTTAGACACATTTCGCGTGCATTGACAATTCGCGCCGGCGCACAAGTGCGTGTCACTGTAATTAATAAATGACAAGCCATGTCACAAAAAAGGATGTATCCCTCGGCTGCCGAAAAGAGAAAGAAGAAAAGGACAGAGGAGTAGAAAAAAGAGCAAGATAAAGGTATGTTTGCAAGATTAGTGAATATTGTGCTCACGTCACTTGAGGTAGCTGCTAGCCATGACTCGTGATCTTATATAAGCCCTACCCAGAGCAAACGTTATATCCCTGTCATCAACAGTGAAATGTCTCGCATTATTAATATACATTTATCGAGGTGTATTTCACGTATTGATAATAGACATCAGTTTAAGTTGGAGAAAACAGCCGAAGGGGAACTTAACCTTATAAGTTAAAGGGATGCCCGCTAGTATTGCTGTGTGTGTTGAAGTGAATGTTAAAATATACCAATACCATGTTGGTTGCACCAATACATATGAATGTTTGTCTATTTTGGTTTTATACAGCTTTCCTGTAGCTCAGTGGTAAGAGCATTGCGTTATCAACGAAAGGTTGTGGGTTCGATCCAAGGGGATTGCAAATACCTATGTGAAATGTATAGGATAAAGCAATGTAATTTGCTTTGGATAAAAGTGTCTGCCAAATGTCTAAATGTAAATGTATTTAAAAGATTGCACATTTAATTTACATTTGCATTTGCACATTTGCAAATTATTTATTTCTTGTTTTGTGACAGTTTGTATTCAGAAGTTGAAGAGTAAAGTCTTTTATTTAAGTATCGTATTGAGTATTTTTATTCATTTATAATGTATCATTGTAGCGTGACATTTTTTGTCAATAATCTTCAAGCACAGGTGACTCCGCGTGCTGGGAGGGGGCCCCCAAATCAAATTCTGCTTAGGGCCCCCAAGAGGCTCGGGCCGGCACTGTTGCCATGTAAGACGCGGGCTGACACCGGTTCAACGCAAAGCTTGTATTACCTTGCGAAGGTGTTGGGCGTAGCCCAACCCGCAGCTCTGCAGATATCTGCCAGAGAAGCGCCCTCCACTGTGCCCATGAGGAGGCTATACCCTGGAGTGAGCTCTCACTGACAGTGGGCACGGGCGATTCTTGAGGCGGCATCCACAATCCAGTGGGATACTCTCTGTTTGGCGAGCCGATCAGGAGCTGATCAGAGCTCCTGAAGCTCTGCGTAGTAGAGGCGCAGTGCGCATTCTGGACACAACACAGATGGGGTTGGGTCTTCCTCCCCAGTGAGGAGCCCCTGCAAGTTCATCACCTGGTCCCGAAAAAGGAGTGGTGGGAACTTTTGGCACGTAGCCAGGTTGGGGTCTCATGATCACGTGAGAGTCGCCGGGCCCAAATTCTAGGCAATCGGAGGATACAGAGAATGCCTCTTGATGGAAGCGAGCGCTATTGCCGAACCTTCCACCTGGGGCACGTCGACGAACCCTCTAGCTCCCCCACCATCGAGGGAAGAAAGGAGGCTCTAACAGGTTTGACGTGAACGAGCAGAAAAGGGGGGCGTTCCAAGTCTTACTAAGTTCGTCATTCACCTCCGGGAAAAACGGACCAATGCTCACGGCGTCCCGGGATAGCATGGCTGACATCTCGACATCCGCTTCCTCCTGAGCTCGTCCTCCCGTGGGAGGGAGCTTCAAGAAGTCGTCAGGATCGGATGCCAGCAGATCATTCTCCGATGCTGCAATAGACATCTCATCATCATCACGTACCGTTTCCAGATACGTGACTGAGGATCCAGACGGCTGGGAGCCGCCTTCTGGGGAACGGTCAGATGAGCGTGACAGGGTGTGAGCGGTCCGTGAGCGCTTGGCTGACGGATTGATGCTCACAGAAGTCCCTGTATCACCCTCGTTGCTCAAACTAGCGGACGGCAGGGCCTTGGCCACTGTCGTCACTGCCCGGGAAGCTAACGAGGTGGTGGCTGGTTCTTGGAAGAAGATAGCCACCCGTGACCGCAATGTCTGAACGACCATCCGCCCACAGTGCTGGCAAGATGTGTCCACAAATGCTGCCTCAGCGTGCTGGATGCCCAGACTTTTGAGGCAGACTCCGTCCCCCTCCTCGATGAGGGTACCGCACCCATGAGAACAGCGGGAAATGCCATGCTGGAGAAATTTGCTATTTTTAAATTTTTCGAACACCTCTGAAACCACGGAGACGCCCAGGGGAAGTCGCTGCAGGAAGGGACAGTCCACTGCACCATGTCGTAATTCCAGTAGTTTCTAGAAGATCTGTAGATCTGGTTGTTCAGCATAAGCTAAGGCTCCGAAGAACAAATGGTGAATGAATGCAGCACGCCGTCTCCCTTTTATACCCGGATATCCGGGGGCGGAGTCCGGCATGCAAATTTAATTTGCCAATTTCGTTGGCCTGTTTCTAAACCAGTTGACATGATAGGTTTTCAAGGGCGAACGCCATCTGTCGGTTCGACACACCGGGAAAGGGAACCATTCCTTGAACAAACCATAAATTGCTTTAAAAAGGCATCTCAAAAACATAAGTGTAAATGTTGTTGATTAAGTAGAGTACCATACTATTTAATTCTTTAAACCTTTTATCTGTCTGTCTGCAGGTCTCTTCATTTTCTGTGCAGACATTCAGTAGAAGAGGAGTTTCCTCACATGTACTCTGCAGGCTGCAGTCTGAGGGATGTGTGTTCTGACTGCACAAAGTTTGTGGCCGATGTCATTTCCTCCAGTCGCAGGAGCCTGGACATCATCAACAACACACCAAAACACACCAAAACACCACACAACACATCACAAAAGCACGTTTCCAATAGGATGAACAAATGAATGTATTAACTGAATTGTTCATACCTGCAAACTAGTCCCTTTTCGGCGAAATACACTGTTTTTAATAAAAAATAGGTATTTTTTTCTGTGGGGGGGGTCTAGGCATCTACTCCCGGGTGTCTGAAATGTATTTGGTCAAGCACCTGGATTCGTTAGGCCAACCAGAATCAAGATAACAGCTAACAGCGTCGTCGTTTTTGGTCCTTGGGCCAACCAGAAACGCATTCTAAACATCATGTTTGTGCCCGTAATGAAAGAGACGTCTGCAAAGTGTCTGTCAAAGAGAAAATGGAATTGATCTTTATTATTCAGGTCACATGTGTGATGGAAACGGCTATGTTATGAGAGACAGTTGCTAGTCTCTCTTTCGAATTTCCACTTCTAGAGCTCTGCTAGTAAGGCACTTGGGTGTCATGGTTTGCACGTAAAAAACTTGTGCAGGCCAAAGGCCTGAAGAAAACGACAATACAACTGCCTTCTATAACGCCCCTCCAACCTAACACTCCAGGGTATGGCTGTCACCTTTTTCACATCTTCCGAGTTTGCAGGTATGATTTTTACACAATCCCTCTACACTGTCAAAAAATGTACAATCATTCAAAAACTTTAAAAAACTTTAAAAAACTATTAGTTACGATGGAGCATATCACCATCCCCCTCTACTATATACATGTAACCAAAATGTCCACTGGCCAATGGAGGCAATGCATAAAAAAGTAAAGATAATATGTATATTGATTTTACTTTAAATTTGAGCTAAACTGTCATATCTGATACTTATTGTATTTTCAAGCCTTGGGATTCAGTTTAAAAATGTGAAGTTATCACAGAGTTTGGCTGATTTATGAAAGTCGAGGCCAGAAATAAGCAGATAGGATCCTAATATCTTTCTTCTCAATATTAAAGCTTCTGTTCCACAGCTCATATCTGATTCACTTTTATTTGTAAGGACTGCAAGCTTGCAATAAAACACATATCAATATCAGTTTAATGTGTGTGTTCCTTCCTTAAAACAGTACTCGGATGGGACATACAGTGGTCTGTGTTTGTGTGTTGCTTGATACTTTGTATGGCATACATTTGGGGAAATTCTATTCACAATATAATCTATTGTGTCATGAACATGTACAGGTCATGTAGGACACAGCATTGCATTCATTGACCTGTGTCCGTGGTGTTTAAGTATGTAGATACCCTTGATTTTTCATTGAACGTGACTGTTAGCTCCAATATCAGGGAGAATTCTATACCGTGCACATGAAATGAGTACATCAAGGTCTAGTTAGCAGACTTCACACTAAATTGGATCTCAGAGAGTTTAAGGTTCATTCTTTTAGACCCCAATGCAATAAATCCAATAGCCGATGAACCAAGTTTAAATATTAGGGGCAAAACAACTGATCATCAACAGATATTTCACTATTTTAGGTGGCACTGATGGTGTAATGGATGAGACTCATTAGAGCCCGGCTTGCTTGTGACAGAACTCCCCCTCCATGGCCCGCTAATAAAGACCGGAGACACATTGGTGATCAGCCGCATCCCCGTTGAGCTGGACTCTCTAGGTGTGAGGTATAGAATTCTGTCAGCAAAAAAAAGTGATGGTTGGTGCCCAGGCACACACTAAAAATGGGTGAGGTTGCTCTCCGTATGTCCGTTGCTCTGGGGATGGTATCCAGAAGATAGACTGATGGTCACACCTAGAACTGGAAAGTATGCTCTTCAAACATGTGAGATAAACCGTGGTTCTCTCACGTACTTTCTAATATCCTCTGCTATGTTCAGCCTCCAGAAGGGATCTTTTAGCAGTTCGGCCATCAGAAGCAATCTATTAGCAGTTTGGCCACCAGATTGGTCCCTGCAATTTTAAGGGAAAGTAAGTCTGTTGTGTGAGTCAACTTGCATTTCCCAATGCCTGGCTATTTTCAGCAGGCCTGAGTCTGGGGATAAGGACTTGGTCCGCTTTCCTGCCCATCCCAAATAAAGGACAGTAAGTCAGTCTGGACATTTTGGGGGATGGCATTTGCTGCCACTTTCTTCGTCTCTAGTGCTGCAGCCAAGCAACTCAGTACTTGATTGTGGCACCACGTGTCTCTACTGTGTCAAGCTTTTCTTACAACCCACTAAAATATGTTTAAAGATTGCTGGAGCTGCACAAGAGGCTGGATCTTGTCCACACCATACATGCAGATTTGTTGGTGAGGGCAGCACATCAACTCAACTCACTTTCATTATCACATCACCATGGGATGTGGTTCAAAAATAGGGTTCAAGCTCAGTCTCAATTTTTGCATCTGGGAAGCAACAGGAAAAATCTGCATGCAGGTTACAGGTTTATAATACACGTTTGGCAACAAACACAAAGTTGGCCAGCCAGTCTGTGTCTTCACACACGATTTCACAATGCTGTATAATTTGTGCACAAAAATGTATTTCCTCAAGTTTCAAATTGAAATTGTTTAGATGCCTCAGTGTGTCGACACCAAGCGCAAAGTCGGCCTGCCAGTCTGTGACTTGTCATTCAACAGTCAGCCAGCTCTCTTATATCTGGCATCGATAGGAAACGATGGCGTTTCTCGCATGGTCGCTTCAAGGTGCATCTAGGATCAACAAAGTGAGTCAAAATACCCAAATACTACATCTTACATCGACAACTGAAAAGGGAAAAGTGATGTGAGGGCAGCTATGGTGTTCCATCCAAGAGCACACACACAGCAGTAAGTAACACACACACACAGTGAACACACACCCAGAGCAGTGAACAGCCATTGCTGCGGCGCCCGGAGAGCAGTTGGGGGGCACGGTGCCTTGCTCAAGGGTCTTACCTCAGCCATGGTATTGAAGGTGGAGGAGAGCGCTGATCATTCATTCCCCCCACCTACTATCCCTGCTGGTACTGAGGCTCGAACCGGCAATGTTTGGGTTACAAGTCCGAGTCTACAAAGGCTTTGAGCTATACCCTTCATGCCAAATCCACAAAAATGAAGAGAAAAAAACAAGTTAACCTTTGTAGTTACTCGAGGCTTGATCACAGAGACACTCAACATTGCTGAAATGTTTCTTAGTAAACATAGTTATCACTTGGTGAAAATGTATGTCAGTCCTATGAGAACAGAACTGGATTACTGAGATTTTAGCAGAAATTTGTCATCGCCCTGTGTGCACATTCAAAATGAAATTCATCTTCAGTAAACCATGTGGTGGATTAGGTAAAGCATTTAATATCTTTGTTTGAATATAAGTCCAAGTATAAGTCCAGCTAGTTCAAAACCCAGCAGCTCAAGTTCTTACAAGAACAAAAAAAGTATGTGCATTTTAATCAATGTTGCACTGGTTACCTACAGTATTAAGCAGCGCATTAACATTAAAATCTTTTGACTACCTATAAAGCCCTACATGGTTTAGCTCCTCATTACCTAAGTGAGCTTCTCTTGTATTAGAGTCCTTCATGTTCACTACGTTCCCAGGGCTCCGGTCAGTTAGTAATACCTAGAATTTCAAATTCAAGTGCAGGTGGTAGATCCTTGTCCTATCTAGCGCCTAAACTTTGGAATAGTCTTACTTTAACTGCCAGGAAGGCAGACACGTTCTGTCAATTCAAAGCTAGATTAAAGACTTATCTTTTCAACCTTGCATACACTACACTTCTATAATACAAATCCACTGAGGTTTAAGGCTGCATTCGTTAGATCAACAGGAGCCAGGAACCCTCTATATGGGGAGTCTGCAGACCTGGAGCATGCAGTATTACACCCCTGCTGTTCCTTATTTCTCCAGTAGGAAGCGTTGATTGACAAAATAAAATATGAATCAAACTGCTAACCAAATATCTTTAGTTACCATGATTTTTTGTTGTTATTTTAACGATAATCAGACCAGTTTAAAATATTTGTAGATATCTACTAATGGTCTTAATACATAGCTTAAAGGAGACAATTGATTTGCAATTGCAACTGCAATTTAAGTGTTTTTGTGAATTGAAAAATGAATAATTTCACACAGTTGGATCAGATGTAGAGTACAAAAATAATATATAATATACTGTGGCCTAGTTATATACAAATATATATACAAGACTTGAGTGTTTGTTGTGAATGTATAGGCATGTTATAAAGTTACATTCAAATACTAACCATATTTAGCCCATCGGACATTAAGTGTAATCATATGAACCATGTCTGCCATCAATAAAATATTTATAAGTGTGTACTGCATACTATTTAATGAAGAAAAACACTATTAAACGCTTCATGAAAGAAAGAAATGACAGGTTTCTTTTGAACAAAATTTATTGATACCATGATCAAAAACTATCCTAGGATGTCTCTAGATTACGATTTCTATGGATTGCAACTCTTCTTCGAAAAATGTCCAATCCTCCTGTCAAACTGCTCCTGCTCACTGATAAATTAACATTTAAAGTTGTAGACGAAATTGTTATTGGAAATAATGGCAGGATGTGACGCTTGACAATTTGTAGTAGAGTAGGCGAGGCGAGACCGTGGTTCGAGTCCGGTGAGTAATTGTTAAAGGGCGCCAGCCGTGCGCACACCGGGCTCGAATCCCGTAGGAGATTGGGAGCATAAAAGGAACGAGCGACCGGACCGTCGAAGAGAGAGGACCGGGCCCGAACTTGTGTTTATATTTCGTGTTATGTTGTATTGTATTGTTGTTTGCCGGCGGGCGTCCGTGAGGGGCCGCCGGCTATTATATTACTTTATTAAATGTTTATTTTATTGTCTTCCGGTTCTCACCTCCTTCCTTCCCTTTTATTGAGATTTGTTACACATACCTTATGTTAATGACAGGCCCTCTTAAAAATGTATTCTCAGCCTCCAGCATGGTGAGATTTTCCAAAGCAGCAAGAGCACAGATGATGGACTACCAAAGAAAGAGTTAAGATGGATCAAGCCCCAAACAAGTTAGGGTTAGCAACACCTCTGGAAAAAGAACATCCATAACAAACTTGACTGCGTCACTGTGAGTGTGTGTGGCTTTACTGCATAGAACTGAAGTGAGGTGAATGTAGACGTCATCTATTTGCTCCTGATCTTCAAGGTATGCAGGTACAAGCATGGTCTTGGCAGAAGGATTGGAAAACATTTCAATCCACTTTGACTTCTTTCAGCCACTGATGATGGACTGTGTAGAAGAAAATTGTTGTTTCAATTTTCATTGAAACATTGTCTCTGTAAGTCATTTATGTGGAGTAAATATGTTAAATGCATTCGTGAACCATGTACCTGAATGTGGTTATCTGTTCCTCTGGTTGCTACAATGAAGTCCACCAACGCTTGGTTGCATGACTTGCGGTTCCTCTCAACAACAATATGTGGCAGGTCAAAAGTTAGCCCTGGAAAATCTCGGTAAAGAGTTTGTAATGTCCCTTCAGTCAGGCACCTTGCATCCTCGTTCCAGTGGGCAAGCCTTTTCCCATACCAAAAAAAATCAGATTTTTACTCCAGTAAGGTAAGGCAAGGCAAGTTTATTTATATAGCACATTTCATACACAATGGTAATTCAAAGTGCTTTTCATACATAATTAAAATAAGTAGGAAATCTCTTGACAATACTGATATACAGGCTGCATTTATATTTACTCACAAAATTGTTCAATTAACCAGGCGATTTACTTCCTACATCATTTTTCTTATTGCATGATCTATTTTTATTATTTTATACTCTTAATTATTTAGTGAATGCCTCGAGGAAAAAGGAGGATGTTTCGCCTGACACACACACACACACACTGGTTTAATGTTTTATGGGGACATATAATATACAACAATATACAACCATTGATTTTAGATCAAGCTTATGATATATTCTATCCCCTAACTCTACCACAACACCTAAACCTAATAATCATACAAACCTTTCTGCATTTTTACATTTTCAATAAATATAATTCTGTATGATTCATAAGCAGTTTTTCCTCATGGGGACTTTCAAATTATCCCCACAAAATCAAAATCTTCTGGTATTGGACATTTGGTCATCACACAGTAATGACACACACACAGACACACACAATCTTTTAACACCTTTAGCATCTTGTGTAAGGCATCCTACACAATTGGAGCTTTTGTGGAGCTTTCTTTTTTTGCTGTGCTGTAATACCTCAGTTTGGTCAGTTATTTCCATTGCCAAGGAATTTCCATTGAAAATGAAATGCAAGACTAATAGTACAGAAAAAGGTACACGTACCCCTCTGTCTCAAACCGTTCAATGAGACGTACACATCACCACTCTCTGATTACAGGCATGTCAAGCTAAAAGAATGTGAAATATGACAGGATTATTATTTGTGTCTCTATTATTAATATTCAATGACCAGACTTTTTAGCAATGAAATACAAAATCTCACCTGAGTGAAACTAAATCGAGTGTTCAGCACTGTGTAGAGGGCATACTGAAAAAGAGTAAAAATGTATTTCCAAAAAAAAGTGAAAAAAACTATTAATACCATGAGCATAAAAATCCCACAATCATGGATGTTGGTCTGTTGAGGAAAGGCCTAGGATAAAAATATAACAATTTGAAAACATTAATAGGAATTTATTTACGGAGCTGAAACATATGAACAGTAGTATTGTAGTTGTGTGTCACCCCAATATCCAATCCTGTGACTTCTGTCCACTGTCCAGGATCGAGACGATGTGCAATACTCCTAAGATTTGGGTAAAACACACAAATTACCATAAAAAGCCATGGGGGGCATGTTATGAAGCTTATGCAATAGAATAATACAACATTTAATCAAAGAAAACAAGAACGTTCTAGTGTTTGGAAAACTTTGATTCACTTTTTTGATCCAAATGTTGACTACTGTATATGGCCATAAATGTAAGCATCATTTGTCCTCTTCTTACATTCATTTGAGCCGACTCTCTATTGGCTTTGCCCTAAACATTGCAAAAGAGCAAAAGTAAAAATTAAGCTCATAGTTTGTTTATATTATTCGTATATGAAAAAGACACTATAAAAGTGGCATAAAGATTTTACTAGAAAAAGATTTATACATGTGCTCGAGCATCTTCATAGATGATTTTCATGCAAGCATTTCCAACCTGCAGAAAATATGAAAATTATACATACATAAATAAAACCAAAAGCGTACATTGCACCTAATGTTTTACTTTATGCTTCCTTAAAACTATGGCATGTCGCTCACTCCTTCAAAATGACCTCATCAGCCAGCCGCCTCATGTCCATTATGTATCTGAGCTGCAAAGGTCAAAAGAAAGCAAGGCATTACAAGAAATGCTTCGTAAATTGTTTAGAAAGGCAACATGACCTGATAAAAGGATGTGTCCGTTTTTGTACAAAAAGTAGATGTTAAATAAAACAGGCTACTATGGACAGTATTTTAAAATTGTTAGTGAAGACATGAACATCTACCAATTTGTCTTGTTGAGGATTATGAGGCTTCTTCCAAGGTTGGGTGGTTTTTTGTCTGCATCCTTTAAAATCATAAAATCCTGCATGATCCCCTCTGCAGAGGCTACTAAGGGAATAAAATGAAACGAACTCTGTCACGCATAATGAACTGCAATGGAAAATGTTCGGTTAGTTAGTGCAAAGGCTTTACTTATACATATTCCTGTTAAAGAGGGAACAGACTCTGGTAAAGGTGGCACATCTACTGTTGCCTCTGAGCCAGAAACATCTGTAAGTCATGCAAAACTAGATCAAGTATAATACACATGCAATATGATAAATACAATATGATGAAAAGCTGATGACTGCAAAATCAAGTGTATGTGTTTGATATAAAAAATTACTATGGCTAGGGTTAACAAGGTTGATATTAGAAATGAATGGGCCACATGCAAATAAGGAAATGTTACATTGTACTTTGCAATGCTAAAAGGGTTAGTTCACCCCAAAATCCAAATTTTGTCTCAAGCATCTTAACAATATTTTTAGGACTTTTCTGGGCAATGACAGGAAGTATTACCAATATGTCCTTGAGGGATCTGAAAAGCTCACAGAAGTCATCTAAAATATCGTTATTTGCGTTCCGAAGACACCGGAAGGTCTCAAAGCGTGTAGAACATCATTTGGGTGAGTAAAAAATAAAAAAATGTTATGTTGGGTAGAACTAACCCTTTAATAGTGACAATATAAATAGCCAAAAAGTGGTTTGATTACTTACTGGTCAATTGGTCTTCTGAAACATGAGGCTGAGTGGAGGGCTCTGACATATCTGAAGTAGCCTAATTGCATAAACACAAAGTATTGGTACATGACAATATCGGTACAAGTTATGTTTATAACCAATACTCAAGTGGTATGGAAGTCATCCAAACATTACCAAGAACAGCCTGGTGATTGATGTTCAGCACAACTTTTGTCACAAAGACTCTCTTGAAGGCCTCTAGTCTTTTCAAATTCTTCTGACTGTTGTGGTGGTGGATGATACTTCTCATGAGGAAGATGTGTGTTGATGGAAGGGTCATATTCAGAAAGTAGTTGTTTTTCTTTAATTTGCTAAAAAAAACTGCTCCACAACCTGGCTGTTTACTTTACCAGCAAGTTGGGCTACAAGACCAATCTTGCGGAGAGCATGCCGTGATCTTTCGAATTGTCTTCATGAAATATGTCATTGAGGACATAGTGCTCTGCTGAGCCAGTAATTGGATGGCCATGGTTGTCGGGGACTTGTTTTTTATATTAAGCCATGGTAAGGAGATCTTGACTTTTCTCTCCTTTGCCATTTTTATGTTGCTGTCTGTTGGGTCAGATAGACGACCTTTGTGTGGTGTGAAGGTTAGCACCTCTGGGGAGCGAAAATTGGTGTGTGTGGCCAGTCCATGTGCAAAATCATAAATTACAACATATGGTATGTGCTTCCTGGGGGGCACGGTGGCTTAGTGGTTAGCACGTTCGCCTCACACCTCCAGGGTTGGGGGTTCGATTCCCGCTTCTGACCTGTGTGTGTGGAGTTTGCATGTTCTCCCTGTGCCTCGGGGGTTTCCTCCGGGTACTCCGGTTTCCTCCCCCTGGTCCAAAGACATGCATGGTAGGTTGATTGGCATCTCTGGAAAAATTGTCCGTAGGGTGTGAGTGTGTGAGTGAATGAGTGAGTGTGTGTGCCCTGCGATGGGTTGGCACTCCATCCAGGGTGTATCCTGCCTTGATGCCCGATGACTCCTGAGATAGGCGCAGGCTCCCCGTGACCCGAGGTAGTTCGGATAAGCGGTAGAAAATGGATGGATGGATGGGTATGTGCTTCCATGACAGGAGAATATCTGCAAAGTCTCTCGGACTCTTTGCACGCAAACAGCATTTTATGCTGTACACAAGGGCACATTTCCACAGCCCATCCTCCTGAAATAAAGATTATTATTATTATTAATAATAATATGATTACATCTATGTCAGGTATAATAATCTATTATGAAATCAATGTCAGCCAGCAGTTACAGAAGTTTAACACCCCAAATGTGGCAGTCACAAACATACAAAACACAATTACAAACATACAAAACACAATTGTTTGTTTCTCACCAGAGGCACCCCAAATCTTTTCAAACACTTTGTCATAAGTATGTCTCGTTGTCATTTCCAATGAAAGTCTATCAAGGAGGTCTGTTTTTGAGCCAATGGAATCAATCCCACATTCCTTGCACAGCTTTCTTATCACTGACACCTAAAAAGCAAAATACAGTGGCAACAAAAATAATCTTACATACTACCTAACAAAGATAAACCTGGCGCTAGTTGTAGAAATGAGAAATAAAATGTACTTTACCTTTTTCGTATAAAGCTAATTTTTAAGCCTATCTTCAGAGACAGTTATATCACAAATCTCATCTTTTTGGGTTGGTGGATTTTCTCAAACTCTGTGTTGAGACACTGATTTGACTTGCGTGTATGTCTTCCAATGCATGGTGCCCAGAATTGGTAATTGGGGTGAACAGTTAAGGGGTTGTCGCTCTGTCCTTAAATAACAACAGGAAAACAAAATGTTAACAGCAAACAGCATAACACATGTCAAGAGGAGGCATATAAAAGAAGAGACTTACTTTTTACAAAGCCACGACCAATCATTTGCAGGTCTCCCAGACGTCTTACATATCCACAAAGCCGCTAAAATTATTTGGCAGTGGTTTGATGTCACTCACTAATAACATAAAGGAAGCCAAAATATTATTAATATTATCTATAATTAAAGCCTGCTGTGGAAAAACATGCATATCCTGTGTCAAATGACCTGAAAGCATTATTTGCCCCAAGCACAGAAAATCTATTTGGTCCATGGTAGCACACTTAACTTGAATCTGTTTTATTGTGCAGCACATTGGTCAACTTCGGTTGAGTTAAATAGTGCTGTATAAATAAATTTGACATTGACTTACATGACATGTTGAATGCTCCCTTTCTGTGGAGATCCATGATTACAACGGCTGGATGATTCCCACATGTCACACGAGAGTATTCATACTCGTGTTTTGTGAGTGCCTCAAAATGGAGATAGGCGTGGAGCACTGTTTTAGCTGGAGGAAACTGTTCCCTTAAGGTGAGCTCCAGACACTCAACCACTCTTCCAACATTAGTGTGGACCTATGATTTGAGATAAGACAATCAATGATAGTTGCTATGCACTAATCGAAAAACTTTGCAAGGCACTACAGTGTTTTTTATGTAAGGTAACGGTAAATTTGCTTTAGATAACCTGACCTGTAGCATGTTTCTAATATAAAGGATCAAGGATGACATTAAAATTGTGCAGGCCATCTTTCCACTCCTGATACCTGTAGTGGATTCCACATTGGTGGCAACATTTCGAGTAGGTAGAAACATCTGAAAAGTACAATGTTATAAAATTTGTGATACAATATCATTTAGTATATATACAGAACTAGTGCTATTTTATAAATCCTTAGAATTGCAGACATAAATCCCAGAAATATTTACCATGGATAATTCTTGTATTTGTAAAAATTTTGGCTTTTGATGTTATGAGCAGAGGGTCTGATAAGGATACATTTCCAGCACATCTATGGCAGAACATCTCATCAGGAATGAGGCTGGCTGGGTATGTCCTTGAAAATGAAGGCAGACCCAGGTGCTCAGGAATAAGAGCAGGGATGGTCTTCTTGTTCAAGGTGCAGCGAATCATAGATTCCAGCTCTTTTGTTGAGGCTCAGTCTGGAAAAGTGCCATTTCGCAATGTATTTATGGAGGCAGGATCTTCTTGACCTGGCACAAGGGCAATGCCAGGAGTTCTGCTTCACATCGTATGTGACCATTATTCTTCCAAGTTGGGCATAATATGATGCATGTGGCTCATAGACAGAAATGCATCTCTTGGAAGATGGCCTTGTAACCCTTGTTGTTACAGACAAGGGTCTGTTGTATTGGGTGGCCACTATTTGTCTTTGTAGGCAGTCTGTCTTTCTTTCATTTCCGATTCATTTTAACTCAACCATGTCTGTCAGGGTACTTTCAGACAGAGTAAGAGCATCAGCATAGGATCCACAGTAGTCTAGTGACCTGAGGTGATAGCATCTGTAGTGGCTTAGTCCACTTCTCCGAGCTAAGTCAATGTCCACTTGACAAGTTAGCAACTCACATCTGACATTCTGCTCTGCTCCCCAGACTTTGTAAACAACATGGACCGGAACACTTGTAGAAAGAAAATGTTTCTGGACTGCATAGACACCATTAGCTTGGTCTATGCAGTCAGAATAAAGGTGATGACTTGCTGTAATTTCGTCTCTACAGTTTGTGTGTTTTCTCCCCATATGTTTTCTTTAAAAAAAATTTGAATGGTATGTGGTAATGAGGGCATTTTGCCTTACTGTTACGTAGCTGTGGTCTACTGATGAGTGGCACAGCAGGCATGTTGTTGGTGTAGCTGTAGTCAGAGGTGGCACAGCGGCAGGCATGTTGTTGGATGTAGCAGTGGTCAGAGGTGGCACAGCGGCAGGCATGTTGTTGGATGTAGCAGTGGTCAGAGGTGGCACAGCGGCAGGCAAGTTGTTGGATGTAGCAGTGGAAAGAGGTGGCAAGGCGGCAGGCAAGTTGTTGGATGTAGCTGTAGTCAGATGTGGCACAGCTGCAGGCATGTTGTTGGATGTAGCAGTGGAAAGAGGTGGCACGGCGGCAGGCAAGTTGTTGGATGTAGCAGTGGAAAGAGGTGGGACGGCGGCAGGCAAGTTGTTGGATGTAGCTGTAGTCAGATGTGGCACAGCGGCTGGCATGTTGTTGGATGTAGCAGTGGTCAGAGGTGGCACAGCGGCTGGCATGTTGTTGGATGTAGCAGTGGTCAGAGGTGGCACAGCGGCAGGCATGTTGTTAGATGTAGCAATGGTCAGAGGTGGCACAGCGGCAGGCATGTTGTTAGATGTAGCAATGGTCAGAGGTGGCACAGCGGCAGGCATGTTGTTGGATGTAGCAGTGGTCAGAGGTGGCACAGCGGCAGGCATGTTGTTGGATGTAGCAGTGGTCAGAGGTGGCACAGCGGCAGGCAAGTTGTTGGATGTAGCAGTGGAAAGAGGTGGCACGGCGGCAGGCAAGTTGTTGGATGTAGCTGTAGTCAGATGTGGCACAGCGGCAGACATGTTGTTGGATGTAGCAGTGGAAAGAGGTGGCACGGCGGCAGGCAAGTTGTTGGATGTAGCAGTGGAAAGAGGTGGCACGGCGGCAGGCAAGTTGTTGGATGTAGCATTGGAAAGAGGTGGCACGGCAGCAGGCAAGTTGTTGGATGTAGCTGTAGTCAGATGTGGCACAGCGGCTGGCATGTTGTTGGATGTAGCAGCGGAAAGAGGTGGCACGGCGGCAGGCAAGTTGTTGGATGTAGCAGTGGAAAGAGGTGGCACGGCGGCAGGCAAGTTGTTGGATGTAGCTGTAGTCAGATGTGGCACAGCGGCTCGCATGTTGTTGGATGTAGCAGTGGTCAGAGGTGGCACAGCGGCTGGCATGTTGTTGGATGTAGCAGTGGTCAGAGGTGGCACAGCGGCAGACATGTTGTTAGATGTAGCAGTGGTCAGAGGTGGCACAGCGGCAGGCATGTTGTTAGATGTAGCAATGGTCAGAGGTGGCACAGCGGCAGGCATGTTGTTGGATGTAGCAGTGGTCAGAGGTGGCACAGCGGCAGGCATGTTGTTGGGTGTAGCTGTAGTCAGATGTGGCACAGCGGCAGGCATGTTGTTGGATGTAGCAGTGGTCAGAGGTGGCACAGCGGCAGGCATGTTGTTAGATGTAGCAATGGTCAGAGGTGGCACAGCGGCAGGCATGTTGTTAGATGTAGCAATGGTCAGAGGTGGCACAGCGGCAGGCATGTTGTTAGATGTAGCAATGGTCAGAGGTGGCACAGCGGCAGGCATGTTGTTGGATGTAGCAGTGGTCAGAGGCGGCACAGCGGCAGGCATGTTGTTGGATGTAGCAGTGGTCAGAGGTGGCACAGCAGCAGGCAAGTTGTTGGATGTAGCAGTGGAAAGAGGTGGCACGGCGGCAGGCAAGTTGTTGGATGTAGCTGTAGTCAGATGTGGCACAGCGGCAGGCATGTTGTTGGATGTAGCAGTGGAAAGAGGTGGCATGGCGGCAGGCAAGTTGTTGGATGTAGCAGTGGAAAGAGGTGGCACGGCGGCAGGCAAGTTGTTGGATGTAGCTGTAGTCAGATGTGGCACAGCGGCAGGCATGTTGTTGGATGTAGCAGTGGAAAGAGGTGGCACGGCGGCAGGCAAGTTGTTGGATGTAGCAGTGGAAAGAGGTGGCACGGCGGCAGGCAAGTTGTTGGATGTAGCTGTAGTCAGATGTGGCACAGCGGCTGGCATGTTGTTGGATGTAGCAGTGGTCAGAGGTGGCACAGCGGCTGGCATGTTGTTGGATGTAGCAGTGGTCAGAGGTGGCACAGCAGCAGGCATGTTGTTAGATGTAGCAGTGGTCAGAGGTGGCACAGCGGCAGGCATGTTGTTAGATGTAGCAATGGTCAGAGGTGGCACAGCGGTAGGCATGTTGTTGGATGTAGCAGTGGTCAGAGGTGGCACAGCGGCAGACATGTTGTTGGGTGTAGCTGTAGTCAGATGTGGCACAGCGGCAGGCATGTTGTTGGATGTAGCAGTGGTCAGAGGTGGCACAGCGGCAGGCATGTTGTTAGATGTAGCAGTGGTCAGAGGTGGCACAGCGGCAGGCATGTTGTTGGATGTAGCAGTGGTCAGAGGTGGCACAGCGGCATAAATGGTGGATGAAACAGGACACCATAACCTACGTCTATTATAGACACCCCAGTCTCAGTTAAACTCAAGTGCTAATAAGGAAACTAATATCCTTCAAAAAGATCTCTTCAGTAAAACGGATAAATACAATAATACCAAGTAAAAAATAATAAAAGGAAAATACTTTTTGCAGTGGACATATGCTGAGGTAAGGGCAAAAATGTACAAGATACAATACATTAAATGGCAATATTTCTTCTTCGGTAGCAGAAATGAACTGCTGCAGATAAAGTTTGGTGGCATGTGTCATTGCATTAGTCATTACAAAATGTAGTGGAGTAAAGAGTACATTTAGCCTACTTATTCAAAAATGTAGTCAAGATGAGTGCTAATATCTCCAATAATATTTTACACCACTGGGTGGGAGTGGTGATATCAACGAGAGTCAAATTATTGGATTCCCATCAAGATCACAGGCAAAATAAATCATGTGAAATGCCCATGTTGTGAAGTTGTGTTAGCCTACAAAGTCTTAGGCCCTCTTGTGAATGTTTCATACAAATCTGAGTATGTTTTTATGGATCTGCTGTGATGTGTTGTGACTTAACACAGAAAAGAAATATGAGTCTGTTTTCAATTATAGAGAAATATAATCTCTTCCCCTTCCTTCCTCTGGGGAAACGCGCGTGGTGGTGGGTGTGTCGCGTGACTTGAAACTTTACGATGAGTTAAAGTTTGATCATGGCTGTGTGGACCCGCGCGGAAAAACAGGGTCATCTGGACCTGCTGTTAAGCGACCGCTGGGTTCGGGTCTCCGCCGAACTCACCCGGGACACTCTCACGCTCACGGCGGAAAACGAACCGAGCGGGCCCGCGGTCTATCCCGAGCACAACTTTAACTTAAAAAACGGCGTTTCCAATGGCAACGAACAGAACCGAGAGATTTATCCGAGCCGCGGACAGTACGACTGCCAGGGCCGGGTCAACGGGACGGACTCGGAATCCAGCTTCCCGGGTTATTGTGACTCGGAGGGGGTTCGAATGGTTCGGATAGTCAAGCAGGAGTCGGGTGGACTGGGAATCAGCATCAAAGGTGGACGGGAGAACCGTATGCCCATCCTCATTTCGAAGATCTTCCCCGGTTTAGCGGCGGATCAGAGTCGAGCATTGCGCGTCGGTGACGCCATCCTATCCGTCAACGGTAGCGACCTCCGCGAAGCCACGCATGATGCGGCGGTGCAGGCGCTGAAGAAAGCCGGAAAAGAGGTGACGCTGGAGGGTAAGACGATCACGCGAGCCGCGGGGATTCTGCGGGCCCGCGCAGAGCTCTGTAATGTTTACACCTAGAAAAAGGTTTATTTAATGACACAAACATCACCGTGTGTATGTCCAGCACAGTAAAGTAAGATTTACTAGCTTTTAAAATGTAGTTATTGTAGAACAATTAACATTAAGGTACAACTACACAACTTTTAACTACATAGTAATGGTATAATTCTTAGAATGATAATAAAAACAATAATCATTTGAAGAGAATGATTGCCTTTGGTCTGGTGTAGTTCCCCCATAACATCCCTCCCCCAATGTCAATAATATGAATTATGCCTCCATATATAATTATGGTGACAATTCTTGAGCAATTTCTCAAAGTTATTTCCACTGTCAAATAGACAAAAGGCATGTTTTCATCTTACCAAACGAACCATGTTACAGTGTATAACTGTCACATGAATCACATACAAAATATACAATAGCTAACATGACATTTTGTAACATGATATATTTGAGATTAGTATATATTAGCTATAATAATGTTCGATAAAAGTAAATGATTACTGGGAAACAATGTAGAAATACAATTTTCTATTTTTTCTGTTCTGACTTTTTTGTCTAATACAAATGTTAACCTACCAATTGTTCTGTCTTAATAATAAATGGGCTGCAGAGACTGCAAATCGTAAACCTGGAAGGATGGTCCAAAACTTTAACCCCCACCATTCATTAAAATGATGATAGGTTTGGGGTGAAAAGATGTGTACATTCAAATGTACATATCAATGTATTAAATTAATGTATCTTCAGAATCTTTCAGATATGATCATTTGCAGAGCTCCAAAGCCACCCCATAAATATACAGTAATTGTTCTCTTGTTCTGAACCTTTCAAACTATCGTCTGGTCTCCAGAAAAATCCTGCAAAATATTTGCTTTTCCACCATCCTCTGCATATTCGTACAGTTGTGTTCAAAATTATTCAACCCCCAATGCTGTTAATGTTTTTAGGGAATTTAGTGTACATTTGTAATTGTATTCAGAATGAAATCCTACAAGGACTTCTTAAAGAACCATATGCAACTAAAATGACATCAATTAGTTTTGTAATACAGTAGTAAATGTTTCTTTTGTGAATTCTTCATTGACATAATTATTCAACCCCTTAAAGACTACCACTCTGAAGAACAGCGGTTCAATGAAGTGTTTTCAATCAGGTATTGAAAACACCTGTGGATATCAGGGAGCAGCAACAAAGCCTAATAAGCACCAATTAGGCAGCTTTAAAATGACTGTGATACTCAGCTCCTTCTAGACATTTACTGGTGTGGTTACAAACATGGTGAGGTCAAGAGAATGGTCCAGGAAGACAAGAGAACAGGTGATTACTCTTGGCAATGGCTATAAGAAGATTGCAAAGATGTTAAACATACCAAGAGACACCATAGGGAGCATCATTCGCAAATTCAAGGCAAAGGGCACTGTTGAAACGCTACCTGGTCGTGGCAGAAAGAAGATGCTGACTTCGACTGCTGTGCGCTACCTGAAGCGTAGAGTGGAGAAAAGTCCCCGTGTGACTGTTGAGGAACTGAGAAAAGATTTGTCAGATGTGGGTACTGAAGTTTCTGCTCAGACAATACGGCGCACCCTGCGTAATGAAGGCCTCCATGCCAGAACACCCAGGCGCACCCCCTTGCTGTCCCCAAAGAATAAGAAGAGTCGATTGCAGTATACCAAATGTCATGTGGACAAACCACAGAAGTTTTGGGATAGTGTTCTGTGGACTGATGAAACAAAATTAGACCCATGGATCAACGCTATGTTTGGAGGAGGAAGAACAAGGCCTATGAAGAAAAGAACACCTTGCCTACTGTGAAGCATGGCGGGGGGTCAATCAAGCTTTGGGGCTGTTTTGCTTCTGCAGGTACTGAGAAGCTTCAGCGTGTGCAAGGTACCATGAATTCTCTTCATTACCAGGAGATATTGGATGACAATGTGATGCAGTCCGTCACAAACCTGAGGCTTGGAAGACGTTGGACCTTTCAACAAGACAATGATCCCAAGCATACCTCCAAGTCCACTAGAGCATGGTTGCAGATTAAAGGCTGGAACATTTTGAAGTGGCCATCGCAGTCACCAGACTTAAATCCGATTGAGAACCTCTGGTGGGACTTAAAGAAAGCAGTTGCAGTGCGCAAGCCTAGAATGTGACTGAACTGGAGGCTTTTGCCCATGATGAATGGGCGACGATACCCGTAGATCGCTGCAAGACACTTGTCAAGCTATGCTTCACGTTCAAAAGCTGTTATAACTGTAAAAGGATGTTGTACTAAGTACTAAGATTGAATGTCACTTGGGGGTTGAATAAAACTGATAATGATGTGAGCTCAGAAAAGACAATTGTGGTTATTTCATTATAAATGTTATGTTATATTTGTCTGACCTACACGTGCCTCTTTGATTTAATTGTAAGCAGGATGACCGAATGATCATAATCAATGTCAAACCGACCAAAACAATCAATTTCAGTGGGGGTTGAATCATTTTGAACACAACTGTATGATTTTTAAATCCAATTAATCGAAATATTCACAACTATTTCAAAAGATACAGTCTACAATATATAGCCTACATGTATTTATATTTTCACAGGTCTTGTTAGACATGACGTTCAGACCCACTTTAACACCACACTAAACCTTCAAATAATGCAGTGTTATTGCACTGAGGTAAGGGGAATTGTTTGGCAGTGTAAGATGATGTGTAAGTTGTGTCTGTTTTTTTGTTTGTGTGTGCAGTGAAGTACATCAGAGAGGTTTCCCCTCTCTTTAAGAAGTCCTCTGTGAGCACAGAGCCCTGGGAGGGCAATCTTCAGTCTCCAAAACACAGCAGCAGCGATGAGTCGCCCAAGAGTGGCGTGACCCGTGACAGAAAGATCATTCCTCTCAAAATGAGCTACATCAGCCGAAACCTTACAATGCCTGACCTAGAAAACAGGTGTTTTTCTGTGTGACAATGTTATAATGTCTGATGAAAGTATGCTCGGGATTGAGTACGTGACGGTAAATGTAACGCTTTTTTGCATGTGTTTTACAGGTTGTTGGAGCTTCACTCTCCAGACGGTCAGCACACCGTGGTGTTGAGGTGTAAAGACGGGGCCAGTGCTCACAGTTGGTTCACAGCCATTCACACAAACATCGCTGCGCTGCTGCCACAAACGCTCATCCACATTAACTCCTTTCTGAGTAACTCTAACACGCACTGCACGCTCAAACACATCGGCTGGCTGGCGGAGCAGGTATACACACTTTAGCATTGTCTGGTAAATACATTCAGAGATTTACACAGTTTAACACAACAAAAGAAACATTTCTGTGTAGTGTACTGTGTGTCATAAAGACACTCTTTATGTTTGTTAGCTAATTGTGTGTGTGTTTTGTTTTGTTTAGCTTGATGACGGCAGCCGGCATCAGTATAGACGAGTGGTGATGGCACTAACAGAGAAAGATATTCTGCTCTTCCATTCAGTGCCGTGGACGTATGAGCACTGGACCACCCCTCTCCTCACAAACCCACTTCTTGCTACAAGGTGATCTCCTCACAGTCAAAATTTCTATGGTTTCATTTTTGCTTTTATCTACTGGGAAAGTTGTTTTTTTGTCAATTTGCCCTCTCATAAACCCTTACAAAGGAACTGCTTTCATCATCACACTGTTCTTCTTCTTTTTGTCTTTTATTAAAATAATCTGTTCCTGTCTGTAGGCTGGTTCACTCAGGCAGCATTCGCAGCTCTCCGGCTCTGGGTGGAGATTTGTTTTTTGCCACACGCACAGGCACAGGTCGAGGCATTGAGTCGCAGGTGTTTCGTGTGGAAACACACTGGGATTTGTCCACATGGACACGCGCGCTGGTGCAGGGGGGACATTCAGCTGCTGAGCTTATCAAAGAGGTCTCTATAGGTGTGTTTGTGTGTGTGTTTGTGTGTTTTTTCCCTTTCTGAGTTGAAAGTTCTTACGAAACAAAGAAATAATGGTAATATTTTTTTTATCTCTCTGTGTGTTTGTGTCATTTTTCAGGCTGTGTGTTAAACAGACAGAATGTGTGTCTGATCCTGCATTATGACAGAGGTTTCAGTGTCACACGTGAGTCCGGCGAATCAGTGTTGTTTCACTTTCCCTATGAGAGACTAAAGATGTCTGCAGATGATGGAGTCAGAAATCTCTACCTGGACTTCGGTACTCCAGAGGGGGAGATGGTACGATCAAACACGCAATACTTTTATGAAGTGGAGTTTATGAAGTTCAAGAGGCATATATGTCGTTATTAAAGTTGATATCGTTGGCCTCCTGAAATCTGGTTTCACAGAGATCTGTTTCTCAAACAAAATATAGAACAAACATGTATACAGTAATGTATACATAATATTTTACAGCAAAATCGTAATTATTTAAGTCTAGAAGTGAGATGAAAATATGCATAAATGTAGCACTTCGGCAGATATAATGAACTGCAAAAGGGGCTGAGGCACCTGAGCTCAACAGCGCCGTGTTATCCCAATGCAAATATGTGGTGAAAAACATTGAGTGTGGCAGATTTTGACAGATTGAGTACGATTTAAGGACAGTTTAACTACAACCATACCATGTTTAAACAATGCTTAATGTAGCAAAACCATGGTTCAATTTTAATTAACAACTGTAGTTAGCATGTTTTTATGGTTCAATTCTGGTAAAAATGCCAACATGAACCAACAGCCGGATTCTTATATAAATAAATCGGCATCACTTTACAGAGTGTATAAATACCTTAGTTTAAATGTGTTTTTGTGAAAAACTTTTAAATAAATAGGAATAAATAGGAAGTTCTACATTCCAGAAAGCGAAAGCATTGCAAAAGAACAAACAATTAAAGATAATTACAAAATATAGAAAAATAATTAGAATATATCAAATTAACAAAACATTGTGAATGTTACTGTAACTGCCAATAAATAGTTTGTTTTTGTTTGTTTTATTTAATAACCAATAGTCAGTTAGGAGACAGTTACAGTTAATTGTTCTGAAATTTTACTGAAATCGTCCACGATTTGAAACATTCTTAATCAAGAATAAAACAATATTATGTGCATTCTAAGATTACATTGAATGGTTGTATAGCCTGCCAATCAACATTAGAGGGCCACCTTCAGGCTGAATTACTTAAAGATGGATTCAGTATAGACCTTCATATGGTCTTTATAGATTTCATTCGAACTTTATGAATATATATATTTGTTTCTTCTTTTTGATAGGTTTTTGAGCTTCACTCGGGTCCAAAGCCAGTAGTCTTCGTGCTTCATTCGTTTCTTTCGGCCAAACTGGCCCGTTTGGGTCTACTCACGTAAAGATCAACAGGAAATGTTTTCGGCTTGAAGAGCCATTCACAAATTTCCTCAAGCAGTGTTTATAGGTATGCTTCTCTGTCAGCTGAATAGCCAAACACAGTTATTGAGAGGTATGTAAGCATATCCCATCAATCCTCAGATCAGGATCACCATGTTGTGCCTTCTCATCTATAGTAAACAAACCTTTGCTAACATTTTCTAGGCTTTAAGCCACAGTAAAGCTTTGCAGAGTAATCAAAATCCAAATATTATTCTTGTATTATCTATGTAAGGACAGTTTTACACATATGTAGCACACCTGCGTATTAACATATTGTATGATTTGCATGGCAAAGACTGTTATGTCATAATATGACTTTATGTATATGCATCATTGGATTATAGCCGTAACAGAGAGACAGAAAACATTCCCTCATGAATGACCAAAAATGTAAAAGCTTCCCAAAGTTAAGCATCCAATCTTTTTTTTAGTGTTATTTTAATTTTTATAATCAATATTTATAACCTTATAAAGTATAGGAATGTTGTATATCTGTTACTACACACAAGACGTTTATGTCCAGACCAGCTTTAGGCCTTGATTTAGTTCACATGGATATTATGCCTGTTTTTCAGTATTAGATTAGTTTTTGTTAGCACTGACATAGGATCTGCTCTGTTAAGGCAAGTTCACTGGACTTCAGTATCATGTATATCAATTATAATGTAACTATATATACACAGTACTTCATTTTATTTATTGAATGCAGTGTAGTTACACAATTTATTGGAGTTTTTAAATAGATTTTGAGTAGTATCTCAGGTAGTAGGTATCACATTCACTTTCACTTGTCATAGTTCCGTCTTGAATGGGGTTGTTGTGGTATTGTGGAGAATGAGATGGTGTATCATGTTGTTCTTACCTTGGTGAGTCTGCTTGTTTGTTTTTGTTTTGTCCGTTAAACCATCGTGGCACAACGAAAGTCATTCCTTTGTAGGTCTCATCATGCACATTGGAGGCAGAAAAAAGGTTTTGTTAGAAACAGTTGGGTAAAAATAAACGGGAGACCATACAAACAGCATTCCCTCTTGAGTGTGAGTACTGCACAACAACAATTTCATCAGCAATATTAAGAATAAGACCAATATGTATTTTATTTGCACATATATGTAACTACACAATATGCCTAGTTTAATACCGTTCAAAAACTGTACTGTACGTGTACACGTACACATTTTTCTTGCAAACTTCAAGCGCTCTTAAACATTTGTATTGTTTGTATATACTAACCTGCATATAGTTTTATGTACATGGATCCTCTCAGTGTTTAAGGTCTTCATTACAATGAATTATGTGATGCTTCGGCATATCATATTATTGATATTTCTTTTACTCTGTTATGCTGATATCTCAGTTCCCATGTTATTGTCATCTAAGGACTGATTTTCTTCCTGAAGACCCATTGTGTTGTGTCTAAGTGTTTTAGAAACATATTTTCTAACGGAAAAAAAACTCGTCCCCTAGATTAATTGCACTTATATAAGTGATATGTTTGAATATGTCAGCCTGATGTCTGACATGATCAATTGCTTCAGACTATGAATGTACTTTATAGATACATGCCTCATTTCATGAATATTGTTATTATAATCCTCACTTTTTTTTATTATTAGCTTAATTCTTACTTTTGAAGATTAAGTCTAATAGTTTAAACCAAAGGTCATTTGTGGCAGCTTGCGATACACAATCATATCTTGCAAATATTCGTGTGATTACTCTCACAGCCTTTAACCTGCAGCTATGCAGTATGTCTGTATGTGAATATCACAAAAAATAAAAGCATATGTTTATTAAATGCCTTAAGTCTATGAGATCAGTTTTATGTAATGATTACAGAATTTTATACAGTACAATTACATGGTTACATTACATGGTTGCAAAAGTAAATTGACACACAATCTTGTGGATTCATCTATGGACAGGAAAAATCATCTGTGTTTCCCTATTGGACTATCATTTCATATACAGTCAGGTCCATAAATATTGGGACATCGACACAATTCTAACATTTTTGGCTCTGTACACCACCACAATGGATTTCAAATGAAACGAACAAGATGTGCTTTAACTACAGATTGTCTGCTTTAATTTGAGGGTATTTACATCCAAATCAGGTGAATGGTGTAGGAATTACAAGTTTGCATATGTGCCTCCCACTTGTTAAGGGACCAAAAGTAACGGGACAGAATAATCATCATAATCAAACTTTCACTTTTTAATACTTGGTTGCAAATCCTTTGAAGTCAATTACAGTCTGAAGTCTGGAACGAATAGACATCACCAAACGCTGGGTTTCAGCCCTGGTGATGCTCTGCCAGGCCTCTACTAGAACCGTCTTCAGTTCCTGCTTGTTCTTAGGGCATTTTCCCCTCAGTTTTGTCTTCAGCATGTGAAATGCATGCTCAATCGGATTCAGGTCAGGTGATTGACTTGGCCATTGCATAACAGTCCACTTCTTTCCCTTCAAAAACTCTTTGGTTGCTTTTGCAGTATGCTTTGGGTCACTGTCCATCTGCACTGTTAAGCGCCGTCCAATGAGTTCTGAAGCATTTGGCTATATATGAGCAGATATTATTCCCCGAAACACTTCAGAATTCATTCTGCTGCTTTTGTCAGCAGTCACATCATCAATAAATACAAGAGAACCAGTTCCACTGGCAGCCATACATGCCCACGCCATGACACTACCATCACCATGCTTCACTGATGAGGTGGTATGCTCAGGATCATGAGCAGTTCCTTTCCTTCTCCATACTCTTCTCTTCCCATCACTCTGGTACAAGTTGATCTTGGTCTCATCTGTCCATAGGATGTTGTTCCAGAACTGTGAAGGCTTTTTTTTAGATGTCGTTTGGCAAACTCTAATCTGGCCTTCCTGTTTTTGAGGCTCACCAAGGGTTTACATCTTGTTGTGAACCCTCTGTATTCACTCTGGTGAAGTCTTCTCTTGATTGTTGACTTTGACACACATACACATACCTCCTGGAGAGTGCTCTTGATCTGGCCAACTGTTGTGAAGGGTGTTTTCTTCACCAGGGAAAGAATTCTTTGGTCATCCACCACAGTTGTTCTCCGTGGTCTTCTGGGTCTTTTGGTGTTGCTGAGCTCACCGGTACATTCCTTCTTTTTAAGAATGTTCCAAACAGTTGTTTTGGCCACGCCTAATGTTTTTGCTATATCTCTTATGGAAAACAGCCTAATGATCTCTCTGATGGGTTTGTTTTGTTTTTTCAGCCTAATAATGGCCTGCTTCACTGATACTGACAGCTCTTTGGATCTCATCTTGACAGCAACAGATTCCAAATGCAAATAGCACACTTGAAATGAGCTCTGGACCTTTTATCTGCTCATTGTAATTGGGATAGTGAGGGAATAACACACACCTGGCCATGGACCAGCTGAGAAGCCAATTGTCCCGTTACTTTTGGTCCCTTAACAAGTGGGAGGCACATATGCAAACTGTTGTAATTCCTACACTGTTCACCTGATTTGGATGTAAATGCCCTCAAATTAAAGCTGACAGTCTGCAGATAAAGCACATTTTGTTCATTTCATTTGAAATTCATTGTGGTGGAGTATAGAGCCAAAAATGTTAGAATTGTGTCGATGTCCCAATTTTTATGGACCTGACTTGTTTGTTCATAAATGGATTCTCTCACAGGCCACATAAACATAGTTTTTTGTGGCTCATTGTCTGTGTTACATGCCAGATAAATATGTTGCTTTCCAACAATTTGCATATATAATATTTAAGATGTAGTGCTAATCAATATTCTGTTTGGTTGCAAAAGTAAGTTTTATTCTGACCATTTAGATGGTATACACATAATAAATGTATTGTGTTAATACACACTACCAAGTTTACAATAAATTCTATTTATATTTTACCACAAAAAGACAGATAGGGAATAAAAACACATCTGTTTCCGTGTGGTAAAGGGAACAAGGAAGCACGTTCTGCTTGTAAATGAGATGAGGTGTGTCAGTGTCCTGCATCTATCCATCTGCAATCAGTGTCTTAGAAGCCTTGTAAGTGTCTGACTCGTCACCAGATCCTCAACATCATTTGATATAAAAAACCTATAACACCATTCCGGTAAAAAATCTTGTAAAATCGTTTTATCACCATTACTAGATCCACCGATAACACTGCGCAAGCCATCTACACTTAGAGTAAAGGTGGTTAAAAATTTCAGAGGTCACATGCGAATGTAGTGGAGAAATGAAATGAAATCACTTTAATCTTTTTGCAAGTGAAATGATTTTTGTGATGTCTAACATTTATTTGTATTCCTTTGTTTAATCTTTATTTTTTATACTTTTTATTATAACATTTTTAAAGGTCATTGATAAAAAGTAAATGTGAATGAGTCAGAATGACATTCACTGTAACATGTAGGTAATATTTCATTTTTGTTGTGTGGTTGTTATTATAGTTATAAAATAGTTAGACGTTATAATATGACCGTATAATGAATTGAAAAATATCAGGTTCTTATCAGATGATCAATTTATTTTGAGGAAATTTGATTTTATTTATATTTAGTTCTGTTAAAAGCCTGTTAACAATAACAATATTCAGGTCATTAAACAGCAACAGGGTAATACTGTGTGTCAACTCACAGGCTCAAGTTGATCATTTTCAAAATGTTTTTACAGAAGCAAGGTCAAAATCAGCAGTGATAAAAGCCAGAATATTAAATGATATATTTAGGCCTTTATGGGCTTTGAAAACTAAAAAGTAACGGAACTGACCTCCATCGTTTGTTTCCACGGTACAGTGCTTGTATAGATGTACCGTCAAAACATTATCAGCTTCCGTTTCCTCTAAGAACTGTAACGGTGCTTAGTTATGTCTCATGTGAATCTTTATTAAATGATGCGTTTTTGTTCGTTAATTAACGAGGAGTTTTAATATTATTCATTAAAGTATCAAGACACTGGAGGGAAACGTCAAGCGCGTGAGATGAAATGACAACGTCAACACTGCAGGTTAGCATTAGCATTAGCGCGATCACTATAATTTAATGAGTAAAACATTTAAAACTATTTGAATGCTCATGTAATACTGAACTTTAATTAGTGTGACACGTAACAAGGTCTGAACCGCTTTAAAGTGTGTGTTATATTTTTCTACTAGTTGCTGACGCTGATGGTGTAAACACCATTATTGATTGTTCATGTGTCAGATATAATCGGATATAAAATGACAAGCAAATTGTGCGTTCAAGTGTAAATTACATTTAGCTTAAAGTTGTATTATAGATTCTGTTGTTTTATCTGACCGAGCACTAAAATGGATGATTCAACGCCTGCTTTATTATGCTTATCACTAGGGATGGGAATCGAAAATCAACTCGAACTCTGGAATCGGAATGGGTTAATAACTTAATATAAGATTAATATGTCAGTTTCTCTGATTAGTTCATCTTAAGGAACGTGCATGTGTTAATTATATGCGTATATCTCAATAAAAGCCCTCTATTAAAAATGAACCATAGTTTTACTATAGTAGTCTAACGGTGATATTTGTAGTTCAATTATGATATTACAAATTGTTATAACAGTGCTCATAAATACATATACATTTTTTGCAACCAGTAAATAAGCAGGTTAAATTATCATACAGGTGATATCAATGTTTTACTTCAATTAGATCACAAAATCTCTTTATACTCTCTGACGTTCAGAAAGCGATCGAGCTGGTGACTAAAGCCACAGAGGAGGACAAAGCCAAGAACTATGAAGAGGCTTTGAGACTGTACCAGCATGCTGTGGAGTATTTTCTTCATGCTATAAAGTGTGAGTGCCTCTCAGTAATCTGTTAGTGAACTACGCATTCTGCATGTGGTTAAAGGGATACTTCACCCAAAAATGAAAAATCTGTCATCATTTACTCTCCTTCGAGTTGTTCCAAATCTGTATAAATGTCTTTGTTCTGATGATTTTTTAATATGACTTGATTTTGTATCTCAGATGAAGCACATAGTGACAAGGCAAAGGAAAGCATACGTGGGAAGTGTATGCAGTATCTTGACAGAGCAGAAAAGCTCAAAGACTATCTGAAGAACAAGGAAAGACAGTGCAAAAAACCAGTGAAGGAGACTCAAAGCAATGACAAGTACTGTTTGATTTGTTATTTGTCCTGATGGATGTTGGATTGTATTGAATAGTGGGAATTGCCAGTTATTCTTCTAAATGATCTGTTTGTTTTTTGTAGAAGTGACAGTGACAGTGAGGGAGAAAATCCAGAGAAGAAGAAACTTCAAGAGCATCTGATGGGTGAGTGTGTCACAAATCATTAGTCTTTAGTTATCGTACCATTAGTGCACACTTGCAGCTTTTTATGATGATGATGGTTAGATGTATGTTTGTGTGTTCAGGTGCTATTGTGATGGAGAAACCTAATGTGAGGTGGAGTGATGTAGCTGGACTCGAGATGGCAAAAGAAGCCCTGAAGGAAGCTGTGATTCTTCCTATCAAATTCCCCCATCTGTTCACAGGTCTTTTGAAAAGTGTTTTTAGCTAACTATCTAAAAAATACACATGACCATTCAAGCATTTCTCATGATTTCATATATATTGTAATGAAGGAAAGCGTACTCCATGGAGGGGCATTCTTCTGTTTGGGCCCCCTGGCACAGGAAAGTCTTACCTGGCCAAAGCGGTCGCCACCGAGGCCAATAATTCCACCTTCTTCTCTGTATCATCTTCTGACCTCGTGTCGAAGTGGCTGGGCGAGAGTGAAAAGTAAGAGCTTCTATTCTTGCTCTAAACATCTGCATGTAGTTGAGGACTCTATGAATGATTGATTTCGTGTTGCAGACTGGTGAAGAATCTGTTCGATCTGGCTCGCCAGCATAAGCCCTCCATTATCTTCATAGATGAGGTGGATTCTCTTTGTGGATCCAGGAATGAGAATGAAAGTGAAGCTGCACGGAGAATCAAAACAGAGTTTCTAGTGCAAATGCAGGGTAAGAAACACTCTTCTGCGGTGGAAAAAAAAAAACTTGAGTACTCTCTGGCACGGTGCAGTACAATGTCCAAAACAGAGCAAAATGCAGTTGGCTATTGGAAGTGTTCAATGGGTCTTTTCTCATTGGCAGGTGTTGGTAATAATAATGATGGAGTTTTGGTTCTGGGTGCTACCAACATTCCCTGGGTTCTTGATGCTGCTATCCGCAGAAGGTAAAACGGATATTTCCAGCTGGAAATTCTGCTGGAAATTCACTTCCTGTCTAAAGTCCAGGGCTGTACAATGTGACATAAATATTGTGCTTGCCACCGAAAAAATTGGTCTGTGCTACGAATATATTTATTTGTGTAGCTTGTGTGCGATACAGTTTGGCAGGTGCATAAGACAGAGCCGCTTGTTTGTGTGAAGTGCGATTGTCGTTGTGCTTGTTCGTGCGTGAGGTTAACTAATGGAGCACCACTATTTAATTTCGTTTTATTTCGTTTTTGCAATTAAGACTTGAAAGCGTAAAGGGCGCTCTCGCACAGAAACTCAAGATGTACCGCAGAAGATGTACCACAACACGCATACACTGAGGGAAATAATTATTTGATCCCCTGCTGATTTTCTAAGTTTGCCTGCTTACAAGGAAATTAAAGATCTTTTTTGTTAGGTTATTTTAAATGATAGAGACAGATTGTCATAAAAATTCAGGGGGAACTTTTTTATATGAATGTTATAAATTGATTTGCATTTCATTCAGTGAAATAAGTATTTGATCCCCGATCCGCCATGGGAGCGCAATTGGCTCTTAAAGGGACTGGGAGACGAAACTCTGATTGGTCTACTGCACGTTTTGCCCAAAACACACCCAGGACTCTATAAGAGAATAGGGACAACCCTTTTAGACCATGCGCATGGCGCGCTGACTGTTTTCCGTCCGATAACTAGCAAAAGTGGATTCGGACACACCTACTTGCACCATGCGCTTTAGACCATGCACATAGATCGTTAAAATAGAGCCCCTCGTTTTCAGACCAGCACCCCAATGGGTGGAAATGCATTTGCCATTTAAACATGACGTGAAAATGATAACTGTGTTGGACTGCTAGAAAAAAAACACTTTTTAAAAATAAAATTCAGGCCCAATTTTTGGGAAGGATGCAAACTGTACCGAAGCAAGGTATGCGTTGTAGAATTCCATTTAGCAACATTATACAAATTGATTAATTTATCTGCAAACCCCCACAAAGCAAGCCCACATTTCTTAAAGTGGCTCGCGCACTGCATTGTTTAAGTAGCCTTGAAGTACATATTATCGAGTCAATAACATTTTATATCCGATTTGTATCTGAGCTTTGGAAAAATATATTGTCAGTACTGTATGTATATTTGTATAAAAAAATGATGTATTGCACTACAATATTTCACTTAAAAAAAGATCAAGTATCTAGGATTAAAATCAAACTTGCATTTGTAGCCATTTCCCAGTGAACAAGCCATAGGACAGTGGCAAAGACCCAGATAAGATCTGCTGCTCAGTATTTTATCTCTGCAGGTTTGAGAAGCGCATCTACATCCCTCTGCCTGAGGAGCCGGCACGGGCCTCCATTTTCCGCCTGCATTTGGGTAACACGCCTCACAGTCTGACAGAGGTGGACCTGCGACAGCTGGCCCGCAAAACAGATGGGTACTCTGGAGCTGACATCAGCGTCATAGTACGAGATGCCCTCATGCAGCCCGTCAGGAAAGTGCAGTCTGCTACACATTTTAAAAAGGTAACACTTTTTTCCACTGCATTTATGTAGAAGGCAACATGTGGGCAGCAAGATCCAGCCAAATGTTTTGATTGAATACAAAGAAACTGTTTTAGGTCAGTTTACTGTTTCAATAGTCACTGATATGATGTAAATCTTTACAGCTCAATGTCATTGTGATTCTACAGCCCATTGTTAATTCTTTCAAACTAAAAGTGGCGTTATAGCTTGAACGAAATGGAAGAACGAACTGCAGTGACTTTTTTTTAACACAATCTGGCCCACCCTAAGTCAAAGTGTACTTTGTTTCACTATTTTGCTGCAGTACATCATAGAACTTGACATTTTACTCTAGAATATGCTGTTTGCGCTCCAATTAAAAAAAGAATACTTATGTGACTGAAATGTTTGTTTAAATAAAGGTGAATGTTTATGAAGTCTCTTCGCTCTTCAGGTGCGAGGACCCTCTCGCAGTAACATTACGTTGATGGTGGATGACCTCCTGACCCCATGTTCTCCTGGTGACCCTGACGCTATAGAGATGACCTGGATGGATGTACCTGGTGACAAACTACTGGAGCCCATAGTGTGCATGGTGAGATCCTTCTGTCACACACTTTAACACCATTTTTGCATAGCCAAGCATGCGATTGTTCGGCTGCCCCCTTGTAGCCGATTATTCGTTATTCCATTAGAAGATGAACACATTTTTTTGAGGTCAATTTGATTTCTCCCGAGGTTTATATATATTTTTTTATACATTATTGGAGTTTGGGTTCCTCGCCACAGCAGGGCAGTGTTGGCTTGCTCACCGAGAGACTGCGTTTGTTAATTTATTAGATATTATTTATTAGATTGATCTTGCTTGGTCTATAAACACCATCCACTGTGCTGTAATATCATAAATGTGCAAATAGTCGACTAAATGAACGACTACTATTCGACTACAAAGATCTCTTGTCGGGGCAGCCTTAATTGTTAGCATACATTCTGTTTTGCTTACCAAGAATTGTAAGAAAGAGTGCTGGACATGTAAAACAACTAACCACATCTGTTATTTCTGTTTACAAAACTAGATTGTGACATTGTATTTGCATCTGTGTGCTTAAATGGCTCCTTCTGTTTGTGCAGTCTGATATGCTGCGCTCACTGACAACCACACGGCCCACCGTCAACACAGAGGACCTGCTGAAGGTCAAGAAGTTCACTGAGGATTTCGGACAGGAAGGCTGAACCACAATACATACCTGCACTCCAAACATTGATTCATTTGTAGCTGTCTCAACCAAACCAGGACTACCTGCTTTCAAAAGGCAACGGTGAACATCAGCATGTTATCTGATCTAATGTCTCTAATGGCCCAACACTACAGAACATTTCAGAGTTTTAACTGACTGGCAAGATAGGTGTGTTTATGCTTACTAAATTGTGTTTACTTAATCAGATTTGTTGAAGCATATGTTCTGTACATAGTATTGTTTTGTCTGTTTTCCCCTGTATCCAGACGAGTTAATTAATTGTCCAGTGAATTACAGCTAAAAATAATCTCATCGATATTTATTTTAATTTATCCGTATTACTTTGATTAAGTAAGGAAATGTGACAGATCATATTGAGCTTTATTAATATCTATTGTGTCCAGCACTTTATCAGATATACTTGGACTAAGTAAATCATCTCATGTCTGCATTCATATATCCATGCTCGCTGATAAATTGTTTTCCCAGGGGAGTTTAACAAAATTGACATTTTTCGTATTTATTGACAGTGTTATTTTGATTTATGCGTCTACGATTCACCTGCAGAGTACTGCTGAAGCCGATATGTTATCATGAAGGCATGTTAAATGCAGTGTTACCGCAGCACAGCATGATTTGTCTCTGTTATTCCTGAAGTTAATATCTGTAAATCTGGAGGTTGAAGTACACCATTGTTCTGAACTGATAAAGCTTATTTGTGTGAAGTTATTTGTGTACTGTACTCGGTGTGCTTAAGGTTTATATGTGACTTATATGCAAATTTGTCTTATGGTGTGACAGCGATAATTTAGAAAAAAAAACTAACAATGAAGATACGTCATATCCTATTTTATACAATAAATATATTAATAATATAAAACATTGTAATAATATCAGTTTGTTTTTAATTGTTTTGCTATGTCACACCATAGGACACATGTACGATTTATTCATGAACTACCCATGTTCACTACATCCCAGTTATAAAAACTGAAATAACTGAAGGCCACTGTTAGAACCAAAGATTTTACTCCTAATTTGCTCAATTATTTAAATGTATCAAATTCAAAGGGTTTTTAGATTATTTGGAGGAAATTTAACATTTAAATGTTATTCATAGTTAAGATGAACCTGTACCATCTGGGTTGTAAATCCAAGAAGGCAAGCACAATGGTCAAGACGTTTATTTGGGTAACTGTTTCTTCCTTGTTTGCCAGGTCAGACTGATCTATTGGTATTGATTCACTGCCTGTTATCTATAACTATGGGTCTGGTTGCTGTATTGGATTGCTGCTGTTGCTATTAAACTTCTGCGTATGGTTTCTACGTATGTGGAGTCCCTCACATACTGTATAATGCATTTCTGTCAATAGATCCTCCAAAAAATTATACACAGAGACTCAATAATTAAAATGAAAAATTATATTTATGCATTTGTGTAGCATCGTGTGCTGTGTTAGGCTTACTGAGTCACCAGTCCATAGCACCTATGCTTTCTTGCCTCATTTGGTTAAAATGTCTGCTAACTGACTAAATGTAAATGTGATATCTCTGACACCACAATGCAGGGTTTCAAACCCCAGAGTTAAACGTGGTGCTAAACTCATTTCAAAAATGCCCGGGAATAAAAATTGCACTTAATCCAAGGTTATGTATAGTGTAAAACAAGGCCTAACGTGACAAATAAACTTCCAGAAATTACGCTCTTAGCAATAAAATAAGAAGCAGTATAGAAATGTATAGGCCTAGTTGTAAAAAATAGTTGAATACTTTTTTGGCTGGTTCCCAGTGCAACATATGAATTAAATGTTGTGAGGTATTTCTTACACTTTTGGTTACAATGTCATTATGCACTGCAAATGGCAGATTATAAAGGGTTCATAAAGGGTAACTTTAAAGTCATGCAGAATATGTGCTTAAGAAAATTAATAAACAGTCAATATGCCAATAATAGGCATGCTAATAACAACTAGTTTATAGTGAGAATTGCCCTCTTCACTGAAGTGTAACCCAATATTCTTCATACCTAAAAGAAAGAAAATATAAAAGTAATATTAATTTAAACATTCAAAATCATTAAAGCTCTTTAAAAGATATGTATGGAAAATATCCTAAATGCAAGACACAAAGCTAAGACATGTCATGTAAAGTTTACTTATTTTATATAATTTCATACTTTATTTCTTTGGAAAATCCTGTATAGTAAATAGTGCAGCTTCAATGCACTTTACGAATGCGTTTACCCTAAATTATATTTTGGATTTGATCACAAGGCACTGTTGCACTTGCGTTCCTGTGGCTGGCAGAGCATGACACTCCTGGGATCAAAAAATAGGTAATATTTATATCGATACTGCTATTTGCTTATTTTTAATGGTACAAAAAGGCAAATACATTTTCATGTTACTGATGCTTTAGCTAGGGTAGAGATGGTAAAATGATCCTAAACATCCTAAAGTCACATTCATTTGTAACCTGTACAAAAACATTCCGTATAAACACATGATAAACATATTTATCAGGCAGCAGAATGGTTTCATATTTTGCTCCGTTTAGACTGTCTTTCAGCTGCAGGTCCAGCACGTTTGTTTCTGTGATGAGGGAATGTGGGCATCAGCTCCGGTTCACACGCTGCAGAGTAAAACAAGAGAACAAAGCTTCTTAAAAGTCTCGCCAAACTTTAAAGCTAAATAAAGAAAGTTAACTTACGCAAAGGCTTTTCCTTGAAGTAGGAGCTTTCTAAACATTCTTTAGCTGTGGCTCTATAAGAATCAAAGAGGTGAATAATATATTCATTATGGTTCAAAACCCAATTACGAATTCATAAAACACTGTGTCTATTTGTAATTTTTATTTTCTATTTGTACATTCTTAAGATGTATTGTTTTGCATAGCTTAATTAGCTTATACAAGTTAAGCCTGTCAAGATGCAGCAGTGTTGTTAGCGGAGAACTGTCTCTCCTCGTCGAGTCTGGTCCTCATATCATTGTAGTTTTGGTTCCTTACGTGCACGTGTCTGCGTTTGCTTTCTCCCTTACCTTTTCTATTTCATATTACTTTTATGGTTTATCTTATTTTTTGTGTTGTATGTTGTTTTTCTGAGCTATGGTTTTCTTGTACATCTGCTTTAACGCAATGTAAATTGTAAGCGCAACATCAACAAGCATGAAAACAACACTAAAGCTATGATAACAGTTTTTTATGTGCAGTTTATGACAAATTAACAAATGAATAATCATTTTATTTACATGCAAAAGTAAAAGCCTTTGCACGAAGAAGAGCATGATCATATACTGTAATGCTAGCAAAAGGATGAGAGAAAAAACAGATGCTATGTCAATTGCGTTAAATATTTTTTAACACGTTGATCTGAAAAAATAATCTCATGCATTAACAGGTTCTTTTTGACAGCATTTATAATTTCACAATGAAATAAAAATAATACTGGTTTAATTTATTCTTTAGATTTGGACTAACATGTTCAGTTCTTGACAATAAGGACTGGCTGGGGCCAGCATGGGAGACTTTAGGGGCAGTTGCCCGATCGGGCCAGTTCTGTATCGCCACGACAGTTTATAATTTGCAGGTTTTTAAGCCTTGCCATATTCTCAAAACAACGGAAAAGAGATCTCGATTCGGTTCTCACTGACCGTGTGTAAGCTTTACGATTTATGCTACCCATCAAATTTTGCTACCTTCGATTTGTGATTAGGTTGGGGGAGGGGCAATTTAGGTGTAAGTGTTGTTTTGTATGGAGGTAGCAAAATTTGACAGGGAAGCACAATTTGTTAAGAGCACCGGAAAGCCGTGTCACCAACAACCCGCAAAATACTGAATTGAGTCCTCTTTCAAGTCTTCTTAACAAACATATCCACACAAAATGCTCATATTAGCATGTATCCTTGTAAAAGTAATCCATTTATGTCTTAAGTAAACAGAAACGGTTTGGAAACAAAGCGCATGTTACAGTTTATTACACCCATGCATCTCTTAAAGGGACAGCAGCATTATAAACATCTCTGTTCTTATCGTTCATCAAACAACAAAGGACGAAGAGAAAAAACATTCACTGTTCCTGACTGATTACATCATGACTTTAGTAAGGTTTATATGGTATAGGACGTTAATGTTAATAAAGGCTTATTTTATATTTGGTTATTTAATTTCTGTACCATAACTACTATAAGATCAACCTGAAACATATAAACGTGCAGAAAGCCAGCTGTAGACTAACCTGCGTTGTGGGTTGTACATGAACAGAAGATTGAGCAGTCTCAGACCAGCTTCTGATAACCATGTGAACTTGTTCTTTAAGTTATTGTAGGGCTGCTTCCTAATACTGTACTGGCCGACCAACGGCAGTTGAGAGAAACCCTACAAATCCCAAGAAATCCCACTGTTATTCCCTTTATCAAACAATATCAACGTCAATACCAGTTAAGTAACTGTCACAATTGTTTTCTCTGGCATATTTTCTGACTGAAAACATCAAATGCTTTCTCCATTTTTGATATTCAAGACAAATTACCGGCCAGATGTTCTCACTGGGTGTTCCCAGGAGCTGTACGATCAAATCCACCTGCTGGATCTCTGATGCTCCAGGTAGAAGAGGTTTATGGGCAAGAAGCTCTGCAAAGATGCACCCAACTGCCCTACAAAACAACATTTAAAGAATATTACTACAAAAAACTCATCCAAGGTCTTATATAATGTACGGAACATGGTGGTTTTACAAAAGCCCAGGATCATCTATTCTAGCACCCTTCAGATCTCACCACATATCCAGAGCAGCGGTTTGTGTCTTGGTCCCTAGGAGGAGCTCTGGTGCCCGATACCTGTAAGGACAACTGTGTCATTGATAGGCAGAGGGATTTGGTGGATTAAACCAGATAAAACAGCTTGACAGGTATTAAGTCTGTCTGTCTGCTTACCACAGCGTGACTACTCGAGGAGTCATAGGCTGTAATGGAATTCCATAAACACGTGCCAGACCGAAATCAGCTGGAAAAAACATCAGACATGCTATCGATACACTATTCATAGTTTTATTTTACAATTTCACAGAATATGTGGTTTATTGTGCTGTTTCTTGACATGGGGGAGATTTTATGTGATGAACCTTAGTAAGTTGTTACGTTAACTTCAAGACAGATAAGCACACGTCAGACTTAACATACCACTAAGCACCCCCAAGAAATACAAACATATTCATCACTCACCTATCTTAACACAGCCCTTGTCTGTCATCAACAGATTGGAAACTTTCAAATCCCTTTCATAAACGCATAAGAGAAGATGTGAAATAACAAAAGACGACTACATATATAAAATGATTCATATCGCATTATCATTATCATTACTTTGGACTCATACGTTTGGAAAAGAGCAAGAGACCAAAATACTATAGAATTAGTTAAAAGTATGTGTTATCGAAGAAATTATTTTGGGACAAAAATGAGCTATGAAACAACGTAAGGCATCATAAATTAAAGGAGCAATGTGGAGAACACAAACTGACCTGTGAAGAATGAAGTTTTGATGTAAATATTCCAGTCCTTTAAGCAGCTGAAGAACTATACATTTTACCTAAAGAAAGAAAGTAAAAGAGTCAAGTCATATATACATTCTATTTATGTACTACAGCATGAAAAACATTTTGTCTTGATGAGAAATAAGACAAGATGGGTGCCACCAATCATACCTGAGCTTCAGAGAATGGTGACTGCATGTTCTCCAGCAGACTGGCCAAATCCTGCTCACAGTAACTCATCACCAGAAACAGGCTGATGGGAGAACCCACAAAATCAATGCAATACAAAACTTCAAACAAGCCAATGAAATGGTTCATATTTAAACATGGAAAATAAATATTTTTTTCATGTTTAACCTTTCCAAATGGCTTCCAACCACCACTTCCTTTAGCTCCACAATGTTTGGGTGTCTCAGTCGGATAAGAAGGTTGATTTCCCGTAAACTGCTGATTGGAATCCCTAAACACATGCACAGAACAACAAAATAAAATAAAGAAACAAATACATAACTTATGTTATCAAAAGTTTGATAAGTGACAGCCCCAGGTTCACTTAATGTAAATTATCCAGGCTAATATATATAGTTAGATTCTACAGTTGGCATGAAACGGAAGTTGCAATAGTGTAATGGCTTCTAGAAGAAGAAATGGGGAGGGGCTTGATTTCCACAATTGGGATTTGATTGGATTTTTGGAAGTCTGAAAGCCTGGCCACTGTACTGTAAATCAGTGTAGTGCCGCCCTCCCCTCCGGCGAGACATGCAAAGATTTCAGTGCTATTTTCACACTTGAATAACAATATTTAAGGTAGTAAACAGGTAAGGGTGGAATACTAACCATCTTTCTCCTTGTCCATTCGAACTTTCTTTAGAGCAACAATTTCATTTGTTCTTGTATCACGTGCTCGGTCTGTAAAATCAAATAAATAATCTTAATCTAAATCTTAATCGTAAAGAATCATTCAAATGACATAAAACATCTGTTTGAAAATGACTATCTGAATATACTGTATATGCTGCATATCAGAGGTGCCAGCTTATAATATTGAACTACTGGGTTTGACATTTACGGTTCAATACGCGTCTGTGAATTTGTGTTTAAATCATTTCTGTGGGTTTTATTTCTATTGGAACATTATAGTTCAGATACAGAAGTATGCAGGTGAAACTCACACACTATGCCATATGTTCCCTCTCCAATGCGATTCATCTTCTCAAATTCTTTCACACTCCGGCATTTTCCCAACTACACACACACAAATGCTGCAATTATTGTAACAGTCTCAAATTAAACAGGGCACACGTGATTTTAGACACTACGTCACCTTGAAATCATAAGGTTATCTGCCGTTTTAGTAAAAATTGAGTTATTAACATATTGACATCTGTGATAGCTTTTGGAAATCAAAAAGTTTTGTCTTGTGTAAAATTGAATGCAAAAACGTTGAACCCGAAACTGTGTTTACACGACACTGTGTTTACACCAGACGCGACGGGCGCCGGGACGCATCCAGTGTGGACAAAAATGAAAGATTATAATGGGTTCCAACGCGTGTATCGTGTTTTTTTGTAGTGTCGCGTAAGAACTCAAATCTGCTCAGAATACAGATGATTTACAACCTTATAATTCCAAGCAAGGCGACGATGGAAGTATTTAATGTGAACTGCACTGTGAGTAGCAACACTCTTCTCACCCGTTCACTCTGCGGTACTACAAACGTCTTGTTGGTTTTTAAAGATTTCAGCTTTAAGCACTCTAGATCGGTGTCTGTTGTGCTCTCCATCTCCAGTCATTCCAGTTAAATCACGTTTATTAAACAGGCTGCGTGATCACAAGGGGGAGAAAATAACTCCGTGAAAGTTAACATTCGTTCATGTTGACGTTCCTTTGGACGACTGTTTGCTTTCACGGAGTTAAATAGTATGCTGGTGCTGTATCAGACGGTACAGTGAGCTACTTTTTCATTTTGAATCCACCTATTTACATTCTTAACTATCTAATTTCATTTCAATGTATATTAAAGTTGGACAGCGTGACTGCTACTTTTCCATGTACTGGTCTGAATAAACCAAAACAGACCGACTGAGGTAAACTTCTAACCAATTTAAAGACGAAAGCCATTTAATGAATAAAATAATGACAGAATTAAAGCATTTAAATAGAAAAGATAACTTCCTGCGACTATCTGAAGGCTCCATGAATCACGTGACGCTCCAGTGTTTTGGACTTTCGTTGGCAGAACTCTCTCTATAAATGGCTCCAGGAGGGCCTGTCGCCTCACGTCAACTCAAAGTTATATTTTATTTCCGGCTCCTCTACGAGAAAAGAGTGTAAACTCATTCTTCTAAAGTTTCACATATCAGATCTGTTTCCCTTTCTTTTAAACTTTATACGTTTTCATCAATAGAGTATTTAAAGCGGGTTGTGCTTTATTATATTTGAGGATGGCTGCTGCAGTAGCAGCATGATCGGGTCAGGAATGAATAATATCATCATGTCATGTCGAGGTACAGAAGTAAGATTTGATGATCTCACGAGAGTCTTCCATACCTTGGCTTTAGTGGAATTGACGCCACTGGTTTGACGGATTCGTTTCTAGCGCCCCCTAAAGGAAAATAACGACAGCACAGTTCTACAATAGCAACCAGTAACATTTACCCTTTACTAATGATTACTTTAGAAGGCTTTAACTTTACAGTAAGCATGCGCATGTCATACCTCGGCAAATCAGGTTGTTCCCGGCATGAATCGACCTCGGCCGACAAACACGGGACTTCCACTTGGTCTCGGCTCTTTACTTACATCTTCTAATTTAAGACCAGCAGGTTTTTCTAAGAGGTTTTCTCGAGATGGAGCTGTGATGATGATGAGCGGCGCTGAAGCGTTATTTAATGATGAAGGTGATGAGGATGATGATGATGAGGATGAAGTTGATGTGACACCGCTGAGAGACTGTTCCTTTACTGGCAATGACAAAGTGATGAAAAAACACCGAGATCTATGTCTTAATCCTAATAAAATATAAATGTATCATTGGTTTTGCTTCCTTTTAATAGTGACTAACGTTACTAATTCACAATAATGCAAAATAAATAACGTATGATAAATATGTAGCAATAAAAAAATTCAGGTGTCCATATTACTCACCTTTCTTTCACCACCCGTTTCTTAAGACAATTTCAAAGTATATTACTAGAAAGGGGTACATAATTGTTAAATACTTGAAAAGCATTAAAAATCGTTTTAAGATAAAGTCAACCCCAGTAACACGTGTACATCTGAATGTCTTCTCTATCCGGAGATATTGTACGTGGAGAAAGCTTTTGTATGTAAGTGTGTGGTATTTATTTTTATTATGCTATTTATCTTTTTCTAACAACGATTAAATCCTTTTAAATTGGATTGCATTGAGTTTTACGTCAGAAAACAATACGGATTAACCTACATCCTAATTTATTACAGCACCACGGGAACATTCAGCATTATCATTTATACGGCTTATCTTTCATTATTATTTCTTCAGCAAAATTCTTTTAAATAAATGACTGTAAGGGGTGCCTTATAAAATAAACCTTAAAGGTTAGGATTGTGATACTTTCAAACAAGCCGAGAAAATAACTGAGGTTTACCTTGATTCACCTGCTTGCTCGGTGCAGAGCCCATTCCCCATCACTTAATGACATGAATCTATCTTCTGATCTCTGTCGTGTCTGTATATTGAATAGTTTGTTCATGATCAGAAGCGTCTAAATTCAGCGCGGTGACAGTCAATGTGACACTAAAGCCGCACTTTCCTATCTCACCGCTAGAGGCCACATCACCTGCCCTCTGACGTGAACTGCTTTTGAGTCCTTTCCCTTACCTGTATAATCGTTTTAAAATGTATTTCGTGCCAACTGCGGCAGAAATTTAAATAGGGATAGGACACATCAAGTTGTAGGCTACTATCGAGATGTGATTGTAGCTATTTTATCTATTGTGTTGTGTATATTGGCCATGATGTTTCATGAGGTGCTAATGTATTTTATTAATTGTATTTATTGTGTTCTGCAGGCTGTGTATTGGCTGTGCCTTGATGTCCAAGACAAATTTCCCAGAAATGGGACAATAAAGTGTATTCTGTTCTATTCCATTCCATTCTATTCTATTCTTTTATGGTATTAACAACTGCAACCAAGTGGCACATATAATGACAACCTAAGAACGTTTCATATAATAATATAAATATCTTAATTTAAAGTAATATCTCATCCTTAAACTCAGTATTACAATTTACAGAATCGCATATCAAATTTGAAGTAAAAGCTCTGAGGGAGCTGGTCATTACTGTCTTAAATGTGTGCGTCAGAAACCTCTTTTATCTTCTCCAATCATTTTCACATGAGTATTCAACTACAGTGCAGCAGCTGCATGTCAGGACCCGTGGTATAGACCGATCATAAAATAGGAATGTTTTTAATCAATTATAATGTCTTCTAGAATGGCTTATATAAGTTATAATTTAAAAATAAATATTTGCTATGTCATGTCAGTGTTATCTAATGTAAAACTTTCAAATTCTCAGTCCAAGATATTTGTCTGTATTGAAGAAGTTAAAAGATTAGTTCACCCCAAAATGACAATGGAAAAGGTGTATTGTTTATTCATCACATGTGACCTGTGTTATCTTAGTGTGTGTTATCATTTCAGCTGCCCTATTTCTAACGTACATTTTACATTTAGTTGCTTAGCAACAATCCACTGCCAGAGGAAAGTGTGATGCTGGGAAATACTGCTCTGTTTTGAAGAAGAAAACTATTTACACTGTTTTTCACCTTTCATATAACATTAATGGCAACATGCAGCTTTGATACATAGCTTTATTCAAAAGCAGTTTGTGTATTTTGAAACCTACTTCTGCCTGAAGACAACAAGATATTTACCCACAGTAGAATACAGCAACAGTCATGATCAGTTATTTTCAAATGGCTGGCTCTCTTCATTTCAGAGATGCACTATACAGTAGAAGCATAGCTTCTGGTCTGTTACATAGCAATATCAAACCATTATAATAACATTTCGTTTCACTTCTGCACAATTCATTTGTTTAGAAATTGACAGTTTATATTCCTTTTTTCTTTGCTGCATTTCGGGACGTTTCCTTCAAACTCCCACATACTGGAACAAAAGGTCAGTGTGAAATCTAAATCCTAAAGCACTTCATGTTCCTTTAAGACATGAGGATGTGCACTGTGTTTTTGTGGCATGTGTGCTCTTTTGCACCCACCCGCCCCCACACGACCACATGAACAGTGAATATTTGATGTTTTATGCACACTGATATGCTTTACAGGTACTACAGAGGCTTTAGTCTGTTAAATAGCAAATGTCTAAAAGAGAGATCTATTCATGTATCATGTTTTAAACAGCCCTCTGCTGCATTTCTTGCTGGATTTTTTTTTTTATATTTTGTGTCATACCTTACATAATGGGTTGAGAGAGAGAGAGAGAGCTGGAGTGGGTGACTGTCTCTACGCTCATTCTGCGAGTTCTTCTACTGTGGTTATCATGGACATGGAGTCATCCTGTGCGCAGGTAAAGAGACTGTTCTTCTGTTTTGTTGCTGGTTATATTTGTGTATGTGTGTAGGTTTGTAGATAGCATCTTTGTGGTCACTTTTTGTGAAGACATACAGAAGCCTCAATTATTTATCTTTTGCTGTGTTTCCACTTCTTAGTGAGCATTAATGAGATTTTGCCATATTTCCATTTGCTGTTATCTGCTTCTCAAATGCAGGAGCTGTTGATGTGTGGTAAAATGATCAATATATTCATATTGCATACATGGTCATGTTTTCACACCATATAATAATATCAGAACACTATTATTAAGGATTGAATGTTTTTCTTCATCAAAAGCATAGAAGCAACCAAAAGATTTACAGCTCAGATGCAAAACTAAAGATGAAGAAGTCAAAATAACAAAAACTTCCCAATTCGGTCCTTTGATCATTCTCCACATTAATTTATTCATTTCACCTCTTTTGTTCCATTTTCAAAGCTTTTATCCCTTTTTCGCCCACATGGCATATTGTAGCACCTGCCAATTCACTGCACCCACACATAATGTCGCCCACTACGGCCGCTAATGCACAAATGCCGTGAACACCCCCCTTCCCACACATACAAACTCACACATTCATACTAACACCAATGCATGAGACCGGAGATGCCTTGAACTACCCCTTATCTACAGACATTGTAGATACTTTTTTTTCAAGCTAGTGGCAAAATTTTACAAATATTCATGGAGATCAATACATAAGATCATTCGAATTTTATTGAATACATCACAATCTGAGTGTTTAGAGTAAAGATTAAATGTTATGTAACATCTCTTGCTCAGGTGACAGAGATCTGAGAGCGTACTCGAGCATGATGGGCACTGAGATCTTGGAGAAGGAACGCGACATTCTGCATAACACTGAAGAAGAGAAGGAGGTAAAGGATGAGAAGGCCCGTGTAAAGGAGGAACTGTCCGAGGAGCAGGAGATGGAGGAGCTGAGGGCTCAAATGCTGCAGCTTCTGATAGAGCTGGAAGAAGCCCGAGACATGTCTCAGAAACATGAGGAGAGCTTTCTGGAGATGCAAGGTGAGAAGCTCTCGCCAGGGCTGTGGGAATGATCTGAAAGCGGGGGTAAAGTTTAGCAGCATTACTTGGCTGATGAAAATACATTTAGGCTATTCACTCAGTAGTCCGAATTATGTGTTATTCTTGGTGTAAACAGGTCTTTAATGCTTAAATGGTCCCTCAAAGTTTCTTGAAGACTTTTATAAGCACTCTATTTAAGTTCACAAATTCTCCATTTTAAGGCAGGTCATTGTGTACAGTTATTTTCTTTATAGCAGTTTTTAATGGTTGACATGTTAGCCACACTGCCATTGCAATGAATCTTGAAGTTTAGCAGAGGAATTTTTTTTACGATGACAGTCAATGCAGCTGCTGGATTATGACCAATGTGCTTCATACAGTCTGACACAAAAGTCATTGCACATTGTATCATAGCTTGACCTGAAAATCTCGCTGTTATTATATAATATGGTCCGACAAGCAACGCCCATAAAAATAAAACAAATGAAGAGTGCGTAGACAACTTTACACGCAGTCCAAACTGATGCAACGCGGCTAACAATAAGAGGTGTCTTTTTCATGTTATAGTCATACATGAAATATATTCACCGTCATACCATCCCAGATGTATATGACTTCCTTTTTGAACATGTTTACATAAAAATAAATATAATTAATAATATATGAATATTTTTTATGTTATCTTTTTATATGTTGAAATTCCAAAAAGCACATCCATCTATCATTAAAGTAATCCAAATGAATTAATATTTGAGATTATTAGGTCAAGTTAAAGTGTAAACTAACAGATGTGGGTGCTAGATTGAAATTCAGTAGGTTCTTGACTTATGACGAGTCATATGCCTGTTTTGTTACAAGACAAATTTAGTGAAATCTAGCTCTTCGATCGGCTTCACATTTTAATTTCCCAGATTAAACTCAAATTAGCTGGATTACATTTATGATGTTGGGTTGAACATACACCCCTGTTGACAAAAACAGCATATGCTGGTTTGGTATGTTTTGACGCTGGTTTGCTGGATTGAGCTGGTCTTGTGCTGGTCCGCAGCTGGTTTAAGGGAAGTCTGACTCTCTAACCATTAGGCCACGACTGCCCTCAAGCTACAGCATCAAAACATACCTAACCCACCATATGCTGTTTTTTTCAACGTGTGCAAGGTTCTTGTTTTAAAATGCAGTATTTACATTTTTGGGTCAATTTGGGTTTTCCCTTAAAGCAAATGGGATATTTGCCTTTTGTTTTGCCGTAGTAGGCCTCAGACTTGGGAACAGTTTGCACTATAATATTAGATCTGCTCCAACATTGACTGCTTTTAAATCTCTGCTAAAACAAACCTTTTTCCCTCTTATACTCCCTAATTATGTTATGTTCTCTTAATTCGACTGTTTTTTTCTAGATGAAAGCAATGTAAAGGCTTACTCTATAGTTTTTGTTGACCTTTTCAGTTTTTTTGTTCATCTTTATGTATAACAGTTTTTCTTGATTGCTTAAACACATTTCTTGGAATCATGCCTCATTTCTTCAAACTCTAGACACAAATCCATAACTTCTCACCCAATCCCCTAAACATCATAATTTCTGGTCAAAATTAAACTTTCTTCTCAAAATTAAACTTTCTTCTCAAAATCATTCAAACTTGCTGAAAAAACAACACAAGCCCTCAAAAACAGATGTACTTCAACAGCTTAGTTTTTATTAGTAGAATATACAATATAAAAGAGTGAAGATAGAGAAAAATGCAACAATGAGCTTTAGGAAAAATAGAAATAAAATTAAAATGTTACACCAGTGTAAAGGAATCTTAGATGAAAGTAGAGGAAGTAGATGATCTTAATGGACAAGAAAAATAAAAAAACAACATTCAGGGATTTAGCAGATGCTTTTATCCAAAGTGACTTACAGAGAAGATAAGCGATCAATATAAGCAAAGCGATTTGTAAAAGGCAATATAAAATATGGCATCCTCTGCACCTTTGGTCCAATTTGGTAAAGGTATAATATGGCAGATTTTCTTTAATTAGTCGTCTCTGAGTTCTGCAAAAATACGGAACAGGAAAAAAAAAGGCATCAAACACACATTTGTAAACTCGACAATGACAAATTTGAGGGTGTACACATGCTAAAGTTTACTGGATACACAATAGTAAAATTTCTCTCATATAAAGTGTGTGCTGTAATTACAATGTATGTTTAAGTAGTATAAAGCCCAGTAGATGATTCTAGAACGCACAATGACCTGTGCTCCTATAAATATCATCCTGAGATTCTGATTGGTGTATCATTAGTTTTGCTGCTGAATGTTTACTGATGGATTAATGTGTTTTATTTGAGTTTACATGTTCACACGTCAGTTCATTATATTGTGTGTTTGTATTTTCTGAATAAGAACATGGTTAAACCTTTGCAAAATGAGGACATTTTGTGTGGGGTTTTTACAAGTTGGTGTATTGTTCTGAGAATGGGTTTATAGTCGTCAGAAATTTGTGAATTGTTTCATTAATTGTGTTTTAGCAATCGAGAAAAACTGTCAAATTTATACATATTTATCTTGGTTAATTATATCTATTTTTTTTTACACACTGCCTGAGGCATACAAAGCACTTTGGGCAGGTTCTGCTGTATAGGGCTGGATATAAATCAACTTTGATTATTGCATCCCACTTATTGCAAAGTCGAAATGAATACTGCAGCTGCAGTAAATACAGCTGAAGAGGGCTGTAATCCTTTGGTTGAAGACTATTTCCATCACATCAGCTACATTTACATCAGACCTAATAGTAAGGGTGGCCTACTGAGCTGTACAGAAAGGAAGAGTCTGATTCTTCTGATCAAGCTTATACTCATGCTGTTCTCCCCATTTTTTGTCTGGTATCATTTTATTCTGTGTGTACTCCCGATTATTGTATATTTTGTTTGAATTAGTATTAATTGTGTTATTTGTTGGACACCTCTTGTTTGTGGTCTGTGGCAGCAAGCGTGACAGAATACCAGACCTCCATAATGGATAATTACATTTATCGTCTATCTCCTATTTCACCTCCATCACTGCCTCTCCGCTCATTAGCTTCATGGCCTCACCGTTCAAAAGCTTCATTGCCTACCTGTTTTACGAGCTTCCCAATCTCTCTGCTCGCGAGCTTCTTGGCCTCCCCGCTCACAAGCTTTATTGCCTCACAAGCTCCTCCTGGTGGATCAGCTGCTACTGGACTTTGATCCCTTTTGCAGCCTCCAGACCAGGCATGCATCACACATCCTTCAAAGATGCAGACTCTTTGATCATTCCCTGGTGGCTGACTGCAGTACAGGTTCTTAACCCTGCTCTCTTCATGTAAACAAATGGGTCAGGAGCCACACTATAAATTACACTTCAAATTATTTTTTAAACTTGATAAAGAGGGCCATTTTAATCTAATCTAATCGGGACTCGGATCAGCAGATACTCAAAATAAAATTACTCAGATCGAATCGGGGGCACAAAAAGTGTGATAGGTACATCCCTAGTCATTTGGTGTTACAAAAAAGGAGTGCTGTTACATGATTTCTTAGTTTAAGATTGAGTTATCAGGGAATATGGACTGGAACTTGATACCTGGCATCACGTCGTGCTCACTGCTGCGCAAACTCTGCTTCCACTGTTGATTCCTTCTGCGCATGCGCATGCCCATGCTCCAAACTGATGTTTTTGCGTAACATCTCAGCACCCATCGTCTGTCAGCCTCTGCTCATCCCGCTCCACTGTCACGGTCATGGTGACCGTTATCTCCTCCAGTCTGTGGCCTCCTGAGATCCATGACCCCTCTATTCATTTTGCGCCCTAGGCAACTGCCAGCTGCCTATGCCACGGGCCGGCCCTGCATGATGGTCATCAATAAAGCGATCTAAATCACAATAGCGCTACATTAGACTGGTAATACTTTGCAGTGAGTTCATTTGAGCACATGGTTTATATTCAGGAAAAAAACAGGAAGCAGCAGTCGACATTATACTCTACATGAATAAATTGTTTGTACATCTTTGAAAGATCGTGTATCACAGGCAGTTTCGGCCAATCTCACAGTAATTTTGAGTGTCTATACAGTAGTATTGCATACCTTTTGTCTTTGAAAACTATTAAGTTTGATCAAATTAATAAAAAAAAGATACAGCTACGATGCTAGAGGTGGGACTAGTGGGGAGATTGGAATGGAACTACAGCACTGGGAAGCAACACATCATCACATTAATCCCTTCGTGTTGCGTACATTATGCACGTACTCGCCGATTGCCAACAAAACACAGACCTATGACTTAGTTTGACTTGTCACGTGCAGTTCATGTCTGGCATCTTTTAGCACTTGGACCGCGCCATCTATCCAAATCCAGCGTTATATCCACCGTTTATATAACATTCATCACTGAAATGCAGTGAACAAACAGACATACCTAAACTTTAATATCGCAAGAGTAACAAGCTGTAGCGCACTGCAGCCCATCTTGACGCAGCGCAGATAATCTTGATGAGAAGCGGGTCTCAGTCGTCGGATGGCTTGTGGGTGGGCTCTCTCTTTCGCCTTTCCGTGCTTTTCCGGGAGAATTATCAATAAAGCAAGCGGAAAAATATTCTGAAACAAGTTGGAGTGCTGGGGGAGTGTATCAAGTGCAGAAATACTACATCGTACGTCCAACTTGTTTTTTTTTAACTTATTGACTATGTTAAGCATTAGAAGCCAGCAAGTTTAACAGTGCAAAGAAGTTATAATGCATGACCTAGCATGATACTCTATCTTTAAAAAGTGACCCATATACAATATTAATAATTGTTTGCTAGAGAGGAACTTAAATGTGGTATTTCCTTGTTTTTAGCACCATGAGTTGTTTAACTGAATGACTGACCAAGGATAAGGCCTCTATAAATAACACTCAATAGCTCTTTAATGAGTCACATGATATGTAGTAGACACTGACTCCAGGGATGCTGTTAATGGTCCCATGGCCAGTAAATCTAGGCTGGTTTGTGTGTGTAACGTGACAGGCATGTGAAAGGACAGCTGCATGCAAAGGAAAGAATCCAGACGGGTTGTCCTGACCAGCAGAATGGATATGATCATTCCAGAATCATCTGTTTAGTGATCATGCTTTGCTGCCCCTGGACTCTAGTCATGATCACAGGCCTGGCGTAAGATCAACTTTACCCTCTAGAGCCGCCACACGTTCATACTCAGGTTTCAAGTATATTGGAGAGTACTGCATGGTTGCATTTTTATGTCTGAAACGGAAAGTCCTAGATAGCCTATGTTTGGTTTTGAGGGAATATTGTGCATTGCCCTAGGGTGTCCCTAATTTGGCTCTTTAAAAGATTTTATTGGCAAAACAAACAAGGCAAAATAACTGACACAACTGTGTCTGAAATACTGTATAGGTGGCACACATAAAAACGTGATTTTTAATTTATAATTCTGTATATAATTGTTATAAGAGCAGTATTATACCAATGCACTGAATATCAGCACAGCAAAAATAGCTGTGTTGTAAAAATGTCCCAACAAAAGAAATTGTATCTGAAAGTGTGTCTTTCTTTATCTCTGATCAGGACTTCTGGAGGATGAGCGATTAGCTAGTGCTCATCAGGCTGAGGCCTTCACAAGACAGATCCAGCGTCTGCAAGGTAACACATACTCTCAATACACAAACCAAGTTTCCAAACCCAAAACTTAATTGGGCATGGAGAAATAGTTTTGTGAGCGTGTTTTACCTTTTGCTCCCTGAACTCTCTTTAAGTCGCTTTGAATAAAGGCATCTGCTAAATGACTCAATGTAAATGGACCCTGCTGAAACAACCAGACAAGCATTTCCAAGTGGTTTGGTGCTGGTATACGGTACCTGAAAGCATGGGCGCCGTAAAGGGGTGAAAGGTTAGGGCGATTCTAAGGGCCCAGGCTGATTTAGGGCCCAGAAGAGCAGACAACTTTTTTATTTTCCTATTTGTAGGGGGCCCAGAAATTTTGGTTTCCATAGGACCCAGAATTTCTGGCGGCACCCCTGCCTGAAAGTATGCTGTACCAGTGGATTTGCATGTTGAAACTGATGAGAAGTAGATGGAAGTTAGTAAAAAAGTCTGATGAGTAGAAAACAGAAGTTTGCCGGTGAGCTGTTTCACAGCAGGGCAGTGAAAGCAAAATACTTGTCTGGATGAAAAATTGTCAAAAGCTGAGGTGTATTATTTACCAACCCCTGCAGCTCAGCTTCGCTCTGTTCAGGAGGAGATGGTCAGCCTGGAAGAGGAGAAAGAAATTGAGCTGCAGGAGGCACGGGAGGAGCTGCAGGCAGCGCAGGAGGAGGTCCTGATCCTGCAGCAGGCAGCAGAGGAGGCTGCGGCTGAAAGAGAGAACGACATCGCCAGTCTGCAGGAGGAACTCTGCCGCTTACGGGCTGAAATCTCACAACTTGAGAACACGGGACAGGAGTACGAGCTGGAGATCGTCACGCTCAGAGCGGAGATCGAGATGAAGAGTAAATTCCGTCAACAGCAGAGGACAGAGGGTGAGATCATAGCCCCTAATGTCAGATCGCCATTACTTATCTTTAACTTTGTTATTCTGTAATCAAATGTTATTTGTCACTTATACAGCAGTATTATTGCTAATATCATAACATTATTGTCTTACCCCTCCCAATTCAGTGCTGTAAACTGGCCAAATAATTCCCTTTACATAAAAAGCACATGCGGACATGTCAACACGTGGAATTTTTCACAATTCATGAAACTTAAAGAATCACAGAACAATTGGGACCATTTAACTGTCCCACTGAATCGTTTTATCACAAAGAAGCACCCCAAAACATGATCAGCAATAAAACGAAATACAGCATAACAAACATATAATGTTGCTAAACAAGTGTGCTCTACATCACAAGCTCAATGAACATTTATGTAAGATGCTCTCATTACAATCACGGTATACAAAAATATACATTTTTTGATTGATTTAAAGTGTATTTTAAAATGATCAAATAGTGATTTCCACTTCTGACAGCAGGTGCAGTGAAACCGTCATCAAACAGCAATAACAATCTGAGCTAATAGTATGGTAGGATTTCCTTCACTGCCAAATTCCAATTTCTCCTATTCGTATCAATACCAATGCCGTATACGTAAATATCAGACAGATCTGAATTTATATCAAAGACCAAGGGTGGGTAAGTAAAAGATTGAAACAGTGAAATCAAGCAGACTGAGGATAGACTGTCTGACGCAAATAATAACTGTAATAGTTACTGTTAGTAAAGCAGATTTAGTACTTTTGAGGGATACAAAGATATTACTAACATTGAGATGATTTTGAAATTTAGGGGTAAAAACTGATGGACTTTTTAATGTCCAGCGTGTCCAAAAATTGGACTTACAGACGTTCTTTGAATAAAGTTGAAGTTTATTAACCTGAAAATCAGCGCTGGGCTGTCTCACACACAACTCACTCAACAGAGAGTCCCGGAGAATCAGCCCCGCCTAAACAGTGTTTTACATTTTTATATGTGTATGTGTGGGTGTATCTTCAAGCTTGCTTCAGTAGTTAGTGTCCAATCTCACGGCTCTTGAGACATCCACCGTTTAGTCTTTAGCCAATGGAGAGATGACCGCTTGGCGCTTGTGGACAACCGCACCCTTCTTCTTTGTTCTCTTAGCATCTGTAAAACACCACACTTCCCCCAACTAGTTCACCCAACACTTATCTAAACACAAGATCTGTGGTATGTGTTTGCATGCTCTGCTTGGTTTAGGCATAACAGTTAATCTCTCTTGCACATTCCTGAGCTGATTTACCCCCCTTTCTTTGGACGCACTGTTTCTTGCACTCTAATATTCTCTCCTTCACAGCACCACAGTAATTATGACACTACAGCATGATTTTATTGATAACAAATAACTTGATTAAACATATGCAATTAAAACATGGTAATTAAAACACAACACTCTTAAAGACTTATAAAACCCTTCAATAAACACACAACAAACAATACATTCAACGAAAATTTTATAAATACCTTGAAATGAATGATAAATAATACGTTGTTAATAACAACAAATGATGTTTTATCAACAAAGTTCGGAAGGAACCTAAGCATGTAATCAGCCCACTGGTTTATCAGCAGCAATCATATATAGCTCGAGCATGTGACCTCATCTCAATCATCTCGGCTGGTACAACATCAGCAATCACAGCATTTATCCTATGAGCTTAAGCAAGCTCCCTCATAAATAGACAAGCAGTCTTACCTGATGCTTCTCGCAAGTTCAACATCCCTCCTCCACCCCAGCTCCTCTCCTTTTCCTCTCAGTCCCACAAGACTCCCGGTGGGGGATGTTCTGGGCTCGAGCCGGCTCCGAGCCCGGCGCACTTGCCCTAACCAGGGTAGAGTGCTTCGGGTTCGGATAGACCCGGTGGGCTCGGAGCCCACTCCTGGCACAGCACGCCATATACGCATAACCTTCATATTCATGCCTTACCAATTCATCCTACAATTTAGCTGCTTATCTGCAAGAGTGAACTCGTGAATTAAGTGTAGAAACCAGAGAAACATCTTATGTGCATTTTTATTAAATGTATTAACCAAGTTGTTTAAGTTGCATTACCAATAACGGTAAATAATTGATAAATAATTTATTACAGTTTCAATGAATTAATCCTAGATTGATCTTATAAACATTGTCTGTTCCAATTACTCAAAACAATTAATTTAATTGATTCAAATGAATAACAATTGAAAAGAAAACCGTACAGTGCCATAAAGTGTCACATTTTGGGGAGGACAGAATCCTCAAACAGCATAAACAAACATTTACAATGCAAACAGGACAGGAACAAAAGACTTAGACCACAGCCAAGAAACAGGGCTGAATAAACCTAAACTACACAAAGACAAAACAGATAATAGACTATGAACAAGGCTGGGAATACAAGGTCGTGCTGAAAGGTCTTTACAATTGGTTTTGAAAGCCTAAACACTCTCAGCCTACATCTAAAGACACTTCAGTCACACTTTAGAATAAGGTCACACTCCCAATACTGCTTATGATGTTGTTCCATATAAATGGTTGCATTTTATTCCACATTTCATATCATCATAAATACCTGTATAACTACAGTGAAGTATTGAGTGAAATATTCGGTGTTATTCAGCCAAAAGCTGATAAGGGTGAAATTCCGAAGCTTATGACAGAGCTGCCACAAGCAATCACTACTGTTTTGTTTTTAATACATCTTTTTTTTAAATCATAAATCATACAAAGATTTATGATTGCACTTTTTTCTTTGATTTTACTGCAAGTAGGCCTACATGTACCATTTTTTTTTGTTTTGTCTGAGGAGAAAAAGTAAAAAAATAAAAAATAAAAATACTGGTAGTAGTGTTCATCATAAAACATTAATGTTAGAAAAGGCAGACAGCTTTTAATTTAATACAAAGCAACTTTGCAAAAGTATTTCTGTCAATTAAAACATTTATTTAGTTGTCAAGAACTCAAATGAATACATTTCTGGTTTAAACAAAATTATGTATTTGCATGGATATTTGGCACGCTCCATATGTTTGGCATGCCCTGTTCAGAAATATTTGGGACCTATTATGATTTTCTGGGACCTTCATTATACATGAATATTAACAAAACTCAAGAATATTAATTTATGCTCCGCCCAAGGTCACAGTAAATCCGCCCTGTGTTCCAATTCACTTAATTATACTAGCCCTAATAGTAGGTACTGTTTTTGTGTTGGAATAGTAGGTACTTTTGAGTGCATGGCATGATAGTTTGCACTTACTCTGACATACTAACAGGAAGTGGGAGGGGCCGTGGTTGCCTAGTGAACATTGTGGCCAATAACTGTCACACATCAAAATACAGCTCTTCTTTCCATTAATCGCAGCATTATCCAATGACCGTCTTGTTTCTAAGCACTGAAAAAAACTGTTTAAAGCAGCCCCATTGAAGTCAATGGACGCTGGGCTTCAACAGAGTAATGCACTGTACGCTACGGGAATGAATGAGAAGGAAATCGAGTCAGCCGACCTAAGTAGCTGATTCTGAACGAAATTGTTTTCGTTCGAGAGGAACGAGTTTAACACATTTTTAATCAATAAAATGTTAACATAATAGTACATATATTTAACCATTCATTTTTTGACAATTATAGGGGAAGCTGAGCTTCCCTTGCAGTCTTAAAGAAATCGCGACTGGTGCACATGACACACCACAAATAAACAAGAGCCATGTGCTTTCATTTCAACAGAACTGAAGAGCAACGCGCACATGGCAAAAAAAAGATCACGAGCCATAGCCCCCAACTGAGATCACAACAAAACAAATAAGAGACAAAAAAATAAACAGGTACAGAGTTTCAGATCCTATAACAATACACAAGAACCCAGGCTTGAACAAAACTATAGCCATGTGTTCTCATGCTCAGCTCAGAACACAGGGCTCCCACAGTCCTGTGACAGTAAACCGGAAAAAACATCTACAGTGATGACAGCAACGTGACATACAGTCATGTAGCATCCACTGACGTCTTTATCAATGTTATTCTTTAATCAGTGGGTGATTATATCACTCATTCTCTTAAACTGCTTAGCGCCCTGCAGTCATGACCATAAATCACATTAGTTTTAATAACGTGCCGGACCCTGAAGCATTTCAGAAATGCCTGCACGACACAGTGTGCCAAAGCCCAGAGCTCTTTGCAGAATAGCAGATGGTGATGGTCATTCTCAATGGTGTGTGAAGAAGAAAGAAAAACTCTGAAGCCTGAAGCATGACTACACGCATGCCATCACATGGTATTGTTTCAGTCAATTACAGGGCAAAAGAATGAAGAAAATATACAGTGTAAAAGTCTGTCTGTTCACCTGTTATATCTATTAGTTCAGTGGTTCTCAACAGGGGGGCCCCAGCTGACTTCCAAGGGGGTCTCAAGATGAGCAACAATTTAAAGTTAGGCAAAATTAGCACTGCAATATATTAAAAACAAACAAAAAAGATATGTCCTATTATTTGACCATTTTTGTAGAAATGTTGAGGTTTGTGAGAGGGAGGGGGCCATTGAATATTGTTGAATACAATGGGGGGCCTTGGAGTAAAAAAGGTTGAGAACCCCTGTATTAGTTGACATTCAATTTCACACACTTCTGGTCCTCAAGAAGCTGACAAACACTTACAGAACAACTCACACTTAAATTCACATTTCATCACGTTCCCGGACTCATTTTATATGCAAAAATACACAAACTCATCATCAACTACTCATCTTCACAAATCATCATCAACACACGCACACACGTGCGCGCACAAACACACACACACTAATTTATTCTCCTTATCCAGCACTTAATCCTCTCGCCACTTTCAGTTTGTTCTAACAAATTAAAGGTACAGTTTGTAGAAGGTAGAATTTTGCAGTAAAATATCCAAAAACCACTAGCACAATGTTATATATATTTTTTCAGCTGAGAACATCTCAATATCTCAAATGTTTCCAACTGTGATTAATTCTTGAGAAAATCGCCATTCCAAACAGTCAACCGGAGCCGTTTAGTCGCCTGTCAATGACGTCATATCCGCGTTACCCTTTGTTACCGCCTTTGCTGATGTAGCAACCACGTGACACTGTCGTAGACAGATGCGGAAGTAGTTTGTAGTGTCGGGCCGTCTAGCATCATTGCAAATATTGTGGGTACGTTCAAAATAATAATAATAAATACTATGATTGATTTGAACACTTAAAACTGGGCAGTGTTATCACACCATCGAATTGGACAATTACTGTAACATATATGACTAACAATTTAGTTTTAAACCTTACATTTCTCGGGTCTAATTCATTATAATGAAAAAAATGATTTCATCAAACGCAACATTTATAAAACTCTATTACTGTACCTCTTCTACTAACATGATTTCTCGTTCCCATCTGATTGATGTATGAGCAGCGGTACCATCAGCGGTGGAGTTGAAGACAACATATCCCATCATTCCACGCTTCTACACAGCATCATCAAGCTACGCGACTGTTGTTGTTTTGATCGTGCGCCCTCTATTGCCGATTTCTACAAACTGTACCTTTAACTATTTTTTTATCAGCCCGGTCCTGCATCCATTACATTCACGTTCTGTAAATTTATTCAGAAAATAATAGTTATTTTTTTAAAAGATGAAGTTTTTAAAATCAATTATATTTAAATAGTGGCAAGAAATTGTTTTTTCTCAGTGGTGTTTGTTCATCATGGCATTAGTACACACATTGTCCATGTTAATGTGAAGGTCATAGGTCTCTGTTTGTGTGCATTGTTTGGTAAGGTGATGTGGATGAATTGAAGGATACATGCATTAATCTGAAGGAGCAATGTCAATTACTACGAGAAGAAAACACAAGACTGACTAACAGACTGCAGCTATTGCAGAAGAGGAGGTGAGCGTCTCTTTTCTCCTGACACTTCTGCCAGTTTATGAGATTTTTATGATAAATTTGTGTCACATGAACTATATTCTCACATCATAGGGAATTTATTACATTAAATAAAAGATATAGACCACTTTGTGAGATGTAAATACTGGTACAGAAGCACTTCCGTTTTTTTATTTTATATTTTTTAATACATTTAATTAAATACATCACTGAATCATTTTGATTCAGATATAAATGTTGTTGGTTGTGTTTTGTTCAAACGTTTGTATAGTGTTAAAAAACAGAAGCAAGAACTTCTGGACCACCTTTGGAGCAGCACTTTTTACGTTCTCCAAAGTGGTCTATACTGGTCTATAAAGTAATTTGCTTTTTAAACCTTTTAGCAATAAATCAAAAAAACATGACAGAACTAGTAGGCTGATGGCACTACAGAAGTAGATCATTGCAGTAGATGGACTAACCAGCAAACCTTGAAACAATAGTGCTGACATACTTTTAATGTTTCTGACTTGTGTTATGTGTGTTATTTTATCTGTGACATCACAGTTCAAGCGGTGCATATGTCACTCTTAAAGAGGAACAGGAGGAGATAGAGGAGGCAAAAGACATGGATTGTGGCACAGAGACTGACGGTGCAGGATCCTACACATGCATGAACCAGATGAGCTCCAACTGCAGGCTGGTGGATGCAGGAATCCAGAAGAATATTTCATTTGAAGGCAAACCCATCACTCCCACCAGCTGGACAGGAGGATTTTCAGAGATCTTGTCACTCAGAGATCAGCTCAAACAGAGTGAGGAGAAGGCTGCACACATGCAGAGAGAGGTAAACTCCTCACCACACCACTAAAAGTGTGATTCAAATAACCTTCATTGATATTCTGTTCTGACATCGTATCATCATCATTGTGTCTGTTAGTGTGATGGACTAAAGGATGAACTACAGAACCTGGGCGAAATGTGCGAAAGCAGTCAGAAAGAGCGAGCCGAGCTGGAGTTGGAGTTGTTACGCTGCAGGGAGGAGCTGGAGAAACATACTGACGGAAAACAGGTAAATGTGATTACATTGTTGTAGTTAGTAAAAAATGTATTCCTGTTTCCCTGTTCTGACTGTGTCCTGCCATTTGTAGTTTTGATTATTTAACCTGTCATGTGTCTTGGTCTGGTATTTTTTGTCCCGGCAGCATTGTGGGGTGTGTTTATATTCTATAATATCTATCAAATATTCAATCCAGTGATTTACTCATTTAGAAATTATGAATATATTCCTAAACATTTATCTGTTAATATCAGTGCATCATTGGATCACTGAAATAGCAAGCATAATTGTTTTGTATTCATATTTAGAAGTTGAGGCCTGTACATTCACATGTTATTTATTGTAATATAGAGTAAACATAAACCCTATGTGAATTTAATGGCACGAACTAGAGAACGGATGGCTCTTCATAAAACAGTTATCAACATTAATATCATTTCATTTTCATGTTCCAATTTATGAAGATTATGGACTGTATGTGACTATTCTGAAAGCGGTACTTTCCTGACTATGGATAATCATGGTTTAAAAATGCTTTAAAACCTTTGAGACTTACATGGATATGTAAACCACCAAATATTGACATCTGAGCTACCCGTATAGTGGAAAAACGTATATACGTAATAACTCGGTAAGGCTGACCTTTGCATAGAATGTTCATTTAAATATGATCATGATGTACCCACCAAAATGTGGAAATAGTTGCATATGTGTTGAGAAATATTTATCTTAAAACCATATAAATATTTATTTGATTATGTGAGAATGGAGTATTGATTGATACGGGGCATTAATTGTGATTGTTTTAAGGGATAATGTAAATACATATGCAGTTTATTTAAAAAAATATGGGAATATTTTATTCATATGCATTCATATTAATTACAATTGTTGTTTTTGTCTTTTTAGGCATAATTCTACTAACTATTGATTTGTTAATGGCATTCTGAGCTATATCCAAGAGAACAAGGTACCTGTCACTGGTCTTTGCTTCAAACTATCCTGAATATTTATAATAATCAAATTTTACTGTATATTTTATGCTTTTTTTAGGGCAACATAGTTGTTTTGACATTTTCTTAAAACCATAATTTTGCTATGACTACAGGGATGCTTTGTTATAATCACTGATCAATGAAAATTGAACTCCTGTGTTCTCCTGTGGTGATATCATTTTTAAACAATTTTCTGCTACAACACCCACCACAGACTTCTCCATACGTCTATGATACCTTCAAATAATCTTTACTCAGCATCTGCTGTTATTTGCTTTATAGGAAGTGATGTGTTCTATATTTATCCTTTATTCTTCCTCCTGTGTTTTGTAAAGTTGAAAAAATTATTTGGTAATGTTGGAATGTATTCACCAATTAATTACTGGTTGTTTCATGATGTCGTCTAACCTTATTTTTGATATTGTGACAAAGTTGTAGTGAGAAAATTATCAGGAGAGGTCCAAATGCAAAGAAATAATCAATTAATCATTATATTCTTTAAACTATTTAATAATATGTTTATGTACTTATGTTATTGTGTTATTCTCAAAGCAATGTATGAATCAGTGTTTTATTTCATGTATTAAATAAAGTTATATAAAACTAAAATATACATGCTATATGGCATAGTTTATTTTTCACAATGCCATTGGGTGATAATGACTGCAACATTATGCCTGTTTTTGTTTTTACATGTTTTTGGTGCATGTTACAGCATGAGGCGCAGACTCAAACATTATATAGAACCGATTGAGCCTCAGGACACTATAAAATCTCACTTTTTTTGTCTGATATCTCCATTCATCAGGATATTTTCGTGAAAGAATGATGTTGAGATTTCATTAGGTGTTCTGATCTTATTTAAGTTGTGGTCTTTCTGTTTTGTGGATTTAAGGTCATGTTGTTATATAAGTGACCTCTCTGAGATTGGCTAAGCCTATAAGCCAGAAGAATGATAAAATGCATTTATTTGTTACATTCCGTATTTTGTTGTGGCAGTGGTCCAAAAATAAATGCATAGAATCCTTAGGAAATGTCTCTATTTTGACTAATGTAGATGAGGGTTAATGTTAAATTATTTGAATCAACAGGCTCTTTTAGTTTGTATAGAAATGCTTTTCATTGAATTGAATCTAATGTTGAATTTAACTTTTGTTTTAACTACAGTGTATTATAACCACATTTGTAATACTGTCATTGCAATTGTTACTGTAAAAGTAATGTTTTAACCCTAACACTAAAGTATAGAAACAATAGCCCTTGTCACACAGCGCCTCATACTGGTAATTTACCGGTAATGTTACAACTTCTCTAACTGGTAAATTGGGAGTACTGATTTACCGGAAAGGTCCTGTTCACACAAGATATGTTAACTGCAATTTTCTGGGATACACAAACCAGTACATAAGAAAATTTTGGAGAAAGTAGATAAATAAACCAAAAACTAAACAAGAAGGAAAATGCTACTGTTTATCAAACCTGGCTCTGAGTGCTATGTTTTAACGTTGTTCAAAATTGTGTGTATTTGATTTTAGTTTTTTTACCAACATGTGTTTTAGACATGGTATGTCAATATGTTTAAAAATGTCAGTGAAGTGACCCTGTTAGCTTCTTTTGACCTCATTTGTTCTTAATGTGAATTTTAAATGACATTGCAATGAAGGTACTGTACTGACAAAAACAAAACAATGTCACTCCTTAAATGCTTACATTAATACTTGAATACTTAGAAAACAATGTGTGCATGTCTGGAAGCACTTGTGTTCAAGATGAGTAAAGCATGCAGGACAAAAAAAGAGAAACCAAATATTCTAACTCCAATATGTGCTGTTGATCAGAAGTGATCTACAGTAAAGTTTAAAGGACCATAACTCAAGCACCACTTTAAAATGTAGTTTAAAACATTTAACAACAAAGAAGAAAACATTTTCCATGCACACAATAAATGTCACAGGAATTTCAGGCTCCAACAAAGAATTTGATATAAAACTCTGATCAAACATTTGGTGCATCAGTCAAGTTCAAATCACAGACATTAGTTCAAGTCTAAATTTGCTGTGCTGAGTCACTTTGTCTGCTTATTGCTCCGTACACAGAGGGGGCAGCCCAAAATACACAAGGGTAAACAGAAACTGTGTCAGTTACTACTGGAACCCTGTGTGACAGTGTCTCAACTCAGGGGAATTCTATTTTAAGAACATTCTAGATCATATTAACCTGAACAGTAAGTGACACCAATGACGTGTGACCCTGGACCTCCAAACCAGCCATTAGGGTCAATTTTAATCTGAAAGCAAATAAAAAGCTTTCCATTGATGTATGGATGATGTAGCCTATTTGTTGTTATGATAGGACCATATTTGGCAGAGATATTACCGTTTGAAAATCTAGAATCTAAAGGCTTGCCCACAACGGGATGAACATTTATCACCAATGTTTAACGCTTTTTGACTAAACAAATGGCGCTAATGTGACCGACGCGCAAACAGCAGGCGTAAAAGCGTCAGAAAAAAACGCCTCGGGCTCGTTTTTTGGTTTTGGCACCCATTGAAAAGCTGTCCGACCGATCACATATCTGCTGCTGAGTTTTACATGACTTTGTGACGCTCAAGCAAGAAACGGTCTTGCCGAGCACAAATTGATACCAACGACGAAGAGGAAGTAAGCAAGATTAACTCGTCTTCTGTGTGACAGGCGAGTGTCAGAAGCATAACGTTGTGCACCGCCGTGTACAGGGTATTTCTGTTTTTCATTAAGCACCATTTATGTTAGGAAGTGGCTCATCGCCAGTGAAAAACTCTTTAGTATGAACCTAGAAAAAATTCTCGAAAAACGTCCCAGTGTGAACAAGCCTTTAGGATGGCAAAAAATCCAAATATTGAGAAAATGGCCTTTAAAGTCCATCAGAGGCCATAGCAGAACGTTGCTAAGAAGAAAACAGCTTTGTTTTACCGCTTTCTATTGGCCGCTGTAATGACATCTGGAGAGTAGATGAACCCAAAAGCTGAAATTCTAAGCTTAACATTGATACCAAACTTAATAATTCCCAAAGAGCGAGCAGCAGCGAACAAGGAATTTAGGCCTGTTTCCAGAAATTTTTGTTTGCGATTTTGCTGCATCCACTCACAGAAATAAAGTGTATATATATATATAATTTTTAATTTACAGTTAACTGTGAGCACATTATTACTGTAGGAACACTATGTGTATGGGGCTCCTTCGACTCTTTGTGTCATAGATTTCACAATATGTTGAAAAGTCCATAGTCCATGTTGACATGATCCATCACACAATTTTTGCAGATCTGAGTGCTTGCACATTTATTCCTAAATTCAGATGTTTAAATATAGTGTACAACAAACAATAATGCCGTTTACAGTTTACATACACTTTCTACACACTTGAATCTGTAGCCTGGACAAAAAATGACTGTTTAAATGGTTTATGGTTTTCTTATCTATTATGTTTGATTTGAGACATAAAACTTTACAAATATAAGAATGGATAGTTTAAGTTGCTATTATTTTGTTTTCTGGGTAATGTGAATATATTTTGTTGTTTCTAAAGCGCATTACTACTTCTACTATGTTAATAAATAATATAAAATGATAATATATAAACACGGTTTATTTATATATTCAGTTCACATTTGTTTCTATAGCACATTCCACAGTTGTGTGTTGATGCAAAGCTGCTTTAAAGATATCATACTCAGCACAAACAGCAGAGACATAAGAAAAGGGAAAGATCTGATGTAAAAACAGGAAAATATAAAATACATCACTGCACATAATACACTACATACATACATTTCAGTGTTGCTGTTACTGTGTACTGAAGTAAGTACTAAATAAATACCAATGATCAACATGTGCTGTATGCATTTTTGGGGAGCTGTTTGTAATTAAAAATCTTATTTTTATATTAATCATTTATAATAGCATGTCATATATCCTATGTGACATGGACGCTATAATGCAAACTGTTGGCGGCATCAGGCTCTATTTTTATGACTTTGTCATGCAGGGCTTATGAGCGCACCGTTTACAAATGAGAGGACAGCCTCCCTATTACTCCAACAAGCCAAAAATAAATCTGTCTCAACCGGCCAATCACAGACTGTCTAAATTATCCTTCAGCATTAGAAAACTGTTCGTCATACTCCTGTATACAGCATGACATCAGTGTGATGTAATCCCGGGAGTCCTTGGTCCTTTAAAAGCCCCTTCATTCACTCTCTCTCCATTTCAAACGACAACTCTCTTCTTTCAGCGAGACGTCTTTCGCTTAAATTTCTCACGAAGTGATATTCTTCAGTCTCAAAGTGTCTATTAAGAAGCAGCGACTACATTTGCCAGGATACTGAGAATTAAAAAAAGGGGACCGGCCAGCTTGTAAATCGTAAATCGGATAATCTATCACCGTCTTGACAACAGAACCTCTTTCACAAGTATCTGTGAAAGCCTGTGCGTTTCTTCTAAACTTCGTCCGTGTTTTGATCTGTTTTACAGCGAGCACGCCTCTGACACTCTCCGCCAGCGTTAGAAATATAAAAGCAAAGGTCCATAATGAGCAATTACACACATTTCGACGACCAGCCGCCCCAATTCTACCAGGGCACAGACCTTGGGGAGGAAGAGGAGGAGGAGATGCCAGCCACAGAGAAAGATCTGGCCGAGGACGCGCCATGGAAGAAGATCCAGCAGAACACATTCACTAGATGGTGCAATGAACATCTCAAATGCATGAATAAGACCGTCACAGACCTCCAGAAAGACCTGAGTGATGGGCTCAAACTTATCGGGCTCCTGGAAGTCCTCAGTCAGAAGAAAATGTACAGAAAACATCACGTCAGACCAAACTTCAGACAAATGAAACTGGAAAACGTGTCTGTGGCGCTGGAGTTTCTGGACAGAGAACGCATCAAACTAGTGTCTATTGGTAAGATCCGATTGAGATGATCTCAATTTAAAGTAAAAGTCAAATGCTATTAATGAAAGTTAATATAAAGTATTATTAAAAATGGTTTACAGTAAACAGAAATGTCATGATGTTATTACAATGTAATGTAAAGTATATAGTAATATGATAAGAACTACACTTTGTCTATGACAGACCACATCTCCTCTCTATCTCACACTTTAATGCTATAAAAAAAATCGGTGTCACCCTCGTGTCATTTCAAGCCTGTATGACTCTCTTTCTTCCGCAGAACACAAAAGAAGATATTTTGAAAAATCTTGTTAACTGGCCCCCATTCATTCGCATTGGTTTTGTGTCCATGCATTAGAAGTTAATGGGGGCCAGTGCTGTTCGGTTACCAACTTTCTTCAAAATTCTTCTTTTGTGTTCTGCGGGAGCAAGAAAGTCATAAAGGTTTGAAATGACAATAAATGATGACAGAAGTTAAGGTTTAGCAGGACTGTTTCAACAGCATTCACTTTGTACAGCCAGTCCAACGTCAGTAAAATGGAAAATAGGTCATAAATCCAACAACATGTTTGTTGGAAGACAACTGTGAAAGTTTATAATAGATCTGCTGCATATGCAGCCATACTATTTTTAGTCATTGAGAGTATTAGAGAATACCCACCGACTCCATGCCTCCCTTTGCGCATGGAAATTAAAGTTTACTAATCCAATCTGAAGAACTGCTTTGAAATTCATATCCTTGTTGGGAATCTCACAGCTTTTCTGATACAGATACAGATAATGTAAATGATAACTGATAAATGATGTGGCTGTGGGTGTGGGATTTATAAACTATGAAAATACTAAATTATTATGCACCACTTTTGAAGTACCTGGTACCAATGTAAATACTTTGTGATCAATCAGTACACTGGATTACATGCAATTATATGGTAATATCATCTGATACCATATGCGTACCATTGTATTGCCAAAGATCCCAGTTTTTCAATGAATTCATAAGAAACTGCTGGCTTGCTTCAACCCATGGTTTGGTGGAAGATTTCCAAACTGTTGGTTTAAATGAACATAGAAAATTTCCATGTGTGTGAATGTTTAATTTTTACCATTTATTTCATTATGATTTCATAATGATTAAGATATCAAGGTATTAGGATATCAATGTTATATATTGATGTAGAAAAGTAATACTTTTTTATAAGTCACAGGTAAAATAATGTGTAGTGTACGGAATGATGATTTGGCTATTCCATGTATGGACTAAAAGAGTTGTAAAACAATGCACTACGTCAGTTTAATGGTTGCCTTTGTCCTGTACAGACAGTAAAGCTATTGTAGATGGGAATCTGAAGCTGATTCTGGGTCTCATCTGGACGCTCATTCTACATTATTCGATCTCCATGCCCATGTGGGATGATGAGGATGATGAAGAGGTGAAGAAGCTCACTCCCAAACAAAGACTGCTGGGCTGGATTCAGAATAAGGTTCCACAGCTTCCTATTCACAATTTCAACAAAGACTGGAGGGATGGCAAGGCCCTTGGTGCTCTGGTGGACAACTGTGCCCCTGGTAAGTAAACATCCGGTGTATCTGTTAGCTTGGTTGTCATCTGACCCCAGACAGTTGTGGTTGGGTAGGGAAGTTGCTATGTAACTCAACCCATTAGTGTGTAACTGTAAAAGTATTGTTTTATTGTTACTAAGATGAGAATTTTTGAGATCATATAATGATTTTTATTTATGTACTGGGTCAAGGGTCAATTCACAAGGATTTTAAGAGATGGCTAATTTATATTAAATTGTGCAATTGTGACAGATAGGTTTTGGATGAAGGCTTCAGTATATTCACCCTGTCAAATGGGAGACTCACGTGGATATATAGTGGAGAGAGGGATAGTGACCTAAAGTGTTTACTTCAGTGCAGCTGATATGAAACAGTCCTCGTGAGACAGTCGTGACCATACAGGGTGCTATACTGGCTGTACACTGTGTTCATTTTTATTTACGTTATATTGTACCTCTTTCAAACAATTTAGGCTAACAATCTTTAAACAGCAAATCGGGTTAAAAAGAGGCCTGGAATCATAATTGATTTCTAGAATAAGGCCCTTGTTGTTTCAATGAAACAGATTTATTTACTTTTCCTACTTTTTATTTATTAAGATTGTGACTCTATGTGGCCTGCTGTAAAACCATACCGAAGACGACTTCTGAAGATGTGAATTATTCACTTATAACATATTGTGAAATTATTATCTTGTCGTGTTCAGGTCTTTGCCCTGACTGGCAAACATGGGACCCCAACCAGCCTGTTGAAAATGCCCGTGAAGCCATGCAGCAGGCTGATGACTGGCTCGGTGTACCACAGGTGAATATCCACTCCGCATTACAACCACACTTCTTCACCGAATTATAGTTTCATCCCCGCTTAAGTCTGGGAAGGTTGTGTCTGGGTGTGGATTTGTGTAAAATATTACAGGGGTTGACTGCTCCATTATTCTCCTGGGTGAAGTGTGACATTCCTCGGATGGTGTAGCGTGTATGTCATAAACTGTCAGGGCTGAATGCCCTGCTGACTGTTGAGAGGTATGTGGGAGGGGTCGGGCTCCTGCTAAATCCTGTCCTTGGTAAGTTAAAAGCCACCCTCAAACCTCAGCACTCTGTGGATAAATATAGCATCTGAAAAAATCGCCACCACCCTGTGATGGTGGAGCAAATGTGATGGCGAAGAGAAAATGGTGGAGCTGGGAGTTCTTCTGCAATCTGTAGATCTTTAGTTTTATTTCCATATCTGGGATAACCATATGAGTTTACCTGAAGATACATTCTGAATATAGAATGTGGCATACATAAGCTACGGAAGGTTGACAAATGCATCATGGTTATTTCTAAAACACTAAATGTACTTATTTTACATGATTCTTATACGATTTGTAATTCTTATAATAGTTAAGTTTAAGTTAAGATAAGTTTATCTTCACCTGCTGGTAAATGTTGTTATATTCTCACTTTTTTCTTTTTGTTGTAGCTTTAAAAAGAAGATACGAGAAACTGTATTCCTATTCAATGTTATTATTATGCTTTTTGCCAACATTTTAAAAATGCATGCATAACTTATTATTTGGGGACATTTTGTTTTTTTAAACATTGGTTAGACGGTAGTACTTAACATTTCATCTGACATGAAATGAATCTTTGATCCGTAGGTGATAGCTCCAGAGGAAATTGTGGATCCAGACGTGGATGAGCATTCTGTGATGACGTACCTTTCTCAGTTTCCTAAAGCCAATCTGAAGCCTGGAGCTGCTCTCAAGCCCAAGCAGCTGTACCCCAAAAAGGCCAAGGCCTATGGACCCGGTGAGAAAACTAGAGTCCAGACACAAAGACCCCACAAGTGTGCTTTGTTCAAATACATTTGACATTCAAGTGTCAACATTAATACATAACAAAAACGATTGACCTTAAAAATTTTCAGGTATTGAGCCTCAGGGAAACATGGTTTTAAAGCCAGCTGTGTTCACTGTTGAAACGCTGGAGGCAGGACTTGGTGAAGTGATCGTGTATGTAGAGGACCCAGAGGGCCACACTGAGGAGGTGAGTGCCAGGATGATGCTGCTTCTGTAACAATTTGTACATGTAAAGCAAACAAAAGCAGCTTTGTTGAATATCCTGTTAAAATCCATGTTTATCTTTGTTAGGCTAAAGTTGTTCCCAACAATGACAAAAAAAGGACATCCTCTGTCACATATGTGCCCAAAGTAGAGGGTCAGCACAAGGTACTTCCTAGAATAAGAACACATGATGCACAATGTTTATTTTGTCAGGATATTGTGAGTGTTTACCTGTTTCCTGTTGTTGAAATGTTTTTTTTTGTCCTCCACAGGTGAAAGTGCTCTTCGCTGGTCAGGACATTGATAAAAGCCCCTTTATGGTAAATGTGGCAAAAGCTATGGGTGATTCTAGTAAGGTACATGCACGAGGTCCCGGTCTGGAGCCAGTGGGCAACGTGGCCAATAAGCCTACTTATTTTGACATCTATACAGCGGGTGAGAATAAAATTGAAGCTGTATTCAAGAAGATATTTTTTATTCAAGACGGTCTACTCACAGTTCTGTTGAATTCCAGGTGCTGGGGCTGGAGACGTTAGCGTGGTCATCGTTGATCCTCAGAATAAAAACAACACTGTGGAAGTTATTCTAGAAAACAAAGGTGATAACATCTATCGCTGCACATACAAGCCTGTGCAGGAAGGACCGCATATTATCCACGTGAGCTTCGCCGAGCAGCCGATACCCAACAGCCCCTTTAAAGTAAACATCTCTGAGGGTGAGTAACTGTTTATCGCTCATTATATAGTCTCTGTCGGTCTCCACTATGAATTCTTTTTAAATATGGCACCCATATTGATACAGTGGGCAACAGTCAAAGAAACTCCTCCCATCCAAAAACACACCTGTTTATTTTTGTAGCCCACCTGAAACCCTCTGCTGGGGCTCCAGTCCAAATACTTCCACCTAAGAAGAAAGGTGCGCCGTCGTTCAGATTAGATTTTGTGTGCGCCTCTGGTCCTTACCTTTTTATCTGTTATCATGAGCTTGCTTATTGCATTGACGAAATAGAGTAGGAAAGAAGCTACAGTAAACAAAAGTTAGGGCTTGTGTTAAGTGTGTGTATAAGAGGTGCATAGAATGGCAGATACTGACTTTTAGAGAGTGACTGAAATTCAGTCATGTTTATGAGACACAGGATATTTTATTCGTCCTTTATTTGACCTTTCATTTGTTGATATTTTATTTGGTCTTCATGTAATTTCATGTAGCATCTTGGGCTTGAAAGATTGTAAAACAACCATTGAAAAGTTTGCCATAGCAACACAGTCACTGTTTTATTTATTGTTTGCTTAATGTAATGTCTTGTGTCCTGTGAAAGTTTCAGGTTTTGCTCTGCAATGCCGCTTATGAGAAACTCTGCATATTGCCTTTTCCTACACTATATGTTACTAACAGCGTATTGGTATGTGTATTTGAACTAGGTGAATTAAATTTTTTCCATTTATTTATATTTCATTCCCCTATCAGCCAGCAATGCCAATGCTTGTCGGGCCACCGGCCGAGGACTGCAGGCTAAAGGTGTTCGGACTAAGGAGGTGGCGGACTTTACTGTTTTTACCAAAGGAGCAGGACCTGGAGAGTTGAAGGTCTCTGTGAAAGGCCCTGGTAAGTCTGTCTTCCTTAGTCTCTGTAAACACTGCTCAATAAGATTCTGTTAAAAAATGCAGCCGGCACATATAATGCATGTTTTCAGGTGGAGCCGAGGTACCTGTCAAGTTACATGATGCCGATGATGGAGTGTACAAATGTGACTATTGTCCTGTTCACCCTGGAAAATATCAAGTAAACATTACATGGGGTGGCCAACCTATCCCACGCAGGTAAAAGCTAGAAGTACAACCTGCTAAACTACTGTTATGATACCTATAATTTGTTTCATTATCAGAACTATTTTAAAATTTGTTTGCTGTAGCCCGTTTGAAGTGGAGGTTAGTGCAGAGGCTGGACCACAGAAAGTGCGGGCTTGGGGTCCCGGCTTGGAGACTGGAATGGTTGGCAAATCTGCTGATTTTGTGGTCGAGGCTATTGGTACAGAAGTGGGAACTTTAGGTAGGTCATTCTAGATAGGATTTTTTTTTATGAAAGAGGTATGACAGATGACTTATATTTGAAATCTTAATCTTTTTCTTAAGGGTTTTCTATTGAGGGCCCCTCTCAAGCTAAGATTGAGTGTGATGATAAGGGTGACGGCTCCTGTGATGTGAGATACTGGCCCACTGAACCTGGTGAATATGCAGTGCACGTCATCTGTGACGATGAAGATATCAAACACAGCCCATTCATTGCCCACATACTTCCAGCAGCCAATGACGTCTTTCCTGAGAAGGTGATGAACCTATAGAAACACTATTAAGGGAAAGCTTCTTTGTTTTTCAACACTTTGTCTGTGAATGGCAGTGTTGTTCATTTTTTGGGGATCTTATGTTTAGGTCAAAGCCTTTGGGCCAGGCCTGGACCCCTCTGGAGTTATTGTCAACAAACCAACTCAATTCATAGTTGATGCTCGAGAAGCCGGCAAGGGTAGTTTGAAGATCTATGCTAAGGTGAGTATATGTGAAATAGTTACAGTAAGTCAGGTAGTTCTATTTTAGGGTTGGATGTTTGTTTAAGGATTGTGTCAAGTAAATACACAGTATGCACACGCAGAACAGGACTGTAAAATATGGTTACTAATGTTGGCTTTCCTGCAGGATGCTGAAGGCTGTGTCCTTGAAATCAAGATTACTGACAAAGGGGATGGAACTTTTGTTTGCATATATGTACCAACCAAGCCTGTGAAACACACCATCATAATTACATGGGGGGAGGTCAACATATCCAACAGCCCCTTCAGAGTGAGTAATACAGTGTCACTCATTCCAGCATGCCATATTAAAGCTATCATTGTCATTGTCTTAAAGATTTTTGATTGTTACTTGATTCGAGTAAATGATTACTTCAAATCAAAACTTTCTAGGTCCTTGTTGGTGAAGGCTGTCACCCTGACAAAGTGAAGGTTTATGGACCAGGGGTCGAGAAAACTGGCCTAAAGTCTAATGAACCCACCTATTTCACTGTGGACTGTGTCGAAGCTGGCCAAGGTTTGTTGACAGAAATTCCTAAAGGTTTTTTATATTCTTTAGCCTTTATTTGGTTAACCATTGTGAATCACTCTCCTAGGTGATGTCAGCATTGGAATCAAATGTGCCCCGGGTGTAGTGGGTCCAGCAGAGGCAGATATAGATTTTGACATCATTAAAAATGACAATGACACCTTTACTGTCAAGTATACACCACCTGGCCCTGGCCGATACACCATAATGGTGGTTTTTGCAGATCAGGTAGAACAACACATGCAGAAATGCATGTCTAGATATCCTTTTTATAAATCTAAAATGCATTCCATTATTTTTAGACCTAAGAACACCTTTAAAGCTAACAATGCTATAGAAAAAAAACTGTTTCTTAATCTCAATCATGTTTGCTGTTAAACAGGAAATTGTAAGCAGTCCATTCAAGGTTAAAGTGGATCCATCTCATGATGCTGGTAAAGTCAGAGCTGAGGGACCTGGGCTGAACAAGACAGGTATGACTTTTTCATGTACCTGAAATAAAAACTGTTTGGGAAACAAGTTTTAAGTTATAACTGGGTCAGTTATGTAATTGATTTACAGGTGTTCAAGTGGACATCCCAACCCATTTCACCATCTACACCAAGGGGGCCGGAAAGGCTAAACCAGAGGTGCAGTTTAAAACCTCTGTCAAAGGAGATGCTGTTAAAGACTTTGAAATTATTGATAATCATGACTACTCCTACACTGTGAAGTACACTGCTCTTCACCAGGTCTGGATCTCTACTGTCCTTCATTTAGTATTGGATTAAACATAAATTAAATAGCAAATGTTAATTCTGGCCAATTCTGTGCATATTTAGGGTCAAATGGCCGTTATGGTCACACATGGAGGGGATCCTATTCCCAAAAGCCCTTTCAATATCTCAGTTGCACCTCCTTTGGATCTCGGTAAAGTCAAAGTTCAAGGACTCAATGAAAGTAAGCATTTAAAAGCACTGTTGAACCTTGGGGTTATTTCTACTTACTTAATTAACCAATTCTATGCCCTCAACATAAATATATGTTTTACAGAAGTGGAAGTTGGGAAGGACCAGGAGTTTATCGTCAACTCTAAAGGAGCAGGTGGACAAGGGAAGTTAAATGTAAATATAACCTCACCCTCTGGTAGAGTGATACCTTGCAAAGTAGAATCAGACAAGACCAAAGAGTCCACCTGCGTGAAGTACATCCCACCTGAAGAGGGTCTTTACAAGGTGGACATTAGCTATGATGGGAACCCTGTTCCAGGAAGTCCCTTCGCTGTGGAGGGGCTGATGCCTGCGGACCCTACAAAGGTAAAACTGCAGCTGTCTGCCTATACTTGATTTTCTAAACTGAACGTATGGACTCTGTAAATTCACTCCTGTGTTTTTCCACTAGGTTCTTGCATATGGGCCAGGACTTAAGGGTGGTATTGTGGGTCAGCCAGCACTATTTACTATAGACACCAAGGGATCAGGTGCTGGTGGACTGGGTCTGACATTGGAAGGCCCATGCGAGGCTAAGATCGAGTGTCAAGACAATGGTGACGGCACCTGCTCTGTTACCTACCTGCCTACAGAAGCCGGTGACTACAACATTAATATTTTGTTCGGAGGAGCTCATATCACAGGCTCTCCTTTTAAAGCTGTTGTCAAGTCAGCTCTTGATGCAAGTAAGGTTATATTAAGCGGCCCAGGACTGGAGAGGGCTAAAGCTGGAGAAGTAGCCACCTTCACAGTGGACTGCAGCAGGGCTGGAGAGGCAGAACTCACTATAGAGATTGTGTCAGATTCAGGTGCTCAAGCAGAGGTCTGCATACAAAAGAACAATGATGGAAACTTTTCTGTCACCTACACCCCACTCTTTCATGGGATGCACACCATCACCATTAAATATGGAGGTCAGCAAGTACCCAAGAGCCCCATACATGTTCAGGTGGAACCATCTGTGGACACCAGTGGGATTAAAGTTTACGGACCGGGAGTCGAGCCCAGAGGTGAGATTTTAAAAGTATAATTTAGCAGATGCTTATATCCAAAGTGACATTTAAACTATGTGTTCTATCAGTATGTGAGCTCCCTGGGAAATGAAACTACAACCTTGGGCTGCTAACACTATGCTCAACTAAATAATAAGATAATCAATAAAAAAACGAATATGTTCATCTTAGCTTATTGACTTCAAACTATGCTAATTCATTTTCTTGTTTTCTTTTGTAAATACAGGGGTCCTCAGGGAGGTGACTACCCACTTTATTGTGGATGCCAGGGCCCAGACTCAGACCAAAGGAAATCATATCAAGATCCGCATCATCAATCCATCTGGTGCAAACACAGACGCACATATCACCGATAAGGGTGATGGCACCTATAGAGTGGAATACACTGCTTTTGAGGACGGTATGCCATGTTGAATGAATATGTTTAGACAAGAAATGCAAGTGAATGGTCCCTTGAAGGTTGTTAGAAAATTAAATACTGCAAACTTTGAATTACTAATATAATATCTTAATAGTTGTTGGAGAGGACTTAATATTTTTGGAAAGATCTATGTACTCATGTACGTTATGGGTTATGTTATGAAGTGGGTAATACTTATTACTACTTGCTGTATAGATGCTGTATAGTTTTCATGGCTTAGAAAAGGTACCGAATGAGAGCATGTGACGGATCCAGGGAGCATTTAAATAGGACATGCATTGTAAAAAAAGGAATGAAAAGGCTGTGTCTCTAACTAGGACCTTCTGCACAGTTGGCAATGCGTACAGCTTGTATTAATATTAGCGACAGCTGCAGTTCCCTTTAAACCTGAGCCTATTATAAATAGTCACAGGCTAACTACACAATCCATAAGCCATCAAACTCAAACGTTTTTCAAAATCAAACAAAATCATGAAACTGAAAGCATCTATCACTACCTGAACAAAAGCTTTTGAAACTGAATGCTTCATATGAACTTAAATCTTTGCACTGCGCAGGTTTGCATCTGATCGAGGTCTTTTATGATGACGTTGCTGTTCCCAAGAGCCCCTTTAGGGTGTCAGTTGTTGAAGGCTGTGACCCGACACGGGTTCGTGCTTATGGTCCAGGCCTGGAAGGTGGCCTAGTGAACAAACCCAACTGCTTTACAGTGGAGACAAGGTATGGACTCATTATTGATATCATATGTCTGTGTGATTGAAAGGAAGCTACCATGTTTGGTTTGAAGCTGCATGAGTTTTGGGTAAAATATCTAATGGTACATACATCCATCATCTTCAGGGGTGCTGGAACAGGTGGTTTAGGCTTGACCATTGAAGGAGCCTCAGAAGCCAAAATGTTCTGTAAGGACAACAAAGATGGTAGTTGCAGCGTTGAATATGTTCCTTTCACACCTGGAGACTATGATGTCAACATTACTTATGGAGGACAGCCAATACCAGGTATAACATCATAGACATATCTTTCTGCATTACAGTACTTGTCATTATATTTTTATTTTGTCACATAGATATCCTCTCAACTCTATAGTTCGACAGCTGCAGTGTTTTTCTGATGCTATTTTCAGGCAGTCCATTCCGTGTGCCGGTGAAAGATGTGGTAGACGTCAGTAAGGTGAAGTGTGCGGGTCCTGGACTTGGTAACAGGGTGACTGCACATGTTCCACAGACATTCAGTGTAGACAGCACCAAGGCAGGACTGGCCCCATTAGAGGTTCAGCTGTATGGCCCAACAGGTGGTCTCACCCAGTCCTCTACTAAAATGATCTCAGTCAATCTAACATGCTACATTAAATAATCTGTTGTGTATAAAATGTTAGCGTTTCTGCAGAAGACTTGCTTTTCTGGCCTCTGGCTGGTGGTGATGTTGTTTTTCTGTCTTACAGGGGCTATGGAGCCTGTTGTTGTTAAAAACAACCGTAATGGAACACATACTGTCACATACACCCCTGCACAGGAGGGACCATACACTGTTTCAGTCAAATACGCCAACCAAGAAGTACCTGGGAGGTGAGATCACAGACAGGGCCAGTTTGTCTCACCAACCTTTTTGGAAAATCAGTATATCATATAAAGCTTTCAACCTCTATTTAATGAAAACTGGCAGCCACATTGGTTCAGGCAGTGAATTGAAACAATGCTTAAGTAATAAACAGTCATTTTCTATGCCTGGCACTCATTTACCTGCCATTCAACAGAGACTACTTGGAAAAATATGTAATTTTATATTATATTCCCTTCATTTTTCATATTACTCATATGCCCCCAATCATACAGGTGGATATTTCAGACACAATGTGATATAACATTTAAATTCTCTTTAACTTTGTGGTTGTACACAGTCCGTTCAAAGTAAACTCAGCCCCCTCACATGATGCCAGTAAGGTGCGTGCCAGTGGTCCTGGTCTGGACTCTAAAGGAGTGGCTGCTAGTATGCCAGTGGAGTTCACTATTGATGCTCGAGATGCAGGAAAAGGCCTTCTGACCGTTCAAATACTGGTAAGCTTTAAGCAGTTCTTTGCAGATATATTATTAATAACGTGTTTGCTGTAGATTTAATCTTTTGTCAATTAAGGATCCAGAGGGAAAGCCGAAAAAAGCCAGCATCCATGACAACAGAGATGGGACCTACACTGTATCTTACTTGCCAGACATGACTGGCCGTTACACCATCACGATTAAGTATGGTGGAGATAACATCCCATACTCGCCTTACAATGTCCACGCTGTTCCCACGGGTGATGCCAGCAAATGCCTGCTCACAGGTAGCGCCTCCTTTTCAGCACACCACTTTTGTCGTGTCCCCATGCACGTTTGTAACAAGTTGGCAGTTGTGGTCGATATTTAAGAACTAAGTTTTGTTTGCTTTTTTCATTTCCAGTGTCTATCGGAGGACATGGTGTTGGTAAGACATCATGAAACTTTACTCGTTTGTAATACCTCACACACTAATTTGTGTTTTTCTTAAGTTTTAAGCAATGCTATTATTTATCATGAGCAGAAAGCCTTGGGCCCAACATTACAATGGCAGAAGAGACAGTCATCACTGTAGATGCTAAAACTGCTGGGAAAGGAAAGGTAACATGTACAGTGTTAACCCCTGATGGTGTGGAGCTGGACATGGATGTTATAGAGAATCCAGACGGCACCTTCGACATCTACTACACTGCACCAGAGCCAGGCAAATATGTCATTACAATACGGTTTGGAGGACAGCACATTCCCAACAGCCCGTTCCAAGTCATGGTAAGGGATATTATTGAACAAATGTGTTGAACTGTGTATGAAACCCTTGATAATACTATTAATATTGACCTTACTAAAGCCATCAACTTTTTAAATGTATTGTCTAAATTGTTTCTTCATTCTTTTTCATCTTGTCTCAGGCTACAGATCAGCCTGTTAAACCTAGGGATGACACAAAGCCTATGTTCCAGCCCCTAAACTTAGTTATTCCTTTTACTGTCCAGCAGGGAGAGCTTAGTGGTAACACATTGCATCATCTCATCTCATTTAATTTCTATTTCTATTATTTTTCTAATTCCTTTACAACAAAAATATTTGCTACATGTTCTGGTTGTTTTATTTGCAGGAGAGGTGCGTATGCCCTCTGGTAAGACATCCCGTCCCTTCATCAGAGACAATAAAGACGGAACAGTCACGGTGCAGTATCAGCCCACAGAGAAGGGTCTGCATGAAATGAATATAAAATACGATGGCAACCACATCCCAGGTTAGAAAGCTTTACACATGGTGTACACAACACGTTGCATCTTAAAGACTGACAATACAAATGCAGTTCAAATGATCCCAATTCCAATGTAATCATATCCCCAGGAAGTCCTTTGCAGTTTTTTGTCGATGTAATGAACAGTGGAATGGTGACAGCTTATGGACCTGGTCTGTGCCATGGGACCGTGAACAAACTAGCCAGTTTTACTGTTGTTACTAAGAATGCTGGAGAAGGTATGTAAGGATGTTACTTTGAAGCAAATGTAAATACATTTCTTTTCTATTTAAATATGCATCTAAATAGTTTGTATTCTTTTTACAGGTGGTTTGTCCCTTGCTGTAGAGGGTCCATCTAAAGCTGAGATTAGCTGCAAAGACAATAAAGATGGTACCTGTACTGTGTCCTATTTGCCTACCACACCTGGTGACTACAAAATCATTGTCAAGTTTGACAGCAGGCACATTCCTGGCAGCCCCTTCACTGCTAAGATAACTGGTATGACAAGCAACAGTGTCATGAAATTAAACTTTTGTTCAATGTGACTTTCTATATTTACCATACCTCACCGTTAATGTCCTTATGTAGGTGATGATTCACTCAGAAGATCTCAGCTGAACATTGGCACGGCAGCAGATGTCTCGCTAAAGATTACAGAGACAGACCTGAGCTATCTTACGGCAAGCATCAAAGCTACTTCAGGAAAGGAGGAACCCTGTCTACTGAAGAGATTGCCCAATCGACATATCGGTAACCAAAGAAGCCATGCCTTGCATTGTTTGTAGGTTAGATGTTGTTATTTAATAATCTTTGCATATTTTCTATTCTCGCCTCAATAGGTCTTTCCTTCACCCCTAAAGAAGTGGGAGAGCATGAGGTCAGTGTGAGAAAAAGTGGGAAACATGTGACCAACAGTCCCTTTAAGATTATGGTAGGGTCTTCTGAGATCGGGGAGGCCAGCAGGGTAAAGGCATTTGGCCAAGGCCTTGCTGAAGCTCTCACATTTGAACTAGCAGAATTCTTTGTGGACACTAGAAATGCTGGTAAGTTTTTAAGTAAGAGTTTTGAATCATATGTACTATAAACACATGGTTTAATTGCGTACTAAATGTAATCTTACCATTTGAAATGTTTCTTAAAGGATATGGAGGGCTTGGGTTGTCAATTGAGGGTCCAAGTAAAGTGGATATCAACTGTGAGGATGTGGAAGATGGAACGTGTAAAGTGACATACTGTCCAACTGAACCAGGAAACTACATAATCAACATCAAGTTTGCAGATAAACACATACCAGGTTAATCATTCAGTGTTACTTTATGTTTACATTTATGCATTTGCCGGGCTCTTTTTAAGTTTAATCAGTATGTGTTCCCTGGACATGAACACTCTTAGCACCTTACCAATGAAATATTAATTTTTAAATGTACATTTTTTTTATTTGCTTGTCCATCCCATGTCCATAGGAAGTCCTTTCACAGTGAAGGTAACTGGAGAAGGTCGGATGAAAGAGAGTATAACAAGGAAAAGACAAGCTGCGTCTATTGCTTCAGTAGGCAGCACATGCGACCTCAACCTAAAAATTCCAGGTGGATTAAAATAAATACCTGTAAATTATAGGCTTGAAAAGTTTCAAAAACACTAGTCTCATTACAACTTCCATTTTCACATAGGAAATTGGTTCCAGATGGTGTCTGCACAGGAGCGTTTGACTCGCACCTTCACGCGTAGTAGCCACTCTTACATGCGTACAGAACGCACCGAAATCAGCAAGACTCACGGAGGTGAGACGAAACGAGAAGTACATGTGGAGGAGAGCACGCAGGTCGGCCGAGACCCCTTTAGAGACGTTTTTGATTCGTTTCTAGGAAGGGAGCGACTGGGTAGTTTTGGTGCAATGCGACAGGAAGGTAAAAATTAAGCATTATTCAAACGATTTAGTAATTTTATTCTCGTCACCACCTTTTATTTCATTGGTAGTCTATGACCCTTTTTAGGTGACACAGGGATTCAGGGTATGACAGCCCAGGTTACCAGCCCTAGTGGCAATGTAGCGGATGCTGAGCTCGTTGACAGTGGGGACAGTACATACCGAGTCCGCTTCGTACCTGCTGAAATGGGTCGTCACACTGTTAATGTCAAATACAGGGGCGAGCATGTTCCCGGAAGCCCCTTCCAGTTTACCGTTGGGCCCCTTGGAGAAGGAGGTGCCCACAAGGTCAGAGCTGGAGGTACAGGCCTTGAGAGAGCCGTCGCTGGAGTTCCTGGTACGTTTAAATACATTTACAATAACATTTAGTCATTCAGCAGACACTTTCATTCTAAGACAGGAACACATGATGTCAAAAGAAATTTACCACACAAGAGCTAATAATTTCTGAAGTCTATAGTCAAGTAAAAGACATAAGTGCAGGACCAGGAATGCAACTTCTTGTTCATTATTATATGACAGCTGAATTCAGTATTTGGACAAGAGAGGCTGGAGCCGGTGGTTTGTCCATTGCTGTGGAGGGTCCGAGCAAAGCTGAAATCTCTTTTGAAGATAGAAAAGATGGATCCTGCGGGGTTATTTACATAGTGCAAGAGCCAGGTACGGTTTATAAGGAGCATGCATGGATTTAAAATACTCTCAGATGATAAAACCAGTTCAAATCATTGTATTCCCATTCTCCATTTCTCCTCTCAGGTGACTATGAAGTTTCCATCAAGTTCAATAATGAACAGATACCAGACAGCCCGTTCATTGTTCCAGTGGCAAAACTGTCTGATGATGCACGTGGACTTACTGTTACAAGTCTTCAGGTGAGAATAGATTAACAAAAGAATAAAATAAGCAAATACAGACAGGAACAATTCTCTATCTAAACATCTTAAAGGTCTATTTTCATGCCGCAGTCACTTTTGACTTGTTCGCCCAAAGCTTTGAAATGCTATGCCATGAAGTCGAATCATTTGTAACTCTTTTGTAAAAAGTGTTATCCAAAAAAAAAGGACTTGGCAGCCAAGATCAAACTTCATGCATGTGTGGTGAGCACTGGTTAGTAAGTAGAATAAGATATAAAGGATTGCCTCTCATTTGTGTCATTGCTTACTGAGTTATGTTTGCCTTTGAACTGCAACTGGACTCCATCGTTGTACTTTTGTCCAGGGTCATATTTTTATAGTGCTGAGCAGGGATTAAGTGTTCTTTAGAGCACCCGGGCCAAAGACATCACCAGATTCTTTTAACTGGGGCACAAGTAAATCTTGCAGGCCCCCAATAAATTCTTACCGATGAGTCCTTCTCTAATGAGGCAGTCAGAACTAGTTTATTAAATATTTTATACTAATTAACTTAATTTAAATCAGATTTGTTGAATGGATGAATGAAACAGGTTAAGAAAATGGTTTGAATTGCTTTGTGATTCACTCTGATGAATTCAAACAGCTTACTCACAAACACAATCATTTGAGTTCAGAGCTTTTTCTCTCTCCAATAAACAGATAAGAAAAAAAAGACAATCCATTGAAGAAGTTTTTTTTGACAACCGGCTCTGCCTTGACTGAATTATTGCTGTGTTGTTGTATACCTTTTGAATGGTCAAATGTGTTTTTCATGTTGGCTTGAATGCAGCAATTCAAAAATCATGTTTCTCTTTCAGGAGAAGGATTTGAAGGTGAATCAGGAAGCATCATTTGCTGTTCAGAGGAACGGGGCGAGAGGTGTAATTGATGCTAAAGTTCACGCCCCCTCTGGTGTGGGAGAAGAGTGTTACGTCACTGAACTGGACAGTGGTAAATTATTGTCAAATTAAATACATAAGAGTAAATGTTCAATGAAATTCACTTAAAACTACTTAGTTTTTTTTTGTCAATGTAATGATATACTGTATGGGTGAAGTGGAATTAGGGATAGTCCACATATTTTCTCTTCCTTTTTGTAGACAAAAATGCAATACGGTTCATTCCACGTGAGAATGGAGTTCATTCGATTGATGTGAAGTTCAATGGAAGCCACATCCCAGGTAGCCCGTTCAGAGTTCGTGTTGGTGAAGCAGAAAATGTTGGCGATCCTGGCATGGTGTCCGCCTATGGTACAGGACTTGAGGGTGGTCGCACAGGTATGGTGATTATAGAAATTTCTGGTGTAATAATGAATTTTATGCTGAAATTAATATTTCAATTCAATGTTGGTCGAGATTAACTGGGGGTGCTCTAGTTGGGGACAGTTTTACAATTTTACACAATAGATGCAGAAACAACTCTCCCCGTATTTCTATGCCTTTAACACTAGATCAATGTGTTCTTTTTGTTTTGTAGGGATCGTCTCTGAGTTTGTTGTCAACACTTGCAAGGCTGGATCAGGTGCATTATCAGTTACAATTGATGGCCCCTCAAAGGCCAAAATGGACTGCACAGAGTGCCCAGAGGGTTACAGAGTCTCTTATACACCTTATGCACCAGGCAACTATCTTATATCCATCAGGTATGGTGGGCCACAGCACATTGTTGGTAGTCCGTTTAAAGCAAAAGTGACAGGTAAGATTACACAAATTCCCTTTTTCAGGCCTGCTCTTTTTAATTTGAATAAAGACGATATATTACAGATTAAACCTTAAGTTTAGGAAATGTATTTTGATAAAAAAAGGATTGATATTTGCATTAAGTGTTTAAGAGTACAGGCACGTTTACAGTAAGGCCAATAACTATAAAGTAAAAAATTGTTGTTGATTTAAGTCTTTATACTAACAAGTATATTACTGTTTTGATCTCTTTCAGAGCGATTTTGGTTGCACTTTATTTTACACTACGTGTACCTACAGTGTACTTACAGTGGTCTTACCTAAGAAAGTACTGGGAAATTACATGGGATAAGGTTTAGGGGTGGTTCAGGTTTAGTACCTAGTTTTTACCCAGTTATAATATTTACTCTAACAAGTACACAGTATGTACATGGGAAACAGGACTGTAAAATAAAGTGCTACCGCAATTTTTAATGAACATTAGAACATTGACAGACAATCAAAATCCATCTGAATTTAAAGTGCAGTGCATATGCAAGCTTTGAATAAACATGTCATTATCATAAATTGGTGTTGACACTGATTATTGTTATATATCTTCATAGTTATATTTATATTATATATAATTATATTATATAATTATTGATATGAATGCGCCTCAAACCCTGTATTTTTTGCATTGAACAAACTCACCTGTCATTTAATATTTCCGTTTTCTGCTTTAGGTACACGTCTGTCCGGGGGTCACAGTCTACATGAAACTTCATCAGTCATTGTGGAGACTGTTACCAAAACCTCTAAAATGGCCGGAGCTTACAGCTCTTTGGACAGCTCCATGTCAACATCAGATGCCAGTAAGGTTGTGTGTCATGGCCCTGGCCTCTCCAAAGCATCCTTGGGTCAGAAGAACAACTTCTCCGTTGACTGTAGTAAAGCAGGTACAATTAAACATCATTAATGTAAAATCACCAAACACAGAATTACATTGAAAAAACATGTTGTTTTTAGAGGATGAATAAAATATGTAAATGATTTGTTTTTAGGTACAAATATGCTGATGGTTGGTGTTCACGGTCCCAGAACTCCATGTGAAGACGTGTCTGTTAAGCACATGGGAAACAAACTATACAATGTGACCTACACAATCAAAGAAAAAGGAAACTATGTAGTGATTGTTAAATGGGGGGATGAAACCGTTCCAGGAACTCCTTTCCATGTAACCGTTCCTTAAATCCCCAAACATCCAGATTTCCTAATCAAAAGAATAAATAATAGAACAGTATTGAGATAATGCAGGGAAATGTAGACTTTAACCAGACATTTATATCATCTTCTCACTCTCAGAGAAATGCTTTTTTTTGAAAAATACACTTGTTAGAAGCTACTATTCTTAATGCTAACCTGTTTGGCGCAAATGCATTTTAAATCTCTTCTGGATGCCACAATGTACCTTTTATTAATCATTAATGAGTGAAGATTGATAAAAACATGAACAAAGATAACTAAACCTGAATGTTACGTAAATTAAATTGGAATCCTGTCACTGAAAGCTTGACCAAAAGAGATGTGAGAATATGCAAAAGAATGTTTATTTCTTAAAGGTACTTTTGTTGGGTAAATCACAACTGTATGGTATTGTGTACAGATGTATCCAGCGCTTTTATATGCTTTATAGAATGTCATTTTGTAATCTTAACCATAGGTTTGATAAATGTTTAAAAAACCTAAATAAAGACTAAACTAAAATAAATGTTATAAACAATGTTATACCTTATTGAATGCCTACTAGGTTTGTATTCCCTACAGTACACACACATACAGTGAAACCAAAAAGTTTTGATCATTTTTAACTAGTGGGTGCAGGACAATGAAATTCATTAATGTTTGTGAGGATAGCAAAATAAACTTCGACATATGATTCCCAAAATTTCTAATTATTCAGAGCTTTTTGCTTAAAGGCGGGGTGTCCGATTTCCGAGTTATGCTTGTTAGATAAAGTCGGGCCAAGTACCAAAAAAACCTTGTAGCCAATCAGAAGTAAGGTGCACAGTACACAGGACGGACGTTTGTCATGCCGAGCGCTGATGAAAGTTAAAGATGGGGGTAGGCGTGTGTCTGTTTTTGTGATTTGAACATCAACAAGAGCTATGAGAAATCAGATATCCTGCCTTTAAGTGTTTTTTTGAACTGCTAATGAGACCTGAACAAAATGAACCAATGCACAAAATTGGAATTATCCAACTGTGTTCTTAAATTTAACATCAGACAGCTGTTCAACCTAATCCAATACATACATTTCCATCAAAGTTATCTGATACAAGATCAGGAAGATGAATTTGTTCTCACACAGTTTAACTCTTTTTAATCATTTTCTAAACATAGCAAATAATCTGTGATAATGTTGAAGGTGTCTTAATCAATTTAGGTTTGTATATGTCACAAAATTGGCTGTGATCAAGCGCACGACGATGAAGTATAATCCAAAATTCAGCTTTAATAGATAAACAGAAACAAAGCAGGTGACTCTCAACCAAACATAACATAATCAAAACTGGACATTGAATTTAGGAAAACACCAGGCTTAAATACACAAGGGCAAAATAGGAATACAGAAAACAAAACCAAACAGACTAAAACCGTGACAGTATACTGTACCATTCTTGCGGAATACTAAAAAAAGTTTGAAAATGAAATTCGGTATCTCATTTAGAAAAAGTGCTGACAGCAGACTGATAGTTGGAGGAGTGAAGTTACAATTTGTTCTGTCAAAGCCATTAAATTGACATTATAAGAGAAGCATCTCCACTTCACTCAGCCAACCAGAAATGCAAATTACGCCTTTATTTTTATTTATAAATTATTTATTTACATTTTAATGTGCTTTTTTTTTATTTATAAAGGTAGCTATTTATGGAACCATCCTTGAGACAGTCACACCATAGGACAATTTGGAGATTTGTCTCAAAATAAAAAGAATCTAATAGCAAAGCAGTTTTCATAACAACAGTTATAGTCTATATATAACTGTGTTTTTCTGTATAATAGAGATGATCTCGGAGTGAATGTCCATATGCACCGAGGGCAGCTGTCGGCTCTTTTCTGTTCATTTCAGAAGTCTGTGAAACAATTACTGTTCGTAAGCCTGGTTCTCTGAAACATTGAGTAGAGAGATCCACCTATGTGAAGGGCATCTGTACCTTACCTCTAGAGAAGCATTCAATTGTGAAAGTGAAACTTTCCTAAACAGAGCCTAAGAGGTAGCCGTCCATTGGGTAAGTGGAACACACGGTTGGGTGGATACCCCGGCAGACAGATGTTGGGGGCATTGGCCGACGTTGGGGGCATTCGCGGAGGTGATTTCATCATTGAAGGTCGATTGAAGGTGATTGATGAAGAGGGTAGAATAGGCAGAGAGGGATGATTCTCTTCCTGGGGAGTAAACATACAAGAGAGGGCATCGGCACAGGCATTTTTGATACTTGGATGGAAGAAGATCTGGAAGTGGAACCAAGAGAAGAGCATAGCCCAGCAGGCCTGGCGCAGGTTCAACCGTTTCGCCTCCCTGGGGTACTGGAGGTTCTTGTGGTCTAGATGAGGAAAGGGTGATTGCCTCCAGCAAATTCCTCCATTCAAGTGCAGTTTGATAGTCCTCAATGTTATAGTTCTTCTATGCCGGGGTGAGTTTGTGGGAAAAGAAGGTGCATGGATGGGGTACCACTGGTCTCCCCTGCCGAAGAGAAAGCACATTTCCAACTCTGGAGGAGGCCTCTACAATAAAGGGTTGAGAAGGATCTGGATGGTAGGGGAGCGGTGCTGATGACAATTTCTTCTTCAGACATTCGAATACCTCTGTTGCCAGGCAGACCTTGGTTGTTTTTTATTAGTATTAGAAAGGCTGTATCACTGATAGGCCTACGTCTCATCTCATATAGATGTATTGGGGAATTTGGCTATAACGGTTTGGCTGGGGCATTTTAAAATGAAGGGGCTTCTCTATATTACATGTAGGATTATGTCTACATTAAATGTGCGCAAGTGTTTGTGCGGACTGCGTGTGGAATCTGAAAAGCAGCTTGTTTGTACTTCATGCTGACATGGATGCGCAGGTGCGATCACTTGTAGACTAAAAAAACTATTTTAAACCTTCGTTCATACTGTTTGAAAAGAATAATTTCATCATTCGAATCTTATAAGTGTCTATTTTCTTGTGTAAACCCTTAATATATGTATATAAGTTCATCGTTTCTGCGCAAAAATAAACATGCATCAAAAAAATGTTAGGCCTACCTCTGTTTATTTTAGTTATGCGACAGTGCGACTTGACTTGAAACTTATCAGGACTCGACTTGACTTGCTTGATTTGTCCAAACTGTGACTTGAGATTTGACTCAAGACTTGGTGGTTAAGACTTGCTTGGACTTGACCATATGTGACTTGTCCGCACCTCTGGAAGCCAGAACCTCGCTGAACAAGGTGGTCTTCTGACAAACTGAAGTCTTTTGGTTATAGTGCGAATAATTTATTCTGGATCTGACGCCATGCAAACCACGTGGAACATGTAGTGCAATTTGATGCTTCAACAGAGGTCAGGTACGGATGTTCTTCCCATAGGTGGATCTCGAACACGAGAACTAGTTCCACAGTGGAGAGGATCCTCTTGCTTAACGTTACACTCAACCGCGACTCGTCTGAGTGGGCTGCAACCCTCCGAAAAATATACTTTATTATATGTATATTACCTGAATGTAGCTCCAGACAAGGCTTTATCAATCCTCATCAGTAAAGTGTAAGAGTCCAGCAAAGTAATCAGATCTACACGGCGAGTGACGCAAATCTTGTTTCTACCTAAAGGAAATAAGCATGGTTTTATTTTAGTTAAGTGCATTAACCTTGTTTTTTTGCAGACTGATTGCCATTTATACAAAGTTTAACTACAAGTAAATTACCATGTATAAAATGTGCTTTCTGTTGCACAAGGCAGTCATCTTAAATATGCTAACATGAAGCAGCGTCCAAATGCTCATGTCAATAAATCGCCATCACATTATAAATCGTTAAGTTTAAATCCTCTTGTGAAAGCTTGTGAATAAATCACGTTAGGCCTGCAGTAAATATACAATGAAAGCGAAACCTTTGCAAAAGAATAAATAATAAAAGAGAATTACAAAATCAAAAATGGTGAATTAAATGTCTCAGTAAATGGCTAGTTTGTCTTTTATTAACCCAGCCCCAAATGCCCTTCAGAGAACTTTCAGAGAACTTTGTTTTTTTTTTAAAACGTACCAAACACAATAATAAAATTTGGTTATGTATTGTGTATTTTAAGATTTCCTTCAACATGTGCCTGCCTGCCAATCAACACTCGAGCGCCCCCATCAGGCTAAATTACGCAAAGACACTAGACATCCGACAAAAAGCGTTCTGTGTACTGTATTCACTCAGTCATTTGAATGTTAAACGTGTACTTCAAGCAATTAATTTAATATATCATATGATATGATCCTTATATGCAGTGGTGTAGTCTACGTGATACGCAGGTATACCCACTAGAAAAGATCAAGAATTTCCGTATACCCACTTAAAAAAGCGCAAGGTTACGTAACAACATCGTTTGTGTCAGAAAAGTGCGACGAACTGACTTTTGGTGCAACCAGGAGATATAAAACCAAAGGAGATCATTAAAGGCATCATTTACACTATCAGTGTGATCGTAAGCCTGCCCCAGAAGCCACTGGCGCTTCGTGCAGCTGCAGCAGGTGTTACAGATAATGAGTCCGACGAGGCTCATCAGATGCTCCTCGCGTTAGTGTTCCGGGGTCGCAATGTGCACACTGTTCGCCCGTGTATTATACTTTCTGCCTTTAAATCACCCCACATTTAAAACCACTGTTATGGAGGACCAGGAGAGTCATGTGTAAAGTAATAAAGCATTTCATTGTTTAATAACTAATTCTTCAATAAAAACAGGCATTAATCCATTTATTTTTTATTTCATTTTTTAATGGGCAATAAAAAGCGTGATTGTAAAAACAATTAATAAATTAAATATTAATCCATCAATAAATACTTCAATTTAAAAAGGGACTTTTAAAAATCAACATAAAACACGAAATAAATACATCATTTTAAAGCGCATTAATGAATTCCTTTATAAATAGTGGAATTTAAAAATCGATTTCAAAATGCGATTTAAAAAGAGGAATAAATAGTTGGATTTACAAATTAAACTAGAAATAAAAGTTTTAATCCGTCATTTAACTTCTTATCTTGCGCCCCTATTTTTTTTCATTTTCTGATAAAACAACATACCCAAATTGAAACGCCTGTCGCTTTTAAACCATATGGTCTATATTCAAAATTCTTGTATATTTTTTAACTACATACTTGAAATTTTGTTGCACAAGAGTCATAATATCTTAAAGTTTAAAAAAAACAAGGTAAAACAAGGTAAAACATGGTAAAACATACATGGAAAGTGAATTCCGTTTATTTTGAATGAAGTTTACTTAGAGGAAAAGGAATGAAAACTTGATGATAAGAGTTCGAAACACAGTAAGGATAAATATGAATGTCTGACCATTGTTTGATTCAAATTTGAGGATGATAATCCCAAAAATGTAGCTTCTGTAACCTTTTTTTTAAAGACATCTCTAGGCGTCCTTTCAAAAAGGCCACTTGGAGACACCAAAGGGACACTAAGTAACCAAATGACATCAGGAGTTAACACTTCATACTACATTTTGTATATTAATTCACCACTACTTGGGCCACCAAGACACACAAGAAAAAACTATTTCAGGACAACATTTGTACATTTTAACTCTTTATTTTGAACAAATATTATATATATATACATATATATATGTAAATATATATAATTATAACAAAAATTTCAGAACTTTGGAATTGTAATAATAGTTTTTTACTCAAATAAATCTACAGTAAACTTCTAGTTATTACATAAAAAATATACAATTACTGAAAAACTAGAATATTTACAGTATTTACAAAGTGCAGGGAGACATGTTGATCAAGGCAGTCACTAAGGAGGTTTCTTCTCTAACAAACTGGAAACCCAAGCCACTAAAAGACAGAAGAAAAGAGAGTGAGTGTGGGTAAGTAGAACAAATTAAATTTGCAACACTGTGTGTGTGTGTTACATACTTACACAGTGTACTGCCTCACACCAGCATGTCACATTTGATTCAGTTAGGCCAAGGCAGAGGACTCATACTGCAAAAGAGGGAGACAGAGGGAAAAAGAGAGCAAGAGCAAACAACCAAAACCAACAACAAAGTCCTAGCAGAATAAATCTATAAAAATTTCTTTTGGAATAATGGAAACACAATAGCTCACAAACAGGATGAAAACTTACTAGTCATCTAAGTGTGAGTGTGAGTGCGTACTCGACCATTACCGTCTCAAGAAGCGATTGCTTCTCTCCCTTCATTTTCCTCCCCGGAACTGGAAATTTATGCAAGGCTCTGACCTAAACTAGGAAACACTTCTGGAACAAGTATTAGTTTTACATAAACTGAACAATGTAAAAATAAAATAATCATTCAAACAACGATTAATATTTTCCAGTCTGCACATGCCAGTCATTGAAACAGTCCCGTTTAGGCAAAAAACACAGTGGCACCTCACATGTTGCACACATCACTGGCGTTTTCTGATGGCAAAGTCTGCACTTTCGTCGTCCAGAAGTGGTGTCGTCCGTGATGTGTTTTGGGTTGTGACGACCAACATCAGAAGTCTGAGTGGCAGCAGTGCGTGATTTCAAGCCTGCAAGTTCCAGAACGAGCGTTTCCCTAAATGCTTTCTGTGTCAAGGGTTTTTCGTTCCTTGCTCTGGCCAGATGCTGATGCAAAATGAAAGCGTTGACAACGGCAATATCGACAAAGTGATAGAAGAAGGTACGGTACCACTTCCGTGTCTTGTGGAGCACTTTGTAGTATCCAATGAGGGCATCAGACAGGTCCACTCCCCCCATGAACTTGTTGTAATCCAGCACTGCACCGGGAATAGGCACATGCACTTGAGACCACTGCCCATCGTTAGACTTCACCCTTCTCTTCACTGTGTCACCTTCATATGCTTTGTGGAGAGTGGAGCACATCAGCACTTCCCGGGTGTCTTTCCATTCCACAAACAGCAGCTCACCTTCTCTAAGCCATCTTATGGACCCTCGTGGAGCATTCCGTGGCAGTCGGTTTCTGATGGTCTTTGGGAAACCGATCCTGTTCGGACGTATGGTGCCACATGCCCAAATCTTCTTAGAGAGGAGGTCTCTGAAAAGCATCGGGCTGGTGTAAAAGTTGTCAACATACAACTTGTAACCAGTGCCCAACCTTTTTTCATCCACAAGTGCCATAACAGAATCATAGCTCAGCCCATTCCGAGACTGCGTTGCCTTGCCCTCATACACAAAGAACTCAGAAGTATAGCCACACAGGGAGTCTGCCAAAACAAAAAGCTTGTAACCCCATTTGGTGGGTTTGTTCTTCATGTACTGCTTGAGTACAGACCTTGCCTTGGATGCCACCATCCTCTCATCTATGGAGATGTTTTGATGTGGATGAAAGAAAGTCCTGCAGGCATCCCTAATGCTGTTATAGAGAGGCTTGATCTTCCCCAAGCGGTCGTAGGCTGATGTACCCTTCCTCTCTTCATTTTCTTCATCATCCTGAGGATCGCTAAGATGAAGAGCAGATGTGATGGTCAGAAACTTCCTGCAGGACATGATCTGAGCAGGAAAGGGAAGACTGTATATCGTGGACCTCCTCCAATAATCAGTCAAGGTAAAAACCTTAACAAGACCCATGTATACAACAAGCGCCAGGTAAGACATAAAATCTTCCCCCGAGATGTTATGCCATGGCTTGTGTCTTCCCTGATTCAGTTTAGCCCCATAGGCATTCGAGTTCTGAATTAGGGTCTGCAGCACAGATGTGGAAAAGAACAGCTGAAACAACTGCAGTGCTGTGTATGATGCAGTTAACAGCAGCTGTGGCCCAGGAGTACGAGCAGGCCTAAACACAGGTTGGGGAGGCTCCTTATCATCCTCATCCACGTTGTGCCATTTCTCCTGTGAGGTGCTGGGGGACCCAGCATGCACTGACTGGCTCCATCTCCCTCTCCCCCCTCTCGCCCGTCCCCCTCTCGCCCTCCTCCCTCTCCCGCCCCTCCCTCTCCCGCCCCTCCCTCTCCCGCCCCTCCCTTTACCTGTACCATTTGCAGCTGCAGCAGATGGAGATGCAGATGATGACGATGGCTGCCGTGATCTTTTCCGGTGCTCAGGACTAGACTCTGGACACCAGTCCTCATCTGTGTCATTTGAAGGCCTATTTGACAGCACAGTAAAACAACAAAAAACTATTAGCAGCATTCAGTCAAAAACAATATTAGCAACATAAATAGCATCAATATTACATTTACAAATGCCTGTTGTCAAATTCTTTACGCATATAATGCTCAGCATTATAAATGATTTGTAAAACCAATACTTTTCCTACATATCTTCACATAATACAGATACAAGATAATAACACTTGATATAAGATAATAATACATGTCACAGATAAAATAAACTCTTTGCAAATTCCCATTTATGAATAATATAATAACTTTATGTATTATACATAAACTGTCTAAAAAAAATAACGTTTACTAATCTCACCGCTTCGTGGCTTGTTTATCATGTACATTTTCATTATCGAAAGCTAACGTTATGACATGATGACACATACACTGCTAATCCACAATAAAAATGTATAAGCAATCGAGAAAATATGTTGTAACTTACCGATCTAACACGGGATCAAGTCCATCAACAAACATGTCGTCTTCGAGGGAATCGACGCTCGACCCCGAACTATTCTTCTCGGAGACGCATGTCTCCGCTTCCTTCTGCTGCTCTTCATCGCTGCTCCTCATGATCTCCTCCAAAGCACTTTCAACATCAAAATACATCGTCTGTGGTCGACGATCCATTGTTGAGAGGATCGGGTGTAGACTTTGGAGAAATCCGTTCACTAAAATGTGCTCCGTACAGCGAATGGATGCTTTTCTCTCTACTAGCGGGCCTAAAATGGCGACAGCGCTGGGAGCGCAACGATGCACTTTGGAGCGCACTGATGTACGTTATGTTTGCGCACGGGGTATTCTCCAAATCTGTTTACGTAAACTTCACAAATGGCCAATCATTGTAATCCCCAAAAAGTTGAATATTACGCCCATTTGTCAAAACTTTTCTGGACAGGCATTGGATGGGTTTACCCAGTCAAAAACCAAGGTGCCCTGACTGACACCTCTGTGGGCCGGTAAGGCACCCTGGGTGTTTTGAATGATCGCAAAGTCTGTGATCGAAGAAAAGAGACGTGAATGGGCGTATTTTGTTCAGAAGATATTAGATTACGAGAAAACATTGATTTTGAACTGATTCAAATCAATATAAACGAAAATGGACGTTGACTCGAAACGCGTATGCAAAAAAAGTGGAATCTTTGGAGTATTTTTCAATTTGTTCATTGTTTTGGATGAAACACTGGTATGCACATTCAAAGACGACCCTTTTAAGGAGATGTATGGTGTTTTTTTTGGGATTCGTCCGAACTGATCCGAACCAAAGGAGTTGAAAGATAAGTAGTACCGTTTATTTTGTAATGTTTGAAAGGCCGGTCTTTCCGCTTTTTATTGAATCCTTTCCTCTCTGGTGTTTTGATCACAAAAACAACTTCAGAACACGAATCTTGAGTGTTTTAGCTTTAAAATGATGCATAGTTTATGACAGTTGATCGAAAATTAATGTAAAACAAAGGTAAAAAAAAACGTAGACACGCCCACAAACGCCATGACGGACCGCCTGCGGGCCGATGCGCGAAATTAGGTTAAAAGACTATTTCTTTTAGCATTTGAATTTCCATTTCCCCTCTGCATTTCCTTATCCGATTTGCTATTCGATTTGCCAAGTCATTTATCTTTTCCTTTTATCCTCTCTATTTACCATTTCCGTGACACTCTGGGGCCTTGCATGCTCAAACGAGGTAAAACAATGCAAATTAGCTACGGAGAGAGACATGTTACAAGCTCTCTGATTGGCTAGTTCATTTTACGTCATGTTCAGAGGTGTGTCAGATGAGCAATGGAGAAGAGAGGGTAGTCTGTTGTTCACTAGTCATGTACCCAGCGCGTTATCAGCGCCTGCTCATTCTCTAACACAAATCATAGAAAATGAAACTTATTGTTAGAACGGGTTAGAACATTCATACCGCACGTGGAAGCAGCAGTGCTGCGCTCATTTTGGCGCGAGTCTATTTATGATGCGATGCTTACACGGAGTTAACGTGACATAAGTTACGGTTCTTATGGCCAAAATGCTTATAGATTCACGCGAAATGTAACAGTTTTACCATTAAAGCATGTGACTGATGTCAGCTGTGTTTTAATCCGCCAATATCTACTTTTTATGAAACCGCAAACACACACCATGGTGTGTATTATATGCATATAGTAGATGCAGTGCCGGTGTTACAAATGTTCTGTCACCCGTGATATTTTGTGACCGCAGTAGGCGCTGTTGTCACTGTCGACAAATCTCTACGCAAAGAGCGCAAATTCGTGCGAGGATGCGCTTTGTGCTCGTGCGCAGCTTTTTAATCTTGGGCAATAACGCGCTCTGTTCTCGTGGACGTTACTGTGAGCGGGCTTTTCTCGTCTGTTAAGAGTGCTGACGTGACGTGAGTGGCTGAACACGCAGATTGAACTGTACAAAGCAGGATCATTTAATTCCTCTACTGATTGCGTTTGGAATTATTGTGATTCCCATGGTAATTGTTTTATAGCTAACATGTAGGTGTGTGTGTATGTATATATATATATATATATAAAGTGAATACACACACACATATATATATTTATATATATATATGTGTGTGTGAGTGCATATTCACTTTACCCAAATAATAGAACAGCAATCACGACAATCTAAACGTTTTCCATTTAAGAAACATGAACATAAATGAGCTTTGTGTTATACATACATGCATTATAGGCTATAAAATGTACATAAGAACATAATATTATAAAATGATATGTTTATAATGTACAGAGTAACCTTGTAGTCCTACAGCAGGTCACCATATTTCACGATGCACGGTAACAGGCTAAAAAAAATCTGTTACCTTCCCCTGTTTTACACAGAATAGCCTAATTGTTCTCCATATTCACTCTTTTGACATCTAATGCATTCTGTGTCTTATCCTGAAGTGAATTTAGCTGTGATGAGAACAGTGACTGTGGTGCAACAGGTCACCATATTTCACGATGCACAGTAAAGGCCTAAAAACATCTTTACCTTCCCCTGTTTTATAATATACGGGTTAACTTTCTGAAATGAGTGACAAAAAATATTGACCTTTTTCATTATATTCTATTTTTTTAGCTTTATTTTTATTAAATACTAAAGAATTATTTTTTAATTTTTTAATATTCTTCCCATCTCCCCATATTGCACATGTCAATCACGTGGGGGCTCCATTAGCTAGATTGCACCAACTAGAAAGCAGATTAACGTGATCGGCACCTGATATTATATCTGTGCAAAATGGATGGTAACATGCAGCTGGGACTGAAGAACTATCTTTTAAAAGGGGAATATCCCAAAGATGCTGATAAACAGCAGTGTTACATTTTGAAAAGAAGAGCTAACAACTTTCGTATCATTGGTAGGTAATGTTAATTAGCACCTGAGAGAAAAGTACACTAGTGGGTATGGCTATAGGCTTTTCAAATATTCATTATCCCCACTATAAATATAGTCTTACTACAGTAACTGTTAACCATGGTATTTGTGTTTAATTTGTTAAAAATCTGCAAAAGCATCGATTGCTATTATTTGATATTTTTCACCCATATTGTACATATTTATTATGCATGCATGGCAACAGTTCATGGAAGGACGTTGATAGCATTTATAACAGATCTATAATAACTTAAACACAAATTCAAAAATATTTTTTAACTAAATTATTACAGTATTGTATTTTTAGTAATGTAACATTTGAAGGTATAAAGTATTCATTTTGTGATGATTTAATCATCTGTCTCAGCCAAAAACGGTGTGAATTTTGACTAATCATAATCATAGCTATGAGGTCAGTGAGGTCCAGATAGTTTTTTAATGCTCATAAAAAAATAGAAAAAATACATTAAACTGTTTTCAAATGTATATACAACATACTGTCATACACTAAATCGACAACATCTTTAACAATAAATTATTATCAATTACAATGAAGTTAACGAAAGCAAACACAGAACGTTCCCCTAATATTGGTTCCCATTTGGCTATTTTTGGGGAACCAAAAAAGAACGTTCAAAAAACGTTCCATACAGAAAATGGATACAGGTAAAGCTAAAAAATAGAATATAATGAAAAAGGTCAATATTTTTTGTCACTCATTTCAGAAAGTTAACCCGTATATTATAAAACAGGGGAAGGTAAAGATGTTTTTAGGCCTTTACTGTGCATCGTGAAATATGGTGACCTGTTGCACCACAGTCACTGTTCTCATCACAGCTAAATTCACTTCAGGATAAGACACAGAATGCATTAGATGTCAAAAGAGTGAATATGGAGAACAATTAGGCTATTCTGTGTAAAACAGGGGAAGGTAACAGATTTTTTTTAGCCTGTTACCGTGCATCGTGAAATATGGTGACCTGCTGTAGGACTACAAGGTTACTCTGTACATTATAAACATATCATTTTATAATATTATGTTCTTATGTACATTTTATAGCCTATAATGCATGTATGTATAACACAAAGCTCATTTATGTTCATGTTTCTTAAATGGAAAACGTTTAGATTGTCGTGATTGCTGTTCTATTATTTGGGTAAAGTGAATATGCACTCACACACACATATATATATATAAATATATATATGTGTGTGTGTATTCACTTTATATATATATATATATATATATATATATATATATATATATATATATATATATATATATATATATATATACATACACACACACCTACATGTTAGCTATAAAACAATTACCATGGGAATCACAATAATTAAATGATCCTGCTTTGTATAGTTCAATCTGCGTGTTCAGCCACCCACGTCACGTCAGCACTCTTAACAGACTTTCCGAAAAGCCCGCTCACAGTAAAGTGCACGAGAACAAAGCGCGTTATTGCCCAAGATTAAAAAGCTGCGCACGAGCACAAAGCGCATCCTCGCCCGAATTTGCTTTAATGGTAAAACTGTTACATTTCGCGTGAATCTATAAGCATTTTGGCCATAAGAACCGTAACTTATGTCACGTTAACTCCGTGTAAGCATCGCATCATAAATAGACTCGCGCCAAAATGAGCGCAGCACTGCTGCTTCCACGTGCGGTATGAATGTTATAACCCGTTCTAACAATAAGTTTCATTTTCTATGATTTGTGTTAGAGAATGAGCAGGCGCTGATAACGCGCTGGGTACATGACTAGTGAACAACAGACTACCCTCTCTTCTCCATTGCTCATCTGACACACCTCTGAACATGACGTAAAATGAACTAGCCAATCAGAGAGCTTGTAACATGTCTCTCTCCGTAGCTAATTTGCATTGTTTTACCTCGTTTGAGCATGCAAGGCCCCAGAGTGTCACGGAAATGGTAAATAGAGAGGATAAAAGGAAAAGATAAATGACTTGGCAAATCGAATAGCAAATCGGATAAGGAAATGCAGAGGGGAAATGGAAATTCAAATGCTAAAAGAAATAGTCTTTTAAATGACGGATTAAAACTTTTATTTCTAGTTTAATTTGTAAATCCAACTATTTATTCCTCTTTTTAAATCGCATTTTGAAATCGATTTTTAAATTCCACTATTTATAAAGGAATTCATTAATGCGCTTTAAAATGATGTATTTATTTCGTGTTTTATGTTGATTTTTAAAAGTCCCTTTTTAAATTGAAGTATTTATTGATGGATTAATATTTAATTTATTAATTGTTTTTACAATCACGCTTTTTATTGCCCATTAAAACAATATATAATAAATTACTTTGTCAATTCGCCTATTTATATTTGAATTAAAAATGAAATTAAAAATAGATGGATTAATGCCTATTTTTATTGAAGAATTAGTTATTAAACAATTAAATGCTTTATTACTTTACACATGACTCTCCTGGTCCTCCATACACTGTGTAGTCTTTAATAAAACGAGCATATTAGTTATCATTAACATAACTGTAAGTCATATTGTGACTGTTGGCATATTAAATTTTATCTAAGTAGCCAACTTCACAAATGTTAGTTTGTGTGTTGAATCAATACACGAGGGAGAAAGGGAGAGATAACTTATACTACAATGTTCATAATTGTTTTAGATGATAAGAGATGAGAATTCTTACAAGCCTTGTGAAAGTCGAGCTAGAGACACTGCCAGCAATCTATAGGTGCAACAGGTGCTTGATAAAACTGCACAACTGTTCATTGTTAATTATCATAGTTCACTATCAATGTCAATAATAGATGCAACTTACATAAGTGTGTGAAAAATCTAGTTATTAGTGACGAGGATCAGAGTTTGATTTTAACCATTTTTTTCAATATGATTTACTGTAAGACTTTGACTTGGCCTTAGTCAAACTAAATCAAAATCTAATGTTTATACTTTCACAAGATATTCTTTACATTATGTAGTTGCCCTGTTTAAAAAAACAATAGAACCCTGCCCAAAACACAAGAGATGCAGATGGGAATCAATAGAAAAGGCATAAATTATTTTTTTTTACAAAGAAATGTGGTTCATAAGGGTATTTAAATGGAAACCACTAGAATGTATGTAATACTTTTTTTTAGCAGGATGGGTTTATGTAGAAATAGTATATTACAAATAATGACTTAATAGCTTTTCACGTGGATCACTAATTTGCATTGAAAATTGCCAGCTGATAAAACCTGTGCTTTAGTGACTGTATACATAAATAAAACTCTGAACGGACTGATTTAAAACCAGCAAGTCCCCCCAGCTGTCATTGGCTATTGATATCTTGCTGGCATACTCTATCCATGCATTCGTGAGTGTGGTGGTGCTCATGGGTTGTCGACCTGGTACTGTTGAGTAGGCTGGGGGGGAATCAGAGTATACTCACTACAAAAAACTAGACTACACCACTGCTTATATGACCCACCTAAATAGCCACGAGCCGCTACTGGTTAACGAGCACATATACCAGTTTCACAACACGGTTTATCTTTAGACAGGACTATGACTTAGTTTAATTAAGATATTTATGTCGCTTTTATAAAAATCACTTAGAAGAAAACATCACAGTGTGCATCTTGAGACAAAACATTGAGATGATATATGTTAAGTGTGAAAACACATTTGCATAAAAATGGCAGACATTTACTCAAGATTCAGATACCAGCGAGGTAAAAAGCTTTACATTACCAAAGCATACGGCCTTATAATAAAGATTATGCCCTGTCTTCCGCGCCAGCGTGTGGCGCTGCTACGCTGAGCGCTGAGGTCAACACACGAGCCGGAAGTAGATAAAGGCGCCAAATTCTATATCAACCCGTAACGGGCCAAAAGAAGGAAAGAGACGGGATGAATTATGAATTATAAAGGAAAAGGTGAGAATAGTTTTTATTACCGATGGCGTTCGCAAGATCCGACAAACAGACACCAAACACGGCAGTGAAATGTTTCACATCAATGTTTAAGTTACATGATCAGTTTTATTTTACAGTCGAGCTTGTGGTACATAGCCATGTTTGTTGTTGTTTACATGGTGTTTGTGCTGAACGTTAGCTCTTTTGGGTTAACCTTTTGATCATAATAATTTCCATCTTAAACAGATTATAAATTAATTTTTAATCTTTTCATTTTTTTGCACAGTCACCGGGGAGTCAAACAGCAACAGGTAACGTTACACATACACACACACAAACAAACAAACACCACCACTAAATTGATTAAAAAAAGATTAAAAGAGACACAGTTCTCAGCTTTTGATATGTTTAATAGTTACCCTTTTTTGGCCTGTCTATGTATTTTTCGTTTCGTATGTTTTAAACCGTTTGCATTGCGTATGACATGACCTATTTAAGTTCGTCATGTGGATCAAAAAAGTGGTTTAAATAACGTTAACTTTGTTACATTCTCGAGGTTTTTTTTTTTACTTTATTTGACATTGTGACATTTGGAACCTATAAAAATGCGTAAACAATCTAAACCACGGGACTTTATTGTCATTATCATTTAAATAAGGACATCACTTTTTGTCGAGAGAGACTTGTTTCAGCTAAAGTATTATGAGTTGAGTAATCACTTTTAATATCGTCTGTTTAATAGACATACAGCATCATTTATCCGAAGCAGAAGAGATTTCCTCCTTTAACATTCATTCTTCGTTCTATGTCGTGCAGTGATGGAGATGCCATCAAGGTGTTTGTTCGGGTTCGACCATTGACTCAAGGCACGGGGTTAACAACAGATGGTGATCACAACTTGTGTCTGACAGTGACCTCTCCTCAAACTGTCAGACTGCACTGCAAACCTGAGCCAAGAAACTTCACCTACGACCATGTAGCCGATATGAACACAAGCCAGGTCTGAAATTCTCTGCATTTGTCTTTTTTGGCTGGGAAAGATTACTTGTGAAAAGATCTCATTGCTGTGTTCTGTGTTTTTCTCAGGAGGAGGTTTTCTCCAGTGTGGCTAAAAACATTGTAGAGTCCTGCATTAACGGATACAATGGCACCATTTTTGCCTAGTGAGTTCCCAAGTCTCTTCTCTCAGTATTTGTAAAGCTAAACCACAATTAGATTCATGATTGTTGTTGTTTCAGCGGACAGACGGGTTCAGGAAAGACCTTCACCATGCTGGGTGAGTGCTACGATTTAAAGCATTCAAGCAAATGTATCACAGCATTTTATGATCTTGCATTTAAGATCTCCGTTTAGCCAGTTGAGTTTGAGAAAACTCTTGTTTTATGGTGTCTTATGTGCTTTTTAATGTCACTTCATTTCTTTGGACCTATATATATTTACCTATCGTGTTTTTTTAATCCAGTCATTCCGATGTTATAAGTGTTTTATTATGAATGAATAATGTTGTCCTGCTGAATGTTTGTTTGTTTGTACAGGTCCATCAGAGGTGGATAATTTCTCAGATGAGCTGCGTGGTGTGATTCCTCGTAGTTTCGAGTATCTTTTCTTCCTCATACACAGAGAAGTGGAGAAGGTGAGATGAACTCCATAATATGATCAATATCATTCTGTTTAAATAAAAAAAAGTATGATTGTGGGTTTGTATTTGTTTTTATTTCAAAGTGATTATTAAACATACTAAAGGATGTTTATTTGAAAAAGTAAAAATGCAGAAAGTTTTCTGTGATGGTTGGGTTTTGGGGTTGGGTTAGGCGAAGGCAATGAATAAACAGTTTGTCCATTAAAAAAATCATTATGCCTATGGAAAGTCCACACAATGTATAGAAACCTGTTTGTGTGTGTGTGTGTTTGTGCGTGTGTGTGGATTGAAATTGAAGAACACAACTACCGCATTTGACAGGGCTCTGGTATGTTTTCTGTTTGTTTTGCAGTCTGGTGGGATGAAGAGTTTTCTGTGCAAGTGTTCCTTCATAGAGATCTATAATGAACAGATATATGACCTGTTAGACAGCGTGTCCACCAGCCTGTTTCTGAGAGAGAACATCAAACGGGGTGTGTTTGTAGAAGGAGCCGGGGAGAAATACGCAGCATCTGCCGCAGAGGCTTATCAGGTATGTGCCTGTAGCTCAACTGGCATTGCATTGTTGCACAAAGGTGGGTTCGTAAATATACATGGATGTACAAATCACTTTGCCCAAAAATGGACCTTCAAATTAAAACTATGTAACTATTTTAAAGTACAGGATGTAGCCTTATTGTAAGACAAATCTGTCTCTGTGTACGTTTCTGTTCTTTTTTACTCAAAATTATAGCAGAACCATCGTGTATCTCTTTTAAGGTGTTGTCTATGGGGTGGAGGAACCGGCGAGTGGCGTCCACATCAATGAACCGAGAATCATCTCGCTCGCATGCCGTGTTCACCATGACGCTTGAATCAAAGGAGACCAGACAGGAAGTGGTCAACATCCGCACTTCTCAGCTCAACCTGGTCGATCTCGCTGGGTCAGAGAGACAGCGGGACACACATTCAGAGGGTTCACGACTTAAGGTGCTCACCCTCATGGAATTTCATACCTGTATGAATTATTTGAAAGATATTTGGAAGTATGTTCAGTTCTGAGACATCATTCGCTACCATAGTGGGAAAAATGAAATGGTCAATGAGTGCTATTGTTTTTACTTGGGTAACACACGCAGTTTCTGCCAATCTCTAGACTCTAATCAGTACCTATACAGTAGTATTCTGTTCTTCAGAACTGTTTGTTTTACTGAATTCCTCAAAATATCTCATTTTGTTGTTTAACTGTTGATACTACTAAACAGAGGTGGGATCAAGTCACATATGGTCAAGTCCAAGCAAGTCTCAAGTCTTAACCATCAAGTCTCAAGTCACAGTTTAGACAAATCAAGCAAGTCAAGTCAAGTCAAGGGTTCACCCTAAGCAAGCCAAGTCCAGTCCTGACAAGTTTCAAGTCGAGTCGCTATACTAAAATAAACAGAGGTACATTTTCACGGTGCGTGTTTATTTTTGAAAAAAAAGATGAAGTTATAAACATATATTCAGGAAAATCAATTGTAAATATAAATTAATTCTAAGTGCTGATCACTTGCCTATGTGTGTGCTTAAAGTTTGGTTCCAGCAGTCACACATTTTCATATGTTTACATAGACACAGAAATGGAAATACTTGTATCTGACAGAATGTAAGACTTAAGCATTTATACAGGCTTTGATGCTTATAAACTAAGTATTGTGACTGAAAATCTGCCTCTTATTTTTTATATATATGTGATGTTGTGATACTTGTGCTGATCCATTATAGGTCACAGTAGGGAATTTACATCTAGTGATGAGAATCTCGGATCATTTTATTTACTTCGATTTTGAATCTCGTTAATGAAAATAAACGGATCTTTTTTATTCCAGCAGAATATAAATAAAATGTTAATGTCTGTTAATATAGCCCAGTGATGAAGTTATGATGCTTAATCGTCATCTCTGCATTGCACGCGCAATATGCACGTTTCATACGTAATATATAATTTGAGAACATTTGTTTTCTCTTTTTTCATTATTTTACAGCACAAAACGTTATATTGTTATTGTCAGTGTACACAAAATAATTTAGACGGTTATATGATATGAATGATGAAATTATTCTTGTCAGTATGACCGAAAAGGTTTTAAAGAGTTGTTTAAGTAGAAGTGATCGCACCGGCGCGTCCATCGGCCTGTCATGCAGTACAAGCGAGCTGCTATTCAGCTTTCACACGCAGTCCACACCAACACTTGAAAATGCGCACATTTAATATAGACATTAGCCTACGTGTAATAGAGAGAAGCCCCTTCTTTTAAAAATGCCCCCCAACATTAAAATTCGGGCTACGCCACTGTTACAGCCAAATTCCCCAAGACATCAATGAGATGAGACGTCGGCTTATCAGTGATGATCGATGATCACGTTTCTAATAGCAATAAAAAAACAACCAAGGCCAAATTATGACCAACATAACGATTAATTCATTACATAAGTAATCGTTTTATTACATTGACTATAAATAAATTACTTTCTTATCTTTCCTTGTGGTTCTTGAAATGTCGGATGAAATTTGACGCTGTGGTTGACGTGTCAGACATTCTTGCGTTGTATACTCTGCATCTGGCAAATCTTTTTATGTTGGCACGGTCCAATAAAGTTCAAAGTCCTTATAGCCGAACGTGACTATCTGTGGAGCTCGACTGTTGTCTACCATGTTTGGCGCGGTTTGAGTTGTGCAGCGTTAAAGACACAGGCGCTAATTAGCGCTGCTGAGTCACAATCATTATTTTTAAAACAAATTTTATTACTTTATTTTACTTTAAGTCATTGTCGAGTCTTCCACTTTAAGTCAAGTCTCAAGTCACTTGCTCTCAAGTCAAAGTCAAGTCAAGTAATTTTCTTACATCAATCAAGCAAGTCCCAAGTCCTGAAAATTGTGACTTGAGTCGGACTCGAGTCAAGTCATGTGACTCGAGTCCCCCACCTCTGCTACTAAACATTTGAAAACCGCTGCTTTAAAGACGTGATTGTTGTTTTATAGTTACCTGTTACCTTTGACTCCTGGATGTTTAGGAGGCGAGCAGCATAAACCGGTCACTGATGTGTTTGGGTCAGGTGATCATGGCCCTGGTGGATGTGTCCAATGGAAAGAACCGTCATATCTGCTACAGAGACTCCAAACTGACCTTCCTGCTCAGGGTGCAAACACTTTAAGAACATTTCTCAGAATAAATTATAGATGAGTTAATTAATGTCTGACTGGTTTTCGTGTGATCAGGATTCTCTAGGTGGAAATGCTAAAACTTACATCATTGCTAACGTTCATCCTGGCTCCAGATGCTTTGGAGAAACGCTATCCACCCTGCAGTTCGCACAGAGAGCCAAGCTCATCAAAAATAAGGTTCAGTAGCAGATTTATTGTTCCAAGCTTGTCTTTCATACTCAATTTCGTAGCAAAGCGGTACGGCTATTCTAAAACCTTGTGCATTTGAGACAGGTCTGGAAGATCATGAGCATTGTTAAACTGTCTTCAGTGTTGTGATATAACATACATCTTTGTTTTTTTTTAGGCTATGGTCAATGAAGACACTCAGGGTAACGTCAGACAACTTCAGGCAGAAGTCCGAAAACTAAAGGAACAGCTCGCTAATGCTCTTTCACAAACACATATCACAGATATCACGCCAGAAGACCAACAAACAGGTACACAATCAGCTGGCCACTCTGATCGTGAGGTTTCCTATAAGGGGCAGTTCATTCAGGCCATGCAATTCTGGAAGAAAGGACAAGAGGAGAAGAAGGTGACTAGTTTGAAAATGTTCCACTTTTGCAATGTGACAGAAAACAAGGTTTAATATCGATGTCTTGCCTACAGTCTCTTCAGGAGAAGGTTTCTCAGCTGCAGGCTGCCTGGGCTCAGAAGGAGAAGTTCATTCAGTCCAATCGTATGATCATGAAGTTCAGAGACGATCACATTGCTCAGCTGAAGAAAGAGCTGCAGAGCGGCCAGAGATCAGAACCTGATGAGCAGATCCGTCTGCTGCAGGAGGAGATACGACTACTGCAAGATCAGGTAAATGCACGTTTGCATTCTGAACGTCAGCAGATCGCCTCAAATGCATGTTTCCACAATGTAATTGGCTGACTATATATTCATGAATAAAATGTTGTCTGGAAAACAAATCAATATTTTTCTAATTTGTTATTTGGTTAGGTGCAGCACAACCCGAGGATTATGCGCTATGCAGCGGAAAACTGTGCTCTGCGGGATGAGATCAGAGCGCTGCGGTCTCTGGATTCAGTCAGAACTGCTCGTGAGATTGAAGTTCAGTCTTTGACCGCACTGGAGAAAACCTTCCTACAACTGCTGGAGGCTCAGAGAATAGAGGACACCACTGAAGGTGAAAGGACTCCATCTCAAACTTATATCTATTTTTTACAATATAATAATTTTACAAAATGTTAAATGTGTTTTTTTTTGTTGAGCTTTTAACACTTGACTTATGTCATCATGTATGTTTTAATGTGTAATTGTAGCTTTTTTATCTGGTCTTGGTTGACTACTTGACTATTACAAGTTTTTGATTTGTAATTACATTGGCATCACAAGTGAATAATTTTTCTCAGATCGCATTATTTTGTTGTGTAGCTCCGCCCACCTACTCCACTCCTGTCACCATGGAAACACTTTCATCAATTTCTGTGGAGAGGATGAAGGTTCAGCTGCTGCAGAAACAGTCTGAGCTCACTGTAACACTTCAGGCCTTTGAGGAGTTTCAAGAGATCCACAAGTAAGTGACCATTGTTAGACCTCTCACAGAGAACGCAATGTAACAAATTGTATTTATAAAAAAAACTTTTTATAGTTCTTGCACAATTCTGTGGTGTTACATGTAATTATTGTGGTAATATTTATTTTCATGTAGCATCAATGTTTAATGTATATTCAGCTTAAGTTAAATTATTGGTATATTACAAAGAGCTTTACACATTTTTTCGCATATTTCAAAGTGATTTTCCAGAAAATCTAGAAATTTCTGTAGCACTAGAAGGTGGGATGAAGCGATGATGGGTGACTACGTCTGGAGCTTGGTTTTTGAGGACAGTATTAGTCATAAGACAAAAACAATCAAATCTACACTTCTGAAGTTTTGGACGACTCACTTTTAGTAACTGTGTTGTAACACTGTTGTTTTGAGCTCAGTGTTATGTCAATACCTTGACATTTCTGCGTATGAGTAATAATAATGAAATGAATAAATGTGTGGAAAATTATTTTGTGAGTACCGTCGATGGTACATTTTTTTTAATGTGATTTTCGTATTCAGCATGTTAAACAGGACTCTAGACTTATTTCACATTCACACCCAGCTGTAATATAGGTACAAATATTCTCCACGTGAAACATGGATTCTGTCTTCCGAGCTTGCTTTTGATTAAAGCATGAGGGAGAGAGACAGTTCAGAAACCCACGTGTTTGACTTCATTAAGCATTGCGCACAACGATAGGAATATGACATCAATGTTCCGTGAGAGTGTTTTAAAGCATATGGAGCTGTCTGTCCTGCGGTGCTTTTATGCCGACCGGTCTGGGCGACACCGAATGAAGTCAAACACACACTTTAGTTTTGAGACAGAGGGGAGTGCATGAGCTCTCTGCTCGCTCTTTCCTGCAATTACCACAAGCACGTCATTCTCCACTCATAAATCACATTAAATTTTCAAGGAAATCCTTGGCGAGGCAAAAATTTCTTTTACGCACTTGCACCAATTCGACCCTGGGAAGTTTTACCTCGCAAGTTATAAAAAACGATCGCATTTGAGACCATTTTGGTCGCAGTCTAGAGCCCTGTTAAACTTTATAAAGAAACAGACGTGTGTTACATTGTGTAATTGTAAGACACATCAAATATTCAGTTACTAGATTTAACCCCTGTATGTGTTATGGTCTTCAGAAAACAGCTGGCCGCGATGGAATCTGAGAAACAGTATCTTGAGAAATCCAACAAACATCTGGAGAAGATTCTGGAGGTCACTAAAGCCTACACTAAACAGGAAGTGTCTCAACTCAACAAGATTCACGCTGAAACCATCAAGGTAGACTGTAAACACAGCATAACACAGTTAACGTAGTTAATTCATTGATTTGTATGAACTATCACTTAAATTTCTGCTCAGTATAATTAAATGGCTGAAGAAGCATTTGAAATCGAAATAACAGTTCTTTTATTTTGGTGTAAACTTTTCCGAATTGTGTTGGATTAAAATGCCTTACATGTGAAAAACGTTCTGCTACTCAGATCTTAACCACACCCACTAAAGGCTATAACCTGAGGACCCGGCTCGTGCCGCTCTCCAGCCCGGACCATCTGAACGGACAGGTGGGAGAAGTTGATGACATCCAGAATGAACAGCCGCCTCCTGAGATGAATGAGCTGGCCTGTGAAGCGCTCACTGAAGAGCTCAAGCAAATGCAGGTGCAGCTCACTATAGATTTATCTGTTTTAACGGCTGTTTCACAAAGTTTAAAATAGTGTCAAAATGTAAAATCAATGTTGACACTTTCTTAAAAAATAGCGTCATTGTGCATGACTCTGTGGGGACCTTTTAATCCAAACAAAGTTCATTGGCATTGTCTTTCATTGAAAACTATCATAGCCTTTTCCACCAGAGATGTTTTTAGTTTAGTTTTATCGGTTTAAACATTTTTGCATGTATTTGTTTGACTCTAGGAACAGGCTCTTCGTGTTCAGGGTCAGTTAGATGACGAGGAGGCCAAGAACAGGAAACTGCACCAGCAAATCACCAAGCTGGAAGAACAGCTGACCACAGCAACCGAGCAGTCCAGCTGCACCAAGGAGGTGAACGCTTATGTGACGTCTTTTTTTCTTGGCTGTTGTCTTGCATGCAGTGGTGTGATATCCACTCTGTTCACAGATGTTTAGCGCTGAGCGGCGTTCACTCCTGGAGGAACAGGAACTTCTTAAGGAACGAATCAGGAAGCTGGAGCAGCAACTGGAGGAGGAGAAGAGAGAGATGGATGGTGAGCTTTCAGTCTGCTTCAGATCTTTTATTACAAATGTAAGACGCTATAACATCTGTCTGTGATGGCAGTGGTGCGCGTGGAGGTGCGAGACTTGCGCATGGTGCTGCAATCCTCTGATAAACAACTGGAGGACACCCGGACAGAGCTGCAGAGGGAGAAAGCAGAACACGAGAGGGAGAACAAACAGCTCTCAAAGAGTTTGATAAGCACACAGATGGAGCTGGACAACGTCAGGTACAAACTCACTCGCACATCACTACAGGCGTTTTGACGCTTTTAGAAGAAGAGTGGGTTTCCAATTGTAGATAGGGATACTTCACCCAAAAATTAAAATTCTGTCATCATTTACTCACCTTCGAGTTGTTCCAAATCATTTTTCCAAATAAATTTTTAAATGACTTCATAATTCTGATTTGTTCTGTTGAACACAAAAGAAGACATTTTGAAGAATGTAGGACAGCAAACCGATCTGGGGCACTTTTGACTAGCATTGTATTTTTCCCTACTATGGGAGTCAATGGGGGGCAAAATCTGTCTGGTTAGCACTCTTCCAAATATCTTTCTCTGTGTTCATCAGAGCAAAAAAAATGTATAGAGATTTGGATCGCCTCAAAGGTGAGGAAATGATGACAGATGATGACTGATTTTCATTTTTGGATGAAGTATCCCTTTAAGGTCTGCATGTTGTTAAAAAGAAATGTATTCAGTAGAGTTGCTAGATTGTCAAAAAGCAAAAGAAGACATCTCTTCATAGCTTAAAACACTACTTATTGTAACCTGTCTCTTTCAGGTTGGAGTGGGAGCAGGTGTTGGAAACACAGCGCTTCCTACAGGACGCGTTTGACACGCTGCAGGCAGAATTTCAGTTTGAGCTGGATCAGCACCAACAGCAGATGAAGCTCAAGAATCAAGAGTGTTTGCAACGCCAAACCCTGATCAATGTCAGTTTCTTACGCTTGCTTTCATACGTTCAGCTCCATTTCCGTTTTAACATTGACTTTATTACTGTAATGTGTTCATTGATCATATGTCCTCAATCAGATTGTATTGAAGGGTCTCATTGTGTTCACAGGAGTTGCAGCAGAGTCTGCAAGCAGAGAAAGAGCAGAACACCAGCGTGAGATCCCAGCTGACAGCACACAAGGAGAGCATGTCCAAGTCAGTGAGCCGCACACGAACATCTGTCCCTTTTAACCCTAATGAATTCATATGGTATTTTGCTTCACAAATCATGATTTTCACAATAATTTTAACATGTCTTGTGACTACACGGAGGTATGGACCTTTTTCATGTATCCGGGTTTCTCAGCAGCGGGAGTCTTCATAGTCTTCTAGCGGTGAATGGGAGACCACCATAAATATATTTTTTGCATTCTCATTTGCTCAAATAGCAGAAGAACTCAAAGATAGTGTTTTCACTACTTTCAACTATTAAAAAATACAGAGAGTCTGATAACGGCAGTCAAAAGAGATAATGATGACTTCCATATATGCTGTATAGCAAACACCCTTGCATTAACAATACAAACTATTTGTTTTTTGTAGTTTGATGCAAAGGTAATACAACGTATAGTGTTATAAACATATGCATTAAAAAAACTTTAAAGGATTGTCATTCGAAAAAAGGTTTACAGAGAGTGTGTGTGTTTCAGAGAGCTTGTGCAGTCTGTAGAGGAGAACGCCTCGCTGAAGAAACACATTACTGACATGACAAACAAAAATCAACAACTGGTGTGTATGCTGTTAAGTTTGTGTCTTGTGATCTTAAAAGGTCTTAATCACGTTAAAGGTGTTGTGCATGTTTCTTGTGTAGTGTAAGCAGATTGATGCTCTGCAGCAGAGTGTGTGTTCAGCCAACATCACCATCAACAGCCTCAATCAAAAGATTGAACAGGACAAAGTAAGTTTACACAATACCCCAATCTCTCTCCTATCTCTACAGCTCCTGTTAAGAAGGAATAAATCAGGGGAATTTATGCTGTAAATGAAATCAACAAGTGAAACAGTGTTTCTTTTTTGGCCACGTTTACACAGTGAAAAGCTTCACTTACACATGAAAAGTTACACGTACACATGACCGTGTTTTACACAGCTCCAGGAAAACAGATAAAAACACTGTAGTATGCACGCCAGGCCAGGGGATGGCGATGCTGATGTGTAAAGACACAGGACGTGCCTTGCCACATGCACAGTTATAAGCCAAAAGTGCTTCTTAATACAGTTGTGTGAGGTATATGTGTGTTTAAATTCTGGCAAATGTAAATAGTGTGTCTTTGCTTGTCTTCTTGGTGCAGCAAATCCACATTTTTCCGGGGAAACATTAATACGTAGGCGAGCAGCGAGAACACACAGTACGGGAAGCCCCCATATTGTTATTGCTAGACTCGCGCGACTTAAAACGTAATACCCATGCACGTGACCTCATAGTTTTCAGAAAGTTACGTCTTGAAGTTTACATGGAAACGAATGGTTACATGGTTTCACTTTGAACCCCTTTTCAAAAGTTTGCGGTTTCAGTCCCCAAAAACGCCATTTCCGTCAAAAGAACGGCTAAGTTGGCCTGTTCTTGAATTTAAGTTCCCAGTCATCACTTTGTTTTTTCGCATCTTTCAAGTCGGAAACGATGTGTTTAGACAAGTTTTGTTTGCTCTGTAATTATTTATTTTTACAGGTTTTTTGCCAGTCAAAAAATATTTATTAATACACCACCTGACTTTTGTAACTAATTTACATTGAACAGACGTATACTTTTATACTTTTCCCTGTGTTACCAAGTTTATAATTTTTTTAAATTATTATTACTTTGAAATAGCATTTTCGTTTTCTGTGTGATATACCCAAGACCGCAACAACAAAGCAAAAGTTAAAGGATCATCTCATTGTTTTAAAAAAGCATCATATTGAAAATAAACACAGATGTACATCAGTTGATCTGTAAAAACAGCCCTGCTTACTGATGTATCATCTCACGTAATAACCCATTTTTTATCTGCAAAACTTAGAATAAATGAAGAGTTTTGTTCCAAAATGAAATAACTCAGTTTTGTTTAATTTTCGGAAAATCATATTGTTTTATTATGCATTCCAATTAATATCAATCAAACTGCAGGTGGTTTGTTTTGATTTAAGCCGGCCTAAACACAGCTAACTAACACAATAAAACCATGATAACATAATAAAAAACATGATTTTTGAGAAAGATAATAGTTATCTCATTTTGGAACCAAACTCTTCAAATAATAAAGGCTTTGAATAAGTCACAAACACAGGAGAAGTGACTGAAATTATAACAAAAAAATGAAGGAGCTTTTTCTGTATTGTTTTAAAATGCAAAGCAATCGCACTGAACTGAAATATAAAACACTGAAACTGAAAGACATTATTTAATGTATATTTTGAGCCGACCATGGCAAATTTTGTTGTATTCATTTTTAAAAGAAGCAGAAATGCATAGATCACACATGCAATTCTGTGGATGTTAATAAATGAAAATTATTACTTTGAGATATATTATCAACAAGTCAAGAGAGAATTTGCACAATTAGCATTCCTGGGAAAATTTTTAAATGTCTCTACAGTCTGATTAGTAAGTTAAAGGTCATATTCATGTATAAAGCCCTAAAACTGTGTGTGTGTAGGATGTGGTGCTGGAGCTGATGCAGGAGACCAGAGATCTACGCAGTGAAGTCGCTCAGAAAGATCATACTGTGTGTTCCCTTCGTGGGGAGATCGCTGACATCAGTGTGAGTTTCTGCTCTTGCTCACACACACAACATACCCATGATGCTTTGCAGGCGTTGTGTTGATGATGTGAGTCGTGTACCTGCAGGTGAAGTACAGCACCGTGTGCTCTGAGAAAGAGCATATGAAGGAGAAGAGCTTACACATGGAGAACGAACTACAGGAGCTGCGTGAAGCTTCAGAGAGACGCCTCGCCTCTGACCGTGTAGAGGTGTGTGTTTCTGAGTTTGGTTGTTCCTTTTTCTCAGGATTTTTAAGAGCCCAGATGAAATGTTTGTGTGTGGGTTCTACAGCTGGAGCTGATACAGGACGATTTGGCATACGCTACAGATGAGGTGGAGAGACTCAGTAAAGTGGTGAAGGAACAGGAAGCTCTTCTGGAAAATTCAAAGACCCTCAACATCGAAAGAGAAAACAATGTCAACACGCTGAAGGAACAGGTACTTTACCCCTTTACTTAAGATAACAGATGGAAGAGTTATATTTCTGAGATATGTCTCAAATATAATATTATAAATACTATAGTTCTATCTTCTACTGTAGCTACTATATTTTACTAAAATTGTAAAATAAAGAATATCGGCTTAGATTATCTTTAAAAACTCATTGCTGAGGCAATTTTCATTGAGGTCAGTTTGAGGCACTAAAATTGAGCAAAAATAAATGAAATTATTTTATTTTTTTCTGATTGAACGTTAAGTCAAAATTTTTAGGAAACGATAATAAAACAAGACTATTATAACTAAGAAACTAGACTATAAACTGATTTTTATGTGCATTGATGTCTTTACAGGTAAAACAGCTGAACGAACAGTTTCACTTGTTGAAAATGAGAGAATCTGTCAATCAACATTCAAATGTCTCCTCCACCCCCAAAGGAAAAATAGAGGTGTGTGTGCGCGTGTTTGATAGCACTTGATCGTTCTAGTTAAGTAATAGCTTGTTTTAAAGTTTGATGTCTGCTCTTGTGTTTCAGACGCCCCACACCCCATGTGGATTGGGCTCGAGTCTGTCTCAGGTGTTGGAGTGTCAGGAGAGAGAGCTGGAGAGCCGGCGTTCCTCCATGATGACAATGGAAGTTCTGCTAGAGGAACTCAACGCTGAGCGCACAGCCAAGAACCAAGAGATTGACAGATTAAAGGCAATGATCACGCACCTAACGTGCATATATATGGATGAATCGCACAAAACCTAGGTCCTATTGATGTCCTCCCAAAAAATCCTTTTGGATTTATATTTCTGAGATATGTTTCAAATATGATATAATAAATACTATAGTTCTATCGTCTAATGTAGCTAATCGGCTTAATTATCTTTAAAAATTTATTGCTGAGGCAATTTTCATTGAGGTCAGTTTGAGGCACTAAAATTGAGCAAAATTAAATGAAATGATATCCTTTTGGATTTTCTTATATGTAATATATTTAAGGGATAGTTCAGCAAAAAATAGCAATTTTCAGTTCTGTGACATCATTCACTGCCATAGTAGGAAAAAATATATGTTGTTGTTCTGTTGAACACAAAGTGAGATATTTTGAAGAATTAAGGAAAACAAACCTTTGACTGCCATAGTAGGAAAAAATTAATGCTAGTCAATGATGTCAAAGAATTGAATATTGCATTCTTCCAAATATCTTTCTCTGTGTTCATCAGAATAAAGTAATTTATACATACAGGTATGAAATGACATGAGGGTGAACAAAATTAATTTTGGGTGAACAATCATTTCAATAAAATCAATTGTTATAATGTAATCAAAATATATGTTTAATTGATTGGTATAAATAAAAAAAAATCCACACCAAAAGTATTATAGACTAGGGTTGTCACAAAAAATCAGGTCAGTAATACCAGTTGAATTTGACTGCCCTATAACTATAATATTTTAATAACCCAGCCAGAGATAACACTGATATTTTTCTTAACTAATTAAATCAATAATACTGTAATAAAATATAACACCGAGATGTTTTTTGCGTGTGAAGGCCCAGCTAAATGAAAAGGAGATCATTCGAATGGAAATTCAGACATTGCTGGACAAGTTTTACACCGTCAAGAAAAACAGCCATTCACATGAGTAAGAACTTCTTTCACTCATTCATTTACACCTTCACTCACTCATTCTGTTCAGACTGTGATATCTTTTTTTTTTCTTACTTCATAGAGACCTGCAGGAGGCCATACACCTCTCTGTACTGAGAGAACTACAGGAAGAACGCAAAAACAAAGTATGTCAATAAAACATCTACAAATTAAATGGAGGTAGGGTAGTTTAATGAAAGGCTTTATTTATTTGTTTTTACGTGTACACGAGTGCCTTGTTGAAAGGACTTGGTGGGTTTTTGAGTCTCTTTTTTTTGGATGAATTATATAAGATATAAAATCCCTTATGTTATAGGATTATAACTTAAACCGTTTGAGTTATAAGATTCAACTTTAACTGGTTGAATCTTCTTTCTTGTGTAGATAGAAGGGGTCACATTCACCAACAGTTGCGCCAGCAAGCTTCTTTAAAAAAAAAAATGACTGTCTCAAAAGTTGAATCTGTCTCTTTCTCAGAGCTCATTGATGATGCAGTTTACTGACGCTCAAACAGAGTAAGTACATTTCTGCACCACTAGCATCACCACATTTGATTTGATGTTTTCTTTTGCTGGGCAAGTAAAGCCACTCCAACATTTAGCTTTTGTTTTCCATACCTAACCTAACCCTTTCATGCTTGAATTATTATGACCTCGGTCATGCTTTTTCTTTCTGTGTTGCTTTTTTAGGGCATTTAAAAACAAAATTTTAACTCTTGTTTTTTCCCCCTCTTGAGTGGAAGAGGTGATCGTGTATAGGATGATGAACTAGTGACCCCTATAGTGGTTAATGTGGAATTACAAAGGTCACTGAAACTATATTTTTGTTTCTGTCTTTTCTAGGCTGCAGCGTAATGAAGTGACTCTCGTCCAGTCTCAGACGTGTGTGCAGGAACTGACCACTGAACTCAGGAATCGCTGTTTGGAGCTAAGAGATCTGCGACAGAAAGAGCATCAACATGAAAAACTGCAGCAGGTCAGAGAGCAAGTGAATTGCTCATGTCATTCCAAACCCACGTTCGATAGGAGTTTCATGTGATGGAAGTATATGAGGACGTTGAGCAAGATTAGCAATACTATTAGATAGATTTTTGTCTTTAAAGTACAAAACAATCAACAAGAAAACAACTAAACACATCTGTTTGGCATTCACTTGACTAACCCCTGTCTTTCCACTGATTAACACACACACAAACTGTTGTTGTGGAGTACAGTTACTGTTAGCTCATTGACAAAAAGGTCAATGAAAAGAGCATGTGTCAAATAAATAAATGCAAATGTAAAAACTCTGTTTTGAGTACTCAAATATACAGTATGAATGCATGTGTGCATTGAAAGGTCTATGGCATGCACAGATATTTTGTGCTAAGCTTGTCATTCGAGTCAAACATGGTGCAGTGCTTGAAAAGTAAATACAATTTTAAAGCATAGGTTTTCAGAAAAATAAGTTCTGTGGGAAAACGTTCATCAGGTTTGAAACATGACATCATGATCATTTTTCTGTTCGGTTTCTTTTTTACTTCATAATTTCATGCAGGAAGTTGAGGTTTTAAGGAAGCAGGTGGATCATCTGGCTGAGGAGAATGGCAAACTGTTGGGTCATCAAAACCCAAAGCAGAAAATCGAGTATCTGGTCAAACTGAAGAAGGAAATCACCAAACTGCAGGAGGTCCGAGAGTCCAACAGACATACATTAAACTGCTGAATCGCTGTTATTCTCAACCCAACTTACTAAACCTGTGTGTGTGATTTTAGGAGAATAGCAAACTGAAACAGTGTCTTCACATGGAAGAGAGTCCAACTGCAGCCAATGTTAATCCTTGACATGATGGATGAAAATCATCTTGACAGACCTAAACTTGATCTTTTCTAATGACTAAATTAATTTTAAGGGTCATCCTGAACTGTTTTTTTGGATTCTCTGTCTTATGTTTTTGTCTTATTCACCTTTTGTTTATTTGTGTCATTTTTTCATACATGTGTCCAAACGGTAGCTATTTGTACACAGCAAATGACTTGTTGCTTTAATAAAGATTTCATTGAAAAATAATTACCTCTCAGAAAACATTTCTTTCATAAACGTCAGAAAAGCGTCTGTCAATTGCGTAAAAGCACAGCTAGAAAGGCCTTTGCAAAAAGACTTATGGCTATCCTATGATTTGTTTTTGGGGTGCGGTAAGAGCCCAGTGTGGGCTGTGACACCAAGTGAGGCTTAACCTTTGTTTCTATGTTAGTTCAAAACATCATTACACATACTATTCAGGAGTCGGTATCACAGTGACAATACAAATGTTACATACTTTGAAATACATTAATAATTCGATTTACATGAAAATGTTGCATGTCATTAAGGATGCAGATAGTCCCGTTATAGTGAGCCTTTAACATGTTAGGGATAAGGAGCATGGGCAAGTTCTTGATTCCTTTTCAATCTGGTAGAGATCAAATCTCTCACTAAAGATTTCCAAAAACAAAGGAGATCAATTGACTTTTAGAGAACAGAAATTTAATCTTGCTGGAAAATCATGAATGCACAATATGTTCCTAGTCACCTTGTAAGGGTACAGAAAATAAAGCGGAATATAAATCAGAAATATTGTACTCATTAATTGGGTTATCATATTTTAAAAGGAGAAACAATTCTGATCTATTTTCACAGCTACTTTGCTCCGTGCGAATATTGGTCATCCACATATTTAAAACCACTTATAGGTCAAAGCAATAATATTGATTTTACTGTTAAAAGCAACAACGTCCAAGGAGCTGGATATAATGTATAAGAATTTAATGCGTTTAAAACAACAAAAATTCCGAGTGTCTGAGATGACCCCATCCAAGTAAAAAATTGAATGCACAGAGTAAACTCAGCAAAATAACTTTTAGGTTCATTTGACAAATAAAACATTTGCACAAATATATTAAATAAACATCAGGTATAAAATAAGGTCTAAGCTCAGAAAAAGAAAACATGTAGACTGAACTTTTAAGTATTAGATTAAAACAACTTTAACTTACTCTACTTAATGTAACTTTCTCACCTTGGCAGTTGGTGAGTTGTTAAAGCTGATGTTCCAAATATAGATTTTATGTACAGTGATTAAAGCCATGGTTTACTCAAAGTCTTGCATGCAGAAGAGGATATCTAAAGAATGAAGTATGCATAATCATGCCAGTCAAGTGATTTATATTAGTGTTGGAATTTATTATAAATAAAATGTACACTATAAGAGATTGAAACATTTAAAAACAGCACTGAAAGAAACAAGACCTCCAAAAAAAGAAACGATTAAAAAATCTCCAAGATTAAACAGTTAAAAAAAACAGAGTGCTTCCACAGTCGATGCTTCAACAAGTTTACAAGCCAATCACTTTGAAAAAAGAAATTCATTCAGAGTCGGCTGTAGGACGTGTGGCCACCTTCATGTATCCTACAGAAGTCCTGACCAACAAGAGCCTTATTCTTACACGGCTGACCTAGACGGGTGGTACCGCTGCACAGAGGACGGCCAGAAAATGAACTTTGAAAACAGAGAGAGAAGACAAGGAGTTAGTCTTCATGTAATGGTGGTGACGTGTAGGTGACCAGTAGAACCAGGCGTGTTTGACATGATGCAGCGTTTTTTTATAAACATACCTGTTGCTGGCAAGTGAATGGTTGGGGCTGGAGCGCCGTGACTGGTTCATGAGGCCTCCCAGGTTTCTTTGAGGAACATTCTCCAGCACCAACTGGTAATCAGATAAAAATGTCTGTTAACCATTTCATTCAAAGGGTTCCGTTCTCTTTATTATTTCCTTATTTTGTTCTACTTACTCCTCCAATGCTGTGGCGATTCTTTAGACGGGGGGTGGAATGATTGGGTGTGCCAACATTGTGATGACTAAAGTTTGGTGGGCTACAAGCTGGGGGCGGGGCCAATATACATGGATGAGCTATACCAGAAACCAGTAAATACCATATTAAACCAACCAGACAGTGATACTCTGTATACGTTAAAATCAGTAGAGGCAAAACACACCCATCATGAAGCTCTCCACCTCCAAATCACAGTCGAGATCATTTCTACAGCAAGAGGAAGAAAACTAATTGTAACACGACACATACAAGGCTATGACACTTCTTACCACAACCACAGACTTACTGGACTGGGATAAAAGATGAAGCTCGGCAGGGCTTGTTGGATGGGCATCCTTTGTCAGGGGTCTTCTCTGTAGGGGGTCCTAAAGGGAGAGGGGTAGAGCTGCAAGCCTGGCCCTTTATTTTAGACAGAGACCACATCACTTGCAACAAAATCCAACGACCTGGAACACAGAAAATAATGTGAGCCCTCACACAAATAAAACACCATAACATCTTGTTGAAGAGAGATACACAACCTAGTGAAAGTGTGAACAGCAGCAAAGTGAGCGACACCAGGTCCAGAGATGACTGCTGATTGATCTCAGCGATGGCATTGATTGGCACAGTGAAAAGCAGAGAAATGCGAGAGAACGTTGCACACTGCAGGAATGACAGCAGGACAGCAGACAACAGGAAATACCCAGCATGCATTGTGCATGTCCACAGAGCACGCAGACTTAGGCCTAAGAAAAATGAAACGCAACAAGTAACCAAAATTTCCAGCTACTTCACACCATACAAAACAAATCATTTACTTCCAATTAATTTGCAGAAAGAATAATGATTGTCTTAAAGAATATGTGTTTTTTGTGTATAAGTAACTTATAAGTTGCCCATACATGTTTTAGACACGTATAATTGCACAAATTAAAGTGTCGGAACAAAAGATGCATTCCATCTAAAAGTGAATGCTCACCCAGACCTGCCTGAAACCCCTTGTGTAACCACACCCCCATAAATCTACATCAGTTCGTGGTATGATTTGATCAAGACCGCCCGTTTCAGATCCACGCGTTTCAGAGAGGAGGGGCAAAGAGGAGATACAAACACGTACAGCAGGGTTCCTCAAATCTTACCCTGGAGGGCCGGAGCACTGCAGAGTTTAGCTCCAACCCTGATCAAACTTGCATACCTGTGATTTTCTACTGATACTGAACAACTTGATCATAGTGCTCAGGTGTGTTTAATCAGGGCTGGAGCTAAACTCTACAGTGCTCCGGCCCTCCAGGGTAAGATTTGAGGAACCCTGACGTACAGTATGTGGAAATACAGCATTTTTGAGCCTTAAATGTTTTATACACATTGCATGACATGTAAAACAAACAATCATATTTGTTTTAGCTGTGTCATATGACCCCTTTAAGCACAGTTGAAATTGGTGAATTTGATGAATTATTATAATTCGACATCCTAACAAGGCCAGCAGCCATTTTACTGTAAAACTGCTTGGATGTTCTGTTTTTTCCCACGGAAGTCAATAGGACCGCTTCGAAAACCCTATTGCTGACATTCTTGTGTGCATGATTGAATATTAAAGTGAGTCGGAATATATTCTGCCTTCGTATTGAACTTGCATGACGAAAGAGTGAGTTAATGAAGAAATCGTAAATTTTTATGTGAACTGTTCCTTAATAAGACACACACGTTTCTTATGAAGTGAAAGCGTCTTATTTGTCAGATATGGTGACCCATACCCGAAATTTGTCCTCTGCTCTTTTAACCCCTCCAGTGAGTAGTGAACATGCTGTCATACTGTACCTGCCCACCCAAGGTAGCCCTGGATGATGTGCAGTCGGTCCTCCAGACGGTTCTGCATATTGTCTAGATACATCAACATGTAACCCAGAGTTCCATTCATGCGCTCCAGTTTATGGATGAGCTCAGAGTAAAACTGAGATGTAATGTTCTGGTGTTGCAGGAAACCCTTCAGATTGAGCTCTGCAACACAGTTACGTACGAGAGACAGTTTAAAATAACCACTTTCACAATCTCTACATGAAACATTAATGATGTTTGTCCGTGTTAAACAACTGACAAAGCTACAGCATCGGTCTACTCTACCCATTAAAACATCATAATGGCTGTGTTCTGAACCAAATATCCTACTAGATACTAAACGCTGCCCAGTGATACAAGTAAAGACTAGTAACGAGAGAAGAGTTTCACCCATTTTTTGGAAGATATCTTGAGCATTTCCTCGTACCACAGCCAGGTCGCTCAGAATAGCCTGATGCCCCTCCTCCACATCTGAGGCCTGGTCCTTGAGCTGACCGCTAACATTCTCTATAAACAGATGAAACAGAATGGGTGACGGCACATTTCACATGGCTGCAATATACAGTTAAAATGAAGTCAGCTATTTTAAAGGGATAATTAACCCAAATATAAAAATTCTCTCATCATTTACTCACCCTTATGTAATTTCATACCTGTATAAATTACTTTGTTTTCCAATGAACACAGAGAAAGATTTTTCATTTCCGGGACCTGATTGACTACAATAGTAGGAAGAATTAAATGGTAGTCAAAGGTGCCCGAGAACTCAAAAATGTCTCATTACGTGTTCAACAGAAGGATTTTTTTCCCCCTTTTGTTTTATGGTAGTGGATGATGTCCCAGAACTGAAAATTGCTAACATTATTCCAAATATCTTTATCTGTGTTTATTGGAACAACGAAATGTATACAGGTTTGAAACAACCTGAGGGTGAATAAATGACAGATTTTTGGATGAACTATACCTTTAAAGAAATGTAATATAGCAGTACTATGGTATTTTGGAACATCTTAAACAACCATGAAATAGCACGTCATATTTGTTCTTTCCTTGTAAACTGCGTAAACTAACCCATCCTCTGTGCGATGCCCTGAATGAGCTGTGCCACCAGCTGTTGTCCGGTGCTGATGAGAGCTTTCTCCTGCGCCAGTCGCTGTAGATTGTCAGAGATGGAGGAGTCCAGCTGATCTTGACCCTCCTTCAGTAAATGCTGCTGAAGCTGAAGGGTGCCGTGACCCTCCAGCAGTTTGTCCAGAGACGCAGCGGTCATCTCCCTCAACTCCTTTTGTCCCTCCTTCACACCAGCAATAAAACCACAGGAGCGATTCGAATCAAACTTTTGTCATCATTCCCTTACCCTTACGTTAATATGCTGTGCATCAAAATAATCTATTTGCCATCAGATGCCTCAGACGTTTGGTACCCCACCTTTAGATCGTTCATGGCATCCAGCTGACTGGTTGCTGTGGAGATCAGGGCGTTGACTGTGAGTTCAGCCCGTCTGCGGAAGTGTTGCTGGCGTGTGGCGTAACACACAGAGCGCGCTCTGTTGCTGACGATGTGATACGCGTTCCATGTGTCCGAATCCATATCGGCAGTGCACTCTTTAATAGTCTGAAGCGAGGGACAGACAGTATTGTTAGTTCAGGCTACATGAACTCGTGATTCTGTAGATCCTAGAATAGAAAGTGACCATCTTCACATGTCATTGCTTTCATTTTTCTGTGAATTTAAGACCGACTTGACAGTAAAGTTTTGGTCAGTGAACATACCATTTCTTCAGTGCAGGGGTATGTCCTACGTCCCTCCACCTCTGACTGGCAGTTAAACAAGGCCACGCCCAGTTTGGCCAGCTGTTCCTCGGACAGGCCACTACAGATAGCTTTGAGCTGAGCAACAACCTGTTTTTCATTGGAGAAATAAACAAACAATTAAATAAATATCAAGTATCATAACAGTCCATTCAAAATACAGCATTTTGATGTAAGCTCATCTGGTCGCTAATAAGCAGGTCATATCAGGCAGTTCCCATCACGGACAGATAGAATAATAATTTATTGTTTATTTATATATAAGTTACTCATGCATGTATTAGACACGTAAAACTGCAAAAATGAAAATCTGGGAACAAAAGATGCATTCTATCCAAAAGCGAATACTCACCCAGACCTGCCTGAAACGCCTCGTGTAACCACACCCCCACAAATCTATGTAAATTAGTGTTATGATTTGACGAAGATCGCCCAAATGTATACGCAAGTAAGGTGGTCATACCTGTCAGCACAAATGCTTTGGAACCTGATGTTCCAAATATGGTAAGTCACATGCTTGCAGTATTCGACCAATCACTAAGCACTGGTTAACTCGCCAATCGTAGCACACCTCCCTTTTCAGAGCAATGAGCTTTGTAAAAAATTCCCACGTTTCAGAGAGGCGGGGCAAAGGAGATACAAACATGCACGGTATGTGGGAAATCCAGTTTATCTCCCCTTTAATGATCATGGACTAAAGTTATGGATATCAAAAAGTGTCTATCAAATTGGAGACCAGGCGTGATTGAACATAATGACAACTTGCTGTACAAAACATACTGTATTTTCTTTATAAGCTGAAATGAGCACTACAGACGTTTAAGCATGGTAACCATAACATTTCATCCATACCCGGAAATGGCAGCTGTCCAGAGGACTCAGTTCCATCTGCTTGGCTTCAGCTAGAAACGTCTCATCTGCAACGCTCATCTCAAAGGCTGGCACATCACCTTGCGGCAAGACGGGGGCGACGGGTTGTTTTGGGCCAGGAGCTGGTTCGGCTTTCTTCAGCCATTCAAAGAAAGCATCAACCTGACCATACTGCATACTTGACACCCATAGCATGAGTAACCAAACGCCCATCCTGAGCTAGGACCCTAAAGACAAAGGTAAGACAAAACACCATCTGCTTTGGAAACCAGACTTATTGAACACAGGAAGAGGTCAAATCAGTTTCGATCATGTTTGATGTGATATATTGTGGCAAATATTAAAAATGTGTATTCATCAACAGCTCAAAGATATAACAGTTAGTGCAAGAGAGCTTTGATAAAACTGTCAAAGCAAAAATGACAGAAACACACCAACAGTCCTGTATACACCATGCATACAAATATTTAGTGTATATAAGTAAAGGGATGATGGTAAGATATTAAAAAGTGTTATGTATCAAAATCTTCTTTCTAATATATGGGCGTTACTTTAAGCTGAAGTACAACATTGTTGGTCTATAACCAATAATCTGCATATAACGAAAAACAATAAACCCACGTCATCGCTTATTACAGACAGCATCTGTGCTGCTTTTTTTCACTGGGACTCAAACATGTCCAGACTTAGATCCTCACAGCTGATGGGCATCACAGACAGCGGGTCAGAATATCACATAACCCACAACATCACTAATGCACATAGCAAAACGACTTTATAAGTTTCCCAATTTAATTTGTAAGTTAAATGTGGTTAAATGAATGACACGATTAATTATATACAATACATACAATATAGAACGTCCGAAACAAGCAAAATTCTCTACACTTACCTTTAATCACACCACGGATAGGACTGTATATAAACCCCAAATCAAATCCAAACTATTTCTTATCAACGAGCACAATGCACGCAAAACGCTGTTGGGAGGATTCGACTGTTTAAATGGACCCACAGCAGCCAATCAGTGTCGGCGCCGGGCAGCGCAAATATCGCGGTACTTGCGACTCAAACTACGCGCGCGGGATTTGTTGAGGCCGGTTTGTTGTCATTTGCTCTTGTGTTGTGAAGATGCACACTCAGTGCAACGAGCACAGCTGGACCTCTCGAGTACGTGCTGTTTAGAGGAATATAATATATTCTTACGGCGTCGAATTAATTATAACGTGTTGTTTTTGCTATGGAATCAAAACCCCTTTCCGCTAAACTGCTTCATGCTGCGCCTCCATATGGACATATCATCATTAATGAGAAGTGGAGGGACTCGAACCTCGTGCAGTGCCTCAAAGGTAAATATTTTCATTATTTGCAATAAAACCTTTACATCACAAGCAGCAAGTACAAACTAATACTGGATCTCAATTATCTCAAAGGTCTTTTGTTCTGTATGTAAGATATGTATATCAGATATGTATGAAAGCCCGTTTCCGCCAGGGTTGGGATTTTTTGTATTAGTAACTCATAATATTGACTTAAGTTATTATGAGAACGTTCGACTCAGTTTCTCATTATCATGAGATACTAAGTCATTATTATGAGATACTAAGTCATTATTATGAGATACTAAGTCATTATTATGAGATACTAAGTCATTATTATGAGATACTAAGTCATTATTATGAGATACTAAGTCATTATTATGAGATACTAAGTTTTTAAAGATACATATCTATGGAAGCCCTTTTCTATGGAAGCCCGTTCCCGCCCGGGTTGGGATTTTTTTAGAATTAGTAACTCAAAATAATTAACTAAGTCGAAATTTCGATTTGGATAGTCATAATAATGACTTAGTATCTTATTATGAGATGCTAAGTCATTATTTTGATTAACTAAGCCGAAATTTCCACTTGGTTTCTCATTATTTTGAGATACTTTAGTCATTATTATGAGATACTTAGTTGTTATTATTAGATACTTAATCATTATTATGAAATACTTTGTTATTATTATGATATATTTAAGTCATTATTATGAGTTACTAATTCTAAAAAAAATCCCAACCTTGCCGGAAACAGGCTTCCATAGAATCAGGCTTCAATAGATATGTATATTTATTTAAATACTTTTTTTGTATGCTTTTATTTGTGTCATCAAATGTATTTAATCAGACCTTAATCTTAACATTTCTTTTGCTTTATTTGCAGGAAGTGTGAAGGCCATATTTGAAGAGGAGCTTGGTAAAGTAGATTTCTGTCTCAGTAATAAGACATGTGTCCTGTATGTGTCAGAGAGTGATATGGTTTCAGGAAATATCCATAGGAGGAAAATTGCCCGCTTCAGAAATGTAAAATACTCATTAGCATTTCTTTACATGTAATACATAATTAAATTTGGTACTTTAGTCCGACCCTAAACAACACATCACAAAATTACCACAAGTTTAAAATCTCAAAGGAGGTTTTAATATAATGTTTTATATTGTTGTAGGCCAACAGCGGTCTGCAGGGTATTGTGATCGTGGAGAAGACCCATTTGAGTGAGCAGTATTTTAGCGGGCTGCAGAAGTTTGTGGTTTTGGAGTTGGGTTTGACTCTACTGCCTGTGTCCAGTCCTGCTGAGGCTGCTCAACTCATAGGACAACTAGTGAGTGGATATACTTTTATCGTCCGTACATTTCATCATCCTCAATTACTGTGCGTTCAGACCGCAGCAGTCGAAAGGGTCAAAGTGGCTGGAATCATTCATTTTCAATGTGAACCGGCGAGAAGCGGCCGTTGAGGGCGTCAAGGAGAGTTGAAATCAGAGCGTCCACGAATATTTCTACAGCGTTGTTTGCAGGGCAACTAGTGCGGTTTTTGATGCTCTCGACGCCGGCGGTCTGAACACAGTCATTGTCAAGGAATCTATTACACATAAGCATGTAAAAGGAGTGTCGATACATTCAATACAGCCTTTTGTAGCTCCTGCTTTTCCGCTTAAATATCCCAACTCTTTTGTCTTCCACAGGTTCTTGGACAGAACAAAGAGAACCCATTCTGCAGAAAAAGTGTGTCGAGATTGCTGGAGCCATTGGTTTTGAATCTAGTTCAACAGATTCCAGGGGTCGGGAAGGTGAAGGCCATGTTACTGCTTCAGCAATTTCCCAGTATCCATCGGCTCAGCAGTGCTTCAGTCAATGAGCTAGAGCCTATAGTGGGGCAGAGTACAGCCCAACAAATCATAGCATTCTTCCATAACCAGTTCACATAGAAATACAGGCTGTCACCCCAGACAGATATTCCCAAAGAATTCATTCATAACGTGATCACAATTATAAAGCACAACCCTATTGTAAAATAAAAGCTTTTCACGTGCTCCTTGGGAATTCTAAGTATTTTTTGCCACATAGTTTTTCAAATGTTAAATTGTTACTATAAAATGAATACATTGTTTATTTTGTTCATTTTAATTATTTGAGTCTCAAGTTTAATATTGAATATCGGCATGTAATGTTCCCTGATGTAAATACTTGTAAAGTTTCCAAACTGTAGAGAGGAACAGAATATGACGCTATGGATCCAGTCGCACCAAAATTGACATTGATTGATTAACTCATAAAGAGTGTGAAATGTTGTTTTGGTCCACAAGTCTCATTAAACTTTGTGTATAGATGCCCTTTTTGTGTTGGTGATTATATTGAAGGTACAGAATGATAATATGATATGACTTAGAATATGCATGCAAATTGAAACAGCTTTGGATTTGTTAAGCCATTGAATTCAGTTTCATTTAGAATTTCGTTGAGTTCAAATAAAATAAAATAAAAAAATCACATTTTGCATTAAAGGAAATGTGCACTGTGCCATCTTCATTGAGGCATTTCATCATAAACTGTATTGCTGTATTTAGTTTTGTCAGCATCTCTAAGGGTCCCACAGTTTTGCCTCTCCTCCTAGTGGCTCCTGTGATCTATTGGTTTTCTGCTCGACTTCCTCTTTTTTAGTGTCACACACTACTGGCAGAGTTTCAGACTTCTTGCCAGACTACAAAGCAGCTCACTCTCATAGGGTTTCCTGGGGGGGATCAGCTGAATCCTGGCCTCCTTTATTCCACATGCACTGTTGTTAGTCACATAAAAGCAGCAGTCACAAATTCACAACTTGACTTCCTAAATTCCGCACTGTGGATCTCTTCAGTGTGAATGGAAGCATGTGGAAACCTCTTCATTGTAAAAACATGTCTCTGTGGGTTTGGGGATGACCATGTACTGTATGTTTACGGGGTTTCATATAGATTTCCTATGGCTAGAACTTCATTAGTAAACATAGCCTAAACTACATTTTGTGCTTTGAAACAAGTTTGAGAATTGATGTCGCATGGGCACAAGCTTATTTTTTGTTTGTTTGTTATTGGACTGTTTGGTATTTTAATGCTGTATCAACCAACTGAACCGAATGAATGTGTTGATGCATTATTTGCTAAAAGTGTTTCAAATGAAACTCATGGCTATAAATATGGTGTGTGGTGGGATATGCATTTCTGTCAGTGCCTCCCAAACAACTTAAGGCTTGTCGAGTTTTTACACAATGAAGTTGAAATACAATTTATTTCATTGAAATACAAATGTACAGACAATCTTATTTTTAATAGCACACTATCAGTGTTGCCTATTCAACACTGATAACTCAGTATGATAAATCAATCCCTTAAAGGAAAAGTCCCTAAACATTCACACATTTTCTGTTGTCAGACAACGGAACGAATTTGAAAAAGTGATTGAACAACACTGTTAAAAGTACTGAAATTAGCTGACTTCCAGAGGTCGATGAGGAAAAAATAGTTTGAAAAGCCGTTAAATCTAGCGGACATCTCTGGTGTTTATGCACACTGCCGCGCACTAGTTAACATTCTGTCCCGTGCAGCGCGCGTTGCGGCGCCTGCGCGCTCTTTTCACTGCGTCTCAATCGTTTGAGCGAGCTGAAGGGAGACAGAGCAGCTCTCTGTTCGCTGTTACTGAGATGGATGGAGAAGAGAGGAGAAGATCAGATGCTCAGAGGAGAAGATCAGATGCTCAGAGGAGCATCATGACAGATAGCAACATTACAGGAGACTTGCGCATCCCTGAGCGCGTGACACTCAAGAAAGAGATCGGACTGCTGAGCGCGTGCACAATCATCATCGGTGAGAAAAGTTTTCAACTCAAACCTGTTGCTCTCTGTTGTGCATTTTTTATAATAAAACACATTTAAAACTTAAATGTACAAAAAGGTTGCTTTTTGAAGTTTGGGATCGTCTTAATGAGCTAAAATACCTAAATAAAAGATTGTTACTTTAAATGTTCACTTTGTTTTTCTGTATTATACTTATGCTCTATGTTGTTTTTTTGATCTTATATTTAAATTTTAGTTGTAACATTATAATTGTAAGTACATTTAAGTTATTATAATTTATTAGTATGGATTTTGAACATTAATAACCTACCATAACAAGTGTATCAAGTGGGATGAAAATGCAAAAGCTATTACAGGAGAACTTGTTCTGTGTTTGTATAATCTTTTAAAATATACACAAGGCTTTGCTTCTTTCAATAATAAATCAATGCATTCGTAAATGTCCCAAAATCAGTTTTTTAAACAACTAAGTATTAAAAAATCTTGTTACAATTCTTAAAATTTTATAGAACATGGGTCTTTCAGACGAGTCTGTCCTCTTGAAACAGGCTGAATGAAAGCTAAAGATTGTTCCTCCACTTTAACAGGCAGGAGTAAATTATTTATGCCTGCTGTTACGTAATGTCGTTGTAAGACACTTGGGTGCTTGAGAGAAGCTGCCAGACACTCGGCTTTAGTGAGGGGGCCCCTCATTCTACTGCTGTTGCCTATACATCAGGGCTACTTGTCACACGTACGTCAGTAAATGGTGTTAGGATGGGTTTCTTTTTTTTAACTGAATTTCTGTGTAGGCACAAACCCATACGTTACGTCTACAAAAACCTTCAAAACCAACACAAATTATTTAACTAAATGATATCATTTAAACTTGTCCACAGCATGATAAAGAAAATGTTGAAACTTTTTCCTATTGCTGAACTGTTTAGCAGATTGTACTAGTGTTGACTGCATGTAATGCAACCCTGCTGGTTAAATTACTGTAAGAAATTAATCCGAACATGCCAAAATGTTGGAGTATATTAATAGGCTAATTACAGATCAATTTTTTGCCTGTAAGCCTCAGCCCATATTTTTATCCAATCGGTTAAAATTGTACATATTTTTCTTCAGGGAACATTATTGGCTCAGGAATCTTCATCTCTCCTAAGGGGGTTCTGGAGCATTCGGGTTCGGTTGGATTGGCATTGGTGGTGTGGATGTTAGGTGGGGGTATAGCGGCTCTGGGTTCCCTCTGCTACGCTGAACTAGGGGTCACCATCCCTAAATCTGGTGGAGACTATTCTTATGTCACAGAGATCTTTGGTGGTCTTGTGGGGTACTTCACATCCATCTTATTTTGAAATACATGAAATAAAATGAATGTCAGTTTTTGGCAAAAATAATATATATTTTGTTCTGTAACTGCTCTCTAGGTTTCTGCTGTTATGGAGTGCAGTACTGATCATGTATCCCACCACACTGGCAGTCATAGCGCTCACTTTCTCCAACTACGTGCTGCAGCCTGTTTTCCCACACTGTGTTCCTCCATACATGGCTACACGCATGCTCTCCGCCATCTGCATATGTGAGTAGTTTTGTTTGTATTATAAATATTCATATTCGTTTATCTTTCTTTTGGTGCAAACAGCATTTTTCAAGTTTCATTAGCATGCACCATGCAGATCTAGTCAGTGTTGTACACTTAATTTAGTTCTATAACACCAGCCTATTTTGGGGGTATAATCAATCTCTTCTCGTCCTGCCCCAAACAAAATGAACTGTAAATGATCACTTTGTCAGTCAGAAGGCTTTTCAGTCTGCACCAGACATGTCATAAGGATAATTAACAAGTGATTTGATAAATATTGTTTAATACATTAATAAATGAATACATTAGATTTTAGGGTCAGCGTTTATTTGTTGAAATTATTTTAATATGATGACGGTCTGACTATTCTTATAGACTTTCATCGGATGCAGGCGTCTGGCCCGGTCTGTGTTTGTTGATCGGTCTGGCAATTTGTTGAATGGGTCGTGTAACCTTGTCACATTTAAAGGCGGGCTGTCCGATTTCTCATAGCCGTTGTTGTTTGTTGTTCAAATCACCAATACCGACACACCCCTACCCCCATCTTTCACTTTCGTCAGCGCTCGGCTCGACTAATGTCCGTCCTGTGTACTGTGCACCTTATAGCTGATTGGCTACAAGGTTGTTTTGGTACTCGGCCCGACTTTATCTAAACAATCGTTAAGTTTGGGAAACAAAGGCATTCATCCGCAGCAATGTTTATGTTTGCTTTGAAACTGTCTGTAGACCTTTTTTTATTTGTCTCAGTTATGCTTATTACATATGAACTACTTTTGGTCTATTTTTGCAGATTCTTATGTTTATAGTTTGTTGCCTGTTATATATCATGTCAAATTCCAAAAGCTGGAATGGCATGTCTGGTTTTGTTTGAAATTTGTCATCTTTAATGCTAATCTTACAGTCTCTATACATTTATACCTTAATGATACGTCTTCTCATAGAGCATTGTGTTAAATTGGGAATAGCCAATATAGGAATAGCTGACAGTAGGCTAATTTCTGATGCGCAACAATTTCTTGAAATGGTTCCATTTTGATGTAGTTCTCATCAATGTCAAGCTGCTTTCTTTCTATATTGTGAAGCAATTTTGCCTGCTGGCAATTGCTTGCAACATTCCTGAATTTTTGAGCGTAACAACATTGATTCAGACTAAGGGCGTACTCACATATATCCCGGTCGCTCTCAACTGTGCCCGAGCGCAATTTCCCCCCCTCTCCACTCCCCCGCTGGCCTACCCTCACATTGCTCTTTACCATCCACAGCCGGGCACGCTTTCATCTTTACGATGCGACTGCTTCGAAGCAAACGTAAACAAAGCATCCCTCTCAGCTCAACAGAATCCGTCTCGATGTTTAGTTTGTGTGTGCTGCACAGACCAATCTGCTAATGTCATTGTCATTCGAGAGCGATACGAGAGTAAACGGCTCATTATGTTTTTAAATCAACCTCTCATTCTTTAACATTGTAAAGCGTATCGGTACACATGTTGGATTATGTTTGACAAACCTGGAGTAGTATAGGCTGCGATGACACATGCCTGCACGTTTAAGTGTGCTGTTTTATCAGTTTTATTACGGTGACAGCTGAATCTAAGGGCGGAATTTAAACAGTCGCATAATTCACGTCATAGTTGGGTTCTGTGCTCCGGCACGTTTTGCGCTCACACTACATGTGTACCACGCTCGAGCCCAACCACAACATGCTCTGGCCCACCTCTTCCAAGCAAGCCAGGGACCACTAAATGAACCATGCCCGATCACACCAGTCAAATGAACCGGGCTCGGGGGTCAAACGTGCTCGGGCACAGTTCAGATTGCCCAGTGGGAGTACACCCTTATTGTATTTTTTGGAAAGTAGTCATTATTTGGGCAATTTAATTTGGTGACATTAATGGCACAGAAGACACTTCACTGTCAACTTTACAAAATCACCATCTTAATGACTCTGTGATCAAATAAATGAATGAATGATAATATCTATACATATGTTTATGATTTTGCCTGAATGAATGAGACGCACTTCAGATTGTGCCAATAGCACTTGACTGCTCTGTGATGGAGGCTGCAGAGGCAATAGCATGTGATTACCGCATTAGCTTTCATTATTCAAGCCAGTGAAACCTGAGGAGTTATTCACACAAACTAAAACACCAACAACAATGAGCTCTAGAAAAACGCAGGGCGCTCCATCTCTTCACAGACCTGCCCTTTGCTCTTTGTCTCAATGAAAGCTATTTGTTTAATTGGGCATAAACACCGGCAACATTTTACTTTGGTAGAGAAGCAAAGTGAATATGAAAGAGTGTGTAAAGAAAGAGAGAAAGTGCCGGTGACATTGATGGATTAGCCAGAAGAATTACAAGCACCCTGTTTTTCCTGTAACATTACCAAATTTCCATCAACTTCTTAGTACTGCTAAGAACTAAGAACAGTATTCCTTTAAAATGCAATCAGTATAACTTCTTACTTAAAATTTTTAAACAAATAATAGTTATTAAAGGAGCATGTCACCTTCCGAATGAAAATTCTGTCATCTTTACATGCCCTCTTGTCATGACAAACCAGTACGACTTTCTTTCTTCTGAACACAGAAGGAGATATTTTGAAAAATGTTGGTAACAGAACAGCACATTTTTCTTTGGTAGTGAAGCAAAGTGAATATGAAAGAGTGTGTAAAGAAAGAGAGAAAGTGCCGGTGACATTGATGGATTAGCCAGAAGAATTACAAGCACCCTATTTTTCCTGTAAAATTACCACATTTCCATCAAGTTCTTTTTTTTCTATTTTTTTTACAAGTGTTCATGAACATTATCCACGCTCTTAAAAAATATATAGCCTACTAGTTGAACATTAAAACGTAAGAGAATAAAAAGAGAAGTTTTTTGACAGTGTTCCTGTCTCAATTGATAATCAACTTTTTAATAAAATTGTCTGCCAGATGCATAAAAATGTACAGCATCATTTGAAAAAAAATTCAAACTGCCGAACCCCTGTAGCAATATTCATAGTTTTTCTCTGTGTATGCTTGTAGTGTTTTTGACCTGGGTGAACTGCTACAGCGTGCGTTTGGCCACTCGCATCCAGGACGTGTTTACTGTTGGAAAGCTTCTGGCTCTCGGTCTCATCATTACTGTTGGTCTGATGCAGATCTATGGAGGTGAGAGCATCAGAGCATGAATTCTTTAATTCTCCATGATTCTGCAAATGTCACTTCTATTTGGGGGTGGGGAGGTGGGGTTCTCAAGATCTCAAGGACATGGTAATAGATCAATATTTAAGCATTACATACATTTCCTTGGCTCGGTTTCAGACAAGGCTAAGCTTAAGCCAGGACTATGCATTAGTTAAATTAGGATATTAAAGTCACTTTTTTAAAAGTGCTTTGGGAAAAAACATTATTCAACTCAATTTAACTAAACTTTATTTACAGTATAAAGCGCTTTTTACAATTTGCATTGTTACAAAGCAGCTGAACATGAGACATATTGACTATAAGCAAAAAAATTAAAAAAGAGAAAGGTGAAAACACAAAATACAGTCATACCCACATACAAACGCTCCACACACACAATATGCACATGTACTAACACACATAGACATAGACACCCACACACACACAAGCGTACACACACACACTCATGCACAGTGAAAGTACAAATTTAAGATAAAGGAGAAACACAGGTCAAACATTAAACAGACTATAAATTCCTATATGCAATATTAATTATGTAAAACTTTAAAATTTGAATTCTAAACTGGTGTGCATCTTGAGATAAAACATCGGCATTGACAAATTTAAAGAAATGTCGGGACAAGTTTTTTTTCTGTTAAAACCGCTCAAACATTTATTTTAGTCTGGGACTAGTCTTTAGCCGTTGTCTGTGAAACCAGTCCCAAATCTTTTTTATTTTCTACAATGTGTAGAGTTAGCCTGGGTTTTATTATCCAAAACAGATAACAATAGTTTGAATAAGAGCCGCAATTTGGAATAACATGCCTGCATTAGGATACAATTAAAACAAACCTTAAAAATAGGCTACACAAAAATGCTAAAATATAACAATCCCTCCAGTTATATAAAAAATTGACCATGTTAATCAAATATTTTGGAGACTAGAATAATTATATTAGATTTGACAAAGCTATGGATAGATCTTGATTTGGTCATCTCAAAACAGCCAAATATGGTTAAAATCATCAGTCTAGTTAATATATCCTTCTGTCATTATATAAATTAGGTGAAATCTGCCACATCTCCTCTGCATTGACAATAACTGTTTTATTTTTCCAAAAAACCTTTCTCTGTGTGGTTAGGCAATTATGAGAGCCTGACTCCACAGGTAGCGTTCAGGTTTGATAAACCTCCGTCTATAGGACAGATCGCTCTGGCCTTTCTACACGCCTCCTTTGCCTTCAGTGGCTGGAACTTCCTAAACTATGTTACAGAAGAACTGGTGGATCCAAGAAGGTTAGTTCCATTTCACTATTCGAATAAAGTAAATTAATTTTGCTGAAACAACATTACTGGGTCACGCTAAGGATAAGCCACTTGTGGTCATATTACCCCCAAGTTGTTTCAAACCTGTTCTGTTAAACACAGAGAAAGATATTATGAAAAAAAAATGTTTTACTTTTACTTAAAATACTAAAGTACATTTTTAGATGGTAATAAGCCAGTCATTCCGAGGAGATCGCCTTTAAGATGCAAACAATAACTTTCTACAAAAAATATATATTTATTTAGTTATTTAAGGAGTTGTTCACCTATGAATGAAAATGCTGTCATCATCTACACATCCTTTTGTCACTTCAAACCTGTATGACTTTCTTTTTTTTGCAGAACACAAATTGGTAATATTGGTAACAGACCAGCTCAGCCCTCCATTCACTTCCATTGTAACCAATGCAAATGAATGGGGGGCAGTTAACAACTTTCTTCAAAATATCTTCTTTCGTGTTCTCCAGATGAAAGAGAGTCATACAGGTTTGAAATGACAAGAGGCGAGTAAAGGATTTTGAAGGTGAACTACTCCTTTAAGAAAATACATAAAAATCAATTTTCAAAACTGTGTCCTTACTTTAACCTGTTTGACAAAGGTAAGCTATTAATAATAATTATGTCAGTTTGGCAACATTTGACTTCAATACTTGTAAAGATAACATGTTAAAGATCAGCAAAGTAACCTGCAATTTTATGTTTCCAAGAGAGATGGCGATAGAGAGAAGGTTACAAACTGCAGCTTTTTCAAAGGTTTTGAAAAAGAAATGTCATGATGCATTACTTCTTTGTTAATGCTTTTTTTATGCTATTGCACAAAATGTTGTTTTCATCAGGAATCTGCCACGAGCCATATACATCTCCATCCCTCTGGTGACCATTGTGTACACTCTCACAAATATTGCATACTTCTCATCTATGTCTCCCGATGAGCTCCTCTCCTCCAATGCAGTGGCTGTTGTGAGTATACTGGCCTTTGTCTTATCGCGTCTCCGTGTCCTTTTATGTTACTGTAATGCATATAGGCTGTTGATGCTTGCCACAGACTTTCGGTGAGAAACTTCTTGGGATGTTTTCCACTCTCATGCCCATCTCTGTGGCACTCTCAACTTTTGGGGGCATCAATGGTTACCTCTTCACCTCCTCCAGGTTTGCACATTACCTGCTTTTCAACAGTGTGTGATAAATACGCTTACTTTACTTTTATATCCAGACTAAGACAGCATCTTGTGATAAAATGTAATGCATTTAACGTTTCGTTTTTGTATGGCTACATACAGATTATGTTTTTCTGGAGCGAGGGAAGGACATTTACCCAGTCTTCTGGCTATGATCCACTTTAAGCACTGCACACCGATCCCTGCTCTTCTAGTCTGTGTATGTCACATGTACTTTAACAGGATTTCACATCATAAGCATAGAGAGTTTCTCTTATAGTAACACAAATCTCTCATTATCTGAACTCTCTCTCTCTCTACCTTTTAGTGCACTGCCACAATTGTGATCTTGTGCATTGGAGAAACGCACAACCTTATAAACTATGTGTCTTTCATCAACTACCTCTCTTATGGAGTCACTATTGCTGCCCTGCTCTATTACAGATGGAAGAAGCCAAACCTATACAGGCCTATCAAGGTATTATGTGATCCCGTTTGCTTAGGGCTTTCTACGATTAAAGAGTACTTTACCCATGGCAGATTTAAGGTATACCTTTTATCATTAAGAGTTCCCTGGAATCTAACCTACGATCATGGCACTGCAAGCGCAAGGCTCTTACCAGTCGAGCTACTGGAACCAATTGCTATAGAGATCAAATCCCACAATACATTAAAGGTCGAGTGTATGTAATTTAGTGGCATCTAGCGGTGAGGTGGCGAATTGCATCCAACGGCTCATTCAATCCCTCTCCCCTCCCTTTCGAAGCACTTCAGAGGTTGGCACAGCACTAAGATGTCGTCATGTTTTGCTTCTTTGCTGAAGGAGATAACGTATTTATGGAACACGCCTTGTTGCAGTTTCTTCGTTTAGGGCTACTGTAGAAGCAGCATGGCGAATTCCATGCAAGGAGACCTGCGATGTACGTAGATAGAAATAGCTCATTTTAAGGTCATAAAAACTTCATAACGTAAGGTCTTTATACACCTCTGAAGACATAGTTCTGTGTATTATATTGCATTTGTGTCAATAGATCCACCAAAAAAAATGAACTTTTAACTCATGCATTGTGCATCAACACAGTACATTTCTTTTTTTAAGTTTGCCAGCTAGTGCAAGTATTTTGATCATTTTCACAAAACTTCCATGACCACCCAAACTTAATGTTGATGAACATAAAGTAGTCAGTATTCTTCTTAAAAAACAAACCAACATCATTTATTTGCATTTGTTATATTTTATGTCTTTCCAACTTTGGGGGCGTTTCTTCAAACAATATTACATTCTGAACGAAAAGCAGAGAGTTTTGTCCATTTAGGATTCAAAATGATGATCATTGAAACAGTTTGAGTGTTTGCTCTTTTGGACCCATACATACTTTCTGAAAGAATCTGCAAATACTCTTTTAGAATATACAACAGCACCCCCTACTTTTCAACAGTGAAAACATGGAATGCTGGAAAAATGATCAAACCTTGTCATAAATGACAAAAAAACCTGTGAAACTACTCTCAGTTTGCCCACTTATGCATTGTTGTCTTTGGGTTGCATGGATTGTTTCCATTTTTGACCTCAGTTGAGAGTCGCTAATTGTCGACTAAATGTAAATGTCCTGTTGGTCTCATTGAGAGATACAGAGATATAGCTTCGTATGAGGATGAAATAGCTTCTTTCAGTAAAGCATTAATATGGGATCAGTAAAGTTTCTTTGTTTCAGGTGAGTGTGCTAGTTCCACTGTGTTACCTGCTCTTCTGGGCTCTGTTGCTGGGCTTTAGTCTACACTCGGAGCCGCTGGTGTGTGGAGTCGGGCTTGTCATTATGCTTACTGGAATCCCTGTCTATTTCCTGGGGGTTTACTGGAAAGACAAACCAAAATGCATATACGACTTCATAGGTAAGTGATTATATATTTACAGTGAACATATTCAAACTACATTGAAATGCCAGTACTTGCAAGTGACATTTGGGAAGTTTTAAATTTGGTATTTGTTTTGAAAATGTAACGGTGTCTATAGTCAATAAATGAACAGAAAAAACAGTGTGCACATACTTGCAACAAAACAAGACCTGCATTAGGCAGAATTATGGACCGGGTCAGTGGGGCCAGTATTTCAGGGGACCCAAACCCTCGAAACTCAAGACTAGCAAAGACACGAGGGCCCTGAGTAAATACAGTGAGACCTGAACAAAAAGGCTCCCTGCTGGGCTCGAACAATCCAAGCTGACCATTAGAGCCCCTGACAACATGTTTAGCCTTTTAAATCTGTTAAACCAAATCCATAATTGCTTAAAGCTACAATCTGTAACATTTTGGTTAAAAACATACAAACAAAAAATCTGCTTTGAAAATCTGCATCTAGTAACTGATTTCAAACCATGTAAAGATTTTAAAGTAATCTGCAATTTTGTTTCAAACAAAGATGGCAAAAGAGAGGAAATGTTACGGATTGCAGCATAGGAAACAAGTGTGCCAAACTTGAATATTGTTAAAAATAGACAGCACAACTAAAGCTACATTATTTACGAACATTATACTGTATTTAAATGGAGACTTGCAAGCACTGCAGTAAATATCCATACACGGGCAAGAGGAAATTATAATTTTTAATATTTCATTAAGGTATTGTAAAAATGTATTATAATATAATGTATAGTTTCATTTAAAAAAAAATTATTCAGTTTATCAAACTAAATCATCTCACATGTAATCTGTGTTACAGAATGGGCTACTTACCTGGGTCAAAGAGTATTTTTCGTTGTTTTTCCACAATTCGATCCCATTGAAGTCACACCAGAATGGACTGACAAAACGTCCGCCACAAGCAAGGCTTTAGGACCTATGTGAACTGTGTTATTTTAATTTGCCTGTATTTTCACTTAAAATGGCATTGTAGCTGTATAGTAAAAAATGAATTCAAAAGAAAACAGACTCAGTTATTTCCGTATGAATCCTGTTTGCACAAGTGACTATTTCTTGATGTTTATGTAGGCCTAGTGTAGTTTCAGTTATTGTGGATTTTATCTTTATGTGGCTTAATTTTTATAGGTTTCTTTTAGGACCAGAACATGGGTCCTGTGCAATTTTTGATGTGTGTGTGTTGATACCTGTACAATATCTCCTTTGTATAATACTATGAGGTCTTGTCAACAACTTAACAATTTTAGTACCATACCTCACAAATGTAGATACTTGTAAAATGTTTTAACAATCTTTTCACTATTCACAATTTCAGTCTGCAGCGTAATGTTACATAGAGGAATTATACTGCTGTTATACTTCCATAAATTCTTGTTTAATATTCTTACAGATTAAGAAGTTCCTAAATGCATTGCCCAAAATGGGGATGACAAGTGAATTAGAATCATTTATTTTAAAATTATATGGAAAAAGACAAAATACACCACGTGCAATCTCTGAATAATATAGATTTAAATGATAAATTGACTTAAAAATAAATCTGTCATAATTTATAATACACTGTTACTGTGTCTTTAAAAATGTATATGACTTTCCTTCCTCCCTGGTGGGTTTTCCTCTAAAATGAGTCATTTAGCAGGTTCTCCAAGCTGTTTATCTATACAATGGAGGTGACCGAGGCTATCAAGAGTTTTAAGGCAAGATTTTGAGTAGATATGATATGACTTAAGAGACTTGGAGTGAATGCTTCAGATGTATGAGTTTTGATAATTTTTTTGACAGCCACTAGTCTGGAAAAGAGCAGTGTAAACATGCTTCATTCATTTTGTTATTGTTTCCCACAGAAGCAGCAAAGTCATTAAGTTTTGGGCTATTATGAGGGTGAGTATGATGGCAGAATGCTCAAGAGTTCATGATTTTAGGATGACCTCTTTATTCCATTTCACTTTTTAGGGAGTTTTGTCTTTTAAAGGTGTTTCCTACATTTACATTCATGCATTCGGCAGACACCATTATCCAATTCAACATACAGTGCCTTCAAGGTTTACATTTGATCAGTTCCCTGGGAACTACTACTAATCTACTTATCTGTGACATTATAGAGAAGTAACTCCATAAACAAATGTTGTAATGATTTATCGTTTCTGTTGAAGGAGGGCTTATTAGACTATTTGAATGCCTAGAAGTAAAATATACCGGTCCAGCTCAGGATGACTGATGGTGCAGTTTTTTTACTAGGCCATATATCCCCCCTGTTACAATACATTCTCATCTCTTTTTAAGCATTTACAATAAATAGATAATGTAATACTTACATTTTGTAAGGGCTAAAGTTTCCCTCACTTTACCCTGTAACAGTATTTCAATAAAGTATTACTAAGCACGTATCATCTAAAAAAGCCATGTTATACTTATGTGACATTGTAATTTTAATGCATTTCATGTACTGTACTATAAAAAGGGACTTTAAAAAGTCAAATTTTTAAGTGACTTCATTTTGCCAATTTATTCCCAGCAAGTAACCAGAAAAACATAATATATGTTGATTTTATTTAATGAATATAAAAACTACACGGTGAGCAGGATGGACACAGGTAAACTGGGTGGACCCATGTAACAGGTTGGACAATAATATGAGTTATTTCATGCTAAACTTTAACATGTTTATTAACAATATTTCCCAAGATAGCAAAATTATTGTTTCCTCTATAAATAAGCATAACAGAGAGGACATTTACCACATCAGTGAACTGAAAAGTTGAAGAAAAGCAGATAAGAGAGTGATACTTTTCTGCTTCTTGTAATTGATTTGCCTCAAATTGCATGCTACTTCCTGAGAATTACAGTATCTCACAGAAGTGAGTACACCCCTCACATTTTTGTCAATATTTTATTATATCTTTTTATGTGACAACACTGAAGAAATGAGACTTTTCTACAATGTAACATAGTGAAAGTACAGCTTGTATAACAATGTAAATTTGCCGTACCCTCAAAATAACTCAACACACAGGCATTATGATCTAAACCGCTGGCAACAAAAGTGAGTACACCTCTAAGTGAAAATGTCCAAATTGGGCCCAATTAGCCACTTTCCCTCCCAGGTGTCATCTGATTCTTTATTGTTACAAGGTCTCAGGTGTCATGGGGAGCAGGTGAGTTAAATTTGGTGTTATCGCTCTCACTCTCTCACTCTCTCCTACTTGTTCAACATTTGGCACCTCATGGCAAAGAACTATCTGAGGATCTGAAAAAAAGGATTGTTGCTCTACATAAAGATGGCCTAGGATATAAGAAGATTGCCAAGACTCTGAAACTGAGCTGCAGCACGGTCGCCAAGACCATACAGTGGTTTAACAGGACAGGTTCCACTTCGAACAGGCCTCGCCATGTCAACCAAAGAAGTTGAGTGCACATGCCCAGCGTCATATCCAGAGGATGTCTTTGTGAAATAGACGTGTAAGTGCTGCCAGCATTGCTGCACAGGTTGAAGGGGTGGGGGGTCAACCTGTCAGTGCTCAGACCATACGCCACACACTGCGTCAAATTGCTCCGCATGGCAGTCGTCCCAGACGGCTTCCTGAGGGGAAACTAATACCATTCCTCAAAGATCTTGGTCACACATTGCACACAGACTTGCTTAACTTTTTTCTCAGTTTCCCATTTCTCTCTGCTTTAAGTCTCCCCTACTGGAAACTGCCTAGGGTTCTTCTCGTGAAACGTGGAAGTCACGCGTGCATAAAGCCCATTAATTGCGCTGAACTGCTATGAGAGGTGGCTAGGGATAAAAGACTTCCATTGAGTCGAGGCTCTCTCTCTTTCACAAGTTTCTTTTTCCCATTTTTCCTCAGTTACTTTCAAATTTTTCCTCATGTGTACATTTTTATATTCCCCTAGACATAATTTTTTTTATTGTTCAATTTCCTAATTTGTTAATATTTTTTTATTGTTAACAAAGTTGTGGTTCGCTGTTGAGAATTGTTCACTTCGATATTGCGTCAGAAGCCTTTGCAAGCCTACGGCACCATGCAAACCTAGGACTTGGCATTAGTCCTCAGAGCGCTTATGCTCCCTCCGTTTGAGCCTCTGTCAGCGGCAAGCTCGAGGGTGTTCTCGTTAAAAATGGTCCTTCATGTAGCACTGGCTTCAGCAATGCGCATAGGGGACCTACAGGGGTATTCTAAAATCACTACCTCCTAAAGCCGTATTGCACAACGCCAGTAAATTCCAAATTGTACTAGGCCAATGAAACTCAAGATGGCGCTGGGAGGCCTAGCCACATCCGCTATAGTAAGCAGCAGAGTTCTCATACATATTGCGCAGCGGAGTTCTTATACATATTACGGACAACACTACGGCGGTTTCGTACATAAATCGCCAGGGGGGCGTGGATTGCCATCTGCTCTCGTTACGGGCAGCTCATGACTCCCAGAGACTGAATTGTGGCGCGGACATACTTTCAAGGAACGGAGTTCCTCAAGGAGAGTTGAGCTTGAATCATTTGTCAGTGGAGCTTATCTGGAAACAGTTCGAGAAGGTGGAGGTTATTCCTCGCTGATGTGTCTTTCCCTAGGAGGATATGCGTTATAGCTGCCTTGGCCGAGTGGAAGCAAATATTCTTTTCCCCCGATAAAGATTTTGCGGCTGGTGTTGGGGCAAAATCAGAAAGGAGACGGATATGTTACCCTTGTCCCTCCAAACTGGCTGAATCAGTCGTGGTTTCCCGATCTTGTCGAGCTTCTGATAGCTCCACAGTGGCCAATCCCTTTGAGCCGAGATCTGCTCTCTCAGGGGTACGGCACAATATGGCACCCCAACCCCAAGCAGTGGAAACTGCATGCGTGGAGGGTGTCCAGGAACCAGTAGCATCAGTGGTACTGCCATAACGTATAATGGACACACTCACACAGTCACAAGCTCCTATCAGGTGCCCGTACTCCCTAAAATGGGCAGTGTTTGCTCAATGGTGCGAAGAGAATGTCCGCGATGTGGTGAACTGTCCCGTTTCTGACATTCTGATGTTTTTACAGCACAGTTTAGATGTTTTGCATGCTGTCCATATTAAAGGTGTATGTGGCTGCTATTTTGGCTTTTCACGCGAGCTAAGAAAGACGCTCAGTGGGCACGCTCAGGGAGTTTTTTGAGGGTAGTGAGACTGCTTAACCCTCTCGTCCTATCACCATGGAAACCTGGGACCTGGCTTTAGTCCTCAGAGCGCTGATGCTCCCTCCGTTTGAGCCGCTGTCGGCGGCCAGCTTGAGGGTGCTCTAGTTAAAAATGCTCCTTCATGTAGCCCTGGCTTCTGCCAAGCCCATAGGGGACTTACAGGCGAGTGTGAGTGATATTACTACATTATATGCTGCCTTATTGCTGGGGAAACCTTCACTCGTTGGGCATGTTTGGTTTTATAATATACCACGCATGTTAGACTGGTATTTTACTTATTTGTTGCGGCAATATGTGTGCTCCATAGTTAAGATTGTTTATCATGTGCTTTACTGTATCGTCATGATGCGTGACTTCTTTGTCTGCTTAGGCCGAGCCACTAACGCTGCTCTCGCGGCGCTATTCTATACAATCCCCTATAGCGTCTGATGCAATAGCTTAGTGAACCGTTCTTGAAAGGAAATGTTCCGGTTTCTAGAAATGGGAATGAGAATTGCGTTAGGGGCCGCGCTCACAGCTCAAGCGGCAGTACTCGTTCAATCGAGGATTCTGAGTTAAGCCCTTAAGACCTGCAAATTCGCATCCCGTCTTGCATTCTTGAACTTTCCTGATCCCCACCCATATTTGCAGCTGCATACAACAAATACTTACGTGCTCAAACTCCAATCTGACCGGGGCTTTATGGCGCTTAGACGGCTCTTATAATAGATTCAAGATCAAAAGAAGCTTTATTGGCATGATAAAACAAATTTTACATTGCCAAAGCACAGGATAATTAAATATAAACATTCTGCACAAATACAGATACATTTTTTCAGATACAAGTATATAGGTCAATATAAAGAGAAAAATATTGGTGAAAGTTCTCAGTGAGGATGACAGGATCCTGTCATATAGTGTCAGTTTGTGTGTGTTGTGTCAGTGTTTTGTTGTGTTGTGCTGGTTGTTCTTCTGTTGTGGCAGGATTTATCTTGCAGCTAGGTTTGAGCTTATTGAGTTTTCTCCCAGTATGTATGAAATCTTATCATTTCGTTGAAACTGGTCAAAGTCTTTGTGGAAGTTTGTAAACTGTGGGAAGAATGTTTCTCTGATGTGGGTATAGTTTGGACATGAGATTAAAAAGTGCAGCTCTGTTTCCTCTTGATTCCGTGTGCAGTTTGGAGACAGTCGCTCTTCTCTTGGTGTCCATGTCAGTCTGTGTCTGCTCGTCTCTACCGTGAGATTGTTATCACTGAGTCTGTACATGCTCAAGACTTTTATTAGTTTAGGGTCTGATATGGTTTTTAGGTATTCTGCCAGTTTATATTTTCTGTTTAATGACATGTAGCATTCCGATTTACTTTGATGAGCTGTTGTTTCTGTTCTATTTATCTTTTTGTGTTTTTATCATTTTGTTTAGTCTGGCTGGGGTTCGGTTGGGCATGCTTTGGGTTGTAGAGTTAGTTCTGAGGTCAGTTGGATGAAGGGGCTTCTCTCTAGGTTCAGCCTTTGATGGTTTAAGGCTTTGTGATGGAGTGTCTTTGTATAGCTGGCTGTTTTTAATGTGGGCGTAGAATTTTGGCAATGTTTGGAGTTTTTTGCTGTACCCGTAGAATGTTTTTATACATTTCTGTTTGCTGAGTCTCTATTGGGTGTTTGTCCCGTTTGGGGAACTCTTGGTTGTTGAGAAGACCCCAAACCTCACATCCATACAGAGCGATTGATTCTATAACTGATTGTATTCTTTACATCCAGATTCCGGTTGGGATGTCAATTTTGATATTCTTTTTGGTGGTGTAAAAGGCTCTTCGTGCGTATCTATTGGCTTTGTGCAATAAGGCTTCAGAATGTTAGTGATTGGAGGATGCACCGTAGCCTCTCCTTTCTGTTTCTCAGGGAACCGAGATTGCGAAAGTTTGCCTCTTTTATATTACAGTTTACGAGCCAGCCGTAACACATTTAATAATGTTTTGGAGAGTACATACCTGCCAGACTAAACCTACATCACAAACTCTGATGAATCTAATATACAGTTTAAATGGTATTCAGGATGGGGCGGTTGTCTGGACAGAGCATAAGCCTGTCCCTGACTAGTCCCAGACGTCACGCCCATGGACTGCTGGTTTAACGTCTGATGCACAAGGCACACTTTTCTGGAAACTCTTCAGCACATTCAAAGTCGTCATCTGATTGGTAGAATTTCACATGATCTCCGGGAGGCGTGCATGTCGTGTCTTTAATGGTCCGCCCGGAAACAACAGAAGCTGTCTGATCTAAGAAGTAAGCTGTCGTATTTACTCAGGTTTCTTTAAGAATTCATCAAAATCGACTAAACGCTTGATTCTTAAAAGTATGTCGGGTTCGGGATACACTTATAAACATTGTTGTTTCTGTTAACTTTTGACACGTTCGTGAACGTACATGGTCTGTTACTGCGGGCACATTTCCATGCCTCTAAACATGACTGGGCAACAAACCAAACGTGATTGGTTACTTGTCAGTCATGTGGCCTCTTGGGCCGGTCTTGGCCAAAGAAAGTACCGATAAGTTCCAGACCTTCAGTATGAAGACTAGTACACAGACTAGTCCCAGACTAACTTAAATGTTAGAGGTGTCTTAATATAAAACAACTTGCACTTACATATCTTAAAATATATCAGTGCGATTGATTGGTTTGTCTCAAGATGCATGCAGGTACTGTTTTTTGTAAAGTACAGTATGATGTTAAAGGAGTTAACATTCAAATTGATTTCACCTCTTGTCATTTCAAACATGTATGACTTTCTTTCCTCCTCAGAACACAATAGAAGGTATTTTGAAATATGTTGTTAACAGCCATCCATTCACTTGCATTGGTCTGTGATCTGCAGAAGAAAGAGAGTCATACAGGTTTGAAATGACAAGAGGGCGTATGAATGATGACAGAATTTCCATTAGAACTACTCCTCTAATAAGACTTATATATCCTAATTTAACGAAGCCTTGTCTTGTTTTAAGATAATCATTATCCGGGAAACCACCCCTTAGTGTTTTGTGCATCAGCCTAAAAAGCCTGAAGTATAAGATCTTTATATAAAATATACTATATGCTCATAAGGATAATAAACATGTACCATACCATTGTTTTAAAAGGGTGCAGGCACCATAAAGTGAGGTAAATATATTGTTATTATGTGCGGCATATAATTCACATACTCGAGTGCAGTAAGATGTGAACTCACCCAATTATTTTTGTACAATTGATAAAATTTAAATATTTGATTACTTTTGTAAATGATAACTTGACTTCGACGAAAGAAAAGGCACCGCTGAGATTCGAACTCAGGATCTCCTGTTTACTAGACAGGCGCTTTAACCATCTAAGCCACGGCGCCGGTAATCACAAATCGGAAAAAATAAGTCTTAAAGATAACTACCCAAAACTTTAGCAAGTCGACTGGTTAAATAATAGTTTTGTGAAACCGCTTTAAATACCGGCTGTTCAATCGTAGTGTAATTCCGGCTTTAAATCAAAAAAAGGGAAAGTGGAAACGATTCCGCTGACTTCTGTAAACTGACTGGCGCACAGTTATGACATCAGACCGGAAGCACGTTTTGACGGTAATAGTCATGCACAGAAGTTTCTCTTCATGCTTGTACGTTCGTCACAGATTTTGTTTTTAACGTTAGTAGTTAGATTTTTTACTGTTTCTGTTCGTCTTTGCTAGTTTTCTTAATTACGTTAAATGTATTAACCATGTGATGTGTATGCTGCTTTGAACGCTAACGTTACGAGTCCAAAGTTAATGATGTGTTATTGTTTATATTGTGATAGTTACACATTGTTTTCTAATGACAGTGTTGAAGCTCATGTGATGTGATCATGTCTCAGCAGTGATGATGGCGAGCAGTGTTGAGAGGTTGTGTTTTGTTCAGAAGTGTATTCTGGCTCCCATGGTGCGGGTGGGCACTCTTCCCATGAGACTCCTGGCACTGGACTATGGAGCACATATTGTGTACTGTGAGGTGAAGATTTGCTCAAATTCACTGACTGACATTTCTGTTACGTTTTGCTTCCCTATTGCATTATATTCGTGTTCACTGTCAACAACAATAATGTTGATCTTAATGTCATGCCTGCAATAAGAGTAAAACTAATGAATTATCTTGAAACTTTATTGTTTTTGTGCATCAAAATGTAGACATTTGTCTCTTTGTTATTTCAGGAGCTGATTGATATTAAAATGGCCCAATGTAAGCGAGTGGTAAATGGTATGTTTGTTTTCTGCTGGTCATCTAATACATCTAAATATATATAACACATTAGTGATCATTTGAAATAAAACCAGCTTACATGTTATTACTCCTTCTGTTTGTCTTCAGATGTTTTGGAGACGGTTGATTTCATTGCTCCAGATGAGCGTGTGATGTTTCGCACCTGCAATAAAGAGAAGGATCGTGTTGTCTTTCAAATGGTAAGTACTTTGCATTCCTCAAACCTTTATTTTTTGCCATTCCAGAACCAATTGCTTTACATGTTGTACATGAATGGTGCCTATTTCACTTTGTAATAGGTTTTTGGCATTGGGTCTTCAATGCAAAGTACTAAAATGTTTTACTTACATTAGATTGCTGCGCCATTCCTATCGGATCAAATATTGAAGGCACAGCACTGCTTTTTAATTTTAATATCTCCACAAACCAGTGTCGATCTCTGCTTTGTTGACAAAGGAATCCTCTGAGAAATGAAACAAACAAATACTCCATGTTATTTCCCACATGAGCTGGAACGTATTTAAAAATAAACTTTAACACCATTCCTAATATCGGAATTTGAAGGAAGTTTATGCAGCGACTTTATTGTTCCACAACCAGGGATGGCACAATATTAAGATATCTTTAACGGCATGTTTGTTAGTTGCTTGCTGCTCGATCTGGTTCCGCGCAAATTGTTACTTCAGTTCTGTCATGTGCGATCCTGTGGTCGGGGCTAGAGAAGTAGTCCTTGATATTTTTCTGTGGAGGTGGTGTTCAACCTATCAATGATGTCATAAATAGGTGCATTCCAGAACCTGGCGTTCGCTGGGCCTGTGTCAATAACAGATGTTATCTCAGTAACAAGGGCGTTTTCAGTTTGTTCGTATGAATACGATTCCCTCTTATATAACAAAAGCTTGGGTTAAAATTGTGATTTTTAATTCATGCCTCCTTTAAAACGGTCTCATATCTATTCCTTAGTATCACATTTGTATTTATCTGACATCTTTTTAAAATTAAGCTGGAATTGGCTTTCACAGTTTTGTGAGGGGACAAAAATTAGGACCTTAATCCCCCAATGTATTATATTTTAGGCTAATGTACTGGAAAATGAGTTTAAGTATTTCTCTGACGGTTTGTGTTGCAGGGAACGGCTGATCCAGACAGAGCTCTTGCTGTGGCCAAACTTATGTAAATGACTTATCAGTTTTTCTCTTATTTACGGTGGATCCAGATTTATAGCTAATGGTGGTCAAAGCTCTAAACACTTTTAAACTTTTGTTTTGAATAGAGAAAATGATGTGGCAGCTGTTGATGTGAATATGGGCTGTCCAAAGGAATACTCTACTAAGGTAAATTATGCCTTTGTGTCTGAAATATACCAATGCTTATTTAAAATAATGTATGAAGAGTTTGATTAACAGTTTTAGAGTTAACATTTGTGCTGTCCTTATATAATAAGTGTACATTCTTATAGGGAGGAATGGGTTCTGCACTTCTTTCTGATCCAGAGAAAATAGAAGCTGTAAGTTTTCATAGATTTTGGTTCTGTCATTGGTAGGGCTGTCACAATTATTAAATAATCGTCTCATCGCTATTATTTGATGTCATCGCAATTATTTCAGATAAGCACTATTATTGTGAATCCTTTGAGGGTGATCTACAGTATCTGCTGCATTTTACATCCACCTTCCTTGGTCTGCACTCACTGTTACATTCAAATGACATTTCTCAATTATTTGAGTTGCATTAGCTTTATATTTTTTTGTTGTTTTTTGTTTCCAGACTTGCTGAATGAACCTACACAGCAAGAGGCTCATATCTAGTTTTAGTGCTCAAGACTCAAGTCTTCTGTGTTAAGGTCACTCTACAGTAAATAATATTAGTTTTTTACATCACATTTCTAAAGTATATATTTTCTTCATTAAATAAATTAATCATTGTTAGTTATATTCTCAAAGCCTTGAAACAGACAATTAATCGTCATTATGTCAATTATTTAATAGACAATTAATCGTCAGCCAAATTTCATAATGTGACAGCCCTAGTAATAGGCTCTGTGTTGCTTGAACACAACACACTTTGGTTCTTGACAGTGTCATTTTAGTTTTTGACAAAATCAGTTAAACTGATTAATTTATTCAATTTTTCTTTGACCACTTGTCTTTAACAGATCCTGAGCACTCTTGTGAATGGAATTTCAAAACCAGTAACATGCAAAATCAGGATTCTCCCAACAGTAAGTTCTCAGAAGTTTATGGGACCATCTGGGAAACTATTTCTGCCTTTGGATAGGAAAATTAAGGATTACAGTAAAAATACTGTATAATACTGTTCAATAAAAGTTCAAATGTGAAAGGACGTGGAAATGCTTCGTTACAGATATCACAATATACAGAATGTGTTGTATAAAATGTTATATTTCAGTCATTCTGTTTTGGAGCTTTTTTATCAGATTTTTTTACTAATAAAAATATGTCATCAAAATTCGGTCTATATTAGAATTTCTTTAGCCATAGGAGAAATAAGTTAACTGAAAGACTTTTGGTTGTGGATTTGACATTTAGATCCCTGTGATCAAATCTTTGTTTATTTGTCTGCTTGTTTTAGCTTGAGGACACAGTGAATTTAGTGAAAAGAATTGAAAGAACAGGAGTGGCGGCCATAGCAGTGCATGGCAGGTAAGATGTTTTATTTAGTTGTTTTGGTGAACATATTCTTATTTCAAATCATCTTTATTTTCTTCTGTCTTGATTTTAGAATGAAAGAGGAGAGACCGCGGCATCCAGTTCACTGCGATTATATCCAGGCCGTAGCTGAAAGTGTGTCTATTCCAGTCATTGCCAAGTCAGTCCTCAGTTTATATCACTTGTGTCTCATGCAGACTGTACTGAAAAGCTGTAGGATCAATTGCATACAGATACTGTATGTTGTATATTTTGTTATCTAAAAAATAGCAAATTTATATACTCATATATAGTTCATCCAAAACGAGTGCCAATTTGTTGTTTTACAGACTTAAAGTCTTGATGTTGGTTACTCTTTATTTTTAAATGTTTGTGGAATGTAAGCCTAAGAAGTAGTGACTTGGTTCGTGGATTTGATTATTTGGTTATGTTCACGCCAGTACGTTTGCCCACTGACAAAGCCATGGTCAGTCTATGGTAGGTCTAGTGGTAGGTTTATTGTAACAGATAGAGACAGATTATAAACAAGAAAATCTGGAGAAAAAAAGTGAAATAAGTATTTGATCCCCTACAATCCAGCAAGAATTCTGGCTCCACAGATTGGTTAAGTGCCTATATGGAACATAAGGAAAAGTCACTTTAAGAAAGTACTCCTAATATCAGTTTATGTATATAAAATATGGCTGACAGCAGAATCTATATCTTCCGTTTCCACCTCCATCACCATAGTCAAGACCAAAGCTGTCAAATGATTTCAGGGACAAGATTGTAGACCTGCATATAGCTGAAATGGGCTTCAAAAACATCAGACACAAGCTTGGAGAGAAAAATAACCATCCATTGCCCTTTGTCTGGAGCTTCCTGCTAGATTTTCCCAATGGGGTAAAGATAGAACAACAGTCTCCTACTATCATCCTAGAACAACACAGAAGTAGCTTGTTAATGATTTCAAAGCAGTTGGTACCACAGTTACCAAGCAAACCATAGGTAACACGATATGCCACCGTAGATTGAAGTTCTGCTACAGGAGAAATGCTGACCCCAAGAACACCATCTCTACGGTCAAGCACAGTGTTGGAAACATTTTGGTTTGGGGCTTTTTCTCTGCCCAGTGTACAAGGGCACATTAACAGTGTCCTAGCCAGTCTCCAGAACCTAGTCCTGTAGAACATCTGTAAAGGAGGCTAAAACTTTTAAGTTGCAAAGCGACAACCAAGAAACCTTAAAGATTAGAGAGGTGTGGACCCAAATGTGTTTCCTGACACATGTGCAAACCTGCTGACCAACTATAAGAAATGTCTTACCTCTGTGGTTGCCAACGGGGGTTTCCCCACCAAGTAAAAAGTATTTTTTTGCGCTGGTATCACATAATTATTTTACTCAATGAAATGCGAAATCAATTTATAACATTATATAATGTGTTTTTTTGGATTTTGTGGTTTAAATTCTGTTTCTATCATATTAAATAAACTTCAATTCTTTGTAAGAAGACAAAATTTCAAAATCAGCAATGGATCAAATAATTATATTATGTGTAGGGAACTATATTTGAGTTGAAATGTATTGTCTTGTTTCTGTTTCTCTATAGTGGTGGCTCTTTGGATTCAGTGAAGACATTTGATGACATCGAAAAGTTTCGGGTTGCTACAGGGGCATCATCTGTAATGCTTGCCCGGGCGGCCATGTGGAATCCATCAATCTTCCGGCAGCAGGGAGCGCTGTCTTTAGAAACTGTAATGGAGGAATATATCAAATATGTGAGTGGTACAAAATTTACATGGTTAGATTCCTACAGTCATCCACAGTTTATTCATTTAAACGATGTCATGTCATCATTTGTTTTCTTTGGTCTTTCATGGAAGTCATAAATTTGTTTCTGTGGGTTTCCAGGCCGTTCGCTTTGACAATAACCCATTTAACACCAAATACTGCTTATGCCAGATGCTCCGAGACAGAGTTGAGTCTCCGTTTGGAAAACAGTTACATGCAGCTCAGACAGTTGGCGAAATCTGGTAATTCAATTTCCGTATAACGACAGGGGTGAAAACTTTTTTGCCACCCTGCCAGTAAATTTTAATGCCCATAAATATTTCTACCAACCATAAAATAACTATACTTATCAAGATAGGTGTTTGTCTCTGTGAGAATATAATTATTTTCACCTTCTTTGCATATTTGTGACAAATATAACTTTGTTGTGTTATTTTGTACTCTCATTAAGTACCTGATGTGTTAGAATTTTGAACCCCAATAGAGTACTGCAGAGATGACTTATTTTTTAGGAGTGCTCCGATCAGGATTTTTGGGGCCGATCCTTGATCACTGAAAGCTGTATCACCCGATACCGATCACCAATTACAGGAACTATGTGAAGCTTTCTCAGTACCAACTATATTTAACAACAATTTATATCAAGTATTCAAGTTAATAGAAGAGATAGTCTAATGAATTAACAAATTAATATTAGTAATTCAAATATTTACATAAAACATAGCAGCCTGTGACACGAGTCCCAGAAACCCTTTGTCTTCCACAATATATAGTGGCTGTGACCAAAGCAAATTTATTACATTATTTTATCTGATAATCTGATATTTCTTAATTCTTCTTACTGTCCTTGCAGTAGGGTTGATGCTTTTAAAAATGTTTCTGACAGGTTGCGCTAGACTTTTATTTTATACTTCATTTATTTATTCAATGTTGCTGTTTTCGAACATAAAATAATAAACTAATTAAAAGCAAATGTTTATGTTCATATGTCCAATCAGTAACAATGACAGATGCCTGTAAAAGGTGTTTTGTACTCACCAGAAAGCTGTGGTTTGGTCATATATGTGCTGCTTCTGCCGCTCACTGAACAGAGAAAACGCAGAGAGAGACATTTTCCATTCACTGAAAGCTATTATTTATCCATAAAAGACACTTCTTTATGAGGTAAAAACTCTGTTTTTATATAATAATAATAATATAACAAATTAACAGGTTTCCCTTTCAAACCACAAGTGAATTTATAAACAAAGTGCACACAATTGTTAGAGAAAGAAAGTAAATAATCAAGTACTTTTAATCTTTGGCTGTTTACCCCCAAAGGCCCACTGCCATACATCGCATTTCGCAGTGTTTTTATTCACCGTGGTGAAAAATGCCACACGCAGCAACGTCTGTTTTCTTGCGCGTGGCGCTGCTGAGTCACGTGATAGTGGACTACAAAACACAACAGGGCAGGGATGAGCAACGTTTGCAAAACTAGATGTTTTTTTAAATAAATAGTTCTTCTTTATTATACAATTATTAGCTGATACAACCTCAGCATTGAAAGAATCAATATTTCTGGATCGACCAGCCCACCCCTAGCTGCTGAACTATCCCGCTCTCTCTAAGTGCAAGCTAACTTTGAAAACTACTCGCACTCATTTACGTGACAAACCTTCAAATGTCTAATGAGGTTGGTGGTGTAAAAATGTTTTGGGTGCTTCCCGCCTCGTGGAATTTACAAAGTACACACGTTTCAGGTTGCAAATGCGTTGTCTTTTTCACACACCTTGTAGAATTACCAAAAATTTCTCGCCAATTTTGTGTCATCTGATCGGCTTTTCTGGATCGGCCTTTATAGAGACCGACAAAAATACTAGAGGTGCTCCGATTGACCGATCATAATCGGCCGATAATCACTTTGGGAAGTATGATCGGCGACCGATCAATCGGAGCACCTCTAGTATTTTTGTTTGCAAACCCAAGGAAAGTTTTAAGACTTCCGGAACCATCGCCCCAAAGTCTATATGTTTTATGAATAGGGTTTAGGTAAATTGCATCAAATAAGATCTGTGGCTTACAAAACCTCTTAATATTTTCACGTTTTAATCTATGACATAAAACACACCAGTTATAACCCGCTTTTGATTTTTTTTATCCTTTATAGTGTGTTTAAAACAGCGACTACTTCCTTTGGCGGGGACCACCCATATAAATCTCACAACTAATGCAACATGGGCACAAATCTCTTGTTGGGGATTCATTCACCGAGTAATTACTTATCAGGAACCACGTTTTTAATCAAGTTTGAGAAAGTTGTAGGAGGATTGGTGCTGGTGACGAAACAGAGCGACCATAGTATAGTCTGTTTGTGGCCTCGTGTTAGCTTTTTACTTTAGGCTTCAAAAATAGCACAAATTGTGTTAATCTCTAAAGATGATATTGATAGACAAACGTGTAAACATCATGAACATTTGTTAATCACAGGACTTATTTTTTGTGATCTTCCAAAAGTGTATGGGTTAAATGAATAGGCTTTCGGTCGAGGGAACCAGCTGGGCACTTACAGCGGTTTAGCCTACAAAAATACGTCATCTCTGAGGTACTCCATATACACACTGTAAAACATAAAATCCCAATGTTTTAAATGGCCAAAATTTATGATCTTATCATCACTGATAATATAATATTATAATTCAACTGCACTTGTCTCGTAGATTTTAAGTAATGTATTTGTGCTCCGTTGTTCAGTGAGGTGTTTGGCATGACCGAATACTACAGTAAGACCACAGCTGAACTGGACGCTAGAAGATCTTCCATACACGTCAACAGTGATCAACCATTAAGCCCTAAACTAGAGGACGACATCATCACAATGCCAATCCGCTTTGAGAGGTTTGATTCATTGTGGCTCAGTTTATCAGAGTAAATTGACCTGTGCGTATATGCATTGACATTTGTGTCTGTGTGTAGGCGATATTACCCACCTCAGATCACTCCAAAGATGTACCTGTTGGAATGGAGTCGAAGGGAAAAGCTTGATCAGCCTGTGTATGAGACGGTTAGTTTTACTAGAGCTCACACTATGATTTCATCACTATTTAGGAGTATAACACTGTGTCGATAGCGGACGTGAGATAGTAGACCCCATTATAATCAGCTAACACGCTGGATGTTCTGTTGTCGCATTGCTCACATCCAGTGTATACGCAGTATAAGAAACCTAGAGACACTGATAATGATATTGCAGAATGTCTGATTAGTGGTGATCAGTGTTGGGGTCAACACAATTTAACAACCATAATAATCAGATGTTTCTTTTTAACTTGATGAAATAAAAACCTTTCATGAAATATACCAGGGCAATCACAAGTGGAAAGTCCTGTTGCGCATCTATAATAAAGCAAATCAAGTAATGCCTGTGTTGACAACATCTATTGAAACAGGAAGGCCCAACTTCCTTTTTTACAGCGGTGAACCATGATTTGCAAGTTGCTGTGGGGGCAAGTTTGTGTAATAGATAAAAAAATAGTAATATGTGACTTTTAACTTCATAGAAACAGCGAAGTCAAGATAGAGCGTTTCAATCCACGGTTATTGTGGCCGATATCAAGTACAGGTCTACGCTCTGGTGAGTTTTCTGTGCAAACACGCATATGTTCATTGCATGCGTCATGCAATAGACTGTCATTTATATCTCTTATATTCTTGTTTAGGGAAAAGTCAAAGAAGTCTGCAGAGCAAGCAGCGGCTATTGTCTGCTTGCGCACACTGGGGCTTCCAGAGGGTCGAGAAGGAGAGGAGAACAGCGGGCTGGTGAACAAACGCAAGAGGAACGACAAACAGTGTGCAGCACTGGAGAACAAAGAGTCAACCTTCCGAAAGAGACACATTACTGAACCGCCGCAACAAGAGGAAGAGGAAATGATATGCAGGACCAAAGTTGTGAATGGTACTTGTGGTCAGACCACACATTAACCTTGGGTAGACATTGACTATCTGAACTCACTATAAAGACTTCTTATGCCATGAATGCACAGTGGAGTATTTTTGGACACACTGTAACGGCATATTTTGTCTGCTTTATGCTTCATCAATTGGAAAGTTCCCTTGTCACGTGCCATTGTTTTCCTGCATATTAATGTTGAATTTGTTGTATGCCACTGTTTTATGTGGGGAAAGAACTATTGTCTTGAATTAGCTGTTTTAAAATGACTTTCAGTTCTTCACTAGAAGGCGGCTGATGTGAAGATCGAGGAGTAAACACAGATGCAATGACGTTATACACTTCTTTTATTTAATAATATTTTAGGTTTTTCAGCCTCATGGATATTATTTGAAATAAAATGTTAGTTGTTTTCTAGTAATTATTAAAAACGTTTATTTTTTATTATATTTATGCCATGCAGAGATTGATACGAAAGCTGTTGTCTTATCGGTCTCGCGATACATGGATGTCATACTCCAACCGGTTTGCGCAGCGCGCACGAAGTCGGTGTTTCCTTTTAGAGTGACTGTAGTCTGTCAAATGCCGTGACGTCAGCCCGGAGTGTCAATGTAACTTTAGCTTTCAACGTACGCGCGGGACTCCAGATGAACACAAAACACGACATTAAACGTCATAAACCCAAAGAAACGAGATCAAAGGCTCGATCTAACAAACTTCGGAGTACAAAAACGATATTTTGAAGCGTGTTCCTGGTTTGCTGCAGATCGTAGAAAGTTGGAGCCCACGATCTCACGTCTGCGCACGCATGGACGCGTTCTGCTTCACATACATGTAGTTTTGGAGTTTAACAGGAGGAAGTGGAGCAGTGCTCTCCGATGAAATGTCTTCTAACTACAGTGACGAACTGGACTTAAGACTAATTCTTGGGGAGACCGGTCCTAATCAACCCTCGCTGGCCCATACAGGTTTGTACAGTACTTGCAGGGGACGCGACGCGAACGAAATGCGCGATAGCAATGGAAGCGTTGTGGTTCCGTCGAGCATGGGTTGTAATGTTTTCGAGAATTGTTCGTATTCGGATCGGTGCGTTATGATCGTTGTTTTTACTTCCTTAAATTTCGGCATCAAATGTGTCAGTTTGTGCAGTTGACGCGCTTGAAAGGAAGGTCAAAACTCTTTCTCGAAACAACTTAAAATTACATTAATAGGTACATTTACTGAAGTTTTATTTTATTGCCCAAAATCCCTTAAACATTAGGCAAACAATACCATCAGTTTTTCATTTCTCTGGTTGTTTATTTCTTTGTAAACAAAACACTGGTACCGCACTACACTTGTACTTCCTATACAAGCTGTTGTAGTTGTTACACTGTAACTACACTGTACACTAATTCAGTAGTTCGTTTAGTTATCTGTAGGTTGCTTGTGCGTTTATTCCTCGCTGATAACAAATTCAGGAAGTCACATTTGTTATTGTTGTATATTTAGAATTCATTTTATTCCTATAGCATTTTTAACGCTTTGCATAGTTGCAAAGCAGCTTTACAGAAAATACATTTAGAACAGACCGGAGAGACGTAAATGAAAAATATACATTCATAAGATGTACATTAGTGATCCTACATATGTGAAAATAATAATTGTTTGGAGGATTGTGAGCTGACTGCTGAAGGTGGAGTGTTATCAGTTTAGTAGCATCTGTAGCTTGTGGATCAGTGTGTGTGATATTTGTGGTCAGCTACTGTTGCACTTTTGACAGCTGTCAGCTTGCTCGCTTGTCTGAATAAGCAGCATCTTTAAGGTGTAGTTGAGTTTTGCAAAATATGCATAACCAATCCAACTTGGCAGTCGAGAACATTTGGTTAAGTTACAAAACAACAGGGTAAGCCTAAATAACGTTTTACATCTTATTCCCAAGACCGTACCAGTTGTTTCTGATTACAAGAATTTATAAGAAGTTAAGTTTCAAAGTTTAACAAAATTATATATTACTTTAACAAGCCTGGAAATCCCAAGTTTAAAATTTCTTTCAATTTAATTTCACTTCAAGCCCCATGCTCAATCAAAGTATTGAAAAAAAGAACAATTTATAAATGAAAATAATGCTATACAATATATAGGTCTTTTTTCTGTAATGAAGCCTTTCCAGCTGTTATGGGAACAATAACAAGTTGTATCACGTTACCTTAACTTTCTTCTTGCGAAAATTGACCATGGTTTTGCAACAGTTACCATAGTTAACTATGGTATTTATAGTAAATCTTTGGGTTTTACAAATGATCAATCTTCCAAAAAAACATGATTACTGCTCTTTAAGTAAAATAAAGCAATGGCTAAACTTTGTAGAGACTTGGTGGCGGCTACGTTCTTCCACAGTATCTGCAAATTCACGTTTGACTCCATCCTGGTGAATACAATCATTTTGCACCATACGTTTATAATGATCAGTCTTATTTACTTTGAAATGCGTAATGTTATAAAGTAAGCTGTAAAGTTTCATGACTAATATCAGGGCTATAGCATCTTTAGTGCTCTTATTTTAAAACATTCTTTTGTTGTTTGTTACCCTAGAATCCAAATTGGATGATGACGCCAACTGCTACCCTCTTTTTGCCAGCGGCCCCGGCTATCCTGCGGGACAGCAGGACAGCTGTTCAACCCAGCCTTATGCCACCCCTCATCCTGCTTATATTCAACCCATGGAGTCTCCCAGCCGGGTCTTCGACTGTCCAAGCATCCAGATCACTTCTATCCCAGCAAGCTGCCACCAGGACCTAGGTGCCCACCAGTTGGACCAGTCAGCAGGTGCTTGTGGTGAGGACGCTGGTGCTTCTCTATCAAGGGACCAGCTCTTCCTCCCCCTAGAACCGTCCTACCGGGACACGTCCTCACTGTGTCCAAGCCCCTGCAGCAGCTTGTCCTCCCGCAGCTGGTTGTCTGACGCTTCGTCTTGTGAATCGTTCTCGCACATCTATGACGATGTAGAGGCAGAGTTGAATGAGGCAGCTTCTAGAGTTCGTCTTGCTTCTCCTCTAATGTCACCTCAGGCGTCTCCGCTGCCGTCCCCCCTCAACTCTCCCCAAGCGTCTCCTCAAGTGTCCCCGCTTGTTTCCCCCTATGGGTCACCCAGCTATTTGGCCACATATGGAGATGACATATGGTATGGTTACCAACACCAACAACAGTCTTTGCAATATCAATACGCCCAGTCACTGTCGCCTTATCAGTCACCCCGCACCAGCGTCACTGAGGATACATGGCTCAGTCCCTGTCACCAATCTTCGTCCTCACGGCCTTCCTCTCGTCCAAACTCACCATGTGGAAAAAGGCGTCATTCCAGTGCAGAGGTCATTCCCAGTTTGCCGTCTCCTCACCTTTCGCCCAATGCCACACCTTCTCATTCTCCTCGGGGAAGTGTCACTGAGGAGACGTGGATGGGAGGCGCTTACCAGACACTTTTGTTGGATGAAGACATCCCATTAAAAACTAGGAGAACGTATCAGACTAACCACAACCAGGATCAGGTGTCTCTGCTGCATGGACAACAGGACTCTGGTCTTCAAGACCAAGGTCTAGCACTGTCCCTTCCCCCTTTAAGAAAAGAGGAGATAATGGAACATTTCTTATCTGTTCCAAGGCAGTTCTCTTGGGCCAAACCTAAGCAAGTTAACACTCCTTTATACAGGTACTGTAAAGGTAAACATTTGAACCATGTTAAAAAAAAGGTTGAATGTGTTCTATTTCTTTGTCGAGTGGGAAAAAACTTGTTTGTTACAGCTTCTGCTGGTATGTCTTATCTGCTTAGGTCCACATCTTTACCTTCGTTGGATTGTCCACTGCCCAGTCAGTTTGGTCAGTGTGAGCTAAAGATGGAGATCCAACCTAAACCTCACCATAGAGCCCATTATGAGACGGAAGGCAGTCGAGGGGCAATTAAATCTGAGTGTGGAAGACACCCTATTGTAAAGGTCAGGCTTCAGTTCTAAGATCAACCTTCCATAAATGTTATTTTACTATGCAAATTGCATATTTTATCAGTGCTACAGTACTTAACCCTATCTTCCTACTGTAATGTTCATTGTTAGTGAGTCATTCACATGATGATGTCCCGATGAGTGTAAACACTGTGGTTCTGTGAAAAGGACAATTGTTTGCCCAAACAGTGGGTGATGGGTGTATATTTGGGAGACCTGTTTGAAAGTCATTGTGTTTGACTTTTCCATTTGTTGACGCTATTGACTAAGAAATTGAAGTTTTGGGGCCATGGTGTTATACTTCAGCCAAGAAACAAAATTTCCCCATGTTTTACTACCCCTCAAGGCATCCTGACTGAATGTAACTTTCTTCTTGAAGAATAATGCAGTCTGAGTTATAATAACACGTATAATTTTTCTTCCACGGAGAAGAATGTGTGGCAATTTTTTGAAGCTCCAAAAAGTGCATCTATCGATGAAATAACTCCTCGACACGCCCCCGTGGTCTTAACAAAGGTCTTCTGAAGCGAATCGATGCGTTTGTTTAAGAGAAATATCCATATAGAGAGTGCTATTATCTATAACGTCTAACTTTCATTATCCCTTGGTTGAGCATGAACCTGAGGCTTGTTTTCTGGCCAATGACAAACGCTGCATTTTTCGTTTTGTTACAATAGGATACCGTCTTCTCTATGCAGTAGCTTTCATCATCGTCATCTGCTGGAAGAACAAGCCTGTGGTTAACGCGCAGCCGAGGGATAACGGAAGTTAGAGGGTAACTTTAATAGTGCTCTCAATATGGATATTTCTCTAAAAGAAATGTAATGTAAAAATAGTCAGTGGTATGCAATGTAAAAATAGTCAGTGGTATCCCCAGAATGTTTCCGTAAAGTTTCAGTTCAAAATACACCACATATCTTTCATTACAATATGTTGAACATGGCCATTTGTGGCTGCAATGGAAAACGAGCCGATTTTGTGTGTGTCTCTTAAAATGCAAAGGAGCTTCTGCTCCCCTCCCCGTATGCATAGTAGGAGGTAGAGCGCTTACACATGTGCTTTGGATGACGTCAAGACAAGCAATGTGCTTTTACGTCTGTAAAGCCCTTTCCAACCAAATCTATACACTATCTGCAAAAAAATCACCTTAATGCCTTGTTAAAAAATATGAATTAAATGGAAAAGACAAAAACATAGATAGAACAACATATGCTGACCATTTGCTGTATGAAATGTTGGCCATTGATGATTAATCATGTGCATGAATATTACTAATAGACATAAACGCGGATATAGGCAAAACATGCATTCAGAGTACTTGGATATGACAGACAGGTATGTAAAGATCAGAAATCAGTGTTCTTACATTGTGAGTAGCAATTTCTGCGTAACTTCATTGTCTTACAAATGCACACTCTGTTTTTATCCGCTCTTAGTATTGTCGCACTTAGGACATATGAGAAAACACTAAACTCACACTGCTATAGAAAGACACTGCTATAACTTTCTTTCGTTGTAATGAATAAGGTTTACTGAAATTATGTCGGTCACAAGTCTTCTGAACTGATGCTCGCGATGCGTTTTACCACTAAACACTACGACAAAACACCTGTCTTTGGACCAATGTAAAGTCTAAGGTTTAGCCGCGAACATGTTAACAACATTCGCTAGCATGCTAAACACATTATTTAAGAAAGGCGATTTAAAAACGATGTGTAATACATACTTCTTCCGGAGATGAAGCTTGATCGCGACCAGCTGGTTGGTACTGATTCACTCTACGGTACGAAACCCATGCTATACTGACTATATATATATGTGAACCTCGGGAGCTGGAGATACATTCAGCGGAAGGTGACTGGCTGGAGCCTGGTCTTCCGGGCAGTCCCGACCAACGAGCCGGGCTCGCAATGCCTCGAGCCGCAGCGCCACCGTGTCCCGGAGCTTCGATTAGTTAACCTTTCCAGCTACCGTGACCTAGCTTCCAACCTAGGGGTCACATCGACTCACAGTTGGCGTCGTTAGAAAGCGCATGGAGACCTTTCCAACGAGTCCTGGCTCGTATCACTAAATCTTTCCGAACCGGAGATATGGAATGTGAATGTTGGTTTATCGATCCGAAAAAGTAAATTCTTCCCCGAACGGTAAGTCATCATCGTCCCCCCCGGGATTTTCGATTGTTAACAACTCCGGCCCCACGGAGCTCTTTGCATTCTCCGGCTCCTGCATTAATGGAACATAAAGAATTTTTTACAGCACACCTTTGTTGTTTCTTAGACATTTTTGTCGTTGGCTAGTGATACATCTGCTCTTGCCTGAAAATGGCTGACAGCATGTCTCTGGCAGAAGGTGGAACTACACGGTCATGGGCAGGCGTAAATCAATGTGACATCACATTGATGAGAGATTACCAACAGCCTGTTAGGTGTCACTGTTGTGGTTTAAAGAAGCTTACAAAAAGAAGAATAGATGTATATTTGTATAATTACAGGGGGTTTTGCACACATGCTGGTAACTCAATTTCCGTTAGAAAAACATTTAAAACTGCATTTTCTAGGATAGATGGCATTTAAACAAATGCATTGATTCACTTAAGAATACCACAGAGCTATGTCAAGCTGTTCTTTGATCGATGGACGCACTTTTTGGAGCTTCAAAAAATTGCCCCCCATTCACATCCATTCTACCACATGTAAGGAAAAGGATATTATAACTGGTGGTATTATAACTCCGACTGCTTTATTCTTCAAGAAGAAAGTCGTATTCAGTTAGGATTCCTTGTGGGTGAGTAAAAATGGAGAAATTTTCATTCTTGGCTGAAGTTCCCTTTAAGTTCATATGTCTGTGCAGTTAAATTGGATGTGTTATTATACAGGCAGCTATAAACATGTTGACAGTGTAACTTGAACTTGCTCTGCAAGATTCTGCTCAAAGCGTTTTTCCACTATGACAGTGGATGACCTGAAAAAGAAAATTAAAGACAATTTTTTAAAGATTATTTACAGCTGCAAGTTCGTTACTTTTGCCTCAAATGCAACGTTGAACCATAAAATTACAAAAAACGTCCATTTTAACCCTCAAAAAATGTAATTGCAGCTTTAATGTCTGCTATATTTCCCTTTATAACTGTAGCTCAACTTGTGGCAACACTTTAAACACAGCATTGTTGGAAATCAAGTTTGCCAAGCCAAAATCTTTGTTATTGTCTTGCTAAATATGTTAGACTATTTTAGATAGAAAAAGAAAAAGATGTGAAACGTGATTAAGGTTTGTATATTTACCTTATAAGTTAAATGGCTAATCATTGTGTTGCGAAGCAACTTGTCGCTGCCAGGTAATGGCGATATTAGACGTTATTAAAATGTAATTTATTGAATTTAGTTAATTATTGAATCATAACATCTATTTTTAGCGACTCTTTTTAGTGTTGTTTTTGTTAGTCAGGCTGCATTGTGCTCATAGGGGTTTGTTCACTGAACTCTCACAGGCGTTGTTTTCATTGTTTGGGTAAGTTGCGAGCTGCTTCCTAACCTCAGGGTGTGTTTCTCATCTCGCATCTGCTCTGGTACGTATTTGGACCAGTTTATTCTGTGAGATAAATCATTATTGATGTTATTTGAGCTAATCAGTTGTTTTATATACCTTTGTAATAAGAAAGACATACATGTGATTGTTATGTATTTCTGTAGTATTTTCATTGATCCAGAGCGATAGGTGCAGACAGCTTGTGGTATTTTTAACATGTTCCGTGGTAAGATCTTAAGTTACACGTGTTGGGCAGTTTGTTGACCCTAGTTACCCACAACACAAATGGGCAACGCTTTCTGCCATCAGCGAAACAGGTGAGCTGAGGCTTCGAAAAAAATCACATGCAAAACTAGAGAACGAAAGACACACTTTGAAAACTGGCTTAAAAAAAGAAAGCAGAAAATTGCATGAAAAAAATGTCTTTAGGTTCTTCAAAAACTAAACACTATTAAAGGTTTAAGACAGCTAAATTGAGCTTGTTCACTCGTATCATTTGTTTTCAGCTCATAGGCTATAATGAGAAAGCAGTCAGCCTGCAGATGTTCATTGGGACAGCAGACGAGCGTTATGTACGGCCACACGCCTTTTATCAGGTGCACAGGATTACAGGAAAAGCCGTTGCCACACCGAGTCAGGAGACAGTGATTGCCTGCACCAAAGTTCTGGAAATACCTCTCCTGCCTGAAAACAACATGTGTGCCAGGTATCTGTCCGAGTCACCACTAATTTACATTTACCTGCCTTGCACCAATCATTGAGAGAATGTGTTTTTGCATAAATTATGTATTGACATGGCCGACTGTTTTGCCTTTAAATAACATGGCTGGCTGAATGCACCGCAGCAAATGAAAAGAACATTTCAATCTTTTAGTTTGATTGCGGATTGCAGTTTTCACGGAGGTACACTCTTAAAAACAAAGGTGCTTCACCATGCCATAGAAGAACCTTTTTGTGCGAATGGTTCCATAAAGAACCTTTGACATCCAAGAAACTTTCTGTTTCACAAAAAGTGACAAAAAAAGGTTCTTCAGATTATAAAAAGGTAAGAAAGAGATGGTTCTTTAAAGAACCACTGACTGAATGGTTCTTTGTTGAACCAAAAATTGGTTCTTCTATGGCATCGCTGTCATTAACCTTTCAAGGACCTTTATTGTATAGTGTACTGTAAATAAACACTCTTTCAGTCTAATGAAATACATTTTTCCTTTTAAAGCATTGACTGTGGTGGAATCCTGAAGCTGCGTAACTCTGACATCGAGTTGCGAAAGGGAGAAACAGACATTGGACGTAAAAACACACGTGTGCGTGCAGTCTTCCGTGTTCACATCCCACAGCACAATGGGAAAGTTCTCTCACTGCAGGTGGCGTCTGTACCCATCGAGTGCTGTACGTCCATTAAGACATTATATAAAAACATTTCTTTATGCATTTCTTTTTCTTAGTTTTAGACATTATCTTTTTAGAAGACATTTTACTGGATACTTATTTAAATACAATTATTTTGTATATACGGTTTCAATGCAACAACATAAGCAAATGTTAATGCGCACGTTTGTGGACTGCCCTTAACTTCCGGTACACATTCCCAAACAATAGAGTGCCTGTAGATTATTTCTGACAGCAAGCAAAAGAAACCGAGAAGAACCCTTACTTAGCTAAACTTGCCTCTGCAATATTTAGAATTTAGACTGCGATACCAAGCTCAACCTTTAGATGTCAACGTACCATATGGTTTCTTTAAATGTGACAAAAATACAAGAACCATTTAACAAATTGTATATGTGATAAAATTAGCATACAACAAAAATCAACAAGTTTTATTAATTACAACTATTATACATTAAAATAACAATCAAAATATAAACTAACATAAATTAAAATAAATAGTTTCATTTAATTACCACTAGCCAAACCGATTAACAAATACAGACGGAAGTTAGCTGCAGTCTGTAGACGCGTGTCCGATGAAACCGTCTATATCTGCAAAAAAAGTAGCTGTTATTGTCAATTATATCTATTCCTCAGACTATTTAAAGGGATAGTTCACCAAAAAGGAAAAATCTGTCAATTTACTCATCCCCAGGTTGTTTCAAACCTGTACACTTTTTTTTGTTCTGCTGAACACAAAGGTAGATATTTAAAAGAATGTCAGTAACCAAACCTATCTCATCCCCAATTCACTGTCATGGTAGGGAAAATAAATACTATACGAGTCAAAGGGGGATGAGATCTGTGTGAATATTGTAATATAACAACCTTGGGGTGAGTAAATGATAACAGAATTTTCATTTTTGGGTGAACTATCCCTGTAGCCTGTTCACCGTCACCCGTTCCGTATACGGGACACCTAAGTTTGCGTCAATATTGTGCATGTCATTTCTAATCGAATCATGACAAACTATATATAATTGGAAAGGTCTAAGACTCTAGAATACAGATTTCTTTGGTATGCTTAGATTTTTTGTTATCCTTTTGCCACCAATATTTTTTTATGGATTTCTTAATGAAAGAAAAACATTAAGTTTTTTATGTTGGTTTTATTACATTTTTGTGTTTGTGTATTTTTTTTATCTTAACAATAATCATCTACTATTCTTTTTTCAAACGAGACCAACCGTAAGTCTGCAGCTCCTGGGTATCACTTTGCAGTATTGCGAGACAACTATAGTGACTTTCGTAATGCTGGGTAGCCAATACCAAGAGTAATATATTGATACATAATTTATTGTTTTTCTCTATTCACTAGCTCAACGCTTAGCTCAGGAACTTCCCCAGGTGGACAGCTTTAGTCCCACCTGTGGTTCTGTTACCGGAGGAGAGGAAATGCTCATCACAGGCCAAAACATCAACCCAGAGTCAACAGTCGTCTTTCTAGAGAAGGGATCTGGTACGTGACTCACATAAATGTTGAGTTACCCCGAGCTATTTAAAACTTTTGTCCTATCATACATTATAGGTGTTTTGTTATATAATCACAAACATGCCTTTCTCCATTGTAGAGGGTAAAATACAATGGGAGGTTGATGTGAAAGCTATACAAGAAAAGAGCAATAATGTAAGTAACTATGTTTCTTTCTGTTTTGAGCATATAGAATTCCTTGATATTCTTGTTTTATTTGAACAACAAAAATAATGGTTTCGATAAAAGCATCCCTATAGAGGTGCAACATGAAGTTTTTCTGTCTCTTTATCTGATTAGACAAGCATAGTGGTGAAAATTCCTCCATATTACAAGAGAACCACAGCTTCTTCCAACCAGGTGCAGTTTTACGTCAACAATGGAAAGAGAAAGAGAAGTGCTTCACTTTTCTTCACTTATCTCTCAGGTATATTTGCTTCTGTGTAGTAGAGCTTTGACTGTTAGATGAAATCTAGTTCACTTCATATTTTTTCTGGCCTGTCCACTTAGACATGAAGAAACGAAATTTAGGCCTTTAAAATTCTCATTAACAAAACCATTTAAAACTGTCAATTATATTGCATGTTTAAAAAAAAAAGAAGACATGATGCCTAAAAAGTTTGTATTAATCATACATAATCATATATAATAAGATATTAAAGTCCCCATGAACCGGATGTTTCAATTGTTTTTACTTCCGTATTCGATCACATTTCCGAGCAAAAAGGAATTTCAAACGAGAAAATTGGTGGCCGTTGCTTGCGTCTTTCACTGCAAATTGATTGGATGTATAAAAACAGCTTTTGCCTTTTGAAATGAAACTGGCAGCAGACTAATAGTTGAAGGGGAGGAGTTACTGGATGCTCCGCCCAATACGTCATTTGAGATGGATAGTCAATTCAGATTTTAATTAAAGATTTTGAGGGTACATGAATTTTAAAAAGAAAATGACCCACATTGATAAGCTTTTTACTATAAATGCTGCAATATTTCATGAAATAATAATTGTTTAATAATAATTGTCTTTTTTTGTCACTGGGACTTTACTGAAGTATATTTTAATACAGATTTTCACATGTCACTTTTTTAGCTGTAAATTTGGTAAAAAATCTAGGTAATAAGCATGAAAAAAGTTGTGTGCACAGCGTGACAAGGGAATATTAACCTTTCAACTAGAAAAATATAAAATAATCTGTAAACCTAGTAGCCATTTGAAAGGTATTGGTTGGTGTTTCTTCACATAAAATCAAATTTTATGTAAATAATTTTGTGTTTAAACAATCCTTTAAAAATTTGAGGATGATGATTTAGGAGGATGATAATATCAGTCAAGGACATATCTTTTTTTTGTCCTTTTTTGTCAGTGAAGAACATCTGGTAGAACATAATATTGTTTTTTGTAGAATATTAAAATGTTACTAATATTAATATTTTATATTGTTTAAATTACAATATATCATTCACATAGAGTCGTACATAAATTAGGACGTGTTATGGTAATGAGAATTATGCTTTGTCCAAGGTAGAAAAAATATATATATATTTGATGTTTTACCGAGAATCCACTAAAAGCTTTACTGCCATGATGTTTAAGTGGTTTTGTGAGAATGACCCTGCTAGTATTGAACTGGTCTGAAAATTTCTTAATACTTTTATTATCTTAACTGGGACCTCAATTTAATGAAAGCTACTTAAGTATTGTGTTGAACATCTTCATTCAACCAGGGCAGGTAAAGCAGGAGTTTAGCTCGGAGCTGGACCTTGTCACAAATAATCTTGAAGACCATCTTACCACCCCAGCTGGACTCATCACAAGTGAAGACCAAATACCATCTGACCAGGTTCAACCACTTGAGCAATGGCTGCTGTCCAAAGGATCTGTCTGTTCTTCAGCTCATCTCGGTTTCTCGTCTCAGGATCCATTGTATCTAAACCATTCTCATCAGGCTAACAACAGTCTTAGCGCTGACGTCCACTCCATGTTTCACAACCCAACAGTGGACTTTACAAAAACTTCATACCACACAACTCAACAGAACCTGTCTTCTAAAGGACAGCCTTTTCTTCCTATTGGTGATGGTTCATCCCAACTGTATGCTGAGCAACCAATGCCTCAACTAGGCAAAGGACACCAAGGCATGCCTTCAGAACACAGTCATAATCAAATCCAAAACCTCACTCCCCCCCCAGCATGCAGCCAGTCTCTGATAACTAGCTCAAATGTCCATAGGTCTAGTATCCACACTCCAGTCCAATTTCCAGAGTTCACCTCTTCTGAGATGTCTCCTCAGCATACTCTTACTAAAGTGCCTTCACACTCGTCGTCTATTGAGGAAGGCTTGATGGACCCTGATCCCCATAAACTTACATCACTAAAGACAGCCACATCAAATTTCAGATCTTCACACGATGAAGAGAGCCTAAGCATTAAACCAGAACCAGAGGAAGAGCTAACCTTTCAGACCATTGGACTACAGGACATCACTCTTGATGATGGTAAGGCTCTAAAGTGAAAGGGGTTAAGCTGTTATGTATTTTAATTTAGTTGATTTACAGGTCATATGACGCAAGGCAAGATTTGAGCATCATGTATGTTAAAGGCGGGTCCGATTTCTGAATTACGCTTGTTAAGACAAAGTCGGAACGAGTACCAAAACAACCTTGTAGCCAATCAGCAGTAAGGTGCACAGTACACAGGACGGGACATTAGTTGAGCCGAGCGCTGACGAAAGCGAAAGATGGGGGTAGGGGTGGCTATGTTTTGGTGATTTGAACATCAACAACGGCTATGAGAAATCAGACACCCCGCCTTAAACAACAGACTAGTGTGACAGAACTGTTTACTAACCTTGTCTGTACAAAGTTAACACTTGCCAAGTACCAAATACAAGTACATTGGGCTTTGGTGTTTGAATAAAACTCCCGTTTTACGGCAGCACTAGAAGTAAAATTATGGCACATTGTAATTTAAAAGCGATAGTCTGCTAAATACAGTTTGATGGTCAGTATGATTTTTGTATGGCCGGTTAATTTCAACAATTCACATCCCATTTGCAGGTGTGGCAAAAAACCCATCCACGTAAAAATGAAGTCCCATGTAATAGAAAGAATTAGACAGTTTTACTTAAATTACACTCACTAGCACACATTTGTAAAGACATTCGAATGGACAAAAAATATTTGTCTGTGTATGTGACAGTGTGTAGATGTATTTGTTTTTTTACCTAGAACATATTAAGTGCAGTCATTATGTAACTTTTTCCTCTCGATCAGTTTCTCTGTTTGAAACATAAAATTGCAGGTTACTTTACAGTTAAGGTCAAAATATCTCCTGACAGCTCAAGGTTTGAATTGTGGATTATGGTAAGAAGTCCTCTGCTATTGAACCTGAGCACAGAAATGAATATTTTCACTCAACAAAATGACGCTACTCGTTTATTATGATAGTATTTGTTTTCAGGTAATATTACACACTTTTGTTTGCATCTCATGCTAGGTCAATATCTTACCCCAAGCCGCATTAACAAAATATTTGCTAGTTTGTGCCATATGCTAGCCAGACTTTTTTGTTTACTCTTGAGTAAAGCTAGCAGCTGCCACCCCGTGTGTGTTTAATTATAGTGTACAATCCCGCAGTGCAGTGGGAAAGAGGATACTGGCATTGCATTGAGTCGCAGAAAGAGCTAAATATATTGTCGAGGCTAATCCGACACTAGTGTTACGCAGATGTATTGTGAAAAAAACTTCTAGCATATATGGCCTTGACCTTTGCTCATAAAGGTGCCTATTCCTGTTTGTTTCCTAGAAAAACATTAGTTATTTAATCCACTTGCATAGCAGAATATGAGATAGATTGATTTGTATAATTGGTATATGTAATTAGTGTCAATAGTATGTATTCATAGAAATCGTTTGTTTTAAATAATACAAATGACATCTAATTTAATTTGAATATATAGTTTAACAGTAAAAATGTCATTTAAATGAAATAAATAAATTGAAATGCAATGTACTAAATATATATAAAGTCGGAATTAGGATAATCTTTTTAGCCAATTACATACAAATAAAATGAAAGAATAAATTCCTAGGGCTGCCAGGCATTTGGCGTTAAGCTGCCTTTTCACTGGGTAAAATTCACAGATAATACAAATTAATTCAAAGAACCTATTAACGTGGGGTAAATACTTCAATTTTAATTGACATGATCTTTGCTGTATGTTTTCAAATATTAAACTAATTGAAAAACTTTAGTTGAATGAACTATAAAACTAGTTGAGCAAGCATACTTTTTACTATTTGAGTCCAGTTTGGGCCAACTATAAAATAACTACGGATATGCGATAAATTATCGGCAGTATCGTATTATTTTTCTGTGGAACCAGTTACTACTAATAATAAGGGGGTCTAATAATAAGTTAGTCATATGACTCAACGACCGGAAGTGATGTATTTCAGTGTACTCAAATTAGACAGAAAATTGTTACTCCTTTTTTTTACCTTTGTCAGTAACATGCAAATCCTGTAAAATTGATTGGTTATTAATAATTTACTATTATATGTTTATATATTATTGTTTTTTATACATTTTTCTATGGCAAATATTGGGAGAATGAAAGCTTTTCAGCACCTTTTATTGGAATAAGCCTTTTTCTTGTATTGGCGTAGGTTTACATTCAAACTAAATGTTCCTCGCATGACTGCCAATAGGGGGCAAATTCCGACCATCGTGTCTAAATGTTCCGTGCAGTAAAATACCAATGGTTTGACACCACACGTCCATTTTCTCGAGCAGGGACATTCCTAAGCTTTTATGTTGTGTGTAATAACATTTATGAAATAACAGCTAAAAGCCCAATTGTACTTTGAGGCTGCATACATTTTACAACACAAGAGCACACCATGATGCAAAAAGAAGTGAGATGACCTTAAGGAATTAAAGAAGGCGGGAGTTATCTTATTAAATGTGTTGACATTTTGTGTTTCTACAACCCCAAGTCCACCACAAACCCCCATCCATGCAAAGACCACCACATAACCCTCAAAAAATGTGGCAGTCCTATAGTCTCGCATAATTTATCGCCGCTTTCTTTGGCCCCCCAAGAAGGCTGACCACCAGGTTAAGCCACCAATCACGTTTGGTTTTGTGCCGCGTCATGTTTAGAGGTGTGGAAATGTCCCCGCAGTAACAGACCGGTGTACATTCACGAACGTGTCAAAAGTTAACAGCAACAAGCGTTTAAGTGTTTAGTCGATTGTAATGAATTATTATTGCAACCGTTGTAAACACGACAGCTTTCTTTTTTGATCATAAGGCTTAGTGTTGTTTCCTAGCGGACCGTTAAAGAACGCGACAAGCACGTCTCCCGGAAATCCAGTGAAATTCAACCAATCACATGACGACTTTGAACGTGTTTCCAGAAAAGTGTGCCTTGTGCATCAGACGTTTAACCAACAGTCGGTTTGCGTTACTTCTAAGGCTGAGACTAGCAGCCCTATGTATACCTGTGTATACCAGAATTAACATCCAAAAATATAACTTTTTAAAATAATAATTAGATAGAATATGTGTATTTTTGTTTCCACTACTCTGTTTTGCCAGGCCCACCGTCACTGTGTCTCAACAGCACTTGTACGTGTTGGAGAGGGCAGGTGCAGTGGACTGGAATACCCGTTGAGTGAGTGCTGTTGTCCGCTATCGTGCACATTCATTGCCAGAATATGTGTGTGTTTTCTTTCATCTACACTCAAACAGAGTCTTGTCCAAATGCACCCAGCGATCATTTCTATTTATGCTATTTGTGACCCACACTCTATACGCTCTTTCTCGTTTCATATCGGTGATGCGTCTCATCTTGCAAAGCTTGTCGCTTTTTACATTACTTTTGCCTTTGTCAAAGAGGAATTTGAGGAACTAGTTTAAATGTGAACATTAAAAGCAGTACAGCAGGCTACAGCAACAGTAGTAAGTCAGTTTCAGCCTGTGTGGTTTAACAGCCATGCGAACTGTGAAGTGTAAAAGATTCTGTGCAAATCTTAAGCATGCTTTAAATTCAAGTGCTGCAAAGGAACATCAAAGATTGTGAGATGTACAGTGTGTCCTCGGATGGATGTAATACAGATACAATCAAATGTAGCTGATGTTTTAGTCCTGTATAGGATATTACCTAAATCATCTGTCAATGTGTAACACATTTTGGGCTTATTTTTGTTACATATTATTAAAAAAAAATGTAATTTCAAGGATTGTCCAATTGTCATATAAAAAAGTAGGCTAATATAAAAGTAAGTTAGGATAATTCAAAAGTGCAACAAATGCTGCATTGCGTGTATAAATGCAATTGTTTATTGGTAATAAGAATTTGGGGGGATTTGTTGACCCAGACGTGTTCTTGATGTTCTTATGTTTTTGTTCTTTTCGCAGTAAGTGAGATCATTGTCAGAGATTTGTTCGAGACTCCAGATTCAGGGAACACCAACAGCATGCCGTAGCTCCCCTCTCATGAACGAAAGGGTCTTTCTGTTTGAGATGTGTAAATGATACGCCTTCCGTATGTCTTCAGGACAGTAGTGAACTCATAAACAGAGACACCTCATCCTGACTTAAGTTCTGAATAAAGTTGTTTTCTATGAACAATGCCATGTATATTTTTCCAGTTTAGAAGAGAGCGCATAGGGATGTTAAACTGGTCATATCAAATGTGAATGTAAAATTTTGACCAGTCAGTTTATGATTCAGTGCCTTAACCTGGCGTGCCTTTCAGTCATCATGTTGAAATATATTTATTTTCGTCTCTTTCTTAATCTGAATTTTATAAATGTAGTAGCACATTTCAATTTAAAGTTGCTATTGATGATAAAGCAATTCAAAATAAAATTTAAAGACATTTATATTAGCAAGTAGGAAATGAGGCACAATCCGGCGTTTCAGTCTGTTGAATTTCACTTTAATAAATTTTCATATATGTGATACATCTCAATACATTGTTTCCGTAATACTTTTTAGTGCTTGATGACTGTATTTATGAATTTTTACAAAACATTAAACAGCTTTTATGACATTTTGTGTGAGATTTTTCTTTGAATTATAATTATTTAAGGACTTCAAGATATTAAACTATCAATTAAAGTACAAATGTAATGTTACACTATTGATTTTATTCCAAATGTAACTATAACTGTTCACGTGTTAAAATGTATATTTTGCATTTATTTTACGTATACATCATATTATAAATCATTAATGAGTTTTTAAAATGTTGGTGAATGTGGATAACTGTTTATGTCATGTCTCTATGAATAGGCTGTAACATGACAAATTGTCATGCTAAATAATTGTAATGTACATATTTTATTCATGCGAGGCTTCAAGTTTAAACCGTTTTGTAAGGATTTACATTTCAGGTATTTATTTAAGGTTCTTGTTTGTGCGAGAAGGCACGCCCCTCACGTTGCGTAATAACACCGGATATTTGCGGCGTACTTACGTCAGAGGCGCCGGAAACAGGTATGAGATATCGAAGCTGCCAGAAACAGCGCGAGAAACAGTGCTAATCATGTTATAAAACCTGTTTTATTTACAAATTACACGTGTCAGAGCGATCGTCTAGTGTCAGCGGACGTATGTTATTTCTGTCTCAACAGTTTAGTAAACGATCATTATATGTCGTGTTTTATAATGTAGCTGAAGCAGATTAGCTCGTATGCTAATATTGTGAGACAATCGAAGGTTTCGGAACAATAAAAGGTTTATTTTATGCATGACAAGCATATACTGTCTTGTGCGATACTCATATTTAAATGTTTATAACGTTTTCAAGCATTCTTTGCCTTCCTTCAGATGTTTGTCACAGTGTTTGTTCGTGTTGACAGATAGGGCACGTAACGTAACACAACATAGCAATGATTGTATTGCGTATCTTCTGACATTTATCTTTTTTTAAATATTACGTCACATTTCCTTCTTTTAGTCCTAGTCCTGAGATGAATTCACTGTTAGAAGGAGTTGAGTATTGATTTGAAGGACTGTCATATTTAAAGGACATCTGCCTTTATTTGGATTCATAAGAAGCTGGTGGATTAGAAGAGGATTGGCCGAGCTGAACGTGATTCCATTTGGACATATAACTTGAGAAGCAGCCAGGATGCCTCTGCTGTTTCTGGAGCGCTTCCCTTGGCCCAGTTTACAGACATACACAGCTCTGAGCTCAGTTCTGCTTGCTGGGACCATCTTAAGTGCCTACACCACTGTCAGAGACTCGCAGTACAACACTGCGCTGTCTGAGGAGCCGCAAAGTGAATCACATCATGAGGAGATCAAGCTGGAAAATCTTGGAAACCTGGCCACCAATGTGCTACTCTATCTCATCACAGACACTATGTTTGTCTGGGTATGTAAACAAACCTGCACATGAACACATTTGTCGAGGTTTGATTGTAAGTTGATTGTGTGTCATGTTATTGTCGCACAGGTGATGGTCAACACTGCGTGCTGCATCCTCATGTTGATAGCTAAAGTCATCCAGTGCATTGTGTTTGGACCATTGAGAGTCAGCGAGAAACAGGTGAGATTCTTTTGAGAATGTCTCAGATGAAAATGTTAACAGCTTCTTTATTTGTACACGATTTTGGATCAACGCTTCTGTTAAATGAATAAATGTACATCTAAATTACACAACTGTTTTTGCTACTGTGCCTACTAAGCTAATTTTGTATAATGCATATTTACTTGATGTTATGCAAGGTTGATTGAAAGAAGAAACAAAGTAAATAAAAGAGGAAGTTGTTTAAATAAGGCAAGAAATAGCTTGAATAAAGTTGTTTGTACCTAAAAGGTTTAGGGTTGTAAATTTCCTGGAATTTTAAAAGTAGAACATTTTTCCATAGAAATGAAAATATGTTGAAATTATTAGGAATTAATGGGAATACACTGAACATTCTCGAAATTGCAGGTCAGCCAATAACAGAACACTGAAATCTAGTTCAATATAAGATTTTCTTGCAGCATAATCTTGGTCAAAACAACCAGATTAAATGGAAGTTCCGTTTAATTTCTTCTCTGTGCATTCCTCAATCACATGCAATCAGCACACTACTGACTGCAGGGCTATTGAAGCCACACCCCTGCATGCTCTGTGCTTTCCTCCACAACATGCACAGATCAAGGACTTCATCCAGTATTTGATTAGCAGAGGCGGGAAAAAGTACAATAAAATATTATACACAAATACAAGTTCTACTACTATTGTACTTGAGTACAAGTAAAATTACCAGTCAAAACATCGACTCAAGTAAAAGTAAAAAGTAGCTTGTTTAAAATTTACTCAAAGTAAAAGTGGGAGGGGGACCTCTCCTGTTTTGTGCAACACAAACAATAGTCATACTGCCAATTTTTATATATTAAAATGGGTTTCAATCGCAGTAGCGAAACAACGTATAAATGGTTCCATTTAGGGTTCCACGTTTGTACGGAATGAGAGTTACAGTTGTAATCCCGTCGTTACCATGGCAACATTTTGCTGTTGATTGCAGTGATCAAGAAACATGAATCCCAAGAGTTTAATCCGTTTGATACGTATCTGCTGTTTTTGGCCAAAGACCGGTTAAGTGTGGCAATTTGATCTAAAATACAGACAGAGATACTGTTTTGTTTATGTTTATATATTTTTAAAAGCTTCCAATTTGTTGTTCAGTCTTTTCTTATGAAGCTGCATATACATTATATAGTCAATAAAGTGAACAGTTGCGCGTAGTGTTTTTTTGCCTTATTAAATGTGTCGATGGTGAGGTTTATTTTGGGCTTGTCAATGTTTGCTGTTCTTTTTAACAATATATGATCTAGCAACACGGTCCTTTTTACGGCAGAGCTGGTGAGGCTTTTCAAAACGCATGAAATAGCAAGCTTATTTTCATGTGACTTTCTTGACCCGCGCTTACAGAAGAGAGAGACATTGGTACACGTTTAAATATGTCTTTAAAGCATAAAGTTGAAGTTGAAGTTGTTCAGTTCGGCTCAATACACACTGCGTAAATGTGGTGCCGATACATTAGTGAACCGTGCGTCTAGAAAGCACGAATAACCACTTAAAATACAGCATTATGCACCAATATCGTTTTGACTTTTACTTAACTGTCCAAACTTCTTATTAGTTACCAATGCAACAAGGGTACAAACATTGTTTAAACAAATATTATTTTTCTTACCTCTACACTCTTGCAAATCAGGATTTTTATAAGATGCTAGTTTGCATCGCCTCCATAATACTGTCTTGAAGCTGAAATGGTTGGTTAAATATGTCCAGGGCAGGGTTTACTACATCGTCTTCAGCAGTCAGAGTTCGGTGGGGTTTCAGTCTTAGGACAGGTGCACTACCGAAGTCTTACTTCTCCTTACAATCAAGTTTATTAGGAATGTGTGCTACAGCTAATTTGACATTTGTGCTTTAAACAAAAGTTTTGCACATGTTTATTACTGTTAATCCCCTATTTTGGAGGGCTTGTTGAAAACAACCAAAATATATTTTTTTATTCAAATTGTTATTCTACCTTGCATTGACAATTTTTGCATAGTAAGAACTCTATTACTTTAATAAAAAGGTCATTTAGATTTGATGTTGATTTTGTTGTTTTTAGTGGTTGCCGGATATGTTTTTTAATTAGTTGTTTTGATCCCAATATCTAGACAGCAGGGTACAATAAATAACAAGCCCCAAGAAGCAGTGGGTTACAGTGCATTTTATAACGGCTAAGGACGTCCTTATGTAACCCACTGCCTCGTCTGTCTTATTGCTTTATAAAATGGTTTATACATTTGTGTTGCAAGGTTCCTTAAAATAAAGAAAATAAAATGATATTTAGGCTACGTAATGAAGTCAGCCGTTATATATTGGGGAATTTTATAACAGCTTAGAACTTGAATAAGCCAATCAGAATCAAGGACCAGAACTGACCGTTTTATAATTCAATACATAATATACAGCCTGAAAAGACCGTTTTTTTGTTAGATTCTGGGAAACACTAACAATATTTTTACCAAATTTCAAACATCGTTTCTGTTTGCAGTAAATGAAAGCTGGAGAAACAGGTGAAAATAACAGAAAAGATGCTCTGTGTTTTTTCAGACCTCTAATACTGCAAAGAACACAACAGTGTTATATTTATAACAGTACAGTAATATTTCAACATGTATTCAGGAAAAGTTCAAAAAAACATTTTTTTGTGTTATAATCTCAAATACTTTTTATCAAAGTTTTTATGTGTTGTGTCATGCTGTCAGTGTTTCACATTGTTGTTGGATGACTTTGTGTCACTCCTGACAGGTTTGATTTTTCTCTGAAATACAACAATACACAATACATGTAGAAATGCTTATTTGAAATGAAAATTTGGAACGGTCTCTTAATTCTTCTGCGGCTTCATATTGTGTAATATCAAATGATGTGTACATACAAAGGACCGATCTGTTTTTCTTTACCCTGTGATGTTTGTCATATGCTTGAGCAGCATCTGAAAGACAAGTTCTGGAACTTCATCTTCTACAAGTTCATCTTCATCTTTGGTGTGCTGAATGTGCAGCGGGTGGATGAGGTGGTGCTCTGGTGTCTGTGGTTCTCCATGCTCATCTTCCTCCATCTGATGGTGCAGCTCTGTAAAGACCGCTTTGAATATGTAAGCAAACTCAATATTCACCACATAAACGGGATGGAATCTTTATGGCATTATCTATAAGACAACTGGAGATGTTTTTTTTTGTTTTTTTTTAAAGTCATTATATGTTGTGATTTACAATTCACATGAAATCATCCAATACACAGACCTTGATATCAAGGTATCGCTATAAAGATGTGTAGCTTGAATGCACTGTACATCACTTTAGATAACAGTGTCTGCCCAATGCATAATTGTAAATCTGTATTCTTTCTGTCAGCTGTCATTTTCCCCCACCACACCGATGGGCAGTCACGTACGTGTCTTGGCTCTGCTGGTGTCCATTCTTATGTGCTGTGGTGGTATAGCAGTACTCTGCGGTCTTGTCGGGCATCTTCATGGGATGCACACAGTGGCTTTTATGGCAGCTGAGGTAGAAACGTCTCTTTTCTTATCCTTCTGCGATGTTTATGTGAAATAAGAAAATACCACAGCCAACCAGTAAAGCATTATTGTTAACCCTAAACCTTGTTTTCTGCTGTGCAGTGTTTGCTGGTGACAGTACGCACAGGCCATGTTATCATAAGGTCTGTTGGGTTTTCAGTTTTGTCGTCTTTTCTCAGCGCATGTTGTCAGACATGTAAACCGAAAGGTGTTGATCTGTTTTTACAGGTATTCCATTCACCTGTGGGACCTGAACCATCAGGGCACCTGGGAAAACAAGAGCTCATATATCTATTACACTGACTTTATCATGGAGTTGGCCATTCTCTGTCTGGATCTGATGCATCACATCCACATGCTGGTGAGAGAATTAAAACAAATCTTGCCCATGCATGAATGGGAAAAATGCAAGATTTAGCTTTTACTTGTAAGGATTGGTAATAAGATATGTGTTTTTGTATCTGATCCAGAACAGAATTGTAGTATAAATCACAGAAACTACTACTGCTGGAAACATTGCATTTTTACTTGAAAATTTGCTATTCTTAACGGTGCTGCGTGTGATATTTAGGAGGATCTAGTGACAGAAATGCCTTTTTCAGATTTAATATCAAGTATCATTTGTGACCCTGGATCACAAAACCAGTCTTAAGTAGCACAGGAACATTTTTAGTAAAAGACAAAAATACATTGTATCACGGCATACATCTCCGGCTTGCGGCATTTGACTGCGGAAAAAAAATATTTACTTATTTATCACTCTCAACCAAACAAACATTACTAGCCGATCAGAATTAAAATGGGGCGGGTCTTGGTTGCCAGACTGGAGACGTCACGTTGGAGAGTAAGTTTATATAGCCTTAAATTGGAGACTGTGACATAAAGATCGATAACTTTGTGTTGTTTTGGCAAATAATCTAATCAGTCACACACACGTGCTCATGCGCGCGCAGGGTTAACTGCAATTGAGATATCAAGTATTGATTTCTAAAGAGTCTAAATCATTTTCAAACTTTTTCACAGCTAATCTCACAGAGTTAATTCATAAACATGGCTACTAATTATTATTTAAAAAAAGAGCTCAAAAAGGTGATTACTTTTCTTTTTTGAGGGCTCATTTATGCTAACCTACTGACTGTGATCTCATTACTGTGTTGTGGATTGGACTTGTGCCATATCATCACCATTAATAACTATGAAACTAATGATTAAATTACTAGAGCATAAAATAGTTTAGTAGAGTACAAAATTAATCATAGATCTGGTCAATTTATTTTATACAAAATGCCACCCTCGATAGGCCAAAAAATGTGAGCCTTATTTGTTTTCTTTTTAAAAAGTAGGATTTTTATTATTATGAATTTGGTATGTTAAGCTATGTTTTTCACATCAAAGTTTAAGAAACGCCTGTCTGAGATGCTCAAAAAGGGTATGTTACTAGTTAGTTTCAAGGGAAATAATGTTCTGTTTTGTTTGACAAATAAACGTGTGTATGTGTCTGTCTACTATCGCAACCCCTCAAAAAGAAAGTTCAGGCTCAGGATTTTTTTGTTTCAACCCCTGTTGTATGGGTCAAAATTATTGATTTTTCTTTCATGCCAAAAATCTTTAGGATATTAAGTAAAGATCATGTTGTATGCAGATATTTTGTAAATTTACTACCTTAAATATATAAACACATTTGTTTTGAGTGGACGGTCTGCCAATTTTCTCAACATTTAGATTTTTTTGCATTCTCAGATTACAGAGTTTTAAACGGTTGTTTCTCAGCAAGATATTGTCATATTATAACAACTCATAAATCAATAGAAAGCTTATTGATTCATTTTAAGGTTTATGTAAACAGCTCAATTTCAAAAAATTTACCCAGAATACTGGTTTTGTTGTCCAGGGTCACATTTATTGTATTCTTGTCTCTCTCTCTCCCTCTCTCTCTCTCTATTTAGCTCTTTGGTAACATCTGGTTGTCCATGGCCAGTCTGGTGATCTTCATGCAGCTGCGTTATCTTTTCCACGAGTTCCAGAGGAGAATTCGCCGCCATAAGAACTACTTGCGTGTTATTGACAATATGGAGTCCAGGTGAGTAGCCAATTGCATTTCATTTTTATTTTTTTTACATTTAATGATTGATACATAAATGTAGAGGTTGTGAACTGAATTAATGTGATGAATTTATCAGAAAAAATACAATGGCTGTTCTACATGGGAATTATGAGTGGAATGGAAATAATTAATTTTGGTGATGTGAACATTCAGTGAAATGCACTCTTAATGTGCAGGTTTGCCGTGGCAACGCCCGATGAGCTGGTGGCCAATAATGATGACTGTGCCATCTGCTGGGATTCAATGACTTCAGCACGCAAGCTTCCCTGTGGACACCTGTTTCACAAGTAAGCAAAAATATAGCCACAGTCAGTACTGGTAGTTTTCTAAAATTCTTCGAAGTTCGTTCAGTATCATAGCTTTCCTGTAGCTCAGTGGTAAGCATTGCGGTAACATAAATAAGCGCTGTGGGTTCGATCCCAGGGGATTGCTTATACCTATGTATAGGATAATGCAATGTAAGTCACTTTGGATAAAAGTGTCTGCCAAATGCGTAAATGTTACTTAATCCTGAAGTGACACTGATTTCAGTTTTAGTCATGCTACAAAACATGCAGCCAAAGAAAACAAATTGTTAGCCTAACTTATTATGTATTATTGTGTATATTACGTGTCATTTGTTGGATTCTGGTGTACAAGAAATGTCTGTCATACTGCCATGTTGGTGGGAACTGCAGCTGTGTAACAGGTGCATTTGATTTGATTTTTATACCTTTTTACATCCAGTTCCTGTCTGCGATCTTGGCTCGAGCAAGACACTTCCTGTCCCACATGCCGTATGTCTCTGAACATCAATGAAGGCACAAGGGAGAGGGGGGAGGGCCAGAGAGAGCCGCTGGACGAGAACATGGCCGCTGGGCCGGGAGTGGATGCCCGACAGCATCTCAACCAACACAACCACTTCTTTCACTTTGATGGTGAGATCTGTTTACATATATGCATTCAAACCCCTGGCAATTTATTTAAACTGACCTGATAATGTCACGAGCCGGTTGCCATGTATAAATGTGTCGTTGTGCTCTGACCCCGTTACATTTGGTATGTGTGTCCCCTTTACCCTTAGGGTCCCGCATTGCCAGCTGGCTGCCCAGTTTCTCTGTGGAGGTCATGCACACCACTAACATCTTGGGCATCGTGCATGCTAACAACTCGCAGCTCAACGCCATGGTGAGTCTGACGGGTTACACTCGACAGGTTTACAATAAGTGTGGTCTGATCTTCACAAGACTCAAGTCATTTTTTTGTGGCTTTCACAGGCCCATCAGATCCAGGAGATGTTTCCACAGGTCCCTTATCACTTAATCCTGCAGGATTTACAGCTAACACGCTCTGTGGAAGTCACAACCGATAACATTCTGGAGGGAAGGATACAGGTGCCTTTTCCAACACAGGTGAGGATCTCTACCAACAAAATTGCAAGACAACATAAACTGGCATGCTTTTAAAGGTGAAGTGTCAAGTCTATATGTATATGTATATGTATACTAAACAAGGATAGAAGACAGTATTAAAGAATAGCAAACATTCTATGTGAGTATAAAAATGTTTCAGTCACATGTTTTCATTGGATTTAACTCATTCGACGCCAGCCCATTTAAAAAAAAGTTGCCATCCTACGCCAGCGTTTTTATACATTTTCACCCATCTTTAATGGCTCACAGTAAATTTTTTGTAAAGAATATAGGGACAAACAATATGAAAGAACAGAGTCTCAGTTTTTAAACTAAAGAAACCGTATTCTTCTATCTTCATTTGTTCGTTTTTTATCACTCCGTAGATGTGGGTAGGTTTCTTCAAAAATGCCTCATTTTGATTAAACAGCTGAGATAATTAATGTTTTTAGTCAAAGATTCCGCCCAGATTACACTCAGAACAATCATTAAAAAAACGTTAAAACATATACGTTCTAGGTTCTGGGATTCTGTACTTTTTCCCAGTGGTGTGTAATAGCACCACCTGCTGTAAAACAGTACAAACACTGATTGCCGTAATAACTCGTCTTTGGCAGGGAAGCGTTTTTTTTTAAATGACGAGACAACTCGTCAATGGCGGTGAAAGAGTTAATTATTTTAATAAAAAATGTACTTTCTCAAAAAAAGTAAGGGTACGTCAAAAAAGCTTCTGTTTAAAACATGTTCAGTTTACATGATATCTCTTGCAGCCTGTGGAGCGCTCAACCATACAAGTAAACCCTGCACATGAAGAGCCAGAGGGTCCCGGCAGCAGTTCAGAGGTCATTGCTGAGGTAGAAGACTTCGAGGTGCGGGGCAGCCGCTTTTCCAAATCTGCAGATGAGAGGCAAAGGATGCTGCTGCAGAGAAAGGAGGAGTTACTCCACAGAGCTCGCAGGTGAGCTTCCCCATCTGCACTCCGACTCAGAGCTGAACAACCTGCATTACTTTACTCCAAATTTGGTTCTCTCCATCAGGCGTTATTTAAACAAGAAGCCTGATGAAGAAGATCTCTCGTTTGCTGTCGAACATGAGGAGGTACAAGATTTTGTAGAGGATGAAGACTCTGACTCGATGATCCTGAGGCGCAGGAGGTTGGCGGCTGCAGCAGAGAGACGTATGCAGAGGCAGTCAGACCCACCTCTGTGAGAGGAGCTCCACCCATCTGCATGTTTCCAGCAACGCCCACCTCTAATCCTGCCCGGGGAGAAATCATTGAATAGGAAGTAGCCTTCCTTATTCCACCCATTTTAAGGCGAGCAAAAACATGCATGATGCGCCTGTGCTGTGATACAGCCGTGCCCGATTACCAAAATAAAAAGAAACCAACATCATTTTTGCCCATATGTGCAACATATTTTTTCATCATAAAAATAACTAGGCGTTGTCTCATAATGGTGACTTGGAATGAAGGTGATACTAGATATCTGAGTCATAAAATGTTAAGTATTTGTTTGACAGTTGCTGATGTATTTTGGACAGCATTAACATTTCTGAGATAGATTTGATTTCTTTTCATTTTTGAAATGCTGCATTTCCTGTTTCTTTCGACCTGGTTAGCTCACATGTTTAATTTTAGAATGAAGAAATTTGTGTAAAATCGACAATTTGGAGTATTTTGAGTACTCAATTTTGGACCTGGCTTGGATTAGAGATTAGGCAGTGAACATTGGGCTTTGTGTGAGAGTTTTGTTGTTTGTTGCTTTGGCCATGAAAGATCCATTATAATTATTTTTTTGCTGGTTAGTGTTTGGATCAGCCTGTAGTTGACCTATAAAACTATGGACACAATATTGAGAGTGTAAGCTCTTATAATGCCATCATGGCATTAAGAGCCTGAAGATTGCCATGACAGTGTGGTCTTTAAACTGTCGACTCGATGTGTTGCTCTTTATTTTGTGCACAGGGTGTCATTCATAAAACATGAGCAGAATTCATTTTTCCCCTCAAAATCCTTAATCGTAAATTACGTTTCTTTTTTTCACAATTTGCCAGTGTGGTAGAATTTTATTTAAGATCCAAACTATTTATGTAAACACATTTTAGTATCATACAATTTTGCATACCGTATGTAGTTTTAAGTGGAAATTTTGTTTTTTTGTGTGTATTTTTAATGGTAAATGACATTTGAAAAAAACTAAATTGGCCACGTTTAAATCATTTAAAACTATTTTGACATTGTGTTTAATTAAATGCATTGGCAGTTTTATGACAAATTGGTCCACCTCGTGTTTCATATATAAGATCCTATGTGAACTCGGAAGCATGTTTTGGACAGTGTATACATAAAAATGGTTATTAGGTCAGTTTTGTAGCATTTTGTTGTCCGCAATTTGGTTCAGTTCTATTTAAATGGTTTTAAAGACATGTATTATTCACCGTACTAATGTGCTAATGCCTATAAATGATTGTTTCTATACTGACCCTTGACATTCAGAAGAACTTGTCTCAAGCTTTTTTTTTAAGTTCATATAAATGTACATGATTTCCTTAAAAAAAAGCCTTTTGTTAAATCAAGCAGGACCAGAATCACAAGCCAGTCAACATTATTTCTTTGAGAATGACTATGTAGCCCCATTGTGGATTTCAAAAAAAATCTTTGAAATGTCTGTACTGTTTTACACTGTGAATATAGAGCTTTATCATTCTGGTTCATTTTCTTCACGAAAGGTAGACATTGTGAAACATGTCAAATTGACCGCTGGCCAATATTGAACTTGTGTGTTTTGGTTGCACAGATGCATCTTAAGCAGTATTTCTTAAACATAATAAATAAAATACTCACTGGATTTATTCAGATGATAATACAGTCAATTGATGTTCATGCTGTTTGTTGAAGTATCAGATTGCTTTTTGTAAACAGTTCATTATTTGTGCCTGAAATTACAAGTGGATTTAATACAAGTTTAATTGATGTAAATAATTTTGTAATTAAGACTGTATAATACATGTTGAAATGACCTTGTACAAAATAAAATCACAGCTGCTTTAGAAGCTTTTAAGAATATTTGTCAGATTGTTTTATTTTTGTACATTCCTATGCATCATTTAAAAGATCCTTTGCACTATTCACTTTGATCATTGCTTTTTTTCTCATTTTGTTCCTAATTTTATGTTTTGCTTTATATTGGAATTTCCACTAAACAGAATGCTTAAAATCATTAGTCTTTCAACCCAGTTTTCATTGGTAATGGCTATTTTGCATAAGTGCACTATTATGCTTGCATAAATATTATAAGTATAATATTCTGATCATATTTTGGAGCACATTTGACCAAAATCCAAAGCACATCATTCCTAATAAATACTTTGAATTTTATATATTTATAAGTGATATACTGTAAAATATTAACAAATGCTGGGAGTGAAAAATGATTTATTTTCATTTCTTCCTATTTATGAAACGCAAACAGTCTTTGTTAACAATTTTTAACTTATAAATAAATTCAGTCAAATGTGCCAGTCAAAATCTAAATGATTTTTTTCTTTTTAAATTGATGTTTGCTTAACATTACATAACTTAAAAATAACAAAATAATCATAATGTTAAAAAATAAATGAAATAGTTTGTGTATTGGCACTAGAGGGCGCTATAGATTCATCTATGACCCTCAAACTCCGCAAATGGCATCTGATAACACAAGATCGCAAGTGACACTAATAAAATAAATTATTTGCTCCAAACAAAATTTCCCAATTAGTTATTTACAACTTACTGCCGAATACAAACATTTTAAAAGTAATATTACTTTATATTTAGATATTAAACCTTGATATTTTGATAGCTATTTTCTGTGTTGGTATTTATTTTTAGATACAGTGTATTTCATACACATTTCTATTTTTTACATTCCTTATTTTCTTGTATTTACCGTAAAGCTGCTTTAATACAATGGAATATTGTGAAAGGCGATATAGAAATAAATTTTAATAGATTTTTTGTCTTTATGTCATGATAATGTGGCATCTTCCAAAAATTTTGTTTACTCTTTTATTTTCCAGGCCACTAACAGTATAATAAACTCATAAAAACAAAGGAACTTCACAATGTCATAAAATAACAAATTGGTTTCAAGTCTTATGTTTTACAATTTTTTATATAATAACATCCACAGTAGATTACTTTACATTTTACTTTCATGGTTTACAGATCAAACATTAATCAAGACTGTGACGTCAGAGGCGTCTGTCATAACGCTTAAGGATATTTGAGTTTGTTTGGTGGGTTGAAATGGTTCCCCTGAGTGCTTTTACCGCAGCAGAATCAATAGCGACTCTGCCTGTCACCCTCTCAGCTCGGCGACCGTTCTTCAAACCGCTATGATCGTCTTCATCACTGAATCATGTCAGCTTTCCCTCTCTGGTTCCTCTCGTCTTTCCCGCGTCGTGCGGCTCAGATGTAAATCAATAGCAACTTTGATTTCACACCATCTGAAGAACAAACTCACAACGGTAAACCTTTCATTACATCTCAATTTAACATCGTTTGTGGACTGAAATGCTGACTTTGAAAGAGCGCCTTTTTCTTCTTAAACTTTCATGACAGATTTTGTAGAGTGAGCTCTGGGCACATGCCATTCTCCATATAATTGTTACATGGAAACTGCAGGCATTAAAGTGCTACATATTGTATGGAATGTGTTTACTGACAGCCTCGTGTCCCTCCAAAGTTGTGTGACCTTCTCTGTAAAACACAAAATGAATTGTTTGGCAGAAATAATACCGACCGGATAAGTTCAGCAACAAAGATCCGAAACGAGGTAAGTTTTCCCTGAACTATGTAGTGACATAAGCGGAAGCCGGTCGATAGCGACGACGTCGAATAACGCCAAACCTTCTCGATTCTTATCTGTGGATCCTCGTTTCCTTTCGTCGCTTCCTTTCCTTGCGTCTTAATTCCACCCCTTCAGGATCCGAGGGAAGGGATCGGAAAAGACGCGAGGCGTAGGCATTAAAAGAAGTGAAATGGCATATCGTCGGTCTCTTTTGCGTCACTTCAAGGCGACGTCAATTAATGATGACTGAACACATTGAAAATATATATAAAAAAAGGTTAAATACACACGTTAGGCAGATTGCATCATCCTCACCGCAATATAATAAGTAAAAATTTAGAAAGTAGAAAAAAGTGAAATTTATATGTTATACATAAATATTTACTAAATTAATAAATCAACTATATGTATATAAATTATACTGTCTGAAATAGGTTTACGTTAAATAATATAATGCTTCACATTTGTGCGTGTTTGAATGCGATCTAAAGATGTGACTCCTGGGGAAGGCTAATTCCCAGCTAACATAAGGCCAGCGGCCCAGTGGCGGACCACCGGTGGCAAAGTTGGCGGTCCACTGGTGGCAACCGACTGAGCCGCTGGTTTATCAATAATGTTTACTGGCGGTCCACGGTCAGCTCGCCGTTCATAATTGTTAAATCACGCTGACCAAAATATACAGTACATACTAGCATAACAAGCACTTACGTTAACGTTAAGGTTGATTTTGGCAAAGTTCTAGGGACATGTATCGTAATGTAATTTAGTAAGAATTGCAATCAGACGCTAAAAGAGTACCCAAATAGATGTTCTTTCAGCCAAAATAATCACTCTGAGCCCTAAACGGGACCGACTTTGAGGGGGGACTCAATACCTCGTGAAATTATAAGAGAATTGAGATGTCCTTAAAGATGGCTGAGCCCGACCGGTTTCTGGGTCATAGGATTGAGGAGTGAGGAAACAAGGAGGCATATTGAACCTGCGTTCCATTCCGAAGGGCTTGGATTGAAGGATGTACAGGACCAAACAACTGTTTCCTGAAGTGCCCTTCTGCGTCATCATCGCATGTCAATAAGGAGGCCACACACAAAAATCATGGGGTTGGAAATTTCCATCCGCCCTTTGAAGTGGTTAGCACTTCGATTTGGAACGACCCTGCAATATGGCGGCCATACTTGTTTTCAGCGGGAAGTGATCACTCTGAAATGATTTATCCCATTTGGAGCTCAACGAGAGAAACTGCCGATTCTCTGGGACGGTGCTCTCATGAGCACTTGCCAGCCTGTGAGGAGGCGCATAGATTAGGCGACCTGAACATTTTTTGAAAATATAAGCTTATAAGACCAGGCCCCATTCTCAACAACGGGGGACATATACTTATTAAAAAATCGATTACGCCACCTGGGAAGGTTTCACCCCGGAAATAGAAATAACCTATTTGATATTTAAAGCACACAGATACATTCTCTAATAAATTAAGGTAGGCAAGAGGATGCGAGTATCATATAAAAATACAAATGGTTTTATCAACAATACTTAGAAGCAGTCTCACTCGTACAGAGCCACTCCTGGCCCTCTTTTTACTGGCAGCTTACCGCTAGACCAGGGAATCCATAACACAAAAAGACAGACACAAATCAACAACTCAAATTGCACTTAATCACCAAAAACAAAGAAAAATAAGATATTGGAACACAGTAACTGACAACCGGTTCACAATAGAAAAACAAATACAAGAAAAGCATTAAACAAAATCAACAAACAAAATACACCAACCGACAGGGCTGAGGCTACCAACGTGGGAGATCACTATGACTAGGTATCTAAAAAGGACACTTCCAAACACCGTGAACTTGAATCACACACTCCTAAACTTCAAGAGTATCACACACCAAATGTGAAGCAGCACCACCACCAAAAGAGATCGTTCACCTGTGGGTCCTCAGCTCCTGAAGAAACTCTTTAAAAACAATAAATGAAGATCAGATAAATGAGGTCACTATTAAATCATAAACCAATAAAGAATGTAAAAGACAATATAATCAACAAAAAACTAAATGTATGTAACGGAAGAATTAAGCAAAACAACAAAAAGTACTAATAATTATAATATTACCCACTAGGATATCCCACTCACCAAACAAGGGTTTACGAGCACTTCTAATCAGGTCACGAATCCGGATAAACACAGTCCAAACAACCCAATGCTATGCTAGAGTATAAAACCGGCGATAGCCATTTTGTTTTCAACAAACAGCGTTCACATACCTGAAGGGAGGGCAGTCATTAAGTCCATTTAGTAAAGCAACCAACGGAGAACTCGTAGGTACACAGACAGGCTGGGGTGTAATACACAGAGCGTTAATGCTACGACAAGTAATACTACAAAAAGAGAAGGAGGTTTAGCAAACTGACTACATGCTAACAGCACATACCTGAAACCACCGTCAACAAACATCAACGGGGAGGGTCCGGACTTGACTGCTTTTGCCAAGAAGCTCTCAAATAGAGAGTACTGAATGCTAATGGGTGGCAGCGAGTGTCAATCACCACCAATTACCAAGTTCACCCTGTTACACTTAGCAAAACAAATTTATGATATAATTCATTTATGTTTAATTAATGATTGGAAATATCCTGTTTAATTAGGATTTTTGCCAGCGATTTTCAACAAACGATCGGTTTGAATGGGCATTCCACCATGAGGACTTGGAAGTAAAACCCCACTGTTGGATAGCAGTTTGCGTAGTAAACTTAGTTGGAGCCTTCTGTGAAATTGGTTAGAGACGTAATGTTATGTTATGCATTCGCCCTATTCGGACAGGATAAATATTATCTGGGGACCTTGTGTGATTTATAAAAGTCCTCCCCACATCTATATTTCATGTGGTGCATTCGCACAGGATAAGTGAAGCCTGTGATTTTACTCAAATTTACTGACTTATTCACCAGATGTGATGGCAAGGCTTTGCATATAGTTTGTATAAACTATAGTTGTAAGGTGTTTAATGATATCCGTACCTGTCAGCAAACGGACTTATCACAGGACCTATTTGTTCATCAACATATGGTGGGGAATTTCTGGGGGAATTTTTACATAACAATATACAGACATGCATAGTACGAATATGTTGTACTCATGTTAGATTGCTGCGCCATTCCTATCGGATCCAATATTGACGCCACAGCACTGCTTTTTAATTTTAGTCTCCTCGCAAATCCATCGTCGGCCTTTTCACAAAGGAATCCGCGGTAATGTTTACCCACTTGAGCTGGAACCTCTTTAAAAATAAACTTCAACCACGCATTACTAATGTCGGAATCCAAAGGAAGGTTATGCAGCGACTGTGTTCTTCCACAACCAGGCACAATATACACACAATATTTTGTTCGCTTGAATACGATTCCCTCTAATATAACAAAAACTTGGATAAAAATTAAGGTCTTAATTCATCTCCCCTTTAATACACTTAAAATTCCAGTTTGTGGAATTTAGCGACATATAGTAATGATGCTACGAATGACACAGGATGTCGTCACATTTACACTACTTTGCCGAAGGAGATATATTAAACGCTTTCTGCAGAGCATTTTTTCTGTTTAGGGCTACTGTAGAAACAACATGGTGAACATGGTCTTACTCCGGTGAGGAAGATCGGAGCCTCCTAGGGGCTCTTGGACCCACGTTAGGGTCCCAAGAGGGTATGGAGCGGAGGTGAGACGGATTCCGCCCTCTCGCGCTGGTTAGGAACCTGGTGACCAGGTCGTGTTGCCCTAGAAACTTTCCATCAATTGATTCGTGATGAGTGGCAATAGCGACTACATACACTTCCAGTGTGGAGGGGAGATGTTAGTCTCCAGTCTCGTGAGAAGGGGAACACAATCCTGATCAAGCACCTCAGTGGGTGCGAGGACGAGAAGAGGCACCGTCTAGAGGTGTGTAACCGCCTAGTAGATGGGGCCCTAGCCTGGGTGATGGTCTCAGCCGTATAGGGGGAGTAGCCATCTCAGGATCCTCTCGTCCCATCTAGAGACCAGACATGGGTGTTCCAGAGGTATGATCTGGGATGGCAGAACGTGTCCATCCCCTGAGAGAGCAGGTCCTCTGTCAGGGGAATGGTACAGGGGGAGTCGCTGTCCAGAGCATCAGCTCTGAAGCCAAGTGTGGTTAAACCAGTGCGGTGTAACCAATAACACTTGGTGCTCCTCTTTCCCTGACCTTGCACAGTGTCTGTGCAAAAAGGCTCCTGGGGGGGAAGGTGTCCTTCCGCCCGTCCCGTGGTCAGCTGTGCACCAGGGCATCCGTGCCGAGAGGGGCCTCGGTCAAGGAGTACCAAAGCAGACAATGGGTGGTGTCGTGGGAAGCAAAGAGGTCTATCTGTGCCTGTCCGAACAGCACCCAAATGAGCTGGACCGGGGGTGGAGTCGCCACTCTCCGCAAGGCGTATACTGACGAGAGAGCGCGTCGGCTGTCTGGTTCAGTTTGCCTGGGATGTGTGTGGCCCGCAGGGAGCGGATCACCTGCCAACTCCACAAGAGGAGGCGTCAGGCAAGTTGTGTTAGCTGCCGTGAATGTACGCCACCCTGGCGATGTACGCTACAGCTGTCGTTTCTATCCCGGAGGACCAACACGTGCTGTCCCTGTACTAGAGGACGGAGCCTTCTCAGCGCAAGCAGCACAGCCCACAACTCTAGGCAATTGCATGCCAGCGCAGACGGGGGCCCATCCAGCGTCCCGCTACTGCGTGCCCGTTGCACACTGCACCCCACCCCTGCAGTGAGGTGTCCGTCGTCACCACGAAGTCCCTCGTAACCTGCCCTAGGGGAACCCCCGCCCGGAGGAAGGTCATGGAAGACCAAGGGGTTAGGGTGCGTTGGCAGCAGGGCGTCATCACCATGCGCCTGCTGCCGGTGTGCCACGCTATCCTCGGAACTCAACTCTGTAGCCAGTGTTGAAGCAGTCTCATGTTCATCAATCCGAGGGGTATTATCCCCGCGGAGGATGCCATGTGTCCCAGGAGCCTCTGAAATTGTTTCAGGGGGACCGCCGACTGCCTGAAGTGTTCCAGGCAGTTCAACACTGACTGGGCGCGTGCTGCGGACAGCTGCGCTGTCATGGTGACAGAGTTTAGTTCCATACCGAGGATGAAGGTGCTCTGTACTGGGGAGAGTTTGCTCTCTTCTCGGTTGACCTGAAATCCCAATCGATCTAGATACCGGAGCACCAGGTCCCTCTGTGTACACAACAGATCTCACGAGTGTGCCAGGATAAGCCAGTCGTTCAGATAGTTTAGTACGCGCACACCTTTTTCCCGAAGGGAAAATATCCAGGGGGTGTCTCTCCTACCGTGGACATCGTCCGACCCAGGGTCCGTGCCACCGCCTTGGTCGCCCGTAGAGCGCTGCCAGCGGTGGCACGGAGATCCTGCATTATACCCGGGTCGGCCTTACCCTCGTGGAGCTCTCTCAATGCCTTGGCCTGGCGGACCTGCAGGATGGCCATGGCGTAGAGAGAGGAGGCAGCCTGGCTCGCGGCATCGCAAGCTTTCGATACCAGTGATGCCGAAGTCTTACGTGCTTTGGACGGTAGGTGTGGTCGATTCCCCCCCAGGAGGTAGCCGTCCGCGGGCACAGGTGACCGTGGGTGGACGTTCCACCCGGGGGATCTCGACGTAGTCCTTGGCTGCCCGACCATCGAGGGAAGTTAGGGACTGGAACGGTCCGTGAGTGGAGCGTTCCAAGTTTTACACAGCTCCTCATAGCCTTCCAGGAAAAACATGGCACCCGGGGTGAGCGCGGTTTGCACCGCGCTCCGACCTCAGGAACCACGCCTCCCCGGGTTAGCACGGATGACATCACTTCACGGATGACATCACGCAGTGCGGACAGATGTGTCAACGAACGCTGCTCACCGGCTTCCTTTTATACCGGATATCCGGGGGCGGAGCCCGGCATGCAAATTTCATTCGCCATATTTCATTGGCCTTTTCTATAGTAGTCAGAGTTGATTGGTTCTCAAGGGCGAACCCCATCTGTCGTTCTCGACACAACGTCGAGAGACCGACAGAAAGGGAACCTTCATTATGTTAGGTCTTTATATACCTCTGAAGACATAGTTGTGTATATTATTGCATTTCTGCCAATAGATCCTCCCGAAAAATTACACACAGCACCTTTTAAAACACAGATGAACTGAATCAAATCTACTTGTAAATGTAATCAGTATTATTTTATTTTGTATATTCTGGGTTTCTTGACTATTTAAATCGTAAGTGAGCTGAATAATTTAGCGCTTGGCTTCAGCAGGAAGGTTGGCTATGAAATGTAAAATGGGCAGAGAATACCGCTGCCCTTCTGAGCTGTATTAGTAAAGTGTACAGTATGAATACAGTATGAATATCTTTATCAATTCAGCAAATTATTTAGATTGTGAAAATGGGCAATGGTATGAATCATCCCAGGGACAGGGCTGGGTAGTATTTATGATACATGCATTTAAAATACGTATTTTAAATAGAAATGGGTATTTTGTAATTTGTATTTGATTGGGTTAATGAAAATGGCTTCATATTTTGTATCAAAATACTTCAGTGTTTGTATTTTTGTAGTTTCAAAATACTGCAAAATACTTTGTAAGAAGTCTAAGTGATGACATCATAAAAATGTGGCCTCTGATTGGTGCCTACTGGGAAGATTGCCCGGACCTATGTTGAGAGCAGCAATATTTCCATCTATCTATTACATAAATTGTATAAATTGATTTAGTTCATGTTAAGTTTTGGTCCTTGTGTTAGTAGCCAATGCTTAATATATTATACTGATCAGCAGCCCCATGTTAACTTGCCACTTTCAGCATATGTTCATTGGTTGTGTATGGAAAAAGATAATAATAATACATTTCAGTGTCAACATTACATTCTAATGTCACTTTGTTAGTGTAATGGTGTAAACTTGTGTGGAGCAGCAGCATTTACTGCATTTACACAGATGCATACGACCCCACGTGAAGGAGCATAGCAGACCAGTGGCATGTTCAAGCTCAAACCGGTGCACAACGTTTTGCTAGAGTTTCTGGGTTGAACGACATGTTTTCTGGAAACGGTTTGAAACGGTGTGCAACAGGGTTTGAGATACGTTTTCTCTTGTTTGGTGGGTGTGTCAAGAATGCCAGCCCAATCGGCAGCAAACATGTATATAACCCACATGGCATCAAAGAGACAGCTGCACAAAGGGTCCAAGTAAAGTCATCCAAATGTGTATGTTGCAGCTCGGTATATGCAAATATTGAAGCTATTAGAAGAGATGTATTTTGCAGTATTTACACCGATTTCATCAGGCTTCAAAAATTCTTCAAAAAGAACACAAAGAATGGTCACCTCAGCTGACATAGTTCAACTCTTGCGTCATCACAACAGGGTGTTCAATCGCACCAGTCGTTTTGCAACTTTTTGTCGGGCTGAATTTATCTAAATTATACATTTAACAAACTTTTTTGTGCACAAGGTAAAAGTCCATACATGTCATTAATGCTGTGTTTTCATCACGCTGTATTGCTTTGGATCATCTTTTTATGCTCTATTGCAATGAATTTTCATCGTTATGCTGTTTTGTGGAAAAATTGTCCGTAGGGTGTGAGTGCGTGAGTGAATGAGTGAGTGTGTGTGCCGTGCGATGGGTTGGCACTCCATCCAGTGTGTATCCTGCCTTGATGCCCGATGACTCCTGAGATAGACGCAGGCTCCCCGTGGCCCGAGGTAGTTCGGATAAGCGGTAGAAAATGGAATGGAATGGAATGCTGTTTTGTTCTCAATAGTATGTGTGATTTCACACGCAAGGGAAGATTTATAACAAAAATAGCATTGTATTTAAAGCAACTTCTCGACTAAAGCAAATAAAAATTATGTCAGCTCCGGTTTAACTAAAAAATGTGGAAACTTGTTTATCATTCATTTCCAGTGACTGTATTATGATGTATTCTCTTGAAAAGTCTTTATTGTCATATGTATGGTGAATATAAACTCCTTTTATGATTTGATGAGGAATTGATTGTTGATTGGTCCATTTTATTTTAATTATATTAAATCAATAAAATCCTTTTGCATCCGCAATAAATGCTGAATAAATAAACTATTTCAACAAATCACCATTATTTTGAGTGTTTGATTTAGTTGGGTTCTTGACTTTTATTCAATTGAATTTTCTTTCAGTTCTTGAGATTGTGTTTACTAAAAACACTTATACATTGAGGAAGCCTAATGAAAGAGATGTTTTACACATGTAAATTGTCGGTTGTTTGGTTCTATAATATTAACTGTAATTTAATAATATCTGATTTAAATAAAGTCATACACTTTTTGTGACTGTTGAAAACTGTTAGGTTTGTAAAAGCACCGTAACAAAGTAAACCAAAAACCTCACAGACAGAAACAATCCTCATACAAACCTCCACAATGGTGACAACGATTGTTTCAACGCAAAAAAACAAATACAGGTGAAGTCAGTTGTTTGTCATTGAGTCAGTGCTGCTGATACACATAAGGCCCTTTGTTACCAAAAACCAAGTAACTAAATTAGGATACAATTAAGAAATTTGCAAACTAAAACATAAAACTTTATGTAACTTTAAAACTAATCTTCATCTGGGAGATCACAGCCAGGCATATGTGAATATTTAATCTGCTAGTTGCATATGTCAGATTTATTGCATGACTTGGGTATTGAAAAGCTTTTGTTTACTTAATCCACAGAATCAGTGTAGCTGTGAAGAGATAGATCAAATAGGCCAATTGATGGAGGGTTTGTAAAGAAATTTCATACTCCCTCTCTTGTAAAAGTATTTTTAAAATACATAAATACAGTAGTTTATTTTGATAAATGGTGTGATCGCTGTATTTTGTAGTTTATTTTGATACACTTAAAAGTAAGGTATTTGGGATTTTATTTTAAAATACATATTGATGTATTTTTGCCCAGCCCTGCCCAGGGGTAATACGAAAATTATAAAAGGGAAAAATTTGGGTACTGCCGTTCTGGTAAGCACAGTGGAGGTATGAATTTAGATCTTTTGTATTTCAAAAGAAAAAAAACATATAGATTCTTTTCCCAGCCCTACTACACATGCATTGTTAAACTATGCTTACTTTAGCAAATTGTTTTTTGTGTTTTATTTTTAGTAAGACCATGGTATATTTTTAAAATAATCATTTTTAAAGTTATTTTTTTAGGGGCTTTTGCCTTTATTAAACAGTAAAATGGAGAGCAGACAGGAAAGCTGGACCAGCAAAGGAACGTCGAGACGAGAATTGATCTCACGTCGTTGTGAGCGCACTGGCACTATACGTCAGCACACTAGCAACCGATCTTTCACAATAGATTTCCATTGGAAAAAAGTTGGTAATTGGCGCCGACATATGGAGTCATTTAACCAATAATGAATCTGTATAATACGCATATGCAGCATTACTTATGGTCCTACGGTACTACCGTTTGAAAAATTGTGTGGCATCACAAGTATTTTGAAGCTTTAGCATCACGATGCTAGCATAGTAGTAACCCTAATAGAAACATAAACGAGTTGCATGGGAAGATCTGAACTAATTTTCAGGTTTACTGTTTTGCAGACATTCTTAGTGTTTTTTTCAAATCCAATCATAGGTTGATGTCTTAAATGTTGTGCATGAATGTGCATTTATGGTAATATAAACAGCGAAACCCTGCTCTTGAAACATGTATGTCAAGTACAAAGGGATGCAAGTCAAAACTTCAATATGCTACCCATCAGACACTCTGTCATTTAAGAGACAGATGCAGCATGCATGCTTGCCTGCGTGAGCAGTCTTGTGTTTGCCTCCAAAGAGAGGTCATGGTCTCAGTTCGCCGCGTGGCACTGTATGAGGAGACCAGGCGCAATGAGTATTCCAGCGGCTCTCTTGAGGACATAACAGATGTGGATTTACATACACCCCCCGCATCCCGCTCTGTGATGAGATTATCTGAGAGTGCCGAGAGAGACTCGTGCTTAATACATGCCTCGAGCGGGGCCAGGGGAGTCGGGCCCTCAGAGAGATTGTGGGACAAAAGCAGAAGGAGAAAATGTCAAGCTTGCCAGACGAGAACAGGACAACAAACTGCTTGGGCAGGTCCTCGAGCGATGTCCCCGACAAGGAGGTGGTTGGATTTGCATATCATAATTGCAAGATGAGGCCTCGTGAATTCATCTAAGATGAACTACTGACAAATCCAGCCTGCCTGTTCGACAAATAGCAACCTGTGTACAATGACATAGTTTTCCACTTTTATGACCTCACAGAGATGAACAGTTTAGACTAATCTAACATTATTGTTACCAAAACAAACAATTAATGTTAAAATACTTGATGTCATTCTGATTCGTTGATGTTCTGTTTGACATAACCATGCAGTAACCATACCGTGTAATGTTTGAAAAGTTGCTTTGGGAAGATTTGTAGTACTGTGCAAATAAACATAAAGAGGTTTTAGTTGTTGATAAAAGTCCAAGAAGTATTTTTCGGAGGATCTATTGACAGTAATGCAATACAATGTATATGTGCTTTTATAACCTTAGAACGAGCTATTTCAATATACATACACAGCGGGTACACCTGAATGGAATTCGCCATGTTGTTTCTACAGTAGCCCTAAACGGACAAACTGCTCTGCAGAGCGTGTTTCACAAATATGTATCTCCTTTGGCAAAGAAGCACAACAACACCTTTGTCCTGTGAGAGCCATCATAGTGCCTCTTCGAAAGGGAGGGGTGGAGTGAGCCATTGATTGCAATTGCCAACCTCACCACTAGATGCCACTAAATTATACACTGGATCTTTAAAAGATGCTGATGCCTAGAACCGTTCGCACGAAAAAAAATAAGTACCGAGATAAAGTTTTTAAAATTGTTCAAAATTTATGAGAATAGCTTCATTCATACCACAACTATTACAGAACCAAAAATGAGGAGCGATATTGTTGCAATCATTTTCAGATTAATTACAGCCAATCAAAATCCAATTTCATTTAAATGGGTTCCGCATTAAATGTAAGTGCAGCAAGCTCAGAATAGACAGAAGGATTTCTATTTATGGTGTGGATGTTAATAGCTCTTACAGATATTTTTGTATTTAGCATTCTTGGTGTGAAAGGACCTTTACTTATCAACTAGTCTACAATTCTGAGCCGTCTCTGGTAATTGTTCCCTTGAAAATAACAAAGACATGTTTTAATGGCAAATAAACAAGAGGGCCAAAGCGATACCATACCACACCTGATGCTCTGAATTCACGTATTGAGGGCTCTCGCATGTATCGTCAGAGTCTTAAATTATGCAACAGGCATTGTGTTGGCCGCCTGAACCTGTCATGGTCCGGTATGGCTCAAGCTTGTGATTCATTATTAAACTGTTTGGGAGGCCTGCGTTTGAATATGAAAGCTGTGACAGAGTGGCCTTGTCTGAAAAGCACATGCTATATTGATTTCTCTTCCTTCGAGATATTTGGCCTTGACATTTCCAGCCAATTCCCACATTGTTTTGTAAGTTTTATTTGTTCAGCAAGCGTGGGCTCTCTATCAGGCCGAGGACATGGCCGGGCAACCCCAAATTAATCCCTCTACCTCCTCAAACTCAGGTTCGATGTTTAGAAGTAAGTTACGTCTGTCTGCCAGGAGACCATATTGAAGATCTCCAGAGGAGGTGAACGTGGTTTATAATTATGGGCTGTGTTCATTTACATGTGTTAATCACTCAGGTGATGGGCTGCTCATTCTGATACTGGCAGGTCAGGCCCCTGCAGACACAAGAGTCAAAACCCAATTATATGCATGATTAACTTTATCCTAAGCTCTTTCCCTACAGTCAAGACTCTCGCTGGATAAGAGGACAGGGCAGTGATGTGCGTATGTGTTTTGTGTTTGTGGATTGGGTGGTATATAAATTACAAGTAGTTTAGTTATTTAGTAGTTTAGTCACCCACAATATTAACATCTAGGGGTATTTAATATTAAACAAGCATGTAACATGCACAGTTCAAATAATAAGCTAAAAATGTTGTATATGTCACTACTATGCATTTAGTGTATAACTCTATATTTACTAGGACCTGAACCTATACCTGACCCATATTACAGTGACAATAATTTTCACATTTGTGTGAACTATCATTTTAAGGACATGTAGTTAGAAATTAGAAGGGTTTTTATTGAAAAATAACTGTCCAGGAACAAGCGGACCCACCACAATGCCACAATTGTTGTACAGAAGTACGATTTTAGTGAACAGACTCTGTATGAGTATAACATAAGATGACAAGCTTGAAATAACAAAACAGATGCTGTAGTAATGTTTTTATCTGGATCTTAACATATCTTCAGTCAACTACTAATCTACTACCTTTGTTTTATTTGGAGGAATTACAAATACAGTGTAATTTCAACAGCAGGCCAAGGTGTCCACATGGTTAGAAACTCTAGTCTGTTTTGGATGATGTGCTGACTTTATTTCTACAGTTGATTGTTAGATGTTCTGCAGTAAGTTGAGAAGACCAGCTATGTCTCTATAGGTTAAGCCAATGTGACTTGATTACGGCAGTAAACTAACATCTCAGACTAAAGCCCGTATACTTGACTTTCCGCGTCCTTGTCCATCTCACGCACAGACGTATCCGCACAGCCTCTTAGCATACTCATCACGGATTAAGTGCGGACGTCCGAGTTTGACACATGCACAAAACAAATGTATATTTGTGCTCTACCAGACCGACAGAGGGCAGCGCTGAGTCGCGTCATTCACAGACCCATTATTATTAATGATAGAGGGAGTCATTCACCATAGGAAACAGCAAGACAACAAGAATAACAACCAAACAGTATGGAGAAGGATATGCTTCTTAGCTAACTGCTCTTGGTTCCAGCGTATTGGCTTTGTATCATTCTTATTTGACAATGGTACACTTTACACTTTCTGTGTATGTATTGACCAGTGCTGCTGGTCTTTCGAAGAGAAGAAGGTCCTTTTCGGCCTTTGAATGAATGAATGAACAAACGATCTAAAAAAAGATATTGAACTCGATGTAGAAATTAGGTTGAACTGAAACAAGGAATGTGGTGTATAATTGTGTGAAATGTATGATGAAAATTGGCTAGCAGTATTGGCAAGCAAATACCAAGAAATAGGTTTTAGCAGTTTGTCTTTCGACTACACTTGCAAAATCCGCAATGGGACTGAGATCGAATAGCTTCAGCATCATCGACTTTTTATAGTACAAAATCGCTGTCAATCAAAAGGAGATGCAGTCTTTCGACAAACCCTCCAATCAGGCCAGCCCACTCCTCCATTCAACCCAGAGAAGCAGAGCTTTGACCGTCTAGTTTTGAAGCTGGTTCAAAGCAGCCCCATTGAAGTCAATAGATGCTAGGCTTCAACAGGGTAATGCACTGTGACACTACGGGAGTGTTTGAGAAGGAAATCGAGTCAGGCGACGTTCTATATGTAGCTGTATATGATTTTGAACAAACTCGTCTTGGAGATGAACGTGTTCGAGCGCTTTTTTTGTCAATAAAATGTTAACACAATAGTACATATTTGACCATAATTTTTTTTACATTATAGGGGAAGCCAAGCTTCCCTTGCAGTCTTGAAGAAATCCCCACCGGTACTGACTCCTAGTGGACTAGAGCAATTTTGTTGCGCACTGTTGTATGCGTAGTATGACGACCGCGGACCCTCCTGATGCCAAAAATTACATCATGCGGGGGCGGACGGCCGGACCATACTTGCAGCGTTAGGCACATAGTTTATCTGAATACAAGAAATCTATGACTGAGGTTACCCTGATTCAAACTTCATTCCAGGGATGTAGGACCTTTTTACAAAGCCTTTCACTGCATGTACCTGAAACCTTTGACTCCAAAGATCCAAAAATGATCTTGGATTTTATGATTGGGAGATCATACCCAGTTCTGCATTTTGGATTGCTAGGGCTTGACATAAAAAGCAGTCCTTGGTTGCTGGGATATTACAGATCCGTCATCAGTAGTGGTATTTCCATAATAAACATCTAATCACAGTTATACTCAAAGAGCACCTTTTTGAGAACTGCAGTGGTGTGTTAAATGCACAAGAAAGTCCCCATGAGCCCTGATTTTGAGATTGGCAACAGACTAAAAAAATTGGACTGAAGAAATGTTAGACATTATTTGATGATGTGCTCAGTCAAGTATCGTCTTTCTGTGAAACTAGAACAAAGAAAACCTGTCTGTAGTGAATTCAGTGGGAAAATGTTTTATTAATTGCCATATGCTTATTGATTCCTCTTTCAAGCCGGTTCTTTTGTTCTTCCTTTCTGGTGGCAGCAGAAGGATCTGTAAGTTATGTGAAGTGTCAGAGGTGTCCTTTTGATGTAGATGACAGCCCCCATGCTAAGTACCACCTGTGCCGGGTCTAGTCTTGTCTGCTCAGGTCTATTTGCATCTGAACTGCCGGACAGTTCAACCCATCAGACAAAACTAATTGAGCCCAGAGAGCCATAATGTTGGTTATGGCTTGTTATCCTTGTTGACATTTTCAGGAGTGGGAGGATATGACGGACACAATCTGATTTCACAGGAAAACGTAACTAGAGCTGGCGAATTTGCAAGAAATTGTTCGATGTAATTCAAACAAAAGAAAAACCAAGAATGATGCACCACCCATAATTGACTGTTGACCTAAATATGATCACACTGAAACATACAAATTAATAAGACAATAACAAATTAATCATAGCAACCGTATGAAAAATGACATGATAGTTAATTAATTGCCATGATACAATCAGGCAGTAGCTCCAACCGAATAAAACAAATATACTATATTTACAAATACGATATGTTTCAACTGATTGCTATTTTTCATTTCTATTCCTTACATGTAGATTTAAAAATATATTTTATATTAAAAAATCTTTAACTGCGTGTCTGATCGACAATCAGTAAGACCCATTTGTATGATCAGGAAACAGGAACGATGTGTAAAACAATTTTTTTAGGTTAAGTAGTTTTTCAGTTATTTTTATTTGTACAAATTTTCCACGTAAAATGTAAAAAACAGATTTTTTTATACATGTATTTTATATTTATAATGAAATACGGTCAAAAAACGTAAAATTACAGAAAAAAGGACTGCAAGTTTACAAGAAAAAGTGGAAAAACATGCAATTTCACAGGGAAAAAGATTATTCTACGGTATATTTCTGTCAATCCAGTTACGCTCTGACACGTTTAACTAATAAAAATGATTTTTACATGATATGGTGAATTGAAAAGTCTGTCAAAATACAACGCCAGATGAGTTAAACAAATTTCTTGATTTACCCGTTTAAACCTTAAAAAATCCCTATTTACATTTAAGCATCACATATTTAAATGAATGTGCAGCTGTTGCCGCTTATTTAAGTACAGAATTAAAAAGAATTGTGGGTTAGCTCTAACACCCAAGGATACAACTCATGCATCCTCTGAATTAATGTGAAAAAAGGTTGCATTTCCTATACTTGCTTTTCTGAAATGAGACAGCCTCAACAATGTTAGTTGTGACTTAAAATAAGACACATGCATCTTATGTTTTGGTCATCATCCTTAATGTGATCTGGATGAAGTCTTGGACAAAAACACAATTTATTTAACTTTTAAGAAAACAATATTCAAAGATGAAAAACACATGTAGAATAATATATTTTTGTTTTATTTGTTTAAAAGCAGAGTCTCAGTTCTCTTATTTGATAGATTGTATACTCTCACATATTCATAAAAGAAAATATTCTGTTGGCCATAAAAGTTTTGTGAAATTGATGAAAAATCCTTGTGCTGGCTGGAAACTTTATAAAGAAATTCAGGCAGGGAAAGAGTTTACCCTCCTTATCTGTCCATAGCTTCCTTCAGATAACGAGTTACATTCTTTCGCAAAGTTGTAGCTATCAGCAGGTAAGCCAGCATCAGTAGTTAACAAGAATCACAAATGGTATCTGATTGTGGGCCCCCTTCGTTGCTGTGGCACGTCACCCCCACATGTGATCTTGGGTTGAAGGCATTATATATACCAACCCCACCTACAGACCAGCAGCGCAGGTCCAACACAACCTCACTGCAATTTGTAAGTATTTACAAGGTGGCAACGTTTTATGATCTCATCCGTACCTTTATGTAAGATTTGCTTTCCTGCCAGTGGTGTTTAGATTTAATACTGGGGTTAGGGTAGGGGCTTCAGTACACACAGAAAAAAAAGGTTCTTCACTGGTTCTTCACCGGTTCTTTGGGATGATTGAGGTGCTATATAGCACCACTACTGTATAAAGAACCAGTTAAGCACCTGTATGGTTCTTCAGCGGTTCTTCATTGGTTCTTTGGGGTTGTTAAGGTGCTATATAGCACCACTGCATTAAACCCGTTAATCCCTCAGTAGGCTACATAGTTATTTCGGATCTCAACTCTCTCTTAGTCTCTTTAGTTGGGGAAAGGTTTAAAAACAACAAGATAATTCTGGGTTGTGAGAGCTGTTAGTCGTAGTTTAAATTATGTGGAAGGAGAAAGGAGGATGAGAGAAAGCTGAAACATGGTGAACGGCTGTAGTCTTTGAATGAATGTAAATGGGTAAGAGACTTCATATGGGTGTGCGAAGTCACCGAAATTATATCACAAACTCAATTTAAAAGGCTATTGCCTTTTTCTCATATATTAACTTTGCTTTGTGTTGTTTAGTGGAATATTATATAATAATGTTTTGTGATTTAAGCTAATGTAATGACATTTTTAATAATTTACTATGATCTCAATGCCCTGGCCTTCCTGTAGGAAACTGCATTCAAGAAGACTACTAATTTCCAATGTCTTTAGTGTGTCACATACTGGGTGAATAGAAACATATAACAAATTTTAAATAGGCAATAGTCAGATAAATTATCAAAAGCATTGTCAATATTCTCAACAACTATAGTCTTGTTATGCCCACAAAACTGAGTTGGAAGTGTTTTCCACTTTATCACACCATTGTTTTAAATGATATTTTACGTATATAGTTCAATTTCAATATTCATATAGGAAAGGTATTGACCGTACCCGTTTTTATCTTATTTATATATATTATAAAATTCAACCACGAACAAGCACTTAAATCGCTTAAAACCTGAGCTGGACCTGCTCAGAACTACCTTTGACCAGAGCACGTCACGTAACCTAGCAACCATTCGCCAATCAGGTGCACGCACCATGCAAGCGCGAGTTTAAAGCTTCCTGAGGAGAAAACTTTGTCGTTGGACCAGGATTCAGACGGAAAATAAGCAAATATTTCTCGAGGTGAGTAACATTGCCACAGAAATAGGCTCTTTACAAAATGTATTCTGTAATTATAAACAGGGGACATTTTTTATTTGTATTTGCAAACGTAACTTTAACTTATAGCGTTTTGTGACAGAGCCAAACCAACCGTTTAAGGTTACGCTACATTGCAGATTGAGTTTTCTTTAATATGCGAATACCATCCCATTTTCGTTTAAAAAACACCAATAAAGTTGAACCAGCTGCAATTGCTAGTTTTTTACAAAAAACTGAAGCGCATTTTTTCCAAACGACAAGCTCGAGACACATAACGTTAATGTTAACCTCGAGACTAAAAAACAGGGTTCAGTTAACGTAACAGAGATAAGTTACGTTTAGTGATATTTTTGCTTTACAAACAGTGAAGTGTAACGGAATATCATTGGTTTCTTAATGACGTGTATATTTTTTTTGTGTCTGTATTTACTGTAAGCAATACTGTCGTTTAAGTGCTAATGAATTGGATTTAAGATTTTAAATGGCCTTGTTTTCATTTAACTGAATTACAGTAACTGTTCAGTTCAAATTGTGTTTAACTGCTGTTCTAGCAGATATGAGTTATTCAGGTTTTCAAGTAGGCATAATAGCAGATAATGTTATAGGCTAACATTCACCTTTATTTTATCTTTCTCTTTAGACTATGACAGACTTTATGAGTTGGACTTCTGTTCAAGTTTGCCAGTGGCTAAAAGATATCGAATTGGGGGAATTCTGTCAAACTTTTATGGGTAAGGTTCAAGTATTCGGCAATTGATGTACCAGTGCCCTAACTGCCATGTAAGAACATTCACTTACAACAAATACCTCAGACACCTGCAGTATTTCCATGAAAGTGAGCCACATTTCTTTGTTGTATGTGGACACAGTGGCTGCCAAAAAAGGTACAAAAGAGTAAGCTCTTTACGTATCCATGTTTTTCGGACTCATAAAATCTTGAGAGAAATAGAGGATTCTGAGAAAAGTCAGGAGGCTCCAGGCACCTTAACTACTTTTAATGATTTGGAGGAGACTTTTGATTCTGAAGAACCAAATATCAATTTTTCTGAAAAAATATGCGAGTTCAGATCACTAGTTGAGAGACATTTTGCATTGTTTTCTCTAAAACTTCAAGAAAAGCACATCCTCCCCAAAACTGTTCGGCATACTATTACACATGATGTGAAAACACTGATTGAACTTTTTAATGAACAGTGTAGGGACCTTTTAAAGTTCTGTCTTGAAGAAACAAATATCAATCTTGAAAATCATTCCAACTTAAAGTCCTTGGTTGAAGACAGCCTCTTGGGGAAATGTTTGGATGCTACTGTGTCAGACTACCAGTTTGAAAAGTACTGTATTAGAGAGTTCGGGTTAATTGAACCAGTCGAGTATTTACTCGGATATGACTCGACAGGAAGAAAAGAGACTTTCCAGTACATTCCCATTTTGGAAGTTTTAAAAAACATTCTTAAAAGCCATGATGTTCTTCATTATGTTGTGAAAGACATAGTTTTTGATGGAGAAACACTTAAAGACTTCACAGATGGATTAATTTTTCAGCAGCATGGCTTTTTTGATGGCTCTGAGACACAGCTGAGGCTCCAGTTGTATACCGATGAATTTGAAGTTTTAAATTGTTTAGGATCCAAAAAGCAGATCCACAAAATTTCATGTGTCTACTTTGTTCTTGGAAACATTCCTATGAAGTATCGTTCCAGTCTTAAAAATATCCATGTGGCTGTACTTGTGAGAAATCGATTGCTTCAGAAGTATGGCTATGAGAAAATTTTGCAACCTCTTCTTCGTGACCTTTGTGAACTTCAGTGCCACGGCATATCGGTTGACAGTGAAGACCAGACCAGCGTTTTCAAAGGCTCTGTGATTTCCATTTGTTCTGACAATTTATCAGCCCATTCTTTGGCTGGTTTCAATACTTGCTTTAGTCAAGGACGGATCTGTCGTTTCTGTTTGTGCCACCATCGTGACATTGGTAACAAAACTGAGGAAAGTGAGTGTGTTCTCCGGACTCCTGATACACACCGTAGACATTTACAAGTGACAGATGGTAAATCCTTATATGGTGTTACTGGACATTGCCCTTTTGATGAACTGCCTCATTTTCAGGTTACTGAATCCTTTCCGCCCGACTTGATGCATGATATTCTCGAAGGGGTCATTCCCCAGGTTTTAAAATTAGTCTTGCGCAAGCTTAATTGTGAAAGACTGGTTACATTGGAGCAGTTTAATGATCATCTACAACAGTTTCCCTTTGGACAAAACGATATTACTCATCGTCCTGTTTTGCTGAAGCCATCTGCTCTGCACCAAGGTGTCATCCCAGGAAAAGCAGTTGAAAGACTGACCCTCTTCCGACTCTTACCCTTTTTGATTGGAAGTTTCGTCCCTCACGAAAACACTTACTGGGCTCTCTATTTGCTTTTTCGATCTATATGTGACATAGTACTGGCACCTGTGATCAAAACAAGTTGGCTGAGCCCATTGTCTACTCTCATCACCGAATTTCTGAAGAGTTTTCAAAGGCTTTTCCCTGACAACTTTACTCCAAAGATTCACTTTCTGGTTCATTATCCTCGATTAATCAAACAGCATGGTCCACTGAGAGCACATTGGTGTCTCAGGTATGAAGCCAAACACCAGTACTTTAAACATGTTTCATCTGTTACAAACAATTACCAAAATATTGCAAAGACTCTGGCAAAGCGCTATCAAATGCGCCAGTGTTGGGAAGCACAGTCGACTGGAAACCATTACTCGGAAGATGTCCCGTACTCTTTAATAGAGATACCTTTGCATGCACTACCCTCTGAACTTAGAGAAATTATTGGAGAGAACACAGATGAACTGAGCAAAACACTATGGAAAACCAAACAATTGGTGTATGACAGAGTCAAATACACCACTGGAGACTTCTTGATTCTTGACCTTGTGCATGCTGAGGAAATCCCAGTTTTTTTGAAAGTTATACATATTGTTAAGTACAACAGTCAGTGGAAATTGTGCGGAAGACTCTACAAAACTTGGTGCTTTTCTGAGCATCTGCATGCCTATGGTGTCCAATCAACAACTCAGTGGGTGGCTATCACACCTGGAGAGGAAACTGATTTCCATGCACTTGATGCATACACAGATCAAGGGGACAACCTGTACATCACGCTGCTTCATCGGCCTGTGAGATACAAGTTATTTTCAGCTTCAAATTATTTTACATTTAGATGTGATGTCTTTATTTACAATAATGAAAAATAAATGAATCTCGGTGTTATTGATGCAGTATGCTTTACTCTGTGATTAAGTAATACCGCTCAACCTAGATCATGTCCCTAGTAAAAAAATCAATTCATTTAAAATATGTTTTTATAAGTATAGTGTAAATGTATTAACATATCTACTGAGACAACTAACTGATATAAAATTATAATTAAACTTTATTCGGAGTACTACTTATACACAATGCACATTTATTTGAATGAAGCCTGTGTTTTAATAAAAATGTTTTTTAATGTCACTTTTTATAAGAATTAAATGAATTTTTATAAAATCAGTCTTTCGATGCAAGATATTTAAAGAATACCAGAAGTATACTTGCAATAGTTCCACTTTAACACTATTAAATACATTAAATATATCTTTAGTTGGACTTCCACAGTATTTCTGAACAATAAAATTATATTAAGTACAAAATTAGTTGTTCCAGTTTAGCAGACTTTAAGTGTTCCAATTTAGTACACCACAAATACAATCGCAGTGTACTTTATTAAGTGCATAAGAATAAAATGTATTTACAGTATACTTAGCATGAAATAAATGTATTTTAAAAAACACATATTTTTAACTAGGGGTAACATCAGTAATTTAGCTCTAAATGGATCTACAGAATACAAATTTATCTCACGATTTATCTATTCCTTAGAATGTAGCTCAGCCAATCACAGTGCAATGTTTAATAGGTAAATACATAACAATGCTTGCTGTTTATGATTCATTTAACTTTTTATTAAATGCTTTCTCATCCCCAGAACATGAAATAGATGGAGCCACTCTTGCTGTTATTTCAGAGAGGATGTCTGAGAGGCTTTTTCCAATAATTCGCAAGCAGACTCTGTTTTTGGCCCAGTTGGAAATACTTAAAAGCCCACCAATTAGGAGGTAATCAGAGTGGTATCCCATCAACACACAGCATTGTGTCCACTCTGTTACATAGTGTACAAGTGTTTTGCTAACTGTTAATTTGCTAAATTTATTTTTATTCTATTTTTGATGGCCAATTCTCTATTTATTTTTTTCTCCATAGAGAGCACCCTTCAGAAAGCAATAATCTCCCCAGTCAAGCTCAGTCTGATCCACATACCTCTTTAATGATTCCAGCGTTGCTGAGGATGGCCATAGAAAGAAGAGATTCTGATCTGAAAAGTGCTAGTAAAACAAAACTGCGGACTCTATTGATTCAAACTCTGTTTGACCAGCTTAGTATGAAAACAATGTAAGTTGCTACTACGTGTGACTTTCTAGTTTGATTAAAACTTTTTGGACTGCAATCAATACCAAACATCAATACATAATTATTTTAAGAAGTACTTGACCAAGAGGGTCATAATGTAACAAATAAAAATCTGAGATTTTTCCTTTTGTTTTTGGTGGTAGCACAGTTGTGTGTACACTAACACCAGTTTGCTTTTCTGTTTCTGATTTTTCTGTTAGGTACCCAACTCATCTTCAGTATATTGAACTTCTGTCGACTTTGATCACGGACTACCCATTCCTTAGAGAAAGTATTGGTTCAGGATATGTAAGTTTAAATTTGTATTAACATTGTTTCCTTGCTATATTGATTATCAAAATGACTTCATATGGTCAATTCAATAGTATAAATAAATAATAAATATTTTGAGATAAAGGGTGCTGTATTTTTATAGGTGTAAAAATTATAGTTCACTCCCCAAAATTGTTTTGTATCACACATGTATGCTGTTCTTTCTTCTGTAGAACACAAAATGACACATGAATAGTTTAGTTTCAAAACGGTATAAATCCAAAACTAACCAACTGCAGTTTGATTTATACATGATGTTTAGTGTTTTGCAACCAAACTCTTCATATTTAGAAAAATGTTAGTAACCAAACAGCAGTGCCACTCATTCACTTTTATTGTAGAGACGCAAAACCAATGCAAGTGAATGGGTGCCAGTTAACAACATTCTTCAAAATCACTTTAAGTACATTTTAAAAAGGGTTATACATGTAGTCAAACTCTTCAAAAACATACACTGCATGTACTCAAAATGTAAATGGGCAAAAAGTGGATACAACAATATAATCTTGCTTTTGATGCGGTTGACTTCGTTAGCATTCAGGTAAATGTTTTATTAAAACTACAATTTTGTCACCCTTTTTTTCAAGGATTCCCTGCTTGAATCACTGAGAAATAAGTTCAAAAAAGAAAGGAAAACACTTGTTGCCAACTCTGAAATACAGCGCATTAAAGAGAGATGGGCAGGGAGGAAGCGGCCTCTTCAGACGACTGACACAAATCCACGCACCACAGTAAAATACTCGTATTCAGTTCTAGTCAAAATTGTAAATTTTGCAATTTTTTTATATTTTTAAAATAAATCTTTAAAGTAGTATTATACTCTTGTATTGTGCCTTATTTAAACATAACATGGCATAGTTGACTGGAACAGGTTATAATGTCATTGATCACTTTTTATTGACAACCCTCATTTATGACAATTTAACTACCTTTAATAGGTAGATGCCGGAGAAGATGAACGAAGCATCAAGGAACATCTGCGAGCGATGAAGGTGGAAACTGAGAAGCTTCGACCAAATATAGAGCTCCTAAAAGAAAAGTTGGCACTGATTAAATGCTACCAAAGAAATTTTGTGTCCAACCACAGCACAGAGGAGACTCTCTCTGAGTTCCCGTGTTTTAGACTGGCCAAAATAGTAAGTAAATGTTAATTGGCTCCTTTAATTGAGTTATGGCTATATTTTAATACATGTCTTTTTTACTTAATCGGAAGCTACTTTGGATTATGAGAGACCACACATCTGTTGATGTGGACCAACAACTTCTAGCGCAGCTGTCTGTAATGGCACCTCGAGTCCTTGAAGTTTCACGGAGTCCCCTGAAAGAGAGATTCAGCCGCAAAATTGAGGACTGTGTAGATGGCAGACTAAAAAAGGGTAATTAAATCTGGACTGCTTAGATAGTCTTCCTGCATTTCTTGCTACACAGTAATGAATGTTTAAAAAACTTAACAAGTATTTAGTGAAAGCGTCAACCTAATGAGGTTATTGTATTTAAAGGCCTACTGTTGGAAGCAGCTATTTTGCTCTTACCTGCACTGTTCAAGGAGGACCCAGGGTTGCTGTTTGAAGTTGAGGTAAGCCATGAACATTTGATTACAGTTTGAAGAACTTATTGCACATTTTGCTTAGGAAATTTAATTGCAAACATTTGTTTGTTGGTCTACACAAACAGTGCATTTATAATAAACGTTAAATTGGTTATGGGCAAAACATATTTGAGCAGTTGTACAACAGTGCATTATAAATGTATTTAGACCCCTTTACTTTTTTCCTGCCACCTGATACTACAACTGTTTAAATAAAATTTTCCTTAATAATCTACACTCCATAATGACAAAGTGATAACTGGAAAATATTTTTTTACATAGAAAACACTGAAATGGAACATTTACACAAGTAGTCAAACTTCGTGTTCGGGTAAATAGGCACAGCTGTTCCCATCCCCTACCGAAAAAGAGTGCGAAATGGCTTTCTAAACTACGTTTCTGCATTTGCCTGTGTCAGCTTCGTAAACAAACTCACAAGCTAAAAAATTCCAGACAGTCCCTTTATTAATCTACAGTAAATGTACTAATCTACAGACATTTCCAAATTATATTTTCTTTGTCATTATAGTGTACTAAGTGTAGATAAATGAGGGAAAATGTAATTAAAAAATATAGCTGCAAGCAGCAATCCTCAGGTTCGAAAGTGTCTAAGGCGTCAAAGTTGTTCAGAATGAGGAGAGCTATCATATGGTATCAATAGTTTGAGTAAATGTCAAATATCAAGTGACACACAATTGTTTATGCACTCCAAAAGAAGAGTGAATGTTGCCAGTTTTACTGTTATAGCACCACCTAGTGTCCAAACGCCACAACCTTTTTTAGTTGACCTCAAAGTGATGGTCTTCACATATGCTTCAAGCCCCATGATGATATCTCTAATAGTTCTTGAGTTTTTTTAGAACTTTTGGCACCGCTTAGTGACCTTGAAAGGAAATTTCAACTTTTTTCGATAGTTATTTACATTTACACTCCCCAGATATCTTCTGCATTGGTTTCGTTCCGATCGGGCAGAAAACCTAGGACTAGTTTGCTAAAGTAGGGTTCGCATAAAATGTTGATTAGCGGAAGAATTTACGTTTTTTTACGAATTTAAGTATACGTTTTTTTAGTTTTGAGCCAATGATTACATTGATGTAAAACACTCTGGTGTGCGACAAACGGTTTAGGGGTTAGGAACACAAATGCATTCAGTGTCGCTGTAGCGCCCCCTATGGTCCGACATGGCTGGCTCCGTGTATCGGAGTAGCGAGCAAGACTACTACCATCTGACCGAGTCTCAGCTTTGTCGGCCTTACGCTTCGCGCTCAAACCCTAATAAAACTTACAAATACAATAGGTTTCTAGACCTTCGGGCTCAAACCCTAATTAATTTAACTTAACTTATGTTTGCCTTTCAAATAAATATGCGAAGAAAGTTAATGCTATTATATCCCCTCTTCCATAGGGATATACTCAGACCAGCCCTTCTGAAATCCCGACACCCAAAATGCTGCTTAAGGGCTGCAGGGAGGGCCATCCCATGCAGTATGACCACATTGTTCTTGTGTTGGATGGCCATTTAATTACAGAGGAAAGTGAGGACATCTCGATGGCACTGGGCCTCCTCCTGTGTGTGTATTTTGCATTTGGAATCCAGTATCCTAAAGGACTAAAAAAGACACTGATCTTTTTGGAGTGTGTTGTTTTAAAATTGAAGGATCCAGCTGGACTTCCTGTCACTGTAAAAAGGGTGTACAACTCAATCTGTGAGTAGATTTAGGGGTCAATATATATTATTTTGGCTTCTTCCAGTTCTAGTTCAAGTTTCCATGTATATGTCTGTTTGCAATTGGTTTTGTATGATACATGTCTTGTCTTTTCACTCATTTATTTATTGTTCAAAAGAATTCAAGAAGCAGAACTTGTTTATGGTAGTATCTGTGGCTAATGTTAAAAAGAATTTAGATTTTTCAAATTAAGAGCTAATAAAGCCTCAAGCCAGTTGGCCAAAAAGAGCTTACAGGGCTACAGTATGTGTGTATAAACCTTGTTGTATCAATTTGTATGAATATAAAAAATGAGTTCTATTCAAATTTTTTATTGCCTATATTTATTCCCTTACTTGTCATCATTTATTTTATTTGCTGCTTAAATACATAAATTTAAAGGTTTTTAAATCTATGGTGTTTTATGTTGTACGATTAAATATTCATTTTTTTAATAAGCGTCATTTATTAAAGCATTTTAACTTGACCATGGTAGTATCTGGAATAAAATGAGCCCTCTTAGATCAATTTAAACAATATATGACACCTGTTATGGTTCTACATAGCACCTTTTGATAAACGTGCTATAAAGCTTCTTTATAAGTAGGTGCCATATAGTACTAAAAGAAGTTCTCCTGTGATTATAATCCAGAGAACCATTGTTGGTTCTTTTGAGCACCATTTAAACCATTAAATTATGAAGTGCTATATGGCACCTTTAATGGTTCTATATAGCACCATTTGACAAAGGTGCCATATAGCACCTTTTAAAATAGGTGCTATATAGCACTAAAAATGGTTCCCCTATGATTACGAGCCAAAGAACCACTTTAAGTGCTATATAGCACCATTTGTTTTTTGTGTGTAGAGCTTTTTTCTAGAAATACTACTTTTTGTACGATTCACATCATACCAATTTCTACGAATAAGCCACTTAGTAAAATAGTTGTGAATTCAGGATGGCGATTTCATCCTCAAAATGCCAGGGGTTGGAGGATACATTGCACCATACACTAAAGTTGGCTTTAGATTGAAAAGATGAAAAAATCTGACATGAATAATGGCCATGAATGAAAATATGTCTCATATTCATTAAACTCCTCTCCCTAAATCAAAGCATACATTGGTTTAAAAAGCGAACAGCATAATGATAGATGTCTACCTCACCTCATTCGCAATTTATAAGCTTTAAAAACTCCCGTGACACTCTGAGGCATCCGCTTAGAACAGGTGGTACATTATTAAAAACTCCACATTCCTTTGGTTGTCTTTGATATTACTCATCTTATCATGAATTCACTTTATAGATGTAAATATCAGGAGTCAAGGGGACTGTTACTAGGTAACACCCACATACTCCCACTGTCACTTTAAATCTTTTAATAAGGACAGATTTAAAAAGTTGCACATTGTATGTTCTATAATGTATATAGGTTCTGTAAATCCACTACTATTGCAGATGTAATATTATTTATTGTTTTTATTAAATGTAATATTTTATTAAAGCTGCAGTAAAAAAAATATAATTTAGTACATAAAAAGTCAGTGTTGAGAACTGTCTTCTTACCATGATCCACAATGGTAAGCTTATAATAATGATTTTCATGGGTAATGTCAATCATACATCATTTGACTTCAATACACTCAAACAAAAAGTGTAAAGTGTCTCCTAATTGTAAAGTGTAAAGTGTCTCAAAATCTTTGGAAAAGGCATGAATACTTGAACCATTTATTCTTAGGATGTATTAGATATGTTAATCAATAGTTGTAACACTCAATACAACAGAACAAAAAAGTTTTCATAACATTATACCTTTTTTTATCTGGACACTTTCTGAATGTATAATATATGTTACCATATATTTTATGCTGAAAGTTGATGCATTTTAAAAAATTCCAAAAACAACTTTACGGTAAAAACAGGTTATTCCCACAATTAACTGTGTTTAATTGTGTTTATTCTTATATTTCTTATCAATTATTCATACATAAGGTTGTTTGTTTTATGTTTTATATTCTATGTTGTTAAGTTGTATACTGTATAGCACAGAAAGGCCACGTGTGATGAACCTTTAAACATTTCATCGCATGTATTATGGTGTTTAACTGTATATCATGCATATTATGAAGTAAAAAAAAGATATCTGCATTGACAATTAGATGGTGTATAGTTACAAGAATTGTAAATACATGAATACATGATAGCCATAAAATATATGATTAATAATTGTAGGTAACACTTTATTTTACATTGTTCCACGCTACAAGTATTTTCAGCTTTCCTGTAGCTCAGTGGTTAGGGCATGGTGCTAACAAAGCCAAGGTCATAGGTTCGACTCTGGGACTGCACATAATTGGAATCAAATGTCTAGTATGATGCATTGTAAGTCGCAGCGCCTGCCAAATGAATAAATGTAAATCTATTTACTATAGTATTTACTTTATGTTCTGTATAGCCTAATTACATGTAACTAACTCAAACCCTGATACACATATATATAACCTTAATCCTATACTACACGTGGTCACAGGATATACGGATAAATATTACATTGTTTTCCTCGTTTTTCTTGTAAATTTGTTCTTTTTCTGTAATTTTTACAGTTTTTAACCGTATTTTTAAAAATAAACTGGAAAAAAACGAAATCTTCTTAAAAAAAAAAAATTTGCACGCTGCTGGGACGCCAGAAATCAACGGTTAAATGACGGGTTTTCCCTGTAAAGTTACATTCTTCTTGTAAATTTGCGGTATTTTTCTGTAATTTTACGAATCTGTAAAAACAGTAAAATTCTGTAAAGTTTTTTACGGTGTGCACTGTATACAATACAGACACCATAATATAAAATGTAATTTTATTTACACTCTATAAGTTTGTATGTATCTTATATTTTTGGGAAACCACAAATGGCAATTTTTTTTCAACTCAAAGACAAAATATTTTTTTCAGCAGGTGTAGATTTTTATTCAATACAGAACTGGATCGGGGAAGCAACCATTCAGAAGATCCTAGCAGTGGCCCAGCAACCATTGCTATAGTGCATTAACAAATATTAACGTATAAAACATATTATATTCAAACTTGATCGGCAGAACTATACCCACGCAGATTCCGCAAGGCATCTTTGAAGTTGCCAGATCCTTGTATTTCACTGAGGTTCATAAGGGTAGAGGTGACAGCACTTTCTTTTGCAATTCCAGTGGTTTGATGTGTGCAGTTGTCAAAAGCTTGCCAACATCACTTTGATTCACAATGATTATTAATTTATTGCGGTTTCTGCCTGGTTTGTTTGCTAAGTAGTCTAACTACACGACTGTATCTTACCAGGGTCTTGTTTTTTGGAGAAAGTGGCCTCCACTCAATAATAATTAATCTATTACTTATACTTAAAAAAGAAAAATAGGCATAATAAAAGCAGTTGGGTTATTATTCCAATGGATGAGCATCTGCTAATAATACCTACACCTTCAAATATATGCAATATTTACTGTAAATCACCTAAAGCGCTCTCAGAATAGATATAAATGTAATCATATATTGGTGCCTTTCCATTTAAGATGAAGGAATCCATTCACATGGAGCAGTCTCGCTTTTCCAGCCATTATTCAACTACAAAGCAAATCATATTCATCATTGCTTTTTAATTACATCAAAAAGAAATATAGTTCTACCCCAGGGTGCTGGCAGGAATATGGAGTCCTCCATGATGTTATTGTTTCCAGCACTGCCAAACAATCTCAAAAATTGACTTAGAATAAATGTATTTTTAATATGATAACTCAACCCTAGTGAATACAGAGGCACTCTGTCAATTGTTCTTGCTGAATGCGTCGCATTACAGATGTAATGCGGGAGTGCTTGTGATCTAGCGATATTAAACCTGCGAGCGTTGCCTTTCAAACTTTGTTCCGGCTTTCCGGATAACATTCTCTTTCCTTCAGCTTAACTAAATGCCCTAACAGATGAGATGAATGCATTGCTTTACCGAGTCAGTGTGTTATTGCAAATGCTACGTGTGTTCCTCGTGCTGTTAAGATACCTGCTAAACTGATCTCTCGTGCACTTCCGATGCTCTTTTTATTAATGCGATTTTAGCTTTGTAGAATATACCTGCGTGAAACAATAGCATCGAACGTAGCCTACATCTGTAAGGAAGTACACGCTTTTATCCCATTGGTGTATCAGCACAAAGAAGTTCTTATCTAGACAGTTTTGAGTTTATTTCATGTACTGCTGTTTGTGTGGGCACACACAGTACCAGTTTAAACCGTTTAAAGACACAGTGCACACACCTACAAAAATGTCTTAAAAGTCGTCATCAGCACAATCACATGGCAATTCAAAATGGTCCTATTTGTATGTTGAAGCACAATCTGCATTTACACTACAATAAAATTTGGCTTTAGGTTAGTTTTTTTCTAATAATGATACTTTTTTGTGTGATTCGTAGCCTACAGATTTAGCCACCTCGAAAACAAATCCCTTTGTAACTCATGCTGGAAATATAATAACACAAATGTATTGGGTCACTTATGGCCTCTAATAGAGTTTAGTAAATGTTTTTGCCTGCCTTTACAAACGACATTAAAGTAATTCAGAAGTATAAACTGTTTATATTTGTCCATACTTTTAAGCACTTAAAGCTGAAGTGTGTAGGCTAATTTTGGCGCCTCAATACTGAATTGCCAAAATAATGTTTTCCCCCAAAGGCTTACTTAACTCTCGACTCATCTGCTCTGATATGATAATAGTTCCGCTCCAAAATTACTCCAACAGTTCGGCAAGTGTTGCAATTATTTTAACATCAAAAATAAATAAGCTTTTAGATAAAAAATAAAATAAAATCAGTCATCCAGAAAAGCACGCCCAATTTTGAGAGGCATTGGATTTTGCTCAAGTAATTTTCTTATGACAAATAATCAAAACAGGTATTTGTTTGCTTTTTTAAATTATTCACAGTCTTTCAGGTGAATAACCAAACAAGACTCGACATCCGAAGACAATGTTAGGTGGCATATCTTAATTAGGCAATCATCCTTCGGCACGCTGTTATCTGCGCGTCGGGCTCTTATCGAATGTGGCATGTGACGACAGAATCCTCATGTTACGTTTGTGGCTTTGCGGCGAGCGAAGCGTTATTTGCGCTGCAAGGACGGGAGTTGCAAAGGGCCGCAGAGGCTCCTAATGATGCTTTCAATTAAAGAGGAGCCCTGAGGCTACAGCGCAGCTGACACTTTCAAACGCCTCCTTCTCTTAACGCCCGCCGGAGCCTCCGCGGCGTGCGGGAGTGTTTAAGTCAATATTATTTTAGAGACTGCCTCCCATCTATTATTGAGTAAATTGAGCCATCAGCGTCTCTGGCCGTTTTCAACCCTAAATGAAATCTATTTGCCAAAGGCCTGAAGGACCTGCAGAGATAATATAGAAATACAGTGTACGGGGAGCTTGTTAGGAGAATGAATAATTGCTGCAAGGAAAAGTAGTTTACGCTGGATAACATGTGTCAAAATTTTTGGTAGTGATACATAAGATACATATTTGCCAGTGCTTTAAAATTGTGGTTTTCAACTGCGGGTTGAAGGCAACAGGGAAAATAATGCTAAATGCAAAAAATAATGCAAGAAAAGAATTCTTTTTGATCTCAGAACAGTCATGCGGATTCATTTGTCTAAAAAACTGTTAGGCAAATTAGGTAGATTTATACTTTTTTCTTCGAATAACACAGCACAGCATGTAAAATCGTCAGTGTTAAAAAGGTCAAATTAACTCTCACAGTGTATATGCAATCTACACTTTGAGAGTGTGGATTATATATACACTGTGAGTGTACATTTTACTGTCCTTCAGGTTCACTTGTACTAAGAATAAAATATTTGTTTTGTGCGATGAATTATTGTTTGCAATGAGCATGAAATAATCTATATTAAAGTGATATTTATATTTTCCTATTCAGACTGTTCATGGTTCATCCCTGGGAATTAAACGTGGTTGACATGATTTTGGGTGGAAGTGAAATAGATGTCATTGAAATGTGCATATTGTTGGAACTTTTTTGTAGTATTACTAGATAACAATTTTCAATACCTCTTGTGACACAATTCATTTAATTACTGTGCTTGCACATCTCTTAATATCCAAAAAGCTTGGCAAAAACAGAAGTAAAATAATCTGAGAACTGCTCAAAATCTAACTCATTTAATATGAACGAGTACAAATGATTGACCAGGCATCTTTGCCCTCACAGTACATCCTGTAAAAAAAACTAAAACATTTTTAGAAAGTGCTAATTTGATATTCAGTAGTTTGACTCCAGGCTGAAGTGGGCGAGAGGTAATATGAACATCCAACATTTCAGCTTGTGCTGTCTGGCATGTTAGTGTCTATTCACTATGCATGAAACTATGCTATTTTAGTCTGAATCGATCAGATCGAAATCAATGCTTTTAAAAGCTTTACACATCCTTTAGTTAAGAGCAAAAGCGTGCTTGCTTTAAAAACGGCACAATTATATTAAACAGGGTGTGAAGACGAGTGGACAAGCTTTGTCTTAATACCTTATATCATACAGACTTGTACTCATAGACTTTAAAAACATTTAATATTATATAAAATGTACATTAAAAGTCATCCACTATACAATTATCCTGCGTGTGTACTTCTTTTAAAAAATATAATATTCCTGAGAGGAAATTGTAGTCAATAATCAGACACAAACTGTGTCAAATGCAAAGAAAAACATAATATTGCCTGGTTTCACTATAAACCTGACTTTATGTATTACCTAAAAAAAGACTTTTTATTAGCAAGCAAAATATGTCTTCTGTAAGTATAACAGGTTAAATATTTATGTGATAATAAAGGATGTAATATCATTTCTTGCAATGACATTGCTGAAGGAAAGTGTCACATGTAAACATACAGTATATACATTTTTCCACAACCCCAATTTTGAAATGGAACCCCATTTGTAGTTGTTTAAAACCCTCTTTATAAAGTAATAAAAAGGAAAATAAGTGTGTTGAATGCTACATTGGTACAAGTGGACAGAAGATGATTGGATAGTTTTGAAGGAGCATCTTTGGTTACAAAGCTTTGAATTCACTGGATTGTGAAATAGCATTGCACCTTGTACTCAAACTTTACCCAATGGATTAGAGAGCTTTTCAAATCCTTGCAGCCTCTTTTCATGGTTTTGTGTACAAAAACGTTGTATTATCCCTGTAACCCACAGGGCCTGAGTCGTTTCTCTGATGTTTGTTGATGTTGGACTCCGCCGTTTGAGCAGAAATGGAGAATTGGTGGTAATCCTCTCTTTCTTGCCAAGAGTTTACAAAATTTTGAATTTACACGTTTAATCCCTTTTAAAATGGTCTTTTGAACATTTTTAGCCCCTCACTGTTCCCCATCACTTCAATACAGGTTTCATGTTTAGATGCTGTATGGAGCATAAATTTAATATCTCCTCCACTTAAGAGTGCCGTCCAATAATCCCCTTGCAATAAACGTTGACTTGTGCTATTTAAATATACAATTTATCCGCTGTATTAAACCCAGGAGGCGACTATAACAGTCATTGAGTGATTTCTTTGAGTCCATAAGTGAAGCACAGTTGTGAGCAAATCTGGAAGGCACTTCACAATGTTCTTAAAGAGTGATAATGGAACAATCCTCATGGGGTTGAAATATGTGTTAAGAATAGCTTGAGCTACTATATTGTCTTGACATGAGGTCTTCTGAACCTGATGCCAAACCTGCAAGCCTCTATCTGTCATATCTTTCAGTGAGACAGTCAAAACTGCTTTTACATTATTTTTTTCTTAACACATGATTGCTAAATACAGGGAAAGTTGAACTATGTAAAATAATGTTATAGAGCATGGCAAACCAAACCACTGATCATGTGTTAATGAATAAACGTCAGAATCTCAAAATTATATCTGTGTCATAAAACATCTTAAATTTTGCAAAACGGCACAGATGATCAGGCATACTATACGAACATCCAATAAAAACGGTTGTATGTAGTATTAAATAAAAGATACTTGTAACAGCAGATTGGGATTACAAACCTTTTTTTAAATGACTACTTTGGCCTCTTGCACGAACATGTTACACTGAATGGATATATTTGAAGAAAAATAACATTTCAGCATTAAACATGACGTCATTCCTAAATGTTTAAAACGTCACGCCTCTCTATAAATCAGAGGCATACCCCAGCTGTTTGATTTGCAGTGGGGATAACAATAATTTAAAGCGCTGATAAGGCTAGAGAGTGAGTTTGCTGTCTCTGTGTAACGCAGTCTGGGTTATTCCGTTCAGATGTTTGGGGTTGGATTCGTGCAGGGATCCGAATGCGCTATAGTTCGTGAAGCCCAGTCGGAAAGCAGACGTGTAGTATAAATGTCTCGGGGGATACGGGCAATGCACGGGTGACCCGGCGGGTGATGACCTCCCTGATGTTTCGTCACACCTCTTATCGGACGTAGCCATTTCAGCAAGAGACCACAGTTTGGGTTTGGGGGTCGGGTTTGCTGAATGAATGACAGATGTGGGTTTGCAGTTCTCACTGGGGGGCTTCGGGCTTTCTCTGTTGTCGTTTAGGGGAGAGAAGGTTGTGGCCACCGGAGACTCGGGTTCTGTCCGCTTCTCGTGTTCTTCACAGTCGATTATAACACGATCCGTCGCGTCGTCGTCTGTGTGCTTTTCCGAACAGTCTTCGCGAACTGCAACATGACGTTAAACAAAGAAACCATTAAGATTTTTTGGCTTATAAGCACTGGCGGGACCTTTTTCATATTTATGTGTGGAAGTCTGCCCTTTTAAGTATGCCCGAATAACGAATCTAATGCAGGATAATCATTTTAAATTGAACATAAAAACAACATAAAAATAATACTTAAGTAAATCTTCAAATCATTTAAATTTGATCTATTAATATCATATGGAGCCTTTAAAGAATACTTAACTCGAGTCTATTGTTGCAATCACCGACTTCAATATTATAAGCCTATTACACATTTATTTTATTTTAAAAAACGTATCGGTAATAATTATTATTAATATTATTATTATCATAATGATAATTAACAGTACGCTCAAGACATACAAAAAAAACATGAGAAAGTGAATTTATAGGAAACTAAATGCACACCTGAATCTTTGATCGTCTCTGTTGTTTGGGTGGTCTTTAGCGGTTCGTCATCTTCATCGTTTTTCTCTAAATCAATGCTGTCCCCATCATCCTCATCCTCACTCCTGTTTCGTGGTGTCCAGCTCATCTTATTTTCTTTTTTCAGTCTCCTCCGTGCGTTAGCGAACCAGGTGGACACCTGAGTCAGAGTCATTTTGGTGATGATGGCCAGCATGATTTTCTCACCTTTAGTAGGATACGGGTTTTTTCTGTGTTCACTCAGCCAGGCCTTCAGGGTGGCGGTGGCATCTCGGGTGGTGTTCTTCCGGTATGCGGAGTCTCCAAACGGGTACGCACCCAGTGGCCCAGCGTACGGGTGGTAGCCCATAGAGCCTGTTACACCTGGTGAATGGTCGTATGACGAGCCCTGGGCAAAGAATTAATAAAGATGATTATACACTAATGATTTATCTTGGCTCGGCTCTGCTGTTTAAATGTGTCAGAACAGGGCGGACAGTTTGTAAAGTGCATCTTTACACAAATAAAAATATTTAATTCATACTGATCGAAAGCATATAAAATACGTTCTTTATATTTTTCGTTTTACCTATTAATATTCCGAACAATAAACATCAAATGAGAAAATCTGTTAACTATATTTTGTAGGGTTGTTTCTATTATGTAAACTACATTTGTTAAAAACAAAAAAAGCGTGATAGTAAAATAGATATTGTCTGTATTTGTTTTGGTTATATTTATTTTGTTATAAAAACATTCCAATAAAAAATAAGGAGAACGACAAACGAATCACTGATTATTAACTTGTAAGTTTTTATTTCATTTTCAGTTTGTATGTAATTGAGCTTTTATGTTTCTTTGTTTTAAAACGAAATAACTAGGAATAAGAAACGCATCAATTTTTGATTTTTTTTTACAGAAGTTAAACATATTTTGGTTTCTGTAGAGAAAAGACAAATCAACACATTTCACGTAAAATTCTTTTTTTACTTAATGAACTTTATTCGACAGTGGCTTTAAAAGTTAGCTCTAGAGCTCAAAGATAAACGCAGCACGCATGATTATAACGTCATAATATGATTACAATAAACGACAGTAAAAGCTCTCCGAAATCCAATATGTCTGTGAATAAAACTCACCACATAAGTAGTAAAAGGGACTGTAGATTCAGAACTGTAGTGCATTGAGTTAAAGGCTGTAGTGTTGCTGAAAGCTGTGGACGCGTACGGGGCAAACGCCGAGCCGCCGGAGGATCGTCCCAGATCGTGTGTGCGCGGGCCCGTGATCGCACTGGACGCGTGCGGAGGGCACGAGTACAGGGAGAGTGAAGACTGGTACATGTATCCTGGAGGAAACGCCATGGCTGAATTACAGTCTTCCCAAAAGTCCAAGAGTCGGGACACTCATCATCTGTGCCATCCAAATGAAGATCACAGTATTAAACAGTATTTCAGCTCTTGATGATAGACATGTACATGTGATTTTCTGATCGGCTGTGGGTCTTCTGGGGGGGAGTCTCGGCGAGTGTCACAGAGCTCCGTCCGCTTCCTCATGGATAGCCATTGAAAGAAGGAAAAGCTCAAGCTGAGTTTTCCTGCCCATCTCTCTCTCTCTCTCTCTCTCTCTCTCTCTCTCTCGAACATACACACCTTCGCACTTTCTGTACTTTATCTTGCCAAAGGGGGCGGTGACACATGGACGCGGTTTTGGGTTCAGTCCCCATGCGCTTTTAGCCACAAGAGCGAGTCCTATTTATGATTTTAATGATCCCGGTTAATCTATTTTACATTTACAATAAGTCAAGGATCATAACGAGTTAAAAGATAGCTGGCTATAAAGCAATGGGAAAAGGAAGAACGATGTAAAGGTTTATAATTTTTAAACTGTGTCGCCACTCGCCACATTCTGTTGGCTCTCAAAATATTTCAGTTGAAAGGTTTTATTCAGTACGGCCTTTCTATTTTTTCAATTTTGATGAATGAGATTGGATGGCAGCACTAGAGGACGCATGTGAGTCTATAGCCATTGCATTGCGCTCCAGGATCTGATGCGCACAGGAGTTCATGCACTATTAGCATGTCTGAGATACACCGGGAATGTTACGAGCTCTCTGATGAAAAATACTTTGCTCAGACTACATCCAAGAAATGCAAGAGCCAGTCCGCTGGAAAAGGTAACGGGAACAGGTGTATATGCGTATAGCCTAAATCTGCACTTCATATGCGAGATTAGACCATGAGCGCACAAATTGTTTAGGCCAGGTTATTACATTAAAACTGTTAGTAAACTGTTTATCCAGGATAATTCTTTAGACACATCTCGGCAGAATTTGTAGATATATTGAATTCTATGAATTCTTGCCTTGAATTATATGACCAATGTAAACACATGCACATAGAGAATTGATCTAATCCCATTTGCGAGTTCTATTCATAGACTTTAGCACGTAATCCTCACGTGTAAACTGCAATGAAGGAGAACTATACAGTATGAAGCATTTGGAGTTCATATCAATGCACACCTGTTGACTCTCAAACACCTATTTCTACCTGGACAAGTTTGTTCCACATTGATTTGCAGATATTTCATTTATTGATAGTTGTTTTGATAGTTGAGTTTTACTTCATTGCTTGAGTTGATTTTAACGGATATTAAGAGTTTTGATTTGTGCTTAGATGCTAGTTGCTCAGACCAGGAAAGCCTTATGGAGGACATTGTCATAAAGGAAAAGGCAATTTAGTGGTGCTTTGAAATTGTCTTGACAAACTTTCACATTAAAAAAATTATCAATTCCCATCAGAGTTCATAACAATATGTCTTGTTAAATGAAACGATGTTAATATACCGACCCAAGTTTTTGAGGGATGAGATGGATTAAAGGCATGGTTCATGCAAAAACTTCATGTTATATGTATTACTCAAGTATCATGTTATTAACCTGTTTGACGTTTCCTAAGAACACAACAATGTTAGGAAGAATGTTACAGCATAACAGCCTCAATCAGAATTTTATGAGAAAAGAACACACCGTAAGAAAATCCCATAAAAAACAAACAAAGTACTGGGAGAAAATCACCAGTATATCGTCCTTTATTTTCCAAAAAAATTCGTTAATGCTAAAATGCAATTTAATGCAGTGCAAAATGTAAAATACAGGTAAAACCACTGTAAAAATAAATACGGAAAATTCATTCATATCAATACAGTATATTGTGCCCTATTTTTACGGATAGCAGAATTTACAGTGTCTGACATTCACATCCAAATTTTTTCCAACCTCTTAAAAGCATGCCTGAGCACAAAACGTAATATAAAACATAACATATACATAATTAATAACATAATATATATATATTTTTTAAATAAAATAAATTCTGTTTGTTTCAATTGATGATGGTAATCTCTACAATGGATTTAAAAAGGCTTTTCCCTGAAGCATGAAGCAAGCATTCTGTTTGACCTACAACTAACAAAAAATAAATAACAACAATAAATGGCCAGATGTTGACTTTAAACTTTAAGATTATTCGAAGTTAAATCCTACTTTTTGTTTCATGTTAACACCATGAACATTCTTCTCTGTGAAAAAACTATGGCTTGTTTCTAAAGATTATAGTTTCAGTCAGAGAGAGTCGATAACTCCAAGGGCAGAATGCACATTGATTGACTATAATGGTGCATTAATAATGGTCTTTATTCACAGAACACTATCAGATTTAGTGCATTTTAGACAATTTTATGGTGAGATGACTTCATTACACAGTTGCTTTGCTATTCAAAGCCGAGAGACGGATATGATCAGATGATTCATTCATAGTCTAGAAATTCAGTGCTTTGAAAATTATTGAGACATCAGGAAAACATCTGAAATGTATCTTTTGAAACTGATGAGAACAGGTTTGATATATATATTTCCACAGTATGTTCTTGAAAAACCAAAATGGACAAAATGACAGAGTAATAACAGCTGTTAGGATATATTTTGGCATTTACTTGCCTGTTTTGGCCTTGCTTAACATACAAATTTACCAAACATTGTTGGATTATGTTATCTATATCCGTGTTAACTAATTGCTTGGGAATTCCTTTCTTGAGTCTTCAGCTTGGGAACCCACTAGCGTAACTAAAATGTAGTACTGGCCAACATTAGCTCTGTTTGTTTTGGACTTTCACGTTTATCCTGTAAGGTAATTCTATTTGTAATTCCTATGTCAGATCCTCCTGGTGCCATGTTAAGAAAATTCTGAGAATTCATCACTCAATGAGTCCTTGTTTCAGACTGTGTTGTGACCCTAGGTGGATCCTGTGGCTTGAAACTTTTAGTGTTAAGACATTGTTGTGGATATCACATGTCACTGGTTGAAAATGGGCACACCAAAGCGAGAACTGGATTAACTGAAGTGTCAGCAGCAGCTGCCGACTGGAAATTGGTTGTTAAACTGAGAGATAAAATCAAACGCTTTGTTTTTCGGATCATTGCCTACTGCTAAAGATATCCCCTGCAATGAATATTTACTGTTTGGAATTGTGCATTTGTACTGTTAGTAACACTCTTCAGATTCGATTGGCCCATTAGGAATCCCACAGTGATAATATTAAATATAATGGAGATGCTGTTTGTATCACTCCAATCATTACAAACTACAGTACAGTGACCAAGAATCATGTCATGAGGATTTGGACATACATTGGAACAAAACACTTAACTTATAAGGTATTTATTTGACAGAATTAAGAAATGCTACACTTAATTTCAACCCACCTGTTCTAGGCTAGTGTCTATTGAATTTCAACTAATTCAAACATCAGGAGTGACATAAAGTATTCTAACAGCAATGTGAAAGACTGGCAGCATGACAAGAGACACAAACTGTGATCTGTAAAAATCGAGGTCATCACATAAACAGTTTTTTTGAACTGTTCCTAAATACACGTACTCATATTACTGTTGTATTTCTTAAAGGACCATTGTGTAATTTTTAGTAGCATCTAGCAGTGATGTTCTGAATTGCAACCAATCTCTCATTCCACCTCTCCCCTCTTTCTTTTGAAGCACTACGTAGGCCGAGAGAGGATAAAAATTTTTGTTATGTTTTTGCTTCTTTCCGGAATGAGATAACATATTTACGAAACATATTCTGCAGTTAGTCCTTTTAGGCGTACTGTAGAAACAACATGGCGACATGTTAACAACATCCCATGGCAGGGGAACTGCACTATATGTAGATTAATAGCCCATATTAAGGTAAGAAAAACACAACGCTTCATTGTAAGGTCTTTATACACATCTCGAGACATGTATACAGTATTGCATTTCTGTCAATAGATCCTCCAAAAAACGACACACTGGTCCTTTTAAAGTGAATATGAACTTGTTGTCTTCGCAGTATTTGAGGTCTAAAATTACAGAGCATCTTTTGTGTCATTTTGACCTGTTTCTCCAGTTTTCATTTTCTGTAAATATATGCAAATAAAAAAATATTTTTAGTTGAAATTTAAGAGAAATATTGTTACACTTTAAACAATGATTTGAGGTTTTAGGAGTTAATTCAACTCAAACATTGAGTGTACTTAAGATATCAAGTTTACATGTGCCCAACTCATCAGTTTTTTCAGAATAGTTCAGGCAACATACGTTTTTAGCTGACCGCTGTTGTCTGGGCAAATTATGCAGTTTATTCTTTTAATGATCTCAATTTTCAAACTTAGATATATTGGTCTTAGAAACCTGGTCAAATACCCATAAACGCTTTGCAATTGAATATTTTGAGAATTTATGCTTAGTTTAAACAATAAAAAAAGGACGAGACATTTAAATAATTGTTAATAAAATGTCATAGAGGTTTAAACTTAATCATATTGATGTTGTTTTGTAATAAAAATAACAGACCCTCCGGGTTTGCTTTGCTAAACCTGGATTCTGTTCGATGTGTCCTGTTTACCTCCAAACACATTAAGTGCCACCTCTAGATGTAGTTTGTTGTATTTTTCTATGGAGGAAGAATCGAGTTTAATGTCTGACACAGAGTCAGGAATTCTTTTTAATATACTCTATTGTACTATTCTTAAATATTACGTTAAGCTCACTTAACTACAATTTCTGTATGCTCAGTTATTATTAGGTTTAGTTTAATTTTTGTTCAACTGCACATTTTTGTGACAAATACATGTACGTTGAGTTTACTGACACTCTTGTGTTCCAAACTTAATTGAGTCAACCCAACAATATGTCTTAACATAGTCTAGTTGGGTCAACAAATCATCTTTTACAGTGAGGAACAGGTCTGAATGTAAAAATCTATCATCACTCAAAACTGGGTTTCCCAAATTTTATTTTGTATATGGTTAAGATAAGTTAAAATTAGTTGAAATAACCCAGCAAGTATTTAGAAAAGTCAAATGCTTTAAATGGTCTGCAGTCCAAGACGAATCAGTCATTGTCCAGAAAGGCCAAAGTACGACAAGCAGCTACATGCTCACAGTGTTTTCTAATTAATTGCAAAAGGCTTGAATTACACATTCAACCATTATGTAGGAAAACAATTTCAGTTACCTCTTCAGTTACCAATCTTTGTGAAATGAATACCCATTGGCCCCAACTGTTTAAACCTTCTTAAATGGAGGGACATTTTACAGAGACATTCTTGTCTAATGAAGGACACGACGTGCCAGTTGAAATGGAGGCAGTAACAGCTGTGACATGTGAAGGGGATGCTGGGATATTTTAATGTGACGTTTCACTGAAGGGAGATTTCCTGGTCTACAGTCTCTGGAACTGTGGGAAATAGCTTCAGTTACAAAGTCTTGTATTAGATTTCTCACTTTATGATGGTTGTTTGCAAAATGTGTGGATGAGTGAAGGAAAATTGTAATTAATGTTAAATAAAAAAGAACTACATGATTTTTAGTAAAAAATTTAAAGTAGTCACACATGGCTAAATACCATAAATTTTTCTGATTATTACTGTAAAAGTCGTTGTCCTATCAGAACATTTCATCTTTTTTTTCATCTTTTCAAGTTAACTAACTTTTTTAATGGTTTTTATGTGCGTGTTCTGTTTTCCCATAACCCAAACCTTTCCAGAATTTGAAAAAATATTAAATATTACTAAGGTGTAAAATAAAATGAATGTTAATGTAAGATATAAGAAAAACAATTTGATAAATCCAGAAAACAAAGACGAAATGTAGGTTGGGCATTGTTAGTAGATTATAAAGTATGGATACTAGGAAAATATTGTTTTTACATAAGTTTAATTTCCAAAAGTCTGTAATTGAAGAAACGCTCACACATGGATACCACTTAATTCTTAATGAACATGGGTGCTGCTATAAATGACTCAAAGTCTGCTGGGAATTCTCTTTCCAAATGAAGTGTATGGAGGTTGAGTCTGGTCTGGAGTCTGACAGATGAACTGTGGTTAATGGCCACTTACACAGGGGTCTCATCTCCACTGGGCCGTGTACACACATCAGCAGGTGACTAAAACAGCCACTGCACTTGTCAAACTGTCACATTACTGGCTAATGAAGAGTAATCATGCCTACGTTGAGTGAAATGTTATTCCTCAGCTTAAGGGTATTTGTGCTTGTCAACCCGTTTTAGATAAGGACAGAAAAGACGGCATGATGCAGTTATGAGTAAGATAAGAGGACATTAGTGTGATAATGCTTGTTTAATGATGGTTTCTTGTGCCTTTAGGGAGCTGTTCAAACCTCATGTTCATTATGGAAATCATGGTAGAGTTCTGTAGTATAACGTTTATAAAAGACACTTCACAGATTAAGCCTAAATTGAGATCTCACTCCAAAGACCAAATGCTTTTTTAGAATTTTTTTACTTGATGAACTTGTATTTGATATAATGAAAAAATACTTGACTTTGGTTAAAGGCTTGAAAAATGGAGTTAACTACAGTTTGTTCTAGATCTTTTTGTTTCTGTAATGCTGTAGAAAGTAATGAAAAGAACTAGTAGTTAATTTGGTAATACTTTGTTTGTTAATATTAATTTTATTTTCTACAATTATAATCAATCAAGTGTGTTTAAAAAGCAAATTTTCCAATGTTGAAAAGCACATCTAATCTCATGGACTGGTACAACATGCCAAAGCCTGTTATACACACGTTGGTCATCTAGAGAATGAATGTTAGAGTTACAATATCCCCTTCTAGGTGTGAAAATAACATGCATGTATAAATGTGGAGTACCAGCAGGGGGCGATCATTTCCTCAATGCCAACAAAGGTATTTATTTATTTATACATGTGAGGCACGGAGCAATGACACGCACACGAGAGGTGATTTAAGTAATCCCCAGAGGGTAAGTTTATTGAAAACTACCAGGGAGATTGAAGACTTCCGGGTTCCGGGGATCTGTCACGTGGCTCGAGCGTCCGGCTTCTGGGTTGTGATCGCTTCTGTGGGTCGATCAGCAGCTACGTCCACTGGTAGGTGGTTGAGCTGACCTGCCTGGTTACTCGTCGTCTGAGCCTGTAGAAATACCAGAGACTAGCGTGAGTGTTGTGGTCTCTTCGGGAGACGTTGCTCTTCTCCTCTCTGTTGGCTTGGGCTTTTGTAGCCTACTGTGATAGACCGAGATGATCTGCAGGTGTGCCGCTCTAATTTCCCCTGTCTCCATGGCGACGCTGATTGCACAGTGGGTGGCTCGTCACACTCCCCCCCCCCAAAGCGTCGAACACGTGTTGAGATAGAGGGGGGGAGTTACCTGACTGAAATGTCCTCCCTGACCATAACCTCGACAGACCATCTGCGTTACCATGGGAGGTCCCGGCCCGATGTACCACGGTAAACTGGTAGTCCTGGAGTGCCAGGAACCACCTTTTGACCCTGGGATTGGTGTTCTTTGCCTTTGACATCCACTGGAGCGGTGCGTGGTCTGTTACCAGGGAAAAACTCTGCCCCAGTAGATAGTAGCGCAACTCTAGGACTGCACACTTTATGGCCAGGGCCTCCCTTTCCACCGTGGCATACCTGCTTTCGGCTGTCGTGAGCTTACGGCTTATGTATACCACGGGGTGTTCAGTTCCATCCACGCTCCCAGGCCTGTGTCGGACAAATCGGTTTGAAGGGTGAAAGGGGAGCTGAAATCAGGCGCCCGAATTATCAGGGAGGACGATAAGGTCTTCTTCAGGGACCGGAACGCCAGTACCGTCTCCGGGGTCCACTTTACTTTCTCTGGCTGACCCTTCCTGGTCAGGTCGGTCAGGGGACTGGCTATAGATGAAAAGTTGGGGATTAAGCACCGATAGTACCCCGCTAGCCCCAGGAAGGCACATACCTGGGTTTTCTTGCTGGATCGGGGGGCATCCCGTACTGGTTCCACCTTATTCGTCTGTGGCTGAATAAGGCTCCTCCGACCCTTTACCCCAGGTACTGGGCTTCGGCAAGTCACAGGTGACACTTCTTGGGATTTGCCGTTAAGCCTGCCTTCCAGAGGTCCCTCAGTACTCTCCGCAGTCTGTCGAGGTGTTCCTCCCAGGTCCCCGAGTGGATGACCATATCATCTATGCAGGCCGCCGCGTATGCTTGATGGGGCCGTAGCAAGATGTCCATCATCCTTTGGAAGGTGGCAGGTGCCCCATGTAATTCAAAAGGCAGTACCTTGATTTGCCAATGCCCTGAGGGGGTACCAAATGCCGTCTTCTCCCGGGAGTCTTGGGACAGGGGCACCTGCCAATATTCCTTTGTTATGTCGAGAGTGGTGATGAACCGGGCTTTTCCTAGTCTGTCCAGGAGCTCATCCACTCGGGGCATTGGGTATCCGTCGAAGCTAGATGTTTTGTTGAGTTGACGGAAGTCGTTGCAGAAGCGGAGAGTGACGTCTGGTTTTGGGACCATTACGATGGGACTGGACCAGGGGCTGGTCCAGTCCCAGCTCTTTCATCCGGTTGACCTCTTCCTAGCGAGTCGACGAGCCTCTTGAACCCGATAGGGCCACTGTCTCACCATGACTCCAGGTGGTGTTTGGATCTCATGCTGGATTATCCGAGTCTGCCCAGGTTTTTTGGCGAAAACATCTTTCTTTTGGACGGGGGACAGCTGTTCTCCCATTTGAACCACTGGTGTCTATGTTGCTGCGAAAGCCGCAATCTGGGTTGGGGAGGCAATACATTTCTTTAGCAGGTTGATATGATACAGCTGTTCCTCCCGTCATCGGCCCGGCTGACGGATTCGGTAGTTGACCGGCACAACTTTCTCCACGATGGTGTAGGTTCCTTTCCATGACGCCAGGAATTTTGACGTGGATGTTGACTTCAGCAGTAATATTCTATCTCCAGGCTGGAATTCCCTGGGCTGGGTAGGCCGGTCATACCACCGCTGTTGGGCACGCTGGGCCTCTATGAGGTGTTCTCTCATGATCGGCATGACCTGGTCTATGCGAGCCCGCCTTTGCTGGACGTGCTCGATCACGCTGCGATGGGGTGCCGGCTGTTGTTCCCAGGCGTCTCTGGCTACATCCAGGAGTCCACGGGGTTGTCGGGCAAAGAGAAGTTCAAATGGAGTGAATCCTGTAGACGCCTGGGGCACCTCCCGGATCCCGAAGAGTACATGCGGCAGTAAGAGGTCCCAGTTGCGCCCATCCTCAGCCACTACTCGATGGAGCATCCTCTTTACGGTCTGGTTGAATCTTTCTACCAGACCGTCAGTTTGGGGGATGTAAACGGATGTCCTTATCTGTTTTACCTTAAGTAAGTGGCAGAGGTCCGCCATCACCCGGGATATGAATGGTGTTCCCTGGTCAGTCAGGACCTCAGTGGGAATGCCTACCCGGCTGAAAAATAGGAACAACTCCTTAGCGATCGCCTTGGCCTTCTGTAATGGTATCGCCTCTGGGTATCAGAGGCGATACCATTACTACGGTATCGGGTGCCGTAGTCCATAATGACTAGAATGTGTTGATGGCCCCGGGCAGACTTTGGTAGCGGCCCGATCAGGTCCATCCCAATGCGCTCGAAGGGCACTTCGATAACTGGGAGGGGTATGAGCGGGCTGGGAGGGGGCCGCTGGCGTGATGTCTGTTGACATGTCGGGCAGCCCTGGCAGAACCTCTTCGCCTCAGCTTCGAGGCCGGGCCTCAGTGAAACCTGTCCCTGATAAGTTGGGCGGTATTCACTGCCCCCAGATGACCTGCCATCGGATGGGTGTGCGCCAACTCTAAAATCGTTGCTGTCTTGGCCTTGGGCACCACAAAAAGGAGTTTCTCTTCCCCCCTCCTGGACCAGCGTTACCGAGCTGCTGACAGTGGTTCGGTACCGGCGGGGCAGCGCCTTTCATGGCACTCAAGGACACCAAGCTGGAGTTTGTACAAAGATTTAGAGGGGATTCCATATAATAAGGAATTACAGTAATCGATTCGTGATGTAACAAGACTGAGCCCCAGAGTGGCAGTACTCTTTGTTGTGAGAACAGACCGAAGATGATTAATATTACGAATATGAAAAAATGCGGAACGAGTAATGTTATTAATGTGTGCTTAAAACGATAAAGTGCTATCCAGGATGACACCCAAACTTTTAACCTGTTTTAGATATAGATATTAGGGAATTATCAGTTGTCGACGACGGACAACTAGACTTAATCAGGTTGTTTTTGAACCAACAAGAAGTATTTCAGTTTTGTTACTTTTAAGTTGGAGAAAATTATATGAGAACCATGTTTTTATCTCTTCTTACCATTGAACAAGCGGAGACTGGGGAAAAACAGTCGAAGGTTTGGAAGACAAGTAAAAATGGGTGACATTAGCGAAGCAATGGAACTGAACATGCTTCCTAAAAACAGAACCTTTTTGGAAGAAGATAAATGATGAACAACAGGGGTCCGAGGACAGAACCCTGTGGAACACCAGTAGTAACAATTTAAGGATTTGATTTGAACTGCTTATCTGTACAAATTGAGTGTGGTCGACAAATATGATCGAAACCAAGAAAGAGCCGTACCTGTAATTCCAATGGTCTATTTAATAATGTGGAATGTGAAATGGTGTCAAAAGCTGCACATAAGTCTAAAAGAATTAGTATTAATAGAAGACCTGAATCAGCTGCAATAAGTAAATCATGGGAAATCTGAGTCTCAACACTAGGATACTGAGGAAATCCAGAATGAAACTGCTCAAAGAGATTGTTAGAGGAAAGATACTCCTGGAGCTGTGATGCGACAATCCTTTCCAACTTTAAATAGGAGGAAAATTCTCAAAATTATTCAAATCAGCAACTGGTTTCTTACGAATCCGTGTTATTACCGCGGTTTTGAATGCAGAGGGAACAGTACCAGAAAGCCATGAAGCATGCATAATGTCAGTAATCATGGGCGAAATAATGGTAAACTGACTTTGACTTAACTTGTTGGAATAGGAGGATCCAATTAGCATGTTTCAGATTTAGATTTTTGTGAAAGAGAGACAATTTCAGTTGGAGTTTAAAGATAGAAAAGGTTGAATAGAGAGATTGTGCAAAGGAAAGATGAATTAAACGGTAATCTGGATGCAGTTCAGCAAATTGCTGATGGATGTTATCAATTTTTAAATAAAAAGAAAGTAATAAGTGACTCCCACAGCTCCATGGGGTAATCATTATGAGTAAAGTAGTCTGGTGGCCTTAAAACAGTACTTATTGAATAGTAACTCTAGACGACGACCCTTGACCTTCATTTGTAGAAGTTCTGGAGAAAATCATGGTGCAGAGACAGAAAACATAGCAGACCTAGTTTTCTGTGGAGCATAGGTATCAAGGGTCGTTTGAAGATTCATTTTGTAATACTGCACTGGCTCAGCGCCCGCTCTCGTCCCAGAGCTCAGCCAAGTGCCTTCCATCATCCAAGTGCTTAGTTCAGTGCCTGACAGTGGGATGTGTTTGGGCAAAGTACACCACCTTGATTGTCCCTAATAAGATTTTTGGAAAACCACCCCATCATGGCTGATGTGGCCATTCCAGAATCTTTCGCCACGTCCACAAAGACCTGCCAAGTGTTATACTCTCCCTGCTTCTACACTGCGGTCATGGTGATGGTCTTCTTTATAGCTACTGCAACCGTCTATAGCTCCTGTGCCCTTGTCCACGGTGTCATGACCATGGAAGCCATCTGCTACTCATGTGCCTCTATCTTCTGGGTCATGGCCATAACGTTTTTGCTATGAAAGTCATCACACCTCCCTGATTCTCAGTGCGGGCTGAATTGTCCTGGTAAAAAAATTCTTGTTGTTCTAGTTTCACTTCCGGGTCGGATTTGCTTTACTCGGAGTAATGTTTTTGTGTTTTGATGTTGTCTGAAGCCCCACTGAATTTTTCCATGCATAATGCTTTTTTTTTAAAGCGGGAGCATAATTGTGGAGACACCAGTACTTTTCCTAGTATTTTAGACAAATGCAGAAGATTTGAAATATGTCTATAGTTTCCGGTGTGTGTTTTGTAATAATAGGCTTAATAACAGTCAAATTGAATGTCTTGGGACATGACCTAAAGCGAGAGAGGACTTAATAATATTTAGAAGAGGCTGTTCTGTAATAAACATAGGATGTAATCAAGTGTGTGATTGAAATGATGAATGGGTCTACTGATGTTTTGCATTACACCAAAAGAGTGTAGTAAATGCCGCCGCTAATGCATCATTTGTATTATCTATCTGGATGTTAAAATCATTGCATTATCACAATTACCGATACTGTAGGTCAATAAGGCAGAATATATCAAAACTGTTATATTTTCGTTTAAAAGAACTGTCTTTGGTGTGAGTGATCAAATGTTTAGAAGTGCTGAGATTTCTTACACAATTTTGACAACAAGCAAACAAAACAAATCATGTTAATTAAAAAGCAAATATAAAGATACAAATTTTCATAAACTTAAACTTGTAAATAGTTTTAAATGGAAATGGAAAACAACACCAGTAAATCGTTAAAATCAAACACCATTCACATTTTTTCGTGAAACAACACAATAATGTGTACATACCTGTATTATGTCATTTCTGCCATTTCTTTCTCTCTCATTTTAGGCATCCGCGTTTGAAGTTTGAGAGAAGCTTGGGATTTCAGTAGCAAATCATTTTGTGGATTTAAAGTTTCTCACCAAAGAGCAACCAAAGCCAGACCTACAATCCACTACACCAGCACCAGCTGTGGTCTTCACAAATGTGCCCACATCCAGTCAAAGACACTCTGAAATAAACTGGACTTTTCAACTCAAAATGCGAGCACATGAGAATCTGGTGAAGCAGAGATGTGATGAATCTGAGTGTCATGATCCAGAGGAAGGGGTACCAGTGGTGGTGGTTACCCAACCAGATAAGGTTAGTATATTGAGAAAAGATATTCAGCTATTCTTTATGTCAAAAGATGGGTCTTGGTCAAGGTTCATACAAACCCTGGTGCATTTCAATTAAAGCGGGCATAAAGCGAAGGGTTTCTGCCAATCTCATATTAATCATGAGTACCTATAGAGTAGTATTGCATACTTCATATCTTCGAAGAGAATTAAGTTTGATCACATTTATAAAATATAGATACAACTTTACGATTGTTTCCGAATACGATCGCTGGGGGAGTGTATCGAGCACAGAAATACTATGTAATACGCCCAACTCGTTTTTTTGACAAGTTGACCATGTTAAACATGCAGGGGTGCTGCAACGATGTGTTATGAATTCTGACTTCTTTACAATGTTTAACGTGCTGTCTTCTCATGCTTAACATGGTCAATTTGTCAAAAACCAAGTTGGGCGTATTACGTAGTATTTCTGTGCTTGAAACACTCCCCAAGGGATCGTACAGATTTCGGAAAGTTTTTTTCGAACACATAAAACTGTTTTGTAACAATATTTCTTAGTCCCTTATTGGACAATTCTCCTGGAAAAGCACGCGGCACAGACACACAGCAGCATGGAGAGCAGGAGAAGGAGCATGCGCAGATGTCACTTTCACTTGTAAGCAGTAGAGAGAGAGAGAGCATACGTTCACGAAGTTCAGGTGTTTGTTTGTTCACTGCATTTGGGTGATGGATGTTAAATAAACGGTGGATATAACGCTGGATTTGGAGATCATTTGAAACTGATGTATAGAGTCGTTCCAGCGCTAAAAGATTCCGTACATGAATCGCATGCGGTGTAATCGTAAATCTATCTTTTATAAATGTGATCAAACTAAATACTCTTTGAAGATATGAGGTATGCAATACTACTCTATAGGTACTGAAGATTAATATGAGATAGGCAGATACCCCATGTGTTAGGGCTGTGTTAGGCCCACTGTTTTCAAAAAGCTCAAACAAGTGACCAAAACGTCACCTTAGTGTGGACAGAGGGACAAAACGGAGAGACAAAGTCCAATTGAGGCACAAACTGAGGCTCATCAGCTTTGGCCATGTGATTCTCTCAGCTTCACTATGAGAATGAAATGATGCTTGCATAGTTAGTTGAACAAGGAAAAGAGGCTGCCAAAAAGGCTTTAGCTTAACACCATCAAAAGTGATAGTAATAATATTACTTAGATAATATTGTTATAGTAAAGTGAAAATCTGAAAATCTAATAATTAATTTAATATTCACGATGAGCACCTAATGAACTTGAATGTTTTTTGTAAAGAACCTCCAATATTTATGTAATTCTCAAAACTTTTGGCCACGACTGTTGTACCACAGGGCCACAATGTTAACAACCTTCCGGAAGTCCAAGTACAAAAAAGATTGAAATGAAGAGTTTATTTCCAAAATGAGAAAACTCAGTTTTATTTATTTTTATTGTGCATTCCTATTAATATTAATAAAAGTGCAGTTGGTTTGTTTTGATTTAAGCCATAATAACTCAAAAAATACAGCAAACTAACACAACAAAACACAACAAAATCCCTATAACATAAGAAAAAATACATTACTTTTGAAAACATTTTGAAACTAAGTTATCTCATTTTTGAAACATACTCTTCAAATATTACCAAGCAACAAATTGGTCTCAAGCAACTTGACCAACACATGTGTATTGTCAGTCTAGTCAGAAAACTAGTCACATCTAACATTTGAACACTGCTGCATCTCACAGTATTTCTCCTGAGCAAATTTTTATTCAACCATCAATTTTAACCCTTTTTGAAGGCAGAGAGCGTAGAATGACATCGTGTCAGTTCACCGGAAATGCCTGAGCTGGCTTAACGAAAACCAGGAAGAATGTGCATATGGACAATTGAGCAGCATTTTGAATGCACACACACACCGGTTAGAATTAATATATTTACAGTGCCCTTACTGTGTAGTAATGATATCTACTGAGTCGGGCTAGATTGATGGGTTAGCTGGATGGGCTGCACACTGTAAAGTGCCCCTGGGGGAGCCAACAGATAAATCAGTTTAAGCCCTGGACCCCATTTAAAAAGGCCTTGGCAGGTTAATGTGATATCCACTCCAATACATTACAGCAAGCTCTCATTCAGGTAAATAGGCACTTACTCTGGCCTGAGCCACACTCTCTGCTATCCAATTGTGTTTATTTTATTAGCTCATCCGTACAGGGTTTCCAGTGACACAGGATATCAATTGATCCTGCACTGAAAATGATGACTGACATCAGGTGGCTGTGATGCGTTTAGGCTGTGGAAAGTGTCCGGTGTGACCTAGGGCTGATGTTCACATGGCTCTGTGCTTGTGTTTATGGATTCGGATGATGAAGTTTCTTGATTGGATCTTGGCATTCCTATAGTTTTTTCATTCGAGATTGTGGTAGATAAAACGTTAGATATACACAAAATTATAAATACAGTTGGATGTACAGTGTCATTTCATCTTAATGGTTTATGTGTAAAAGCAGAATTCCCCAAATTATTATATGTCCATAATCCCACTAATTATAATAAAACAATGGAAATTGTGGCATTTCTGCTTATTACTGACCTACCACTTTCAATTTGAATGCAAAGCTGATGATGACATACAAGTCTCTCTGCGCTTGATTTTAAAACAATGTAATATTTTGTATATACAGCCGCAGAAAAAATTAAGAGTTTTATTTTAAATCAGCATTTCTAGATGTATTGTGACCAAACAAGTCCGGTGTCTGTTGAATTTCAACAAAATCAAACCACAGGACTGACAAGACGCTTGAAAACTGTGTTTAAAATCGAGGTGATCACATATAATAAAAATAATTTTATTAATAATTAAATACTTATAGAAATATTTTTGTTGTCTTGCTTAATAGTAAATATTTATTATTTTGACCTGTTTTTCCTGTTTTCATTTCCTGCAAATGAATGCAAAAATATTTGTTTGTATTTTTGAGAAAGATTGATGGTAGTTCACACAACAAAACATTTTATTATTATTAATCTCTTCCAGTCAAGATTTAATTTTGTGAAAAAAATTAAACATTTATGAAGACATACATTACATTTATATAAATGTAAAAAATGGATAGCTCTACTCTGATTCGAGCAGGGTTGAGAAAGCGAGTTGGAGTAAAGTTTTGTTTAAGTGTGATTAGTTATCGCCAAGACAAAGTTGCTGAATTCAGCAGGTCCAGATGTTGCTAATGCTTTGTTCACATTAGGGATTGAAAGACGTTTTTTTTTCACTATTATGTGATAAACGTTGCGTCGATGTCGACTAGCCTCTAAAAATATAGCCTAGTATCCAAATATAAATAAACTGTTGTTCATCTATTGCACAAGAGCAACTCCAACTAAACTAAAACAAAACTATTTTGAAGCGCGAGGTCTGTGGTATAGCGACACTATGCAGTAATAGATACAGCAGGCTTCTGGATCTCTACAGAAGCCTAATGTTACTTCAGATCTGATGCATATACAGACCAAACTTACCTTGCATTAAAAACAAGTCAATTGAAATGGTCATGTGCACTAATAGAAGAAACAACAGAAAAATGTGTCGAGTAGCCTATGTTTGTCCTGGCCTATGACATGAGAATGACGTTAACCAGCTAACACATTACGTTCTGACAACGTCGCCAGTTCGTCTTCATTTGGTCACCGTGACATTACTTTGTGACCACGTTCTGAGGACGTCATGGCATCGTTCCGTTTCTTAGAATTTTTGCTTATGTTCCAGAAATGTTCTAGCCGCGTCCTCAAATAACGCCGTGAATTAATCCCATGGAGCACGTTGTAGTGACTTGATGTACTGGTCCTCAGATAACCGGGACAATTGTCATTTGATTAATGAGTCTGGTAAATTTTGCTTACGTACCAGAAACGTCCTAGCCACGTACTCAAATAATGTCTTGAATTAATCCCATGGAGAACGTTGTAGTGACGTGATGTACTGGCCTTAAGATAACCTGGACACTGGTCATGATTAATGAATGTGGTCATTTCTGTATATGTTATTGTATGGAGAATTTTTGATCAGAGTAACATCTGTTATGAAGTCTTTGATTATGTCATGTACTACTGTATAAATAAAATATCTGATTGTGATGTACAGTGCTATGTTGAGTTTTATAATCGTTATACTTTGCTTTATACATATTAATTACTCCAATTATGCATACAATTTAATCTTTAACGCACAGATTAAATCCAAATTTAATTTATTCCTCCCTGTTTGGGATGATAATTGTTTAAATAAAATAATAAAAAATATTGTAACAATTTGACTGTTTGGTCGTTAGGGCGTGCTCATCATGTACCAGAAAGGATATTTGGTACATCACTGCGAAGAATATGGTACGTTGCAGGTATGTCTTCAGGAGTTTATCACCATGTCCCAACAATGTCCAATGTTACGAATATGGGATTCACAAGTTACGTCGCTGGAACGTCATTATGGTACGTCGTGGCAACGAATATGGTCCCGTCCAGGTACGTCGTCACAACGTAACTGTGTTAGCGGGGAATATATTAACTAGACCTAATGCAGACGATTTATAATAGCGGACTTAAACGCAGCACCTCAGTGACACAGCTGCCAACATGACATGCATTAAATGGCGAAAAATGGCCTATAGTATTAAAATATCTGCATGTAGAGCACAGCGCAGTGAAATCTATGTATACGTTCGGCTTTACCTGGGAGCTTTAGTGGCTTCAGATCAAATCGTAAATGTTGCGGACGAAAACAGTGCACATTTGATAATGCGTGCGGAAGCAGGGCAAGATAACATATATTATTGCCTTGAGTGTGACAGAAGCCGCTGATGCGGGAGGTGGGAATGACAGCTCTTTTGGAACAGCCTTTTCATAAATTTACCGAGTCAAAATCCCATGACCCGGGACTAGCTTTCCTGTAGCTCAGTGGTACAGGAAGTATAAATGTTTAGGAAAATGCAAGTCGCTTTGGATAAAAGCGTCTGCCAAATACATAAATGTAGGCTAAATGTTGTTGACATTCGCGTCATAGCATTAATATCGACTAGTCGACTAGTTCGTTCAACCCCTAGTTCACACCAAACGCGATCACATTTCTCGCTCTTTATTACCAGCAGGAAAAGTTCGTTATTTTCGCTTTAGTTATGCAAATAATATTGCGCGACTGGGAGTGTCTTCATGTCAAGCAGTAGGTCCCAATGAGGTCTTCGCGGGAATTTCTCACTCGAGTTGAATTTTTTGTGTCATTGGCTTCAATTTGTCTTGAATTGAATATATTTGTTTTTTTAGCATTGAAAGATTGAAAAAATACTATTTTTGTATAAAGTAATTTTCACTACAGAATTTATTACTTAGGCCGTGTTGGGAAAAATATATATTTTGGTTGAGAAAGAAAAAACTCTTATTTAAATAAACAACAAGATGAATTTTCTTGTGATGCATGTTTATAAAAAGTGTTTCAAGATTTTCCAAAGCCCCCAGGGCTTAAAATCTAATATTTGCACACATCTGTACTGTACCTTTGAACTCATATTCTGTTCAACACTGGTGTGAACCGTCTTTATAGGGAAAGGGTTCTTGGGTCCAGTGCTTGCTGAAACTCTGAATATATATTGAATATTTGAATATTGTAGGCCCTCGTTTGCATCCAAATGAGTTCTGCTTGTCTGGGTGATGGACAATTTCAGCTTGACCCCTGTCTCTTTGTATGCAACCTGCAGTTTACTGTCAAAAGCCTTTCATTGTTTTCACCTCATTGTTGCGTATACACACTTCACAGTGTCATGAAAGTATTTCAAATATTGTATTGTATACTGGAAACACATTGTTGTCTGACTGGCGTTGACCTCTTTTTTTATTGTTAAAAACCTTTATTTCATGTGAAAAAACAACTTACGTTGTTAGATAAGATGTTTTTTTCTCAGAGTCATAAAATATTAATTTGTGTATGTGCTTTGTCTAAGTCTAAGACATTAATATTACAATTGCTCATATGTGGGGTGATGGACTTAACTCCTGCAACTTAAGCTACGGACAAAGTTTTTTTGAGGAAGCAGCCAACTGTTGACAGTTTACTTGTGGATATATATCTATTTAAACATTAATTTAGTGACACCCAAACAGATTCATAGCAGACATAATGCAGTCAGCGGTGTAATTTGGTCACATGCTATGACAGACTCCATATCCTGCTGGTGTGTGTGCATGCTTGCTCAACTGAAGACTTTCCAAATGATTTCCATGTGTATATGAAAGCAATTTGCTTCTCAAATGAGAAATATAAAGATACTAATATCATGCATTAAGTTATTTTGGACTCTCAGAGGGCCCCTAAAGAAGTAATTCCCCTCGAATGGAGAGGCCCAGGAACTAATAGAAATGCAATTTGGATTAAACGTCTGCATTAGTGTTTGATAAACAATTTACGTTTTTTGAGTCCTCAGTAGGAAATATTTAACTCTAGCTCTCATTTTTAATAAAGAGTCTAATGTTCATACTTAAGGACTTTGGTAATACTTCTAAAGTAACATTATAGACGGTTTGAAAGCAACAACATAAACAAACGTTATTAAGTATGCATGCTTTTGTGGCCCGAACGTAACTTCGGGTACACATTTGCAAAGAACAGAGTCCCTGTATATTATTTCTGAAAACAAGTAAAAGAAATGACATGTAAATTACATTAGCTAGTTAAAAGTATGTCTAGCCAGTATTATTTTGAGTCGCCAGTAGCACCTTTAATTGTACGACGTATGTTAATTGACTAAACTTAAATGCGACAAAGTCGCATGACCCATCCATCCATCTATCCATCCATCCATCCATTTACATTTACATTTACATTTAGTCATTTAGCAGACGCTTTTATCCAAAGCGACTTACAAGTGGGGTAGATAATGGAAGCAATTAGGACAGCATAAGTACAACAAAAGCATAAGTGCAATCAAAAAGAAGACTAGTCTTATATAGCCTAACACAGTATACGGAACCATTCATTCATACAATTTTTTTTTTTTTTTTTTATAGAGTAGAGTAGAGAAGAAAAGAGTAGAGAAGAAAAGCGTCATAACAGATCAGTCAGATGTTGGCGGAAGAGATGTGTTTTCAGGCGTTTCTTAAAGATGGATACAGAATCTGCAGATCTTGTAGCAGTGGGCAGATCATTCCACATAGGTGGAACAGATCCGGAGAAGGTGCGCGAGAGAGATTTTTTACCTTTATGTGATGGCATCACAAGACGTCGTTCGTTTGCAGAGCGTAGGGATCTGGCGGGTACATATGTCTGCATCCATCTTCTTTCGCTTCATCCTGGACCGGGTCGCGGGGGCAGCAGTCTAAGCAGGGATGCCCAGACTTCCCTCTCCCTTGACACTTCCTCCAGCTCTTCCGTGGGGACACCGAGGCGTTCCCAGGCCAGCCGGGGAGACATAGTCCCTACAGCGTGTCCTAGGTCTTCCCCGGGGTCTCCTCCCGGTGGGACATGCCCGGAACACCTTCCCGGGAAGGCGTCCAGGGGGCATCCGGCAAAGATGCCCGAGCCACCTCAGCTGGCCCCTCTCAATGTGGAGGAGCAGCGGCTCTGCTCTGAGCTCCTCCCGAGTAACCAAGCTTCTCACCCTATCTCTAAGGGATCGCCCAGCCACCCTGCGGAGAACGCTCATTTCGGCCGCCTGTATCCGGGATCTTGTCCTTTCGGTCATTACCCACACCTCATGACCATAGGTGAGAGAAGGAACGTAGATTGACCGCCTCCTTCTTCACCACGGCAGACCGGTACAGTGACCGTATTACTGCAGAAGCTGCACCGATCCGTCTGTCAATCTCCGGTTCCATCCTTTCCTCACTCGTGAACGAGACCCCCAGATACTTGAACTCCTCCACTTGAGGCAGGAACTCTCCACCAACCTGAAGTGGGCAAGCCACCCTTTTCCGACTGAGAACCATGGCCTCCAATTTGGAGGTGCTGATTCTCATCCCAGCCGCTTCACACTCAGCTGCAAACCGTCCCAGTGCATGCTGAAGGTCCTGGTCTGATGGGGCCAGCACGACATCATCCGCAAAGAGCAGAGATGAAATCGTGTGGTCCCCAAACCCGACACCCTCCAGCCCCTGGCTGCGCCTAGAAATTCTTTCCAAAAAACCAGAACCAGCGACAAAGGGCAGCCCTGCCGGAGTCCAACATGCACCTAGAACAAGTCTGACTTACTGCCGGCAATGCGAACCAAGCTCCTGCTCCGGTTGTACAGGGACCGGATAGCCCTTGGCAAAGGGTCCCGAATCCCATACTCCCAGAGCACCCTCCACAAGATGCTGCGAGGGACACAGTCAAATCTCAGGCTCTTTAGTGCCACAATCGACAGAATACAGTCTCCAATTTGATATTTTGACACAAGCCTGCTGCCATTGCCAAACAAAAACATTGACAACAGCTGTAGTTGAATACAATAAAACAAGCGAACTGAACAGAAACGATCATCAAAAATGCTTAAGTTTCCCCTTCATAACACTTAAGATAAAATAAACTACTGTTTTTTGATGGTGTGGCTTATGATTTGGGGGTATGTGTCTAAAATATCTCTCGTATGCCTATATCAGACACTGGGGAACAAGGGTATATTTCACATAGCGTTGACGTTTGAACGCATAGGGTATGCTAGCTAACTTATTTAATTAAAGGCTACAACTAGCAGTTAACTATTGGCCAAACACTAAACAAAGGAAATTGTTAGTCATCTCTTTCTTTAGTTGTCACAGCTGCATTAGTATAAAGGGAGAGGGAACAGTGAGAAGGCTCATGTTCTGTGTCAGGTTTCTGTTCAAGTAAATGCATTTGCTAAGGTTTCCCACTGTTAGATTTGCCATCTATAGATGTAAACGCTCTCAGTATATATTTATATATATATTTATATATGGATAGATAAATAGAAAGAGACCCATGAATCCTATTTTAAGGACGTATACAGAATCTTATGTAAAACAAGGTATCAGTAAAATAATATTATTATTATTTAATGAAAAGATAGTTGACCAGAACATAGGGACAGACCCAAAATGTATTTTTTAATTACTAAAATTACAAATAATACAGAAAATAGATGTTTTATGCAACTGTTTAGATAAATTAGTAGAGTAAACACTCAAAAAATATAAAAATTAGACGTAATTATTTCATGATAATTGAAGCTGAATGTATGATTCAGAAGGCATAGATAAACAGTCAAAAATAGGTATAGAGGGAGTCTTTAATTTTATATTTTCAAGACAAAATGTTCCTAAATACACATATTACGATTATTTTTAGTGATAGCTTGATATAATTTGTGTAATTATTCAAAACTGTTTCAATATATATATATATTTTTAAAAATAATAAAAGGTTTATCTAGGAGACGCAAAATGCACCCCCAATTCTAGAATAGTGTTCAGTAAAGCCACGAAAAAATGTTGAAACATGGCCTCTTTAAAGATTTTGTGCGTTTCTGCATCCCTGCAGGGTCTTCAGCGATATACTGCTAGCGTGATGCATGCAACTACAGGAACTAACGTGTTATTATGACAGCCTTTCAGGTGTGATTGGAAAAGCAAGTGCTAGTGTCTAAAATGCACCGAACATTTTGAGCGAAGCTTTAGCGAAAACTGCTCTTGATGTGCCAGGTTCATGCAACGATCATCTCACTGCGTATTTAACATCACGATTTAAAAAAGTTGGGTAGTAACTCAGAGACTCAACCAGCTGTCAGAAACTCGCTCGCTCTCGCGCTCCTTACGACTGTCAAGGTGCGTGGAAATCACAGCCTTGTGTATTCTCTTTGATATGTCACAGATGTGTGCAGAGCTGTTGACACAAGATCCTCTTGTTATTTTACATTCAACATCTTCCCCACATGTTTATCTCTTTCCTGTTCTCATTTGAGCAATTCAGTTGACTATTGAATCTTAAAGCGTACAAAGAGGCTTTAGAAGTGTAATGCTGTATGATAATCGGTGATGGTCATTATGACAATGTTGTCATTGCTGCTCCCCTGAAGCTCTGTGTGCTGTTTTTCCATGATGCTGATCAAAAGCAGTCAAGTGCGGCTTTAGTTCGCTTCTCACCAGTACACAAATACTTGCGTAAAGTTAATTAGGCCTCAGACTGAGTTTTAGAGGCTCTTTTGACAGGTCTGTTTAAGAAAAGGACAAAAGAAATGTGTGATAGCAATTTTTTTGTTAATGTTACATGTAATTTATCTCAAAACCACATAAGCTGCTTTGGATGAACCAATATGGTACAATACTGAAACTTCTTGTAGAAGACGAAAAGTTTGCAGTCAAACATTAGTATGTTTTAAAGTCAACATTGTAAGCTTAAATCAAAATGCAAAATTTTGTCATGAAACGACATGAGAGACATGGCGTGGGAACCCAATTGCAGGCAGACACAGACGGTAGATGTAACAAAGACTTTTGTTTAACATATACCACTAACAAAACAGGCAAAACAAAAACCCACAAGGGGGAAAACAGGACAGGAATATATATATAAACTTTAACAACAAAGGACACTGACTGATTAAACTACGAAAACAAAAACTTGACTAACAACACACTTACACTGACTAAACTAGACTTACTTTGAAGAACAGGTACAGGTACAACGACAGCTACAGGTACAATGACCAACGGGTACAGATACATGAACATGTGCAATGCACGAGCACAGGACAAAGAACACAAGGGTGTTTTAAAGGGAACAAACACAGGATCATAACGAGGGACAGGTGCTGGGGATTAGTACTATGGGGAGGCTGCCCAGCAACCGGCACCAAGGCCGGTCCAGCAACCGGCACCAAGCCCGGTCCAGCAACCGGCACCAAGCCCGGTCCAGCAACCAGCACCCCCAGGATCGCTCCGGTTGATCACGTACCTGACCATGTCCGCAAACCCCAGGGGCGCCAGCAGCCTCTTCTCCGACGGTGTGAGGCGCCGAGTGAGGCAGCAGTTGAAGATCGTCTTCAACTCCGCCTCACCAAACTCGGTCACCTCCGCCACCGCCGAGAATGCCCTGGCGAACTCCTGGTCACCGTAAGTCCCCTGGCGGAATCCAAGCAGCAAGTGGGCCTGGCGAGACCACAAGGACGACGTCGTACCGTCCATGCTGCCTACTGGGTTCGTTTCTGGCTCGTGCATTCTGTCATGAAACGACATGATAGACATGGCGTGGGAACCCAATTGCAGGCAGACACAGACGGTAGATGTAACAAAGACTTTTGTTTAACATATACCACTAACAAAACAGGCAAAACAAAAACCCACGAGGGGGAAAACAAGACAGGAATATATATATAAACTTTAACAACAAAGGACACTGACTGATTAAACTACGAAAACAAACACTTGACTAACAACACACTTACACTGACTAAACTAGACTTACTTTGAAGAACAGGTACAGGTACAACGACAGCTACAGGTACAATGACCAACGGGTACAGATACATGAACATGTGCAATGCACGAGCGTAGGACAAAGAACACAAGGGTGTTTTAAAGAGAACAAACACAGGATCATAACGAGCAACAGGTGATGGGGATTAGCACTAAGGAGAGGCTGACGAGGAACGAGATGTAGGGAACAATGACGAGACACGAGAAAGAATCATTCAATCTCACATAAAACCATTAGGCAATGCCATGGCTCCACTCGAGACAGGAATAAAACATGACATGATAGTGGAACCATGACAAATTTAGCTTTGCCTCCACAGACTTTTCTTTTTTGGTATCACCTAGGCTATGAGGGCTTTTGGATACGCACTATAGTCATTTATTATTTTTCAAAGAGGTCTGTCTCCAATTTTGAAATAAAAGCAAAGTTTGAATTCCACAAAGAACCCTTCAATCAAAGGTTCTTTAAAGAGCCATTTCTTTCTTACCCTTTATAATCTGAAGACCCATTTGTTAAACAGAAAGGTTCTGCGGATGTTAAAGGTTCTTTATGGAACCATTTAAACAAAAAAGGTTATTATAAGGCATCGTGAAGCACCTTTAGTGTGATTACAAATGGTTTTCCCTCAATGACAAATAGATCTGGGGAAGAAAAGAAGTACTTCCCCTGCAATATATTTTGTCTGCATGTTCTGTATCATTATAGTTTATTTACATTGTGGTAGAGAGAATTTGGGAGGACAACATGTCACGAAACTGATGTTATAGAAAAAAATTGTATCGGTATTAAGGGTTAATTTTAATACAATATCATTTTTGTCAGGGGAAATATAGACCTGATGTGTTTTTGTTCCTGCATAGTCCTTTCATAGTTCAATTCCGATTATCAATCAAGACAAGAGCTTCAAGCCTTTTATAGTGTGAATCGGTGTCTTAATTGTGTAAAGATGCTGCCTTGCTGTTTCTCCAGCGCACTAAACAGATTGGTGCTCTTTCATTGAGAGTCTTGAGTGAGCGCTCTGTTTTTATAAACGCTCTGTGTGATGAGAGTCTCTCTGTAATGAGGTCTCATGGGTAATAAGAGTCTTTATGAGATATTAAACTGTTTCTTCTGTCTTTTTGTTGAGCATAAATTCCATGCAACAAGTAAAGCAAGTCTTTTCATTGTCTTCTATGGCAAGAACGGATGTAACTTAACTCTTCCTGTAAAAGAGTTGTTTTATATGTTAAATATTTTGCATAAGGGAATTAAAAAGGGTGTCATAGTTATCTGATGAATATATTCATTAAAGTGCAAGGAAGAAATATGCAGGAATATTCTTCAAAGATCACATGAAATTATTTGATGGGCACGGTTTTCTTTTCTTACACATTTTCTATTGAAACCGAATGTAGGGGAAATATAAATATCAAGAAGGTCTTCGTTTATTAAATTGCCAGGCGCAGCCCAGAAAAAATGTCACAATTAAATTTTGTTTAACCTATTTATTGAACTGAATTTGAAAGATTATACTCATTTGAATGTATTGGATATTGAAATATGCATTGATTCTTGTTATTTGATTTTGATATTTTCACTGTTTGTTTTAGATCTCACATGAGGCAGAGGACACCCTGTTATCCGTGAAGCATCACGACATGGTGCCCTATGATGTTGGTCCAAGCGATGGCACAGAGCTCAACAGCAGTGATCTGCAGTCTCTGAAGAGTGACACTGTGTCTCTGCTCTCAGCCAAAGTAAGTTCTTTAAACATGCAAACACACACACATGCATAGACGCAATCACACAATTGTTTAATTATTAAAGAGTACATAACAAAAAATCATGAAAATTATATTTCATGCATTGGGTTATGTTGTCGTGTTTGAAAGTAAGCAGTCTGTCAAGTTGTAAATCTGAAGGTGAATGGATAACAAAGTTATTGGCTTTGAAATGAAGGGAGTCGACTCTGAATCACCCAAACGAGTCGTCCCTAGTCCGATTTGCGAACCGCCTCGGATTTACGTCACTACATATAGTCCCCGCCTATGTTTTGCTAGGACTCCCCCTTCACTTTTCCCTCCCAAACACTGTAGCTTGTGAGCCTCATTCGTGGTAGACCAATAAAAGCAGACTAGACCATCTGACCAATCACATCAGACTAGGCAGGCTGAAAGGACGGGATAAGACAGAAGTATTCGCGGAACGAATCATTTGAGAGTCAGTCAAGAAGTTAGGTGGGAAAAACTGCCCATTATTAAGAAATAGTAGTGTTTTTACACCTTCTATGTACTTAAACTTGTTGTTGGACACGCCATAAACCAAAGTACGACCTGAAAAAATCTAAGCTATGTACTCTTTAAATGATTGTCTGATCATCAAAGAATAATGATTTTGGTGGTGTGAATCAAGAATCATTACTGAATTTACAGTGCAACCCTGTAAGTATATTACAAAAGTAATCCACCTGCCTCCTGTGGGTTAATAAACAGGCATTACCACGCAAATGTCAACCTTACGATGAAAAATATTGTATTTACCAGGCTTTCACCATTATTTGGTGATTTTAAAGCATTGTTTGCATTTTTCAAACATAGTTTTCCATAGTCAGGTATGGAAATTGTAACATCGGTATCAGAATTGTCCCATCCATAGCATTCCATATACCTCACCTAGCAACATGTTTGAAGTCCTGTTTGGTTATATAAGTCAAAGGAGCCAACCCTCATGTCTCTACGATGTTATGATGCTGAGATATATGTCTTGCTAAACGGTTGCAGGGGAAAATCATATGGTTGCTAAGGTGTTGCTTTGCAGCTGCCAATACTGACATTTCAAAGGCTGCTTGCTAATTTGAATTATATAAACTACCCCCATGCCTCTATGACATGTGGATTTGAATATATACCTGTTTGAGTTGTTTCAATAATGGTTGGTAGGGCATGCCTAGGAAGTAGTGAAGGTTATTTGTGATTGGCTGTTTTTTGCCCCGTGACCAAAAAGCCCAAATTTCTGTGACACTTCTATTCAAATATTTCCCTTTGAAGATCTATGGAACTTGTTGCTAGGGTCCTCTAAATAAAGTTTGACAGCTTCTTGAGGATCCTGGGAGACTGGTTGCTTGCCTGAGTAAAATAAACCATCTACTTGTTGCTAGGATATAGCTGCATAGATATCTATCTGGGCCTTTTATAGTAGAAGTCTATAGGATCACTTGCTAGGGTGCTCTTAATGGTTAGTAGGGCATTGCTTGGTAGTCTCCTGGATGAACATCATAGACCTGATCGCTTCAACATCATTGCACACCTCTTCTCAATAGCACCTCAATTGACACCTCATTTGTGGGTGTACGACAAATGGCGCGGGACAAGTTTTGTCTAGATAAAAAAAAGAATAATAATAAGAAAATGAGCATGATGAAGCACTACTAAAGAGCTTATAAATTGTGAGTTAAGATGTCGAGGGTAATTTTAATGAAATATCTCATAATTTCACTTAAACCCACGCATAAAAATACTGAATGTAACTTGCAGTTTTATGCTTCAAACAGTGATGGCCTACAACAAATTGTTCCACACAACAAAATTCAAGAAATCGTTTATTTTACACAATTATTATACAATAACCTAATAATATTAATTAATATTAACGTAGATTTAATAAAATATAAATAGTTATATTAGACAACAACCAAAGACAAACCGGAAGTTAACTGGGGGTCAGGCGGGCGCGTCCGTATAAGCGGTCTATAGAGGTAAACGTTAAACGCAGCTTTAAACTACCATAAATGGACGTGTTTATCACGTGCAGCACCTTTAAATATACATTTGATAGACAGAATTGTTTAAAGGCAAAAATACAGTCAAAATTACGTTTTAAATTCATGAGAAGACATTACTTGACCATTGCACTTTTTTTTAGCTTTTCCTTTCTGATAGGAAAAATATGGGATTGCAATGATATCCCAACTACCATCCTCCTGAAAGGCAATATTATGACTGCTGTCCAGGTAATCTAAGCTGAAACAAAATATATTTTTGTACTTAATCCGGTGATTTCACGCTTATCGAACCCTGACTCCTCTGATGCTCTTGGTACAAAGAAGTTATAATGTTTTATTATCCAAGGTCTATGACTCCAAAAAGCTGTTGAAGCTCTTACAATCAGAAAAACCTTACAGGAGCGGTCAAGTCATTTTCTCTTAACTAAAACACTGGTGTTTCTCCACGGTGCTGTCGGGACAAATAATATGTTAGCGATAAAGCTCTACCAAATGGGAAATTGTCCCTTCCTAAATGACAAGGCAAAAAGCCGCTGTTCCTCGCGTCTTCAAACAAGTACAGCGAGTCATTTTCTGGTAATTTCACTGACCTTGTGTGCCGTCCTGTCATTTTGACAGTCCCAGGGAGCATTGTGGGGCAGAAAAGCTCTCTCCCACAGGCATGCTGGATGTAAGGGATGTAAATGGGTTTTTCATTTTTTAAATGTCTGTCTGATAATGGGAGTCGGTGGCATGTCAGATCACACACATATGAGCCTCTATTTCAGATAAGGCCATTTGAACAGAGACGCTCTGTGTGTGTGTATGTGTGTGTGTGTTATCTTCATTCCTCTCTTACCTCAATTTCTATTCTGTTCCTTAAAGACTCATTTGAATTTCCTCATCAGAAAAGCCCTTCGCTTGAACCTCAATTAATATGTTAATGTTGGCATGCAAGCTTTTTAATTAGTATAAGATGAATCACATTGCATATTTGGATACCTGATTATTTTTCGGGCATTGTTTTGTTGTTATGTGATGTTGCTCTGATGGTGATGTTCTGAATATTGATGCCTCGTGAATTAAATCATTTATTTGACTTTTTATTAAAACAGCATAGCTTCTCCTAAGTAATAAACTTTCTTCATAAATCAGTCTGCAAATTCATAAATCTGAGTTGAAATGAAGGGCTGTTGTATATTTGTGATAGTTAGACAATCAGATATTGCCATGATGGAATATCATCTAATATTTTGCCATACTGACATTATTACTCTGAAATTCAGCTTGCTCGACTCAGAGATTAGTTAACCACAAATTAAAATTCTTTCATCGTTTCATCCTCATGTCATTTCATACCTGCCTGATTTCTTTCTTCAGCAAAGCACAAAAGAAGAGTTTTTGAAGAACTTTAAAAACTAAAGGACGGTGGATCCCATTGTGAACCAATCATTTCTGAAAATATATTTCGTTTCTAAGAATATGTTTTAAACAACATCGTTGTCGACAAAGTATTCATGCTTGTCACGCAAGCATTAAATTGCTGAAGGAAAATATGCACAAAGTATTTTAAAAGGCGGCATCTGCGCATATTTTGGGCTTTATGAACAAGCTGACCTGTCAAACATAAATCAAATATGTGGGGAATACCAATAACTTTAGAAACCATGTTTGCCATTGCTTTAACACCATTTCTACAATGGATGCGAATGACGGGATGCATCAAAACTTAATACAACTTATTGTTTTCAATGATTCTGTCCACACTTGGTCCGGTGCTTCGCGAAAAATCCCAGATAGATGCCTCGTTCTTAAAAGGTTCTATCTGTGTAGACTTGTTGTAAGCCTGGTAATATAAAAGCAGACCCAGCTCAGCCAAAACTAGTTTAATTCAAGTTTATCTATACAAAAAAGGTTCAGTGCCATAGAATAACTTTTTGGTTCAATAAAGAACCTTTACCATCTGAATTACCATAATTAAAAATTAAGAAAGCTCTTATAAGAACCCTTTACTGAATGGTTCTTCGGTGAACCAAAAATGCTTTGTATATTGCATCGCTGTAAAGAACTGTAACGTGTTCGTGACAAGAACCTTTTTAGCAGTGTGTGTAGTGCTTACTGTATATAAAATGTTCAAAAATCACAAAACATCAAACAAAAGAGGAAAAGTTTTCCTGAAACTGCATGATATTGTCACTGTGCCATGGTTGAACTGGATGAACAAGTTGGTTGTGCCAGCTGGTCGTTGTGGTATTTGTGCCGCCCCTCTTAAACTTTAACTAGACGTCTGTATAAAAAGTGAGATTGATAACAAAAATATGTACAACAAATTTGAAATCAATTTGAAAAATTGCAGTGTGCTGAACGCGGAGCGTGGAATGAAACTGTGGTGCTTTTGGGTGGACATACATCCTTAGGCATATTACTTGAAGACAGGATTGTTTATTATATTATCATTTATTGTTATTATTGGCTTCGCATTGTGTCTAAGCACACCTTCTGTCATGATAAAATCAATGTAACACGAAGGACCGAGTGATTTATTGCTTTATTAGGAAACACACAAGCACCCACCCACCCACTGATGTGTGTCAGCCCCTTTTGCCTATTCTCTTTCTTTTAATTTTTCACTCTCCCCGATCCCTCTGCCTCTTTTATCCACTGCATCTCTTTCTCTGTAATCTGTTGAGGTACATTTACTTTGCCGACAGAGTTATTGAATCATAACTGTGATTTTAACAGAGTAATTAAAGTTAAATGTGGCCCTGATGAGCTGCTCCTTCAGGAAATGTTGTGTTATTAAATTATTTATGACTAGAGGCTTTCTGTACCATATGTAAATCATTTAGATATGCAAATGGCCCACTAAATCTCATAGATTATGAATAAAAATGTACTATTCCCATGTTTAACTGCAGGCTTTTAATCATAGAATTATTTTGCTTTTTGTTCATGCCTAAAGTCATGTTCATCAACCGTTTGAAAAACCAACGATTTTATGGTGTTTCAAACGTTAGATGAACTATGGCATAGATAAACATTGTATGTTAAGAGACAAAATAAGTACCTGATTAATACCTTTCAATTACTCACCTTTTGGGCAGTACATTTATTTCTAAGGCCCTCTAATACCATTATACATTTAAAGGTCCAGTGTTTAATTTTTGTGATGATCTATTGATCGAAATGCAATATAATTTACAAAGCTATGCCTTCAGAGGTGTATAAAGAGCTTACAAAGCGTTATGTGTTTATTACCTTAGAATGAGCTATGTCTATCTACAAACACAGCGGGTCCCCTTGCATGTAATTTGCCATGTTCTGAAAGCCATCGCAATGTTTCGAACTGGAGGGGTGGAGTGAGCGGTTGGTTGCAATTTGCAACCTTGCCGCTAGATTTCACTGACTTGTCCTTAAAATACGGCAAAAAACCCTGTCTGTGGTGGCCATCCAAATGTTTGTGTAAAGTATTGCTCGGGTGCTTAGAACCTCTTTCTAAACCACTACATTTTATACAGGAGACTTGCGTGAATTAAATCTATACATTTATCAGCATGTCTGTTTCCTGGGATCAAACTCATGACCTGCTTGCATTGCCACCACAACACTACCAACTGAGTTACATAAACACATGTATAGGGATATCTTTGATAACCTATGAAAACGAATGAGAAGAAGTGATAGGAACTGTGAGTAAACTAGGTCTTTAGAAAAGGCAAGCGAACCTCCAAACATATTTAAAGGGATAGTTCACCCCAAAATTTTAATTCTGTCATCGTTTGCTCACCCTCAGATTGTGGAAGATATTCGAAAGATGGCCAGTAATCAGACAGATCTCATTGACTCCCACAGTAGGGAATATTAAATGGGAGTCAATGGGGAATGATATCTTTTGGATTACTGACATTCTTCCAGATATCTTCCTTTGTGTTAAACAGAACAAAGAAATGAATCCAAGTTTGAAACAATCTTAGGGTGAGTATATGATGACAAAATATTCATTTTTGGGTGAACCATCCCTTTAAGAAACTTTTACTTCACTCTATCATTCAGAACAACTATTTAAATCTAATTCTTTCCCTTGAGGCCTGAGGTTTATTACTGCAACAGTAAAACAAGGTGTACAGGGATAGCTATTTTTATATGAATTAAGCCACAGTCTCAGTGCACCTCCTACAGGTGGTCTCGGGTTTCATTACGCAGTTCACTCCCTGAATCAAATAACAGATTTGACCAAAATTTCACGTAACCCAAGCTCTGTTTCAGACTGATCTGCAAGTGCAGAGATATAATGTGACAGCTGTGCCTCACAAGTGTGTGGTAAGTTTTGATTGAAAACCGCAGAACAAAAGATAAAAGAACAAACAAACTATAGCTTTCACTTTTGCATTTTTCTTAGGGCTCTCGGTACGGCTGCCTTAAGATGCAAAAAGTTCTACCCGTCAGAGCACCACAATATACTACTACATGGCAGGAGAGAGACTATGCTCGTATAAAAGCCACAAGTCAGTGTTATTGCAAAAATATCTATATCTCTAGTGAGGAACTACATTACCCATAATCCTGAGAGGGATCCACCAATCACAGAAGACTCTATTACAATAAAAGGCTTAATATGGCAAAACAGCTTATCAGTGACTGGCCACACATGAAGGATTGCAAATGATTTTTATATTGTACTCTATCTGGTTGTTGTGTTGCATGGCTTAAAGCTAAATCTTGATTTATAATGTTACCATGTCTATTATAATAATTCAAGTTGTGTTTTTTATGTGTTGTATAGAGTGATGAACAAGAAGGACCTGAGGAAGACACTCGGAGCGTCACAGCATCTTCTGTTATGGTATGTACGTTTTCATCTTTACTTCAACTTTCTACTTTTATCAATACAATACGTGTGCAATACTGCTAATATTAGCATGATTATCAGACGGTTACAGTGAAGTGACCACATTCACAATAGCATGGCATTAAGCTCCATGTTGTTTTATCAAAGTCGGCATGAATTAGAAGTTGCAGTGGTGTTTTCTTCTGAAGTGGTTACATTACAACACTCTGTATCGCTCAGTTTAGCTGGCAGTACAACCTCCCCACACAGTGTCAGGTAAAGAGGAGTGTGTTCTATTTTAGGCATTTTAGCACATTTGCAAACCAGAGTACATAAACAGTCTGCTCCCTGAACAGCAGGCAGGCGCTTGAAGGACAGCCCCCTGGGTGAACGCTTGCGTTTTTTAATTATCGTGGAGGTGACACCTCTTCCCAAGCATCTCTCACCTGCACTGTAAACAGGGCTGTGAACTTTGCCGTCAACAGCCCGACCCTGAGTGTCATTGATGAAAGGAAAAGCTCATTAATACACACCAAAAGACACAACACAACCAGCTGAGGAACCGACAAACTGGCCTCATCTCTTAGCTGCTAAGCTTGTACGACGCTAATATCGATGAAGACATATGCTTAAACCCCAATTATTTTTCTTGTAATATTGACTTTGGTTTGGAATTAACATAATTTATGAGTGCCTTTCATTACATACACTTAAAGTTGAGAAGAAAAAACAATAATATTATTGTTATTTGTATAAATCTTGATTTTAAACATATTAGACAATTTAATAGTTATGGTGCTTATTAAGAGATTGAAAGTTTTTTCTTGACATACAGTGAGATAATTATTATTGTCCTTAAATTTTTTTTAATTTACCGTTTACTGTCAAGCATCGTCTTTAGATGACCAGTACATTACGTAGGGGTGTATAAGAATTGGCGAACCATTTATTGAACTGGTTTGTTGAAATGAACTGCCTGAAAGAACCAAAGGATTTAGGAATATGTAAGAGTCATTTGTCTCAATATGGATGCCTCTGAACTTCCTGTGTCAAGATGGCCACCCTGGACTACCCTGTGCACTTGTCTCGAGCTACTCCCTCATGTTTGCTCTGGCCTTGGTCTCCACCGGCCCTGCCCTGGTCTTCGACTCTGCCACCCTGGTGCTTGGCTGCTCGGCCGGTTCTGTCTTGATACTCGCCTGCTCTGCCCAGGTGCTCTCCCTCTCTGTCTGCTTCAATGTGGTAGTGTTCAGCTCCTCTTCCACTGCTGTGGTTGTCTCCGACTCCGGTCGCTCTGCCGTAGTTGGAAACTTAAGGCAGCCGTACCGAGAGCCTTAAGAAAAAGGCAAAAGTGAAAGCTATAGTTCTTTCGTTCTTTTATCTTTTGTTCTGCGGTGGTCTCACAACGTGGCGGTGTCCATCTTCCTTCCCTGCTGGCATCGACCAGTCTTCTCCACCTTGGTTGTCAGTCAAGTTGCTGTTTCATGGACTGGAATGTCCAGCCCTTGCCTTGAACCCAATTCTAGGTTAATAGTTTTTTTTCTATATTAAGGCTTCCATTACAAACACAAGAGAACCAAACACTCTACAATGTGCAATGATTTATGTTTATGAATTTTGAGGTCACATTTTAAACTACATCATAAATTTCCTGCTGAGAGGATTCTTTCAAAACGGACGTCAGAAAAAGGGCAGGATCGTAAACCACCAGAGACATTAATTTCAGAATAAACGAGGGGAGTTTGTCTCTTGTAAACTTTCGTTTTAACTTTGCTGTAAACTTTATGGGTTGGGTACCAACTGGCCTGCCAATTACGGCTTCTTTCTCTTGTTAATTTTATGTTGGGGTGATAAATTCTCAGCAGGGCTTGAGTCCTGCCCTCAACCTTACCTACTTCATTCATAAAGAAAACAAACAAAACATTTTTACCATCATGCTTTGCATGGTATCACAGGGAGTGGAAATGTAGAAATAAAGTGCTTTTTTAAGCAAGACAAGTAAAGATGTTTAATGTTCTTTAATGTTGGTGGCATTGTGGTTATGAGTTTTTTTTTTAGGTTGTGGACACAATCATGCATCGAAAGGTGTCTTGGCTATTTATATATATATTTTGGATAGGGGGGGTTTCAACCTTTTTATTTTGAGAGGACAGTGGAGATAGAAAGTAAGCGGAGGATAGAGGGCAGCAGGACCGAGAAAGGTCCACGAGTCGGGACCCGAACTCGGGTCATCCAGAACACGGCTGTGCTATATGTGTCTTGGGTTTTTAAAACTTAAAAAACACAATTGAACCTATTGTTTCACTAAACAATTATTCTTGTGAAGTGCTGAAATTAGTACATGCTAAGGATATCTAATGAATCCTTTGAAATTTATTAAAGGGGTCACACACCGGACGTGGAAGCGCTGAGCATTTGTTCATCAAAATAACATTTTGTTCCCTCTGCATACAACTTTGAAGGCTGTTCTGAGTCCTGCAGCGACACACCTTGCCACTCGCATAATTTAGCACTAAATTGTGTTATTTGACTGAAATCATCTGAAATGTACAAACTGACTTCACCATAAGATCCATTTATCTATTTGGGAATAACGTTAAAACTCTCGATTCTACCACATTAACAACAGAGTTGTCCTAGACGCGACCCTGCCCTGCTAAACGCTTCCGCATCCTTTGTGTAACCCTCTTTATGTATTTTCTCTGTAAAGCATTTCAAACACTGATATTTTTTTTTTATAAAAATTATTTTGAATTTGAAATTAAAACAGTAATGACTTCACAGACTCCATTTCTGATGTGAAGTTATTGTTTTCAAGATCCGTAGCCTGTCAACTGTGACCTGTTCCGTGTATGGGACACCTAAGTTTGCGTCAATATTTGGCATGTCATTTCCGTTCGAATCAAGACAAACTATCATTGGAAAGCTCTAAGACTCTAGAAGACAGATTTCTTTGGTAGGAGGGTAATTGATTCTTTTTTACAAAGAGTGTGCTCATATTTTTTGTTATCCTTTTGCGACCCATATTTTTTTATGTATTTTTTGATCAAAGAAAAACATAATCTTATATTTTTATATTTTACAATAAACCTAATCTGTTAACTGTCAGAGCCCTTTTTGAGCCTACACATGAAAACGTGTGTTGGAACTAAAATGGCGATAACTCATGAATTCTTTGGAATACAGACTTGAAAAATGAAAAGTAGCTGATTATTGAAACAAAACAAAATAACACACACACACACACAAATTAAGTTATGTAGTTAGAACAATGTTAGAATGTAGGCATTAGTTTTGTTAAACTATGGTAACTAAGAGAACAATGAAAAAAGTATAGATTTATTTTGGAAGAGAGTGGGTGATTCAGAGCAGGTCATGTTTTAAATAAAGCACTGTTGGAAAGAAATAGGAAGAGGAAATATTTTCACTTTGAAAAATTGACACAATAGCGTTAACCAGTTTGTTTTTGCGGCAGGAACAAACCAATTTTTCCCACTTACCTACATTTTGTGATCCCAAAAGTGTGTTAGGATGCAGTACCGGACTCTAAATATAGAGCTTGTGCTGTAAACCGTATTTATCTTTGCTGTAAATCCTCTGTAATTTAATAGATGTCTCACAGCACTCGCTCTACCCGTGAGTTACAGTATGTTCTCACACCATCCCCAGTGTCCAAACAAAGGGCACAAAACTTGCTGATGTGGTTTTGCTTTCCCAGCGAGTGGGATGCTGACCTCTGTCTCATTCTCTCTATGTGCCAATGCAAACAGAGCGAGCATCCCAGTTCAGCCGTTTCCACGTTAACATTCACTGTCTGAACCGACACCTTCAGCAAAACCATACTGAGATGAGTTCACTACGCTGTGGGGTTCTGAGGACCGATGAGGCTTCTATCATGTTCAAAGATAGACTTAACAATAATTCAGCATGTTTCTGTTGGTAGCTAATGTTGGAACACAGGTAAAAATAAAAGGTGCTAAATGATGCCAAAGAAAAAACATTTTTTGATGAATACAAGAAAAGCTTCAGCGTAATTGAAAGTCTTCATCCAAGGGCCGGCCCAGCCTCTGGTGGTGCCCTTGGCAATATTTTAGATTGTGCCCCTCAAATACAAAATAAATAAATGAATAAGTAAAAATATCTGTGTAAATATTTATTTTAATATGACATGAATTGTAATCAACATAAATATGGAGTACATGAATAAAAACAAAAAAATGTTTCTTTCTCAAGCTTCGCATTGTATAAAAAACAGTTGTTTGTTTTGAATTAATTGTTAAAACGGACAAATATTTGAAGAGTTTGGTTCCAAAATGAGATTACCCCGTTCATTTTTTTTTTAATCATTTTTTTTTATTATCTTATCATGTTTTTATTGTTATTTATTGGTTTAGTTAGCTGTTTTTTTTTTATTTTTTGTCTTAAATCAAAACAAACCAACTGAAGTTTGATTGATATAATTGTTATACACAATAAAAAACATTGATTTTTTTTTAAAAACTCAGTTATTTAATTTTGTAACTAAAAGTCAAAGTCCATTTACAGAAGTCTTGCCACTCGACAGCCATGTTTGCAAGTCCGCAGTCCTATCTTCTTTCATGGGTAAGACAGGTATTTCTCAAATCAGTGGCAGAAATCACAATTAAACAGCATAATTCCGATCAATAATTAAACGTGACATGAAATTTTTAGAGGACGCCTGATTTACTGCACCTGCACACATGCTGGCAAGAGGAGAGTCCCAGAGAATCGTCAGTCTTTACCGATTGACGATTCGCTCATTTAACTGGAAGGCGGGACTTCCTTCACTATTCAGCGTTGCATTCCTCGCCATTCATTGTAACGGCAGTGGCGCATCTTGTAAATGTTAATATCTTTAGTTACATCCCATTGTTTCACTTATCTTCCTCTGCAAAAAAAACGCTTGTCAGTGTAAGGTGGTTAGCTCACTGAATACAGAAAGTTTTGGAGTGAAACTTGTTTAAAAAAGGTGGTAATATTGCTTAAAAGTCCCTGCAGCTCAATTGATTGAGCGTTGCTTTAGAAGCAAAAATGTTTACGGTTTAATCCCCAGAGAAAACATACTGTCAAAATATACCTTGAATGTTAGTTGCCTTGAATAATAGCTTACTAAATGCTAAAATTCTATATATTTTACTGTTGCATGTAAGATGCATGCACAAACACTCAATAATTGACATTGAATTGAAGTGTTCTATCTGTGTTAATTGTTTCTTATAAAAGTCTTCTCATACTTTTCTAACATGGCTTCTGAGAGACCCGAGACACACAAACTTGGGCAAGTTGCTGAGGTTCACAACTTACAAAAACACCTGGAGCGGGAAAATGTGGAGCTGTGACATCTGATCTTTCTGAACGAGGGAGTTCAGATGCTTTCATGTGTCCGTAAGGGCCGAGGCAAAACTAAGAGATATCTCACAACATCCATCACCACAGCAGTTTGTCTTCATCAATCATCTTGCTGTTTGTTGACCATAGCAACAGGATGTCACAGTTATTTTTATGGATCTTGTTATTGGGGTCTGCCCTCTCACAGCAGGAATTTCCTCCACGCAAGGCATCATGGGATGTGTGTGATGTGTGTTTGATCATGTTTGTGACGTAGTTGCACTTAGGAATCTTTTGAGGCATGAATTTATAGAAATCATGACATCTGTTGTAAGCGTTTGCTTTTGGAGGATCATACTGCAGTTGCATTCAGATGCCAACCCTGGGAACAAAGCTGCTTTGTTAAAAGTTAGTTGAAACATTCAAGACCACCATAGAGTTTATCTGCATATTAAACTTAACTGTAAATACTACACTTTTGAATCAAGAAACAACAACTTACATATTAAGGCAACCTCACAAACACCTTTGAAAGTTATCTCAACCAACTCAACATATTATGTTGATATCATATGTTCTCACTACATGAATAATTATTATCAACATAATGTCATGCACAAAGACATCAACACCGAACACACAAACCTCAATCATAGTGACAATCATCAAACAAACAGCATTTAAAAAAGACCATATATAGCAGCATGAAAAAGCCAGCAAACACTAAAACACAAATGGAAACTTTCAAACGTGATGACATAAATGTTGAGTACACATGATTAAACATTAAATGAGGAACTCAGATCACCTCCGTCAAAACCACGATCTGAGGATGTCTTGACAACGCTTCATTTCTGTTTCATAATTTTTGTTAACATATCGGAAACGTCAGAGCTACGTCCTTAAATAACATTTTGAATGAATCCTATGGAGAACATTATAGCTATGTGGTATACTGGTCTTCAGATAACTTGGACACTGGTCATTTGATTAATGAATCTCGTAATATCTACTTATAATGTTATTATATGAAACATTTATATTAATATCTATATTATATTATAATTTATATGGTAAAATCTGTTATATTTTCAAAGCGAATGCTAAAAATCACAGCTATTAAACTTGAGTTTAAATAAAATACAACAATTAAAACTGTGTTTCTATTCATCATTTAAACATTAAAGGTCAATTTGTTGTACTTTACTAGCTGATATATTGCTTTAGTGGTTTATTGATATTCTTTCTGTACTTTATACCCTACAGATGTGATTTTATTGTGATTTAGTGATGTCTGTTTGATTTGGCGCAATGAAAGCTGATTGTGAGTGTAACCTAAGAAGCTTTGGGTGGTTGTATCTAAGAATCCACAAAATTTATGTGGTAAAACAATAATATAATGTTAAGCTTAAACGCAAAATAATGTTTATTCATCTTTAAATCCTCTATATTTTGTTGAAGTCTTGTTTTTTTTATTTCATTAACCTCAGTATCTAAATAAAATGACTTATTCTGATGTACAGTGCTGTGATAAGTTTTATTAATCTTTTATTAAACTTTGTAAAATACATATTTGAATAGAAAATTACTCAAATTATGCAAAAATGTAATCTTTAACGCACATATTAAATCAATTAGGATGTGTTTACATAAAATTTAGCAACGGGCCTGTTTGGTCGTTGGGACATACTCGTTATCGCACGTGTTATGTATTAATACGTTATTTGGAACGTGCTGCGACAAATATGGTCCCTTCCATGTACGTCTTCAGGAGGTATTCACTATGTCCCAGCAATGTCCATCGGAACATCGGAATGACAAAGTTACGTTGCCGGAACGTTATTTGTTACAATTATTGTCCAAATGCTATTCAGAAATACTGCTTTGTTGGCAGAATACGTAAAACGCCACACAGACCGTTGGCAGGACCCTCTAAACGCGTTCGTGGACCTTGCAGTCACATGGATCACAGCGTCCCCTAATGTGTACTTTAGTTTCATGATTTTTCTATTCTGTAAATTACTACAATTATTACTGTAACGATACGAATAAAACTATTGTTATAGTTAACAATGGTTCATTTTGATAAGAGATAGCAAAGTCTTGGCAACTATTTACAACAGTCTAATCATTAACATTTGGCAATCATTATGTATTCAAAAAACAATGTGGGTGTAGCAGTTTCGATTCGGACATATTTGTGTTTCTGTATATCTGATTGCTTTCTAATGAGCTGCCTTTAACAAGCAACTGATGTTATGTGGCATGGGGTGTTCTAACAGACACAGATGAATGGACCTCAAATCAGTGTTTTCTCGTCTGGATACGCAGCTGAAGTTTAAGAGTCAAGGTCATGCAGACCCCTTGCCTTCATCTGTCAGCTCCTTTTGATCTGCAGACGCTCTCCTCCGTCTTTCTGCACGCTCTGCCTTTAACACGGGGTCGGAGGTCACAGTGGGGCAAGGCCACAGAAATCTCTACCAGAAACCTCCTTCTTTCTTCCTCGAGCCTTTCTTTTGTTTCTTTTATCAAACTGTGAACTAGAACAGGCCAGTATGCGGGTGTATACAGCATCACAGTATGTACATGTCAGCTGCTAGAAGTGCTTTATTGGTAGATACATTTGTGTACACAGAGAGCTGCAGAATAACACTGAAGGGCGTGTCCTACATATGATGTCATTATTATGATTATGTTATAAGGATTAGTTGTTTGTGGTTGCCAAACACGTACGTTTCTGTTCATACAAATTAGCCAAAAGAGTTACAAATTCCTGTAAGATGAGGCTTACATACATGTCTCATGATATTTATTGATAACACTATTATTATAAAGATATGAGAAGTTTAGAGTTTTAAATCTATTTTTCTTGAGAGTTGATCAGTTACATATGTCAATATCCACGTTCAGCTCCTGGCCTAATTGGCAGCCCATCGGTTGCCATGTTGAATCAATGTTTTGAACAGAAATGCAATAATGTCAGGACCCTTCACGGTGGGGGTTTCAATTTGTCATATCATAAACAGGTGCTAAACATGAGGATTAGCGGTGTTGTGATCCACGGTCTTCCCTTGGATCGTGTTATCTGAGTATTGGATCCCCATCGCTTCTGTCAGATTGAACAACGGGGCTCTTGTGCTGGCCACGGGCGTCTGCAGGGCCCCAGACCTGGTCACAGGTCATTGATCAGTGTGACAAGAAACTCTGTCTGGTTCTCTTTAGAGAGGGGCTGCCTGGAACCAACTCCACATTAGAAATGGTAAAACTATAAGCTCTTCGTGGAAAAATGTTCGAGAAGCTTTTTTAATTGACATTAAATGCATTCTACCAGAAAATTATTTACTGTAAATTAATGGAACCGTTAAGGGAAAAAAACATTATATTTGTATAAGACAAATGATGGAATACTTAGAACTTTTAGTGTTCCTGTCAAAATGTTGCTTATGGCTGCTGTCCATATGAAACTCATAGCGCCATATATTGTGATTTTTATCTTTGCCATAAATCATGATTATTTGACACCCTTTATGTTTAGTCACTTGATCATGCACATTTCTTACCAATTAAAAGTGCTATCAAACATTTGAAATTATTGAATACTGTGTCAGTGTTTTTTCCCTTTCCTGAAATGTAGAATTTCCCCACATCTGAGGTTTTGGAAGGACAGCAATTTCCATTTTTCCAGTTTAATGATGAAAGTTTGGTTAAATACAACAATAACATAGTGTTTGTTTAGGCATCCAAACAACCTTTGATCAGTTCTACAAAGCAACATATTTACCATATTCACAACCAATGCATTACATTTGGGGCAGGAATTTTTGTCTGATCAATGGCAAATGAGGTTTGGGAAACCTGTCATTATATTTATAATTCATATGATGCCATATTTAATCCTTTTTTATTCTGTCTGTTTCATTATTAACTTTTCATTTTCTCAGTCTTGTTTACTTTCTTTTTGTCCGCCTGCTGTAGTCACTGTTCAATCGGATACAGATGGACCCCATGGAGAAGGAGTGGTTGAGATGTGCGGCTCTGGGAAAGACTCCCGCCCTGCACATTCTCCTGCAGCAAGACAACACACTTGTCACTAGAAAGGTGAAACTGCACCACTAACCCTCTGCTAGTCTCAGATTACGGTTTCCATGATAACTAACTATTTCATAACACTCCTTTTCCTTATGAACCTAATCCCTTTTTTCCTTCAGTTATAACATGTTCTTTATTCAGTTAACATTTGAACAGACTTTGACCAGTGGGTCTAAATCAATAGCTTCCTTCGCAGTGCATTAGCATTTCACTGGACGCTTATATAAGGCAGAACAGGTGAAAATATGACATCCAAAAATGTAAACGCCTTACCTTTAAGGAGGTAAATCAGGGTCAATTTTAATTTCACATGACTACGAAATAGTTTGGTTGCGTTGGATAATTAAGGACAAGCATAATTGTGTTGAGGATTGTGTTACTGCACCGAACTCTAAAGTGTGCATGTTTTGAAGACTTTCACACAAGATGAAAAGAATCCGACAGGAACGGATTGTTGTTTGACCAGGAGCATTTTGTTGCCTGATAGTGTTAAGGGATCCCTTTAAAGGTGAAAAGAAAGAAAAATAAAACATGCTGACGACTTCCAGATATTGTTTGTCCCCGGATGCGAGCGCAACCTGTATTGGCTTAACTTCAGAAGTCTCTGCCCCGAGGCTGTGTATTCTCCCACTTACGTTACAATAACACACACTTCCCAAACAAGGAAGATGGCTGGACACAGCAAAGGGGGGTGAAGGGGAAAGAGAAGAAGGTGGTAGACTGGTTGTCTGGTTGTAAATCATCACATATGTGCCTGGCAGCAGCAGTGGGTCACGGCTCTACGGGAGGGAAGCCCAAAGCAGCAGCTCTTATTAAATTTCCATGAAGTTTAGTGAATATATGCGGCGAGTGAGGATGACAGGGAACGGCTGGCGCTGCTACATGCTTGCAGCGCTGCTGTAAAGCAAATGACAACAACATTTACCCCCTCTACTACTAATACTACTAGCAATCTACTATTACCAGAGGCTATGAATGTTTGGGGCAAATTCTTGGGAAATTCTTCTAATTTGTGCCTGTAAATTACAGGAAAATTAAAATAATTTTAACAGTTCTCTTAAACTTTAAATTGTTTCATTTAAACACAAAGCTAATAGCAGCTAATGGCTTCATCTAGCAAATACAGACCACATTCTCTACAGTCTTTTTGTTTGGGGGAAGGAAATGTTTGTGGTTAGTCTGCGCTCTATCCTATTTTTCCAATTGTTATCATTTTGTTTATGTAAATTAAGAGATGTTATATAATCCACAGATGAATATTGCCACAGGGATCAGTTTGACAAATTCTATCTTCTGGTAGATGTTTTCAGGAAACATGGAGTTAATGCATTGCTATACAGATGATATACTGACATTTTACCTACCGATACCTATTACATTTATTAATTCAGTGAAGCATCTCTTATTTCATTTTGTTAATGCAGTTAAGCGTCACTAAACTCCACCTTCTGGCAGAGAGTTGTAGGTAATGTAAGCTGTTTAAGGGTCCATGGATCTGTACTAAGAATTTTCACCAGAAACTGTAGACCATCCGGCTACTTTAAGAATACGAATTTCAGCATAATATGATTTGGGACTTACTACTTCTAATTTTGAATATTGTTTTGGATGGATAGTATGCGGATTGGCACATGGCAAATACATTTTCTCCTGAAGTGTTTCCACTAATTAAGACCGCATAAATGTATAACTTACAACAACAATTAAATAAATATTTTTTAATAACTTTCTATATGAGGAACCCAAGGAACACACCACAAGCTGTTGTAATTTTCTAGTAGGCAAGAGGGAAGGATCTGTTTCTGCCTTTTGAGAATATTTAAGGAATGTGCCGGGCCTCCAAAAAGTCCACATTTGTGTGTCCACCAGCACACTTGCACTGATAACAACAACAGAATGTTCTTTTGCGTAAGTGATGCTAACACTGACATGAAAAACCGGACATTTCCAAAGAGCATGCAAGGTGTTCTTCTCTACCCCAACAATACATTTTTCAGACACCGAATCGGTTCAAATTCATCTACATTGTCTTTAAAGATAAGACGGGACACTCTCATCAGATCAGACTTCAGATGCAGCAGTCAAAGACGGACATTTTTAGTTGGCCCTTTTTGCTCGTCCAGTCCCCCCAGGTCAACAGTAATGGCCAATGCTCTTAAGCAGGATCAGATAAAAGAGATAGTGTTGATGGGATAGACAGCATCTTATGTGGCCATCGCGATTGAGAGACAAAAACTCATAGGAAAGGTTAATCTCAAGCCCTTATCAATCAATTACATTTGGCTTTGTGGAATTAATGGCATGGCTGAAATTGCTTGGCAGGATTGAAAGGGTTTGTGGGTTGAACTTGGCATTGGCATCTCTGGGGGAAATGAAGCTCTTTGTGTCTGAAGCATCACGGCCGAACGATTCAAGCACATCTCATAGTGGCTGATATAGAGCAAGATAACAGCTTTTCAAATTAATTAGTGGAAAGATGTGACGCCTTGTTCCCAATCAGATGGTTACATTGAGTTCAGCACGAATCCCGGCAGAAAACAGCGGTTCATTGAAATTCTGATGTGTGACTCTGTGCGGTACATCCTTTGACCGTGTTTGATTTATGTGGATGTGATGTTTACAATCTCATTACATCCCATTTTCTCTTCTTACATCTACAGGACTTTGTTACCGTAAGTACACTTAGAACTGTATACGTATCTCTCTTTTCATGTCATTATTTATTTCTTTCCCAATGTACGTTTTTGGGCCAAAGTATGTGGATGCTTTTCTTTCAAAAGACAGTAATGCATTTTTGACTTGACTTCTGAAATGAGGATGCAGTCTCACATTTACCTTTGCATTTGCATTCAGGTGAATAATGCACTACCCAAAATATATTACAGTCACAATACTCAAAAGCGCCTCTTTTGTGTTAATATGTTTACCACATTTGAGAATAAAAGTAATGCTTTGTCTAGAATTTGCATAATTTTCTATTTTATTTGATCAAGCTGCATCTTGAGGCCTCACCTGATCAGGTCACATACTGTATATTCTTGCCTATTTTTGACTGCTTAGGCTATGTTGACATTTCACTTTTTTTTACATTATAATCCTATGGAGTAAACTGTGTCTTCAAAAAAGTCCTGGGCGCTCTTTTAAACGCCAGTTTATTCTGCAGCTCAGAGCGTCTTCTGAAAAAAAAGTTTAACTTTTCTGAAAAAGCCCTACTTCAAGCATTTTTGCACAGCCAACCAATGACAATCGAGTAGCAAATCTGTCGTTTCCATAACAACAAGCAAGGAAGGTGATTGGCAGAGCAGGATCAAGCTCGAAAAAATAAAATGGTGTCCGAAACCCCGGTTTGAGCCTGTTTAATTTACACTTTCAATAATGTTTGATTGCATATCTAGGGAGAAATTAGTATTAAGTTTTAAAAATATGTGATTTTTTTGTGATGTGAGTTTTTCCAAAGATACTCCCGGCGTATAATTCCGCTACGATGCCTATAAAGCCAGACTCTCTGAGCTGCCTTTGTGCACAAATGATGCCTGTGAACATTGGTAAATGTAACCACAACACTGCAAACTTTTTTTTTTAATGAAAGCGCGCCATTGTCAACTTTTCCTTTTCAAAAAAAGCCAAATGTGAACATAACCTTATTCTTTATTATTCAGTTCAAAAAGTGATTTTGAAAAACCTTTTTAATACAATTGTAGTTTTCTATTGAATGTAATTAATATGTTTGCACAACTTTATATATATATATATGAATCTAGTTGCATTAAAGTCGTCTGAATTTTGTTTTAATTTTTTTTTCCTCATAGACTATCAAAAACAATAAAAGAAAAAACTTATCTGGCCAAATCACCTTTAAATAAAGTTAAGATGCTAAAATGTGTCTCACTAACATAATATCGAGTGAAAAAAGACATTTATATTGCTGTTGGGGTGGACCATTTATTAATAGGCTTTATGTTGTATACAGGGGCATTGTTATTGAAAATGAAGCTGATTCTTGCCACAAAGTTGGAAAACACAATCCTTTAGATTTGTATGTATCTATGTGACATTAAAATATGTCTTCCCTGGACCTACAAGAAGGTGTACACATACTTTATGCCTCAAAAGAGGTTGAATTCCTTTTGAAAGTGAACAACACCTACATTACTCTCTTTGAAAGGCAGAAACCTTTGAAAATTCAGGACATTTGCTACATAAAACTGACACTTAATTTGGATTCAGAATTCTACAGTGTTTTGAAATCATAGCGAAACAAATGGCTGTTAAAATGGTTGAGCCAATAGACAGTACCATCTTAAATCTGATCCTAATCCAACTCAAAACAAACCATAATCAAAATCCTATCCAATAGAAATAATTTTTTCTATTTAGTGGATAAGAAATTACCATTTCGAAAGTATTCCTGAAGGAATTTACTGTTCACTTTTATTTGGAACAATCCTACAATTACCTTGTCCTTCAGGGATGCAAAATTACAACGTAGAATTCATCCTATGTTGAAAACCCAAGTAGTGAATGTAAGGAAGTAGAACACCAATAGACAAGAACTTTGGGAGTGTTAAGATAAAGTTATCAATGGAGATGCCCATTGGTCAGCTGCGATGCTGTTGTTTATTAGAATATGACACCAAGGAAATCAGATTTGTAAACAATAACATCTAAAGACTCTGTAATCTTCTTAAGAGAAATTAATGAAGGGGGGGTGGAAATGAGAAAGGGGTGTCCTTTACCAGGCTGGACACTGATCTTATGGCGATCGAATAACAAGGGAAGATGAGACGTGGATCTGGGGATTAAGCTGTGGAGATCCCACAGGAATCAAATGAGAGTTTAGCCTTTAGACTCACAATTTCTCAGCTTAGAGCCTGCTACCCCCAAAACTTCAAAAAACATTCAACGCTTTGAAATGGGAGTAGGTATCCATAATCCCCTCTGTGGATGCTAATCTATGCACCTATATTTTAGCTTTGCTTTAGCCTGTGCCCTATAACAATGCCCTTCCCCTCTCAGGCCGGTAAACTTTAGCAATGTGATGTGTTGATGAAGGTGGATTAGTATTCTCTTTGGAGTAGTGCTTTAATAAATCTCTTGAAGGACCTTCCTTAAAGTTCAGTTCATTGTACAGTATTTCATTTGCATCAGGACAATAATTGATTCATGTTGTCTTCAATCACTTCAACGATTTCAATGGACTCTCAGGGGGTAAGTTTACTCTCCTAGAGTAGATAGTTTGTAGTAGTAGGTTAAAGTATATGATTGTTTTTCTAAAAATGTTATTTGACCAAAACACGGATGTCTTGCACTATTACCTTTCAAAATGTATGTGTTTTACCAGGTTGCAGTAAAACAGACCTGAGCTATATCTATGGACCAGAATATAATTTTCTAACAAGTAGGCTACCATTTCCACTTGAGCCTGGTTTGTTATGATTTCACACTGTTCTGGGCCCAGAATTCTCAGCATGAAAATGTGCTATAAAGTCGCCACTCAGCATTGGTCAGTTGTCTGTTGCATGGCTACCAATTGCTCTTTCGTTGTTGAACTTCACTATCGATAACGTTGAAAAGGACACAGAAATATATGGGCGTCCTCTCCAAAGTGTCCACTCTCTTGCATTATCAAGCCAATGACTGATACATTTGTATTACGATCCAAATAGCTCTTTTATCTCCCACATTGGAAAATTAAACCATATTCATACCAGCATGATCGGCACGAAATCCAAACACCCAGTGCACCATTGCCGCCAATGTCCTAGTATCACCACTGGCACTGTCTTCTGAAAATCAATCGTTTACAATTACACACTCGCCAGACATTTTTAACCAATATAATTTCCAGTATATATATAGAATATATCATTTTTAAAGTGTATTTTATTTGTATGCTTGATTTTGTTGATGTTTACATTATTTCATAGTTATATAGCAAAGTTTATAGTTTGTATAGTAATAATTGTAATGATAAACTATTTTATTCATGCTAATGTGCGTATTTGTTATACGTTCCAGTGTGTACAGGCAGCTTGATGATCATTGTGTATAATTACAGTGTAATGACATGGAAATCATTAGATTTGCAAACAGGCACGGCTCCAAACGCCTTGGGGCGTACATGCGCTGCTCCTCAGCTTTCAGCCAATACGATCGGAGGCTTGAGATACTATGGTATAAAGGGATTAAACTCATGCTTAAGTTTTAGGTTTAGTGAATCTATTTACTCTCTTTATCTGCCTTTTGTTTGCTTACAAAAACATTTCACAGTATCGTGGAATAAATAATGTGATGATGAGATTTTACTACTTTGATGAAAGGGTATAAATACAAAGTCAGAAATGATCTCCAAATTCTTCAAATTCTCACTTCTTGTTGATTAATTTATTAAAAAGAACAATGGGCTGGTTCTCTTGTTGGGTAACATGGGTGTGTGTCTTGTTTTCTACATAGGCAGATAGCATTTAAGGCAGCTTTTTAACTGAAATCAAGTTACCCTTTTAAGTAATGGATTTGAACAACGAGTGTTTTATTGATTGTGGTGAATTGTTCTGATATTTTGTGTTGTTAAAGTCAGTTTTGTGTGTTGCGGTTATAATCACCTGTGCTTTGTAGTTGTGTCTTAAATTGATGTACTTGTACAGTACCACAACAATGCCAGTGTTTTTAACTGTTGACAGAATAAAATAAGAACAATTAAATGAAATAGATTTGGCCAACATTACTTAATGTTAACCCTGTCTCCACAATGCATATGATGAATCTTAGAATATCACTAATAAAAGATATCTTAAAAGGAAGGTTTATTGCAACATACCTTTTGGGACAATCTTAAATCTTAAAATGCTGCATCACAAGAGGCAACCCATTAGATTTTGAGGCAAAACCTGTTTTAATTAGATGCATTTAAACGACTTGAGCAATAGGTTTACAAATGTCACTGTGTGTACAAATTTAGCTATAACCACTCTCTTTAAAATACCTACAAATGATTCTTCACAGCGATGACAGAAAAAAATCTCCTCAGACCCATTTTCTCAAGGTTTCTAATTAAAACATTTCTTCTTACTAATAGTCTAAAGAATCAAAGGTCCTGCGGATGTCCTGGTCATTGAACCATTCATCCAAAAATGGTTCTTCTATGGCATCATAAAACACCCTTATTTTTAAGAGTGCACAAACATTTTAAAACCTCACACACACTATGTTATGCTATAAATATATTGAAGCTTCCTGTGATGACTTTATATTGTTCTTACAAGAATATTGCAATAGTAAATATGCTGTAATTTTTGTAGTACCATTGCATCCCAAGTTTGTGAGTTCCTGTCTAAAATAGTATCGAAAGTTTGTGTATGTGTGTGCGAACATGTGTGTGCGTATGTGAGCGCTGGCCATGTGCAATAATTCAGTTTTACCTCAGCAGTCATTGTAAAAGGCTGTTAATGTTGTTCTTTTGTGTTGGACTATGGCCGTTTTTAAACAGCTCCATATGGTGACAAGCATCAGGCTTTGAGTTTGTGAGGGCCCGCTCTCACCCTCTCTATTGAGCGGACCACAGAGGAGCACTATAAGCTGTTCTTTCACACTGCCAATAAAAGAGCCTCCATCTGACACACATTAAAGCTCACACACACACAAAATAAACCAACACTACACCGTTTTTTCAGGCTTGTATTGGTCAAATCTTTCGTTTGTGTGTGGTTGTTGATATTATTTAATGTCTGATATCCAAAACCACACGCTAGTTATGAAAGATGCAACTACACTATTTTCCTTTGTAAAGAAAATGTGAGTGGTCCTTCGAAGTGCAAAACCAATTGCCACTTTTAGGCATTGCCGTAGCTTGAGCATTGATCTTAATACCACATTGCTGTCAAGGTTGGTCTGTGAAGGTAAAAATTAGGAGAAAAAATCGAAAGTCTAAAACCCATAAAAAGTAAAAACCCTTCTAAATTGGACGTATCCCTTGTATTTCCACCAAATGATAATTGATAAACCTGAGCAGATTGTTGCTCCTAAGAACAGTGAGGATGGGCCACAGATCGGACAGAGACCAGAGAGATTTTTCAATGGATTGTGTGTGTGTGATCTGTCCGCCCTGCGAGGGCTCTGTAAGAGACGGCTTATGGGGTCAAGGTGGGCTGCCAGCTCTTGCGTGACAAGATACATAGGGCTTCTTGATTTGCGCTGTGGCAGATTACAGGTTGCTATAGTTTCTCTAATGCTCAAATCAAGCATTCAGCTAATCGGCTCAGAAGAGGTTAAAGGCTGCCGCTGATTTGAAGGAGATAAAACTTGGTGACAGAAAATTGTGGAGAGAAGTTTGACAAAAGCATGGCTGCCGTAGCTTTGATGTGAAGTGAATGCGGATGGAGACTCTGAGCTTTTGACCAAACACACTGATGTAATGCTTGACAGTAGTGACTATGGAGAGCAGCAGGGTGACAATAAGTTGTAGTTATCCTATTACTAATGTTGTTTTCTTGTTCATTCTCTTTCTTTTTCTCTCTGCGACCATCTTCACTCTCTGAAACACACACATGAATACCAAATAACACTTGAAACTCATTACTTGGACCTGAAGTTTGTAAGTACCATGTAGTTGTTAAAACCATATTTAGTTTTGTATAGATATACTAGTAGCATTTTATTTTACTGTCCTGTTCTACATGTACTGTACATATTGTTTACTTACTGACACCAACTCTGAACCTAACCCAAATATCAAACCTAATATTAAACCATTTTGTGTTCATGTAATGTTTATCAGGCTTAAAGATTTAATGGTTAAATGTTCACCCAAAAATAAAAAGTCTTGCTGTATTCATTCCACCTCATGTCCTTTCAAAGCTGTATGACTTTCTTTACAATATCTTTTGTGTTCTGCAGAAGAAGGACAGTTGGTAACCAAACAACATCAGACCCCATTGACTACCATTGTGTGGACACAAAACTACTAAGGAATTTCTCAAAATATCTTCTTTTGTCTTCCACGAAAGAGAGAATCACATACTGGATTTGAAACACATGTGGGTGAATAAATGATGGCAGGTGTTTTATTTTGGGGTGTACTTTCCTTTTCCATTTTAAATGTTATTACATGTTGTTGGTCATACAATTAATATTGACCGTATAACTTTTTTTGGTCTAAAAAACCAACAAAATCTCATAGCAATTCATAAATATTTTACAAGTTGCATAATTTACATGAATTCATACAATCTAATTTATACGATTTTACATCCCAGTGACATTTGGATCTATCATACACCTGGCGCAATACGACACCAGGCACGACACAAGTGTTTTTTCCTAGTTTCAGTTTATGCATTTACATGTCCAACGCAATGTTGTTTACATAGATGGTGTGCTTGCGCGCTTTAACCTCGTGCACGAGCCAAGAGGCGTTCAGTCTTCATTCCTGCAATTTCCACCATGTAAATAGCAAATCTACCATGGTGCAAGCGCAACTGGGTTTTAAAGGGATTGGGAGATGAGACACTGATTGGTTTATTGCACAAAACGCCCAAACCACACCCATGACTCATTAAGAGAATAAGTACAACCCTTTTGGACCACGCACCTGGTGCGCCAACCATTGTTCTGTCATTAAACAAGCAAAAGTGGATTCGGTCATGTCCTAAGGGCAACTGCACCATGCGCTTAGATTGTTAAATCAAGTCTTATTATGTTTATTGGTCTTTGGTGACCTGTCATCTTACCATTTTTTTAATAGATTAAATAATTGCTCATTGCTATATCTTTGTTATGTTGTTAGTAGACACTACCCCTTTTAATATCTCATCCACTGAGATAATTGAGAAATGAATTATGTTTTCATAATGACCTGTCTGGCTTGAAAAAGAGGCAGCGAAGTGTCCTTGAGTTTGGCTCTTTTAGTTTGGCCTCAGTGAGTCACATTGTGCTGAACTAGCCGGTATGCAAATGATTCAGTTGTGTTCACATTCATTCAGCTACAACTAAATCTGCTTATGCAAATGACCTCAAACGCAGCTTTTATAGATGCTGCATAAATGGGCTTGCGTGCGTGCGTGTGTGCGTGTGTTTGTGCGTTTATAAAAAAATCAAATGATTTTTGTCATATCTCGAAGTTAAAGACAAGAAAAATACCATGTGAATTATCCCATTAAAGACCCCATAAAATGAAAATGTGAGTTACTGTTTAGTCCATGTCTATAAACATTGGAATGATCTTTATGTACTCCTAAAAGGCGACGATGGGAACGCATGGCCCTACAAACATTCAAAATCAGTCAAAAAGTAAGAAATAACAAACACAAAATTGTCCTGACACTGCATCATTTAGGGGGATGTACGTTTTTTTTTTCTATACGGACATCTATTTAAAAATGGGATTCCTTACTGTACCCCACCACATCTGTCTCTGTTAAACAGCAAATGTCCAAACGGTAAAAACAACCACACTTGTCAGGGCATTTCATGTGGTTTTGAAATGCGCCCAATGACACTGTGCTGAATTTAAACCACTAAGCCAACAATGCAAAGCTTTAAAGCAAACAAAACTGCTCAGTGTCGTTGTAATCATTGTAAATGAGGAAAAGTGATTTCAGGGCAGTCTTATTAAGCCCAGGTGGGCAGCGCAGCCTGAATACATCAGCAATGTGATTGACGTCTATGCTGTGATTGACAGCTGGTGTGTTTGTATGCGTGTGTTGCAGACGGCGCTCCACTGGGCGGCCAAGCAGGGCTGCGTGGAGATGGCGGACATGATGGCGCGCTCTGGAGCGGACGTCAACCAGAGAGCGGTGAGAGTTGACAGGAGCCAGTGGCCCTACTGACACGCTCACATTTACACCTCTGCAGGGGCCCACTCACAAACAGACTGAAACACACACCACTCACACAAACATCAACACCATTTAGTGTCAGCGGCATGTGCTGCTGGTTTGGCTATGTAATGTGTCGTTGCTGGTAAACTGCCGTTGCTAATGAAATGGATCCGTCTATTAATCAAACACGCAGGCCCAGAGAGGATATTTATTTAGCTCCAGATTTAAGTTGGATGTATAATCCCTCTCTCTCTTTGCATAAACATGATCTGATGTTTATTTATTCCAGATATACCAACTGTCCGACAGTGAATGCTTTGGCCCAGTTCATGCATATTATAATTTACCAAATCTTATCTCGTCACATTCACGGTTGGTGAAGTGCAAAGGAAATATTGACAGCATCCTTGTGTTGCTGCTAGCCAACACCTAAATCGTACACAGTGCATTCTCTTACTTTTCATCATATTTTTCATCGCCCTTTGTCATCCACTGTCAGAAAAAAATACAAACTGTACCTTTCCATTGGTGGGATGGGGTTCCTTTTTGTACCTTTACATGTACAGTAAACAAAATATAATAAAATGCTGTAGAGTTTTGGGTACAATATTGATCCCAAAGGACCTATTGTGTACCTTAAAAGCTAGAGTTAAACGTTTTGTGCACAAAATAGGTCGTAGAGGTACGCAACAGGAACCTTTAAGGGTACCCCCGCGACAGAAGGTAAAGGCACAGTTTTGTCTGAATGAAATGCACTCTTAGTGTTATTTTTCAGAATAAATTAGCAAGTTTACAACTCAAACGTAAATTGCTGGAGGCAAAATGTTGTTATTACTTAAGGTTTTTGAGCCCTCTCTCATCTGCAGCAACGGGCTAGGAAGATAATGTTTAAAGCCTTAGCAAGCACAGTCAAGCACACACACACTTCTTATTGCCTTCATAATTACATCATTAACTTTTGCTCTCTAATGGTTATGGGGCTAATGGTGCTTTTCAAGTGCAGCAGCCTCTGGGCAGAAATGAAATAAAAAAATCAATAATCCATGAACGCAGTCAGGGTCTGGATATGCCACACTATGTGCTGTCATTCACAAACACAGGAAGCAGAGATTTCTTTCACCATCTGCTCTCGCACTTTCCCTACACAGATTTGAATGTACTTTTTGTGTTGCCTTTATCATATAACTTTGACAAGCAATTGATAATAGACCGTACCAAAACAGAGATCACTCCAATATGATTTTTTTCAACCACGAAAATATCAATATGTCAATATTCATGCTCTTTTTTAAATAATTCAGTTTGAAAAGAAAAAGCACCATACAAAGTACAAAATCCTATAATCTGCACATAAAGACCATTTCATCCTGACCCCTTGTTAACTTAGTTTTTTTTGGGCTAGTGTTTTATAATAAAACGATTTATATTTTATAAGAATGTTGTTAATATTAATTTGTATTATTATTTTACTCTATACATTTATTATTAAATAAACGATTTGTTGAATTTTGTTGTATGTTCATTTTATTAAATAAACAATTTGTTGAATGGGTCCTGTCATTTGGTCGCATTTAAAGAAACCGTATGGAACATTGACATCTAGAGGTTGAGTTTGGTATCGCAGTCTAAATTCAAAATATTGGAGAGACAAGTTTTATCAGAATTAATCTACAGGGGCTCTATCGTTTGTGGATGTGTACCGAAAAGTTCAGTTGGGGGTCACATTATTCAGCATTGCGCAGTAACGTTTGTTTATGTTGTTAAGAAGAAACTGGTCAATCTATAGTCTGGCAGGAGCTGGTCCAATTGTTTGGAGGCGGGGACTTATTTGCATATTCTTATCTGTGGTCTGAGCTGTGCTATTGAGTGGAGGGTGTGACTAATTTGCATATTCATGAGTTGCATTTACCAAATTTTATGGCATGAACCAATTTTATCACAGGAAAAAAACATTCACATACTTAATTATTTTGATGCTTAAAGATGAAAATTTTAGGTGTAACAATTATCAACTACAAGGGGACTTTAACATATTTATGTTTATTTTCTTTTTTTTACTAGCTAGAGATAGTCCTAATAACCTATAATTTCCTTTAAAAATGTAAAAATCCTTTGTGATTTTACACATTCTCCTTGTGTTATAATTTCTGCTTTCATTTCTCTGTTGTTCTTGATCCTGACGTCTTTGCCCCGGACTTCTTCCAGCATGTAAGTGTACACCCTGTTTTATCCAGCCTTACTTTAAGCACTTTAAAACCTACCCATGATTCAATCTGTCTCACGTAATGTATGTTTCTCATATTCAGAAAATTCTGATTTATGTCCTTCATATGTGTCTGAGGCCTGGCAAAATGTTTCCAAAGCCAAATTGCCCATGATTCCAGTGTGAAATTAAATTCTTGACCCATCCTCTGAAATGTTCTACGCTTATTCTTCTTTCATCTTTTATTGTCTGGCAAACGGGAGCTGACTCTGGACCCTTAGACATCATTCTTTCTGCTTTTTTCTAAAGGGGGTGAGTATCATTTCAATACACTGAAGAAATGAGGCAGGGTTTCGCAAAAAAATTGATTTTAGGCTCTGAACGCAATCATTGGCTGTTCATCTACACTTCAAAAAGGGATTTGTTTTCTCAACAAATATATTGTAATATGTTAAGTAGCTTCAATTTAAAAATAAAAATGTATAACATAACCGAAAATCTTCTGTTCATGCAACACAAACAAATAAATAAGAAGAATAGCTCAAAAGTATGCATAAAGTGAATGGAAAAATTGAGTTGTGCAAACTACAGTTAATTAAACCTAACATACATTTACAGTGCAAAGAACTTAATATTATCAGTACAAATACTGTGAGGAATACCCACAAGCTTTTGCGCCTAAAAACTTGATTATTGATTATTCATGCTTTTTTAAATAATAAGCACTTTTGGGGCATTTATATAGATGCTAATAACATGTATGACAAAATATAATATGTATTTAGTATTATTGATGTTGTTTTGTTGTGAATAATTGTTGTCTGTGACGTTTCCATTCTTTCAATTCGTGTTTGCTTTGGTAAGCAAAGACGCTGTTCAAACCCATCACATTCCTACTTACCACCATATGGAAGACACAGAAATGTAGTATGTTGTGTGCTTCTGTGGAGAATCATTCAAAGACTGACATCAAATCAGTCATCAATTATCTAATAATATTTATTATAATAATATTTGAATTCACTATGCCAATTAATGAAATATTTTAGTACAGCCTACATGAGCACTGTAATTGGATTGAACTCATGCTACATCATTTTTTTTTAAAAAAGGAGGTCATGTGAACTGATATATTTGTGTATTTCATGTTATTTTGACTTAAAATCCACGATGTAAAAATGGTGCACACATAATTTAAGCAAAGTCAACACATCATTTTTTACAGTGCAGAGAGGATTGTGGAAATGTTAAGAACTGGCGTTTTCAAAATGAAGCAACTATGATTTTAAATGACAACCTTCGTAAGTAATGGCCTGTTATTGCTGTTGTACCCATTCTGAGTAATAGATGACATACTAGAAGTGAGATGTTACAGTATTTTGTGTAGGAAGATTCTTATCATTTCATTGTCAATGAAACTTTTAGATTTTAGACTCCAAACAACCTCAAAATACATTACCTTCTTGAAACGTGGACATACGTAACTCTGTTTACTTTCTATGCTACTTGTCTTACTGTTTTACTGCCCGTTTTCTCTAAAAATAGGTTTTTCTAAACACGCAGTTTCTGCCAATCTCATATAAATCTTGAGTACCGAGTAATATTGTGGCACTTTTTCATATTTCGATATCAAAATGTGACGTGTTTACACACAGATCGCTGATTGGGCAGAGAGAATTATTACCAGGGTCATTGGATTTGCAACACGAATACGCATTTTTATACGTAATATTGGCATTTCGTTATATGCTTCATGTCTGAATGTCGTGTGCAGTGAAAAGGCAGCTTAAGGACCCTTGTTACGAAACGGAAATTCATGTTCGAAAAAACATTCCAAAACCTATACGAACCTTGGCGGAGTTGTATCGAGCTCAAAAATACTCCGTCCAACAGAATCCAACTGTTTTTTTTGACAAGATTATGTTAAGCTTTAAGCACGTATAACAGTGTAAAGTTAGAAGTATGAAATAGCATGTTACCCCTGCCCAGCTGAAAAATCTTTGATGACTAATGAAGCATCTTAAAATAATCTTAAAATATGTGTACTACTTTTTAGACAAGTAAGTAGTCAGCACTATTGACTATGGTGGAGTGTCAATCACTACGATTGTCAATGTTAACATGAGTGTTTGTCAGTCAGTCCTGTTAAAACCAAACCCAGTGACTTACCTTGATCTCCATTGGCTCCGTTAGCACCCTGGACAGCCTCTCCGGGCCCTTGCTTATATCGAAACTGATGTGAAACCAAGCACATGAAAGTGACTGTGACCTTTTGAAAAATGTCAATGCTAGGACTAGTGTAATAATGAGGACAACAGCAGAGGAAAGTCGACCGTAACCTTTAGGAAGAGCATTATGATAGTCCTGTTGTGTTGGCTGTATTGCACACTACAAAGACTGACACCGGTGACTTTGATGCTACAATACCAGTACAATAGTACCTGAAATGACTTGTTGTGAGGACATTTACAGTATGAATGGACTTGATGATAGACCAGCCACTTCTTACCAAATTACTTCCTATTTACTGTGTGTGCAGTTAATGCTCTACAGTAGTTGTCAAATGCGATCGCTATTTCATGTTTTATCAGTAACCATACGGCTCATTACTGTTATGAGGAAAGAAATGGATCTGTAATACAAACCAACATCAAAGAGATATCATAGACCACATTTGCAGAAGTGTTGTGGGATGAAATGACTCCCCTGTGGAGCGTTAATGTGCCGTCGTTCACACTAATAACCGCTGGAGCTCAGATCAGTATAAAAGAACAGTCACTTTACAAACATCCATCTACTGTTTATTTTTTGCTTAATCTCTTTCTCCTTTTGACACCCTCTCTTTTAATGTAAGACAGATTTGTCAACTGTTGTGTGGCTGGTCGGTGCTGTTTGAAACAGCGATGGGTGACTGACGGTACCCAGCGGCGGGTTCGTCCTGTGTTAATGTGCGGGATGTACTGTAGCGATTGTCTCAGCGGGTCTCACTGTGTGGATAAGTGCACAAATACAGAACGTCATCTGCACACAGTGGTGTGTAAAATGACATCCAGCTGTTTTTAATAGCCTATCACAATGGAGTGACACACATAACAGGACAGCAAGAATCTTTTTACCATCCTCTCTCGCTTGATGTGATATTTAGATATTTGTTTGGGTGTAGGATTCATCCACATTGATATTTCAAGACTTTATTTGGCAAGGAAGACTTATGGATTAATGTTTGTGTGTTTTGCAGGGTTACACACCTCTTCATCTCGCCTCTCTACATGGACATGGCAACATCATCCAACTCCTGATCAATAACTACAGTAGGTCATTGATATTCAGAAAGTTTAGTTTCAGTCCTTATTTGTTTTCATTACACAACCAACAGAACAATCCACTTAACATCTCCTTTAAGCCTTATGGTTCTACTTTCAAACCAATGTTGAGTTGTAATTCAGTTAAGTTCAAGTCAGCAGTAACATTGGATGTGGCTTCTTACATTTGGCATGTATGGAAATGCCCCTGTTTTTACATCCGGCATATGCCCACATGTTAACTTTTAAACACCGCTATGAAATTGACAAAATCCGATTTACAGTGCACTACATGATATGCATTGTATCAGTATGTATGCTAAAGTGTATTTACTAATACATAACACAATATACTTCTTTGCAACAATGCACAGTTGTGAAAAGCGCTACAGAAATATGTTGGATTATATTACATTACTGCAAACATGGTTTTCATTTATATGGTCACCGACAGCATGCCACAGATGCTGACAATAAAATGTTACATGTTTTTATCCCGGACACTTCCATTGATGTTCATGAAGGAAAATTTGTTAACTTGAAGAACAGGCAACTGTTTTATAGAGAACAAAGCCAGCTCATATTCACAGATGAAATCAATAATGCAGAACTGAAGCTAGGAACTGTGCAGTCACAAAGATAATTGGTTTGGGGGGAAACCCAGTTACGTCCCCCATACTGTGAGCTAACACTCACTCCTGCTAATGAAGCTAACTAGGGTGTGTGTCAATAGAGCAATTCAAAAGAACAGTCCCGTGAGATTCTGGACGGTGTGCGCGCATGTGTGTATGTGGGGGGGGTCTTGTTTGTTAAAGCCCCTAAAAGAGAAAAGATGCCCATATGTTTTGTGTTGTGTGTTCACTCTGCCCTGTTGTGTTAGTTATTCACTAAAACACATATGGTTTGGGTCACTATTAGCTCCCACCTCCTCAGTACAAACCACAGAGCTTCCATATGGTGTGTGGAAATGGATACTCCATGGTTTCCCATCACCACCTATGGCTTTCTTGGACCCTACACTGAGAGAGACAGAGAGAGGCTTGAGGATTGTCCTTTGTTTAATTCATTTTTTAAAGGCACAAAGAATCTCCAGCCAAATGGAAATTGCACTCTTCACAACATTCTGTTGAGCAGTCGGCTGTGGTTTAGATCAGGGGCCTCAATCCATCACTTTTGCAAATGTATAAATCATCCACAACCAACTTTTGGATCAACCTTTATTCTCAAACCTTGGACCATACAGTATTTATCTGATATTTATTGGGCCTAAACAGGTGATTTTTGAATATGAGGGCAGGTCACGCAACCTGTCATGTTGGCATCACCCTAATGTGGCTGATTTTACCAAATAACTGATGAATTGGTGCTAAAATACAGTTGAGTTGGATAGATGCGTAACCTTTGACTTTTACAACAAAACAAGTGTTTGTACCCTTTGAAAGTATATACTTTGTTTTACCATCCTAGCTGTGCCCAATTATATTGTTAGTTAAAGTTTATTATTTGCCATTAGCATTGCTTCCCGTCAAAACAGACCTACAGTAAGACCCATTTTGGGTAGCAGCCCCTATAAGAAACATTGTTTTAGACAGAGTCAAATCTAGAAAGATTTAATAGGTTTTGTGGTGGTTGATGCTTTTTCCGGATCATTATGATTGGATGTTGAGGGCATGACTTAAATTTTCAGGCTCAAGGTATTTAGTTCTTTAGTAAATAAAGAGAGAGACTTTTTTACCTCCACATTAGTGCAAGGGTGCATGTGAAAGCTGCCGTATATAACTTTTGCTTTCAAATAATTATTGGGTTAAATTATCAAATCAAATGACCTCAAACACACATTTGCGGCAAAATCGACACCTAAAATAATTATTGAATCATTATTATATGCTTCCCGGTGTGAATCGGCGTAAGGAGAGAGTTTTTTTCTTGTTTATGTACCTGCTCAATATATACTGTAGATATATTCGTTTTATTTTAACTAGAAAGTGTTAGATTGCAGCTTTAGATTTGTACATCAGGTCCAGACTTTTCTATTTCTTGGACAAGCTATTACAATTACAGACTTGTTACTGGCCTCAGAGTTATAGATTTCTGCATTGTAAACATAAAACCCAATAGTAGCTAACCATTATCTGTACATCGATGATCAGATCTGTGGATAACAGAAGGTCTTGGGATGTCAGTGAATGTTAATTGAGTGGCGGACAATGATACAGCATCGGTTTGATGGGATCTCCAGTGCCAGCACTTCACCTGGGAACCTCCAAACCAATGAGCCGTGCCACGCCAAGCTGCCATCAGCTGCCCCATTCGTACCCCTCACCAAGTGGCCAGACTGTTTACTATTCGCCCAGTGACATGTATATTGTTTACAGAGTGTCTAGGCATACGATTATGTGTTTCATTTGTATTTCTCTTGGTTTATCATAGAGTTACAAAGATGTTCACAGGGCATGAACATTAAACTACAAGCATTTTTACAAGAATTGTTGCTGGATGGAAAACACAGAAAAGGATGAAGATGGTTTTATAAGTGAATTACACCCGTTACATTTACGTCACATTTATCTTGCCTGTGTATTGTGTTTATTGTTATACATTTTCTTGAATTGTTGTGTTAGTAATGTTCTAACATTACAAATGCATCTATGCATTTAGCAGATGCTTCTATCCAAAGTGACTTAAGGTATGAGTTTCAGAATATACATTTCTTTTAGAATGTGTGTTCCACGAGAAACAAACCCAGGAATTTGGAATGCAAGCACAATGCACGTCCAATTGAACTACAGAGCAATCTTAATGCTGCTGTTTGTTTTACTATTCTATATGACAAATTGTTTATAGTGTAACACAATTCTCATGGATTAAGTTACTAGACAAAAGGTAGCATGGTGCCTTACTCAAGTTTTTGGTACATTTGATATTAATGGCATGGTTTCCTCTGGAGTACCATGTATCAAAGTACAACTGTGTTGCTATATATCATGCCATCACTGCACCAAAGTAAGACAACAGTACTTTTTGTGAGAGACCTGAACCTCCAAATGCATTTAAAGTGTTCAAAGCAGCATGTCTTCACTGCAGTAATTTCTATTGCACTCAAAGTGAATAATGCTTTATCTTATCTCAGAGAGATCTGTGCATGTGGTTAGGGAACTGTAGATAGTTTAACATAGTTACAAACTGACTGCTTGCAGTGCCTTAAGCAATATAGTTGAACACAGTTATAGGATTACCGCTTTGCGCCTGGAAACATAAGCCTCTCTTAGCAGCGGACAGCTTAAGACCCGCGCGTAACTCTATTAAAGCACACCAAATTTCTCCAGACACAACTGTAATCATATAACTTAGTTAAACACCTCACAGTTGCTTGAGACCGCCGTGACTGGATTGTTGAAAATCACAGCGTACGCTTTTTATTAAAACTGCAGTTTTATTAGTTTATTGTTATCAATTCATGTCCGCCGTCGATACTTAGGCTCTGCGTGAAAGGAACCGCACTGTGAATTTGGAAACAGGTGTCTGTTTTGTCTCAGTTCCTTTTCTCCGTCAGTATTTTTGTTTTGCATTTTTTTTAAACTATCCAAACATCGCCCTTTTACAGAAATTCATAAAAATGTATCCAATTGACAATTTTGTATCCAATAAATGTCCATATAGCTCAGTTGGTAGAGCACTGTATTAGCAGCACAAAGGTAATGCGTTCTGTTCACATGATACTGAATGAACTGTAAGTCAATTTGGAAGTCTTCTAAGTCAGAGCAAAGTTTTCTACTTTTTTTTTTGTCAGGAAGTATAACAAACCTACTGCTGTTTGATTTATATTAATTGTAATGCACAATAAAAAACATGAATTTTGAAAAATGTTAAAAGCGGAGTAATCTTTTTTTTTTTCCCTGGTCTTTAATTACAGTAGTTGCAAATGAAGCAGTTTTTCTGGTCAAGTCCAACTGACTTCTTGTTTCAATAAGAAATGTCAACACAGGAAAAAGAAGCTCTTTAATGGATTCTCAAAAAAGTGTTAAACCACACAGTGCCTCAAAATCCTCAATGAGCATAAACCTCCTTGACATTGAAAACGTCTTTGTTATTCATCTAAATTTAATATTTTAAAGAGTGCATAAGTAGGGATTTTTAAGGTTCTACTATGGTTTATGGAGTGTCCAACAACACGTTTATGTAAATAGAAGGTGAAAAAACACTACTATTTCGTAATAATAGTATATTCTTACCTTACTAACTGACTGACTCTCAAGTAAATGGTTCCGCGATTCATCTGTCTAATCCCGTCCTTTCAGCTAGCCTAGTCTGATGTGATTGGTCAGATGGTCTAGTTTGCTGTGATTGGTCTAAAGCGAATGAGGCTCACGAGCTACAGTGTTTTGGGGGAGGTGTTTTTGCAGACAGTCCTTGCAAAACGTAGGCTGGGACTATATGTAGTGACGTAAATCCGCAGTGGTTTGCGAATCGGAATAGTGACGACTCGTTTGCGTGATAACGTGTCGACTCCCTTTTTTCCACGGCAATAACTTTGTTATTCATTCACATTCGGATTTACAACTTGGCAGACTGCTAACTTTCAAACACGACAACATTACCCAATTTATGTAATGTCATTTTTTCATGATCTCATGTTATGTACTCTTTAATAAAATGTACAATCAAACAGAGTTATTTCAACCCATGGTTGGGTCAAATATGGACATTTTCTAGGTTAATTCAAATCAGTGGCTTGTCTATATTTACCCATCCATGGGTTAAAACAACCCAGCTTTTTTGTGTACATATTTTATATGAGTATATAGATTTATAAAGTCTCAATTGTTGAACTGAAGTACTTCTAATCCCGTCAGTAGATTGCTGGTCAAAATAACGTGTTATTTATGTTGATTCATTGGTCAGGCAAAGGAGCATCTCTAAAGCTGAATCCCCAGGAATAGAATCTGTTGTATATGAAAACAGGCTGTTGACACTCTACATAAAAATAGGGCATGTTGACCTTTAGCGCTAACGCCCCTTCTCTGCCCTATTCTCGCTTTCTGTTTCTTTATATGGCCTGCTCTCTTTTCAGATGCACAATCTCCTCCTCTTCTTTTCACTGTTATCTCAAATAATTACTCCTCCGTTTCTGGCCGACTCTCAAGAGGCCGGCGTCTGCTCAAAAGGCCGCACTGTGTATCCAGGCGTGGAGGGATTTCAGATCAGCACTCAGTCTCTCAGCATTCAGCTTCTAATTAACCACCCCGGTATTCCAGCAGGCCCCAGACCAGCTCAAGTCCATATGGCTCTTACAAGGCCACTGTGATTATGACCGTGTTCTACAGAGGATAGGAGAGAGGATAAGACTGAAATAAGAGTGCTCGGGTATATTATTTTTAACGACTCCCCAATGGCCGAGATGACGGTGCATTTGTTATTTTTAAGCACCAGTACCTGATCGCCACGTAACCTTGACCTCCCATGCACTCACACCTCTGTTTGTGTTAAAAAAAGAGTCATTAATGAAAGAGCAGCCATCTGTGTGCAAAAGTGTGAAGGAAAACCAAGTCATATTTTATTAATTGTTTCGAAAAGCAGCCAATTTTGGAATATATTTTATGGCAAGGCTGTGTAAAAGTATAACTGGAAATTTAGAAGGCAATCTAAATATTCAGGACTGGTTGGGATAAACCCCACAAGGTCCTTTTGTGGGGGATGTAAAGGGGAACGAATCTTCTCAAATCGTCAGAAATTTTCCTCATTTAAGTATCCCTGCTTTCCCACATTTGACTCACAATGAACAGGTACTTGATAAATCCAAGATGTCCCGAAATGTAAAGAATTACCACACAGATTTTGGCAACAGGTTTTCAGAAAGGTCACTTACTTTAAGAGACCATTGGTTGAGCCAACAAAACCTTTTTTGGTGCTTTTTTACAAATGATTTGTGTCCTTTCGTATCCCCATAATAGCTGTGAATTAAAAATGTGTGTGTGTATTTGTGAAAATGTGTCAACAGACATGTATCTTTTTCTCTCTTCAGATGCCAAAGTCAATATCAGGGACTATCATGGGAAGATGGCAGCTCAGTACTGGAACGGAACCATGGATATTTTTTACAAATATGGATCTCATTCTGGTAAGTAAACATCTGTTAACTACTTACCTAATGAATTTAGTTTACAGTTTTATGTTGATAACATAAAAATTGGTCAACATCAGGTGCTTAAATGATTGTTTGAGGTGACTGACAGTTGCTTTACTCCAATCAGCAGGCAGATGGTAAGGCGGGGGGCGTGTCCAGTATTACGCTCAATTGTCTGCCTTTCTGTCACGGAGTCACGGGAACATCAATGTGGAGATGTCTCCTCATAGTCCTCTCACCCGCAAGAGCCACACACATACTCCCTGATATAAACAGATACCAAACTGTGCTGTAGGTTAAAATTGTACAACTATGATTGAAAAATTAATGGCACAGCTACAGAACAATGCTCAAATTATTTAAATTGGTTGAATTCAATTGAATGGTTTAAAAGGAATCCCTAAAGGCACTTATTAAGATCACTGACAGAGCTCAAATCAAAGGGCGGTTACTTTAATTACGTATTCAAAAACAAATATTTTACATATTTTTTAAAATATTCTAAACTTTGGTTTCTACATAATTACAATACTTACATGTCAATATTTTTATCATCATTTGTTCTAAAATGAGGACAATAAACATTGAGTGGGTGTGTTTAAACTTTTGTCATGCGCATATGTCACCTTTTATTATGTTAAGTGAATGGAAACAAGTCTGCTGGTCAGTTTAAAGGATTTTAATTGGTCATTTAACTCTTTACATCTGTTACATCCAATAAGGAAGAAACCTCAACATAAACACCTCCTGAATCCTCTCTAAAGACCAATTAAGGGCTCTACAACAATTTGTACATTACTTAGCACCTAAAGCAAACCATTTTCAGCATATTTTCATTTATTTTATTTATGCTACTAAGGATGGAAAGTATGAGAATTGAAATATAGCCACTGTTTTGTTTTAATACACTGAAACCACAAACATCTTGGGTTTTGATTTAACAAATGACGAAAAATGAATCCACAAGCGTATTTTAAATTTCCAAGCCTGCTATATTTTTACAAAAACTCCTACAAACATCTTTGCGGTTAGTTTTTTGTTTACTTGACAGAAATACCTAAATGTTTGTGTCTGCTTTCCCTATAAACAACCCAACTAACACAAGAGCTAAAAGGACACAAAACAGTATTGTAATGGTGCTGTCCATCTGTTATGTCTCAGACATTGTCTTAGTTTGAAGCTAGTTGCAGTATTTCTCACTTTCAGACCTAGAGTCTTACAGCAGATGACTAGCTAGCATATGTCATGTGTGACAGTGTGCTCACAACAGCAGGCCTCAGATCTGACACTCAACCTGGACAGCTGGTTTGCATGTGATGTACAGTTACAAAATGAAAACTCTTTTTGGAATGACGGAAGATGATTTGACAAACTGTAAACAGATTCAACTATAGTAGTATTTATTTATTCCTATTTTTTACGGACTATTTATTACAGTTCTGTAAAAAGCATTTAGTCACTCACACCTGCTTCAAATCATATTTTTAGGTCAAGATTTAATACCTGCATCTCTACCACGCGTGGAAAAACTGAGAGATATTGAGATATACTTATAAAGATTTTGGAAGGCACACTAACAATTACAGTACAAATACTTGTATTTGGCATACTAGACTTTTTTATACTGTATAAACTGTATTTCGTTATTTTACAAATAATCCAAACATGTATCCTATGGTGTGACAGCTAATATTGAAAAAATAACAATGAATTTATATCTCTCTTATGCTATTTTATATGATAAATATAATAATTCATCAGTTAATAAAATATATTACTAACAGATATTTTTTATTGGTGCTGTCAAACTGTATAGGACACATGGTAGGGTTTATATGTCAACTACCCATGGATATGATGTAATTGTTTGATAATTATTATTAAACAGCTCGTTGGAATGCTTGATACTGATTGGCCAGTCGTGACATTTGCAGGTTTGTTATTCCCTGATAACAATCTCCCCAAAAAATAATTTTGACAGTATTTTTGACTGATTAAATATAAATATACATTTTAATAACATATATGACATTATGTTTCCAAATGATTAAACCAAATTGCCTGTTCGTGATATTTGAACATCGTTTCTTTCCTTAAATCCAGAAGTTAACTTTTTTCCCTTGCAGAAGGTCTGCATTCTGTAAAAATTGGCAAAAATTGGCAAGTAGCCGTGGAATAAGCGGGACAATATACAAGCAGCCGGTTGTTGTCATGAAATAAGCCCCTTCAGTGTGACCTGTTCAAACTGTCGGGGCTTACTTCTGTGATAACAACCTGCTGCATGTATATTATCCCGTACATATCAATCTGAAATCAGAAAATAGTATTAAATGAATGAAAAAGAATATCCTGAATATTCCCCTGAGGCCCGGTCCACTACTGTTCAAATAAATATATTTCCACCCAAAACTCCTGCCACTATTTCAAGAGCAAATCTCAGACAATTGTGCAAGTCCCCCCCATCGTTTTTCCTGGAGTCACACACTTTTTTTGTCATTAGACTGACATCAATACCAGATTTAGTGCTAGCGTCCAATTTCACGTCGGCGTCACCAACAGTCCGTTTTTATCACAAAATCCTCAGCGGAGCCAAAGGAACAGCAACAATGGAGTCATCCAGGTTAACTTTTCTTTTGTGTTGCCGTCTGTGAAGCACAACACAATACATGACTATATATCAGGGCTTAACCTGTCAGGGCCCTCCTTCTGTCCCCACGACACGCAAAGATGGATCACCCCAGCCCCGGAGAAAAGATCTGCCGCTGCTCAATGGCAGCTGGATTGTTTTACAGGACAATTAGGCCTGGCTTTTGTTTGGATAATTACAGTGGATGTGAAGCAGCCCAGCCCCCTTCAGGTCATGAGGACAACCTTGACACAGTCATTACAGGAACGCCCAGTATGTCATCAGTTGTTTAACTGAAGCACTACAAGACTTTTGACATGACACACGGAACAGTGCCGTGTGAGAGTGAAGAAAAAATTTCCATGCATCTCAGCCCCAAACCCCCAAAATAATTAATAATAAATGTTTATAGAAAGGCCATATTTTTAGAACAGTGACACTGTTTTCAGTACAATTAGTGCTCTCATTATTGCTGTAATACAATGAATAAATCAATTTAATTGTAATATTTAAATTAATCTAAATTTGCATAAATTACAGCCACACTGAGATTAAAGTTTCCAAAATGTTTATTTTGAGATAAACAACCAAATAATCTCCACTAGAGATCCATAAACCCAATTAATAATCCTTCATTATCTCCCTTAAAGTCCAGAATATGCTGTGACAGGTTTATTGTTTCTAAGGAACTGCAAAATTAGGACTACAATAAAACAACTGAGAAATAAAACAATCCTCTGGCTTTTCCCACAATAATTCAGTTCAAACAATGAAATGAATTTTCATCAAAAGGAAATGTCTCCACAGTAACCAGTAAACTGTTGTTAATGGTATAGCACAAACAAAGCATAAATATGCCTGTCAGACACACACACAAAGAGATAAAAGCAAACGTTTATCAATTCAGACAGTCATATTCTACCTGACTCATTCACTAACCGAGCACTCGTTCAAACAAACACAATCTACTCGAGAATAACAGACATATCTAAAGTCATTTCTGTATATTTGAGCCAAGCCTTGTTTGGGTGGTGTACCTAACTACACCAACAACATTTTCATCCATTTCAAACACTGGCGTTGATAAGCCATAATTGTATGCTACCTCTTACTTTGATTTTTTATCTCAGACCCGAGCAGGTGATTAAACATTGTTATTTCATTATAATGTAGATTTTAGTTGTGCGAACATGTTTAATGATTGATCTACGCTATGAAGTGAGGCTTAAGTACACTGACTTACAAAAGTAACCTAATACCACCGTACTCAGTATTAACCTGCATATTGAATAAATCAGATACAAAGTGTAATTTGTATGTGGGAGTGTTGTCCTAGATTTGAAGGTGCGCTTTTGTACGAGAACGCAGAAGAAAAGCAAACAAACTGTAATTAAAATCCAATTTTGGCTCTTCTGATTACATGTGGTTTGAGGCCATCATTTCAGATGAACGCAGGCATGACTATTCATGCCCGAACTCTCACTATTAAACTTCCGCATGTAACTTGGCCCACACCTAAATGAACGATTGCTCAAATTATGAGGCTTGTAGGCGTACTATTACTTTTCAAAGTTATACGAATTATATTGTTGTAGTTGAGGTGTGGATGCCGGTATTCTCTTACATGTAGAATAATAAAACTTATAAACATGCCTTTACTGTTCTTCCTGGCGATTAATAAAACATGCACTGTAAACCCCGAGAAACTAAGATAATTCAAAACATTTGTGAAAGCTTTTTTCCTTAGAACTTTTAAGTTAATAACTAAACTCTTCTGAGTAAAGAAAACCAAACACATAAGTATAGTAAATTCAAAATAATTGTTTTGGAATAAACTTCATTATTTCATTTTACATTTTCACTTATCGTTTCACTTATCAATGTTGTCATGAAGGAACAACAGCAAATTACAGCTGTAGCACTACAAATATAATTCCTTCAGATCAAACAGTTAAAATTTGAACTGAGTCTGTTTTCCTCCTAAGCAAATGCTCTACTCGTTTGCACAATGGTAACCTCATCAGGGGCAGACTGGGAAGCAAAATCAGGCCCGGATTACTTGGCCCACATCGGCCCTCCACCATTTTTGTCGGGGAGTGGGTCGGGGGTTGTGTTGATGGCATTATTTTGAGATTTACTCCCACTATCCAGTTCGTACAAAGCATACTGGGAATCTCTCTGACGTCATTGGAAGACATAATCGATATTTTTGAGTTAAGTGATTTTGTATCTTTGTGTCACTGGAAGTTAAATACACTTTGTAAAATAAATGAACTTTTTCACAGTTTTGAGTACAGTTTGGGTATTTTTAATGAGTAGATAATACTGTATGGGAATACAGTGTGGAAGAAATGCCACATGACACTGACAGAGGAATAATACTTTAGACTGGGATAATTTTATGTTATAGGGTAGGAACTTTTGACATGGACCAGTTAGCGACTACCTAGAACACCTTAGCAATCGCACAGAAGTATTGCTAATGCTAACTGCGAACTAAAGCGACATCTTGGCGACCGCTCAAAACATTCTAGCACAGAAAAGGACAACGTTCAGAATGTCACTAGGCTTCTCTTCCCATGCATACTTAATGAACTTTTCTATTAAAATCTTAATCAGTCAAAGCTTATCGGTGATTAGTCCCTCTAACTTTATCAGAGATATGAATCAGATCTTCAAATAATAAAACTTCACATGATAGCACTGTTTTTGATTAATGTGTTTTGATGAAATGATATCCACCTCAGACCATTTCATTGATTTTCTCAAAGAGTTGAGTGACATGTAGCGAGCGAGGAGAAAGAAAAGAGATACTGGCCATGTCAGTCTACAAAGGTAAAAACAGAGCTGTTTTACTGTGATTAATAGGTAATTTTGGGTGTAGGGGCAGAGGTTAGCCCTTACCCACCACAGCTAGCTTTTCAAGCCCATCAGGTGCTCGACCAATTGGAACTAGATCAGGAGAATTGTATTATTTATAAAAGGTTTTGTAACAATGTGAAATAAATGGAATTGTAAATCATTTGCTTTGAACCGATGTCCTAATAATCTCTTAAAATATAGTTTAACTTTCAATCCAACTCTGAGGAATGACATTGCTTGTTTTTTCACATCTCAAAGGTACCGTACAAGCTCGAGCCAACAAACATGCTCGAACACATTCGATTCATGTTGATTGCTGTGTAGTTATGTAGTTGCAACCCTGTTGTATCAATTACACCCATGTTAAACGACTTGTTTCGCTCTGCAAATGTTTGTTTTAGAGCCGGTGCAGATGTGGGAGTGAATTCGATGATAAGCAACAGAATGCCTCACAGGCTGCCGTAGAGAGAGATCATGTTCTCCTCGAAACAAGCACACAATGAAAGGAAAGAACAAGCAAAGGCGGAGACAAATGGAGTAAGACACAAACAACAAAACAACAATGCATGGATGGAGTATCACTATGGAAATACCATGTTTTTGGAGTCTGTAGTACTAATATCTAGATAGTATCTAATAATATTCTAGATATGTTGTAAAACCTAATTGTGTGCCTGGCGTTTAATAGACTCCATTACATGTAAATGTTATGATGGAGGTTTTTAGCTAATGAACGTGGGCTTTGCGCTCATCTTTATGATAATGTACGCTTAAAAGAATGGCTGTAACTTAAATTTAAGAACATTGCCTCTTTGATAAAGGGAAATTTGACGACAAAAGAAATTTGTTCATCTACATGGTTCAATTTTCAATATAACCTTATTTTAAGGCAGCATCATACTACATCACTAACCGTGGCACTGTATCTTTTTGCGAGGAAAAAAATCGAATCATTATAAATACTCTCAAATAATGCTTTCAAAACATGATCTTCTCACTCTGTTGAATAAGTAGAGTGTTGTTCTTCGTCACAATTCATTCTATCAATGTTTTCTAGCCTCCGCTAAATGAGCGTCAGACTTGCATTCATTACATTCATTCATGCTTTGACAATGGCCTTCTGAGAAAAGTGCCATTCACAGATCACTCTCTTCAAACCCCAAACAGCTTTACAGCCTTTAATGATCATCAATTACTGGCCCATTTTGCCTATCAAGTAACTCTTAGCCCCAAAGCAGACTAAAAATTAACTCTATTGAGCAGGCCCCGGTGTAATTGGCTACCTGAATGCCCCGGCACAAAAGGCTAGCGGGGAATGCTATTTAGCCAAATGAGCTGAATACTGTTTATGGGCTCTTAAATACACTTCTCACTGGCAACACAACAATGTGTTGACCTCTCAACTTTGGCATGACCTCTCCCGATCTGTGTTAACTTCAAACCCTCAGCGTCCCCTCCCACAGCTGGGAGTTGTTATGGTAGCCAATAAAAAGACAGACAGCCAATGGAAGCTCAGCCTACGGGCCCCTCAAAGCAGTGTGTATGAAAACAGAGAATAGACCAGAGGCGTTAACTCATTAACGGCCTTTGTTGTACCAAAATGGGTATCATGCAGGCTCTTGCTGAATGGGAAATGGGCTAATGACCTGAAAAGCGACTTCAAAAGGCGTTACAAACCAGATGAATGCATCTTTCCATTTCAGAAACATCATTTCAATGGAGGAGGTGCTCTCAGAATGTTGACGTCTTTCAAACCGTTTAATATGATAATTCTCTACCTCTAAAAAGAATAAATGCAGAATGATTGGGACCTGAAAGAGTCTTGCTTTTGACTTTTAGCATGGAATGACCAACTGTCTCAATGGAGAAAGAATGGTGATGGCCATGTTTCTCAGGCCAGGAGTCTGAATGGTTTCATTGACGCAAAGTCTTTGCGAACCACTTCCTGAACACTTCACAGAATACATAATTTTAGTAAGGCTTTCGTAGTATTGAAATATGTTCAAGTTATGTCTTCATTGACGCTTGTTTCCTCATTTAACATACATTCAAAATATCAACAGATGTTGACCCATATGGGCATAAAAAACGCCATTTGTACCCACAGCTGAATAGTAGAGCTGAATTAGTCACAGTCTACTCTGTAGCTCTTCTGTAGTCATTAGGCTAATGGCAGTAGCAGATGATGTCGTGGAGGTGGTAGGACATAATATAGGCTGGCCAGAAGCGTGAAGCCCTTTTCTGACCCTCCGTGGGTGGGTATCAGACACTTGAGCAAGACACCCCTTGAGAAACATCCAAATGAGGACCCTGAGGGTGTTTGTGTCTGTATCTTGTACCCAACACAGGGGGTCTTGGCCTACTTGTGTAGGACTCAAAATTTGCTTTAGTCATTTCTGGGGACCAATAATGGAAAGTAGATAGAGTTGGGGTACCAACTGGTCTCTTGACCAATGGGAGAGCATGAACGTTAACCCAAGTGGTTGGACAGTTCGATCCAGTTATTGAGTGAGTGTAAAGTCCCCAGCTGCTTTTGGAATGATTTGTTTTGTACAAAAAAATTGATGGGACCACTGAGTACAACCTTTGGTGTGGGCTAGTGTGTGTGTAGGTGTTTCAATCTGGACAAATACTATATATGTTATGTAGAAAGTGCTCTCTTTTTGAAGATCTATGTAAGGAAGTCTCAGCTGTCACACGTCGAGACATCGTGTTGCGCAGGGGCTGCTCCATCTCGGCTGGAGCTTTGATGAATGGATCAGCTTGCTGATTTTGCCTGAGGTCAAATGTAGAGTGATTAGTACAGCACAGCTGAGAACTGCCTGCACACTGTGGCTCCAACTCATTGTGTTCGGAAGCAATGCGGCAAAGGACAGTGCCAGGAAACTCTTTCATTGGAAAACAAATTTAAGCCCATAGCTCAGAAAGTGTGGGTAATTACAGGATGCAGGAAGTTAAGTATGATAACCGTGAAATTTCGCCATAGGCTCACGGGAGAGCACCTTGATTTAATCCCGCCCCTATGCAGTCACGCCTCTCCGTCTTCATAATCTCCTACTCGTCCATGCCGCCATGCTGTTCTGAGCCCTAGGCCGAGGCCTGCCGCTGCGTTCCCTCCCCGTTGTTGTCTTTTTAGGTGGCAACAAAAGAGCCTCTCCTCTAATCACAAGCCTCCCACTTCAATTTGAGCACCCTGGGTAACCGGCCATTGATACACAGTGAGTGTGGGCACCTGTGCTCCAAACGCAATTTTCACGCAGCGCCGCTGGCGAGAAAGGGCCGATTCAAAGGATGCCTCAGCGAGTCTCCGTCTCCCCCACCGTGCCCACGCTGACCGGAGGAGGTGGTTTGAACAACAGAAAGGAACTCAGTTGATAAGGGATGAGGTATCACTGTCATAGCGGCTCTTTAGCTTAAGGGCAAAAACACAAAGCCTACATCTAACTAATCAGATTTAATTTGTCCAACCTGGGACCGCTGAGGGTTAGACAGATTCCTACTGGAGTGATACAGAAGGGGTAGGACACATTTGTGTACGGTGTTACTAAGCATATGAATAAAATCCTGTCCGGTGACTAAACACCGAATGAAGTCACTTGAGGGGAATTAAAATTTGGTTTAGAAGTGGAGGTGATCTGGTTTATCGCTATTAAACTGTAGTGTTATATTTACATTTACATTTAGGCATTTGGCAGACGCTTTTATCCAAAGCGACTTACATTGCTTTATCCTATACATTTTACATAGATATTTGCCATTCCCTGGGATCGAATGCTCTTACCACTGAGCTACAGGAAAGCATTTTTAGGGTTAAAAAGTTTGTCCATTCCCAGAATGATATGCAAAGGCAGCTACTGTAGGAATAAGTCATTAGTATGTTAATTTCTTTAAAAAGTAGCACTTCAACATTGCTTTTCCTAATTTAACATCAAAATCAGCCTGATACATTAACATCGGTTTCATATGGAGGAACATGCTTTGTCAGATTTCAGGACATTTGATGGAGTGATTAGTTTTATTTAACTCAGATGTCTCACCTAAAATTGCTTTGGAGAAATAACAGCAGAAATAAATGAGACACTTGATTTTAAATACGTACATGAATTGATTACGATCTTTAATAATTTTGACTTTAAATGGAGACTTTTCTGACATTTCTCGCAGAAGAAAAGATTATGATTATGAGATTATGCAAAAGTTTCCATTTCCTCTCCATTTCATCTCATTGATGCCTAACATATCTTAATTGTGATTTTGTTAATGTGTATTGGCATGAACATAGCATAGATTCAAAAGAAAAGCACAACATAACATTTGACCTGACATTTTTACATTTTACAGCACATATCGTGACCGATTGAGTAATTTTGTCCTCTTTTGAACGTTAAGTGTTATTGGCTCCTGTGTTCAACTGCATCATACAATGGGAGCTGCTGACTCCGTGCATTCACAGACGGCAAGTTTCTGTTAAAAGTTATCGTGCTGCTTCGGTTCAAAAGTTTGTTTGTTTGTATTACTATTATTTGTTTTTTTGGTCGGTTTGTGCTATAAATACCTGTGACTATACTTTTATTTGTGTGTTGTGCTTTATATGGTTGAAAAGTGGTTAGGCTTTGGGCCGGGGTAAGGTTTGGTGCTCCAAATATCTTTGAAACCATAACTATTTATGAAACTAAATATATTTTTTACAAATGCAATGAATTAAATGCGTCTTGGTGTGGAGTGTGCAGCGAAAAACCTAAAGCAAAGGAATACCCTGCTCATCGGAAAAACAACGCCAAAGGGGTACCTTGCACGGTTAAAGGCTACTCGGAGGGATGCTGACCGGACTTCAATATGTGACGAGAAGGGAGTAAGAACTGCTGTAAAAACATGACAGTGCATTCAAAGCATATTTTTTATCAGTATGTGTAACTACCAACCTTTGAGTTGCTTATGAATTTCTCAATGTAGCCTATAAGAAGACCATATTGTAATGTTATTAAAGCAAAAATGAAATACAAAATTGTTAATACTAGATTTAAATAATTTATATAGACTCAAGACTGATCTTCTAAGCTCAGTTATGAATCTTGGCAAAACAATGGAAAACAATTAAGTGTCAGTGATCTGTAATAACGTGCTTTGGCATGAACGCAGAAAATGAAAAATCCGTCATTTGCATGCGATTCACCACTGTTGGAATATTGAAATTTGATCTGAGTGGAAATATGTCAAGCAGATTTACACAGTAACAGTGACAGACTTTGCCATGCACACACAGCCGGACGCTGTCTGCCATATTTCATATCTAACACAATAAAACTGCAATAGCAAATCCTCACTGGATGTAATAAACTGTTGAACTGAAAACTGAGAGTTTTTGGGAGGCAAGTAGAGAGATGGGGCAGGGAAATGGCCAGGATGATGAGATTGTGGCATTTCAAAACAGATATATGTCCCATCTCTTTATAGACGCCCATCTTCCTGCATGCATTCAATACCAGCTTGATATAAAAATAGTTTGTAACAAAAATATTTGAAAGTTTTTGATATTCTAGATGGCAAAATACACCTTAGGCTTAACCAATGGGGGTGCACTTCAGGAGGTCACACAATAGACGTTCATTTGATGATTAGCTCTATCTGAGACTCCTTCTGGAGCCATAATGAAGGAGTTGAACCAACGCCTTTGACGATTTTACGTCTTCTAGACCAAGAGGGGCGGTTAAGATCCATTCACATGGGCCTCAGGTGTGGGGTACTGCTCAGGTTTGGGTTACCGCACCACTGTTGAGGTTCATCTGAACTGCAGGAGGCCAAAACTAAATCTCCTTTGAATTCAATTATGTCTTTGTGTTTTTGAAATGGTAGCTAAGCACAGTCAATATATTCACCCAAATTCTGTGGGAGGGTGGACTATTTTATGACTGTGGTTTCATGATGCAAAATTTGTAACCAAATTTCAGAGCTGGTTAAGCAAAGTGATTCCTGTTATATATTGAGATTCTGCTGTTGGATCTAAACCCGACAGAAGTGTGATGGTGGTACACCCCTCGCTGTTTGACTTCTCTTTAGACTGCCACAGCCAAAAGGATCTCCCTCCACCCTCTCCCTCTGTTAATGGGATTAGACCGCCTTGACTCCCAACGGGCACTGATCCTCACATTTGGCCCCTCAATTGAAGGTGCTGCTAGAAATAGACCTTTCTCACTGATCCATCAAGCAGTCACAGTTCAGAAGTAGTCCAATTCCACAGAAGTTTAACATATATACATTTTCATGTTTACAACAGAAAAGAAACGAAAGCCTGGAAACAGTAACAGGGAGTATAAAGTGGAGTGTCTGCACATATCTATGACTATTTTGTAATGCCAGTCGTCACCTTGGAATTGTAAGATCTGCATTCTCAGCAGTTTTGAGCTTCAAAGTTGTTGCACTTGACTTTGTTGAAAGTAGTAACTGTTTTGTTATCTAAAAAAGTGCAAGAATGTACACAACGTGAAGAAAAAACGTTACAGTGTAAATAAGTTAAACAGGATAAGAAGATGTAAAAAAAAAAAACTTGTTGACAGGAATCTTAGAATGTTCATGGTACACATTCAACGAGAATTATCATTTTTTTTCTAAATTGTTTAAATTAAAAGTGTATCTGAGAGCTGTTTCTTGATTTATTTGCCTTCAAGCAATAAGTAGACACATTTGACAATGAGGTACGGGAAGTATCTCTGTCATATGTTAAAAACCACTGTTGACCACTATACCTCGTCAGTAATCGGCTCACATTTCTCTGACCGACTGCTCTTCCAACTAGCTGTTACTCCCCATAACCTAGTTCTTCTTCATTCTACAAGCTTATCTTTATTCAGATACAAACTACTTATAGTTTAAGTCCATATGTAAGGAATGGTTAAAGAGATTTCAGTTGGGAGTGCATTCATTAAATACATCCATAATTAAATGCTTTGATTATTGTTGGATGTTTGGTGAATGTTTTAACCTCCATCGGTGGTTTTTCATTCTGCATAAAACAAAGAGGTTTTGCAATGATTTGCTCTGCACAAAACACTTCAAAGCAAATAACAAGACACATTTTTTATCTGCGTAATAAATATTCACAACAAATGTTCTCAACCGGCGCATATAATCATATCACATATCACAAACCAAAAGATGTGCTTTAAAATTGATGTCAGAATGTCATAAAGATGAGTTGCAGGTAACATGAAAACAGAGCTGATACATTCTCAGCTTATAAACTACAACTGCAGAATGATATAATAGATGTGTACAAATCCTCTATTCATAGCCAACCACCTTTACGTAAGACGATGACCTCATTTTACGGACTACTGATTAAACAACCCAGTTTACAAAAGACACACATCAAATTACAAAGATCGACCGCAGATTCAGAGTCCCCTCCGGCTGACCGTCTCCATAAAAATGAGACCCCAGTTGGCACCGGCTCACCCTTATCTGCAGCGCACCAAATTACCATCCCACTGCCGGCTGTTTAAGCAATGATACATTAACGCTGCACCAGAAAAGAGAGTGCGGACCGCAACCCCCGAGCGCAGATCCCTCGCAACCCAAATCACCACCGTGCATTCAAGAGCCAGGTTGTCATAATGGATCTGAGCCTGGCTGCTAATGGTTATTTAATATGGCCATCTCCACGTTCACTCCTTCTGCATACTGAGCACACGGCGAAGGCCCTAAACCCTCTTTAACACTTATTCAAGATGACAGGAAAAATGAAAGCGTTTGTCCTCTCAATGGAAAAGTAATCACAGCTACATTATCCCTCAGCTCGGCCCTATCATGCTAACGCAGGGGACAAATGTCACCGAGATGTATTTAAACACTGATGGAGCGCCTCTGTGTGATTCACGCCATGGAGCTGATTAATAAGAATAAATAAATATAAAATCCTCAATTTGTATGTAAATGCGCCAAAGAAGGGGCAGGCGAATCCATATCAGTTGCATCTAGAGACCAATCGTCATGAAGTGAAGTGTAAAGTGGTAATTATGGACATTTACAGGGATGCGTCCATCCCGCGTGTCTTATAGAGATGGGTAGCTAGACTTGCGTGATAGGGGCTGCAAGACTGGGGCCTTGTTAGCATACAAACAGAAATCGGCTAATCGGCTCATAGCAGTGAGGAGAGAATAGCTCTTTCCAAAACCTAGTGAACTGCCTTGCTGTCTACCACACAGTTAGCTGCCTTCTAAGGGACCATTTATACAGGAATTATAACATCAACAGCAGAAGGATGGACATGAGTGATTTGTAATGTTCTAGCTATGTTGTGAAAGCAAGTGATTTAATAGCGTTTGATGTTAGCATATATTGCTAAGCTAACAACGCGAGATAAAAAACCTGAAAACAGATATTGGTCATCTGTTAATTTTCACTGAGATTGTATTCTGTGTTTGCTTTGAGAAGGATACACAATCTCAGAAAGTAGCTTCCCACTATTTGTTGCCCTGTTTAATCTATCTTTGTTTACAGATTAGAAAGCTGTCTAGTTTAAGGTTTTGAAAGCACTTTTTAGAACATAAAAGCGTTTTAGATCTTTTTGTTTATGGTGAACAGAGGCCTGGTTAGCATGTTAAACTCGCTTGTTAGGCAGTAAGGTTCAGAAGGCCACAACTGAGGTGTCAGTTGATGCCCTTTTGACACGTTTGAATGGAGGGCACAGCTTTAAACACATAAGGTTTCCCTCACAAAGATCAATTTTATAGTAGAAAGTGAGAAAAAAAGGTTTGGCTTTTGAATTTGCGAGCATAATGGTTTTTGACAAAAGTCATTCAGGTATGTTTATCTGCGGCTTCTCTGTAAATAAGAGCGCTTTGTGTTAAATTGGATTTCGCAGATGACACCGCCGGGCAGAATGCATCCGCTCAAGTGCAGCTCTCATGAGAAACTTATCAAGATCGCCCGCATCACACCCATAAACACCCTCATGCAAAGTATCAGCGTTAAATAAAACCAGCATTTAAATATTAATAGTGGTGGATTGTTGGGTAGTGAGGCTGATCTGAAGAGTGCTACGCGAATGAATATTAATCATTATTGAGGCGGAATTGTGCGCTCACATTTATTCATATTCTAATGTATTTATGCTAATCATTTCTCCTTGATGTGTATGCGTTTATGAGACTTTGAGGAAAGATGTATAGTCTATATTGGAGTAAAATGGAAAATTCTTGAGTTTTGAAACATAATTTAACATTTAAACGAGATTTAGCAAACCGTGGTTCGTGATGTATGCTTGTTTGATGTTATTATATATTACATTTCTAATAATAGATGTGGCATTTGGAGAACAAAATATTCCTCAATGATGAGTTCAATAGAACTTCAGCTTTGTCAACAGTATCTGGCACATTATGTTGAATACGGCCGAAAATTATTTTCAACTCATTCCTAGTTTTTTAAAAATAAAGATCATATTTACAGTAATGTGCATAACATCGAACTAAATCAATATTCTTTAAATTATTTAGTTAAAAGACTGTTGTCCAAATCATCCTTTTTCAAGTATAACACTACATTCGGATAGGTTATCAGTGCATATACAGTATGTTATACAACCTTTTAGTATCTTACAATGCATTTGTGGTATATGAGTAAAATATTAGCATGTGCACAACCTGGCTATTAAACCAATGAGCCAGTGCTAATTGTTAAGATACAGATTATCATTTTCCAGCCCAATCAATTTATATAAACTTCTGTGTAATAAATTTCTGCATGTAAAGATTTGTCTACTGGTGGTTTTTGTGTGTTTTTTTATACTGGCTTATAAAAATGAAAATATTAGCCATAGACAAGATAGATAAGGTGTGTTAGGTAGGATGTACATTGTGGCTATGATTTAGTTTATTCTAGTAAAATGTTTTGTTCTCCAACCTTCCGCTGAGTTAAAACTATGCTTGCCATGCTTCCTCCAGAGCTTAACCTGTTTTAAACCTAAATAAATAGAAATTTTAAACACAAAACCAACAGCGTTTATAGGTTAAATTATCTGTTAAGACCTTTCTGGCCAACGTAACCTACCCTGAGGAGTCCTTACAATCAGTCAAGAAGTCAAGATGACTTAACTGGAAAACCTTATTTGATGAAGTCTCGCTCAATCCCATCAAAGTGGGTAGCTCTGATATTTTCCCACGAACTAACGGATGGCCAACGCTGATAGCAGCCAATCCATTACTGTCAGCCGTAGGGCGAGAGTCATTAATTACTTTACTCTCTCTCGATCATCGCCACACACACTGGAAGCCCAGGTGTGAGGGACAGTGCTGATTATGATTGTACAGATTGCAAGAGATTAATCTTCCCCTCGTAAAAATAGCGGACCACAGAGGTCCTTTCATTTCAGATTGTAATCATTCTCTTAAAATAATAATTGCCTTTTCCTGCCCGGCATGTTTTACATTACAATGCGTGTTTGGTGTCTATTGAGGGGGTTGTCGTATTGTGCCGGGTTCTTTGAAAGGAATGTACTTGTGTGGCAGTCTGCCGCGATTAGTGATTGTAATGTTTTAATATTCAGATGACATTATAGTTAGTGGGTACTATTGCAGTATGCATTATGAATTTGTACAAGCTCTTATGCTAAATATAGGCACGACACAAACTTTATAGCGAAAGCAGTAAATATTGCACTCAATATTGTAAAAAAGTTGCATTACAAAATCTACAAAACACAAACTACTAAAAATGATTCTGATTTCCAGCTAATACAAATTTTCCTTACCACATACTGTAGGAACATGCTAGCAACCCTTTAACAATCCAACGGCAACACCCTGGCAACCACCAAAAACAACACCCTAGCATCATGGACATGGCTGTTGCACAGGCCAGCAACACTGACATTCACAAAAATAGAAAAAGATAATAAAGATCATATTTCCATGCTTTTGTTTTAAAAATTCCTTTTTAGGTAAATACTGAAAATGTGTGTACACATCTCACACACATGACTTTAACAGCATTCTGTAAGATTTGTCTGTTTGCCAGAGCACATCTCACTAGTGTCTTAAAATGACACATGCTCCCCAACTAATTTACTCAGACACACATGCGCGCAGTCACTCGAACTGTCAATAAACAAGACACTGTTGCACTATACTACCGCAAAAATAAAAAAATACTATGTTTAAATACTATGAAAGTTAATGCTACTTTGTATACTGAATTGTGAAACACATCTATTGCTCAGCAAGGAATTATTCCAATTTGGACATTTATTTTGCTATGCAAGCTGTTCCTGAGGGAGAACCAACAAGGGGTCATTTTTGAATATGAAACAGAAACGGGGAGGGGGGCTGTCAATGAGTGACACATAAACCCTCTGAATGCTAAACTCTATTCTTTCATATTGGCACTGGACTGTGGCTGGATGTCAGTTTTATACACTGTCAGTGAATTGTAGACCACACAGATGTCCTCATTCACAGTTTTTGACAGTTGCGCAGACACAATTTCTAAAACTGTGGAGCCTTTTCCCTAAACACATAACTTCACATTTCTCTTGCAGAAGTAAAAAATCAATTCAACTCCCAAAATGAATTCCATGATTTACTCGATGTCAAACACTTCTATCTTGTGTTATTTTCATGTGCACAGCTTTAATTCCCTTTATGAGGTCCAAGTAATGCATATTAGGTACAGTATTTAACCAACGTCGCTTCTGTCAATTGTTTTGAGTGAATTGTTGACACAGTAAACAATTTACACAAATAGCCCTTCCTCTAATCTTACACTATGTTAAAGATTCTATCCCCTGACAGAACTGTCTTACCATGGGGGTTATGGCAATGGTCCACTTTCAGAAAGTGATTTTCTATAACTGTATGAGGAAGATGCTTTATCTAATTTCATAATTTTGAAGATATTTTGAAAGATATTTTGAAATGTACGGCACATTTGTCTTATCTCTCATTTGTCCAATTGTAGTCCAAGAGTGACACAGTTTACCCCACTTTCCCCTGCTTGTTTTCAAGCCATAGACATTTTCTTTGAAAAGCCATCGATATCTGGTAGGTAAAGTTGTATGACAAAAAACGAGGCAATTGATATCATAATGAAAAGCCCTTACATAGATATTTTCCGTGTTTAAGCTTGTGTCAAAGGCTCTGAGCCACCGCAGTCTTTTACACCACTGTGCCAAACAAGAAAGGGTAAAAAAAACTTGCCTCCATTTAAGTGTGATCCAGAGAGCTTACAACTGTAATTAAATCATTAAATTCTTGTCCATGCTTGACAGAGCAGAGAGAAATTAACTTCCCCACCAACCTCATTTTCTATTTGAACATGAAATAATGATTTTCTGCCAGTCTAATTACAGAGGCAACATCTGATCTGTGCGCCATCCGATGGGGATTAACTCCAGCACAGGCATTAGAGCTCATTACCAGCCTGAGTGCAGAAATATTACATCTTGTAATTGGATGGAGAGATTTTTATACTGATCTGGGGCCAGTTTTCGGAAGATTGTAATTACAAGCTTCATTGGTCAGCTACTTATCTAAACTTCGCAGGAAAACAAACCGTGCAAGAGTGCATCACATTAACCCCTGACCCTTACGCAGACGCCAAACGCTTCTGTTAGTATGAAGGGGAGATGGGTTTTCTCCGTATCTATTACTTAAGAATAACTGGCTGTGAGCTCATCCGTTTGAATGCCATAAGGAAATTGTTCTCCTGACTAAATGGGAAAGAAGAATATTGATTCCAAAAGATTCCAGCCGTTTGTGGCTAAGATAGAGCAGGTGTAAAAAGGAGCATGTGATGATGTTCACGTAATTTGCAGACACTATTTCTGTTTGGTTTTCTTTAGCACTTCACCTACCGAGTCCAGTGTGCAAATCAATGCTAATGGGTTAAAGTATTGCATCTGATCTCGCTCTATAAACACTCTTCAGTCTTCAGAAGTCCTACCGCCATATTGTTTATATTTCAGGTCACAGCGATCAATGATGAGGTCTTCATATGAGTCACTAAAGCCACAGAAGACTTTTTGCCTCATCTGAACATGTGCAGTATTTGTTCTTTGAGTTATGGGTCCGATCACAAAGAAAGTTAATTCTGGCATCATTTACGTATCCTCATGTTGTTCCAGACCTTTTGTTTATGCTTTTATATATTTTTCATCAAACAAAAGAAAATATCTCTTTCCAAATGACAGTTCATAGCGAATAGGTTTATCTCCAAAAAGGAAAAAAACACTTAATGTATCACAAACGTATGTTTTGGCCATCCTCCCTTTTCGGAGCTCATCAGACATGTCATTGTATGGGCAGGTGTCCAAATATTCTTCTAATAAAATATACTATTGTGTTTCATAAAAAATTGAATGTGGCTTTGAAATAACCTGATAGTGAGTAAACAACGAAAGAAGTTAATTAATTTGTCAAATAATTTATAGTAATATTTTTGTATTTAAAATAAATAAAAAATGTAGAGTTGTTAGAGTTAAACAGAGTTTTTTCTTCTGATATCAAACTCTAAACTTTGCATATCTTCTGTTGTTCTTTCCAGGCTTCTTATTTAGAAGGGAATCTATTTTTATGCACATCTTCTAGTATCTCAGGAAGTACAACTTTATTTAATCATCAAATTAAAATAAAATGTTTCGAAATATTTAGTCATCATCACACATATTTGCTTTAATAGAGCTTTAGTAGAATCATCAATAGGTTAGCAGCACAATTTAAATTTTCAATAGCATTCTACTTAATCGTATTATTAATTTATTTACTGTGCAAAATCAGTACGTATCTACAATATGTTCCTGTAAAATGAATTAAAAATACAACTTCATTGGACAATTAAAAATAAAAGGAAGGTTACATAAGGCATAGGCTAAGACTAAGACAAGACGATTGTTTGTACTGAGCTTTCAAAATGAAAGGTTGACATTAGATGAACGCTATAGCTACAGACTCTGACGTCATTTGAGTGAGTTATTTGTTTTTCAAGACTGTAGAACTTTGGTCAAAAATAAGCAATTATAATCTATTCGTTGCTTATTTTGTTATATGTATTCTTAGTCTGAGATCAACTACAAAAAAATTTTGTTTTGCGTGTTATTTATTTTGTGTTATTTTAAGCAATGGCAGTAGTAATATTAGTCTTTGGCTCGATAAAATCTTTTTAAAGGGTATTTGTTTCCGTAAATCTCTCTAAAACAAAAATCACATAAACTTCACAGTGAAATAAGTTTTCTGTAATGTAAATAATACGGTGATTGCGATGTTTTGAGATGATAATAAATAATTTCTCATCGGGATTAATTTCAAAGGTGTGTCAGATCCCTTTAATAAATCTTCTTTTATACATAGCATAGCTTTTTGCCAGAAAACTGTTTTCATATTAAAAAGTATTGTTGATATGTTTCTGATTGTAAATCGATATACTTTTCTTAGGATAAATATATTGAATTCATAAAATTATAATTTGAAACCTTTAAATTGACTATCGCAAATATCAATTTATTTGTTGTGTGTTGTTTGTCTCGTTTGTTTAAATGATGTTTGTATAAATAATTTCATATAATTATAACATAATAGGAAACAAAGTCCCAGATTATCCAAAAAAAGACGGAGACATTGTGCGTGTGTGTGTGTGTGTGTGTAAGAGAGCGAGCGAGTAGAGATAGAGAGAGTTTTGGGGTGGGAGGGGCCTGCGAGACACTAGAAATGTCAATCACATTCGTGTTTTGAACAATCCCACTCAATGTGAGTCTGACCTCAGTGCACCTCAGACAGACTGTGACTCTCCGTGAGTTTCACTCAATCCCGTGTGTCAGAGGCTCGATCGGTGGTTGTTGTTCATCGGTAGAGTCATGTATAAGTACATCAGACCGGTGCACGGGCCGGCCGGTGGTCGAGCCGGTGCGGATCTGAACGCGTCGGGCTCTCTCTCCAGTGTCCTCTCCAGTATGTATGGAACACCCTTCACCAATGCGCACGGATACAGCGCTTTCCTGCCCTACTCCAGCGACCTCTCCATACTAAACCAACTGGTGAGTCAAACATTTACAATAATCACAATACCGATGTTTAGAATTATAATGTACTCAAGTATAAATTATTACGCACATGCTATAAAGCTGACGGTATAGTTAAAGGATGTTAATTGTATTTAAAATAAAAATGAACTTCTAGAAGCAGAGATAAAGAGGATTTACAGCAATGAGAAGTTCAAATATTTCGTTATTTTACAGAACTTTGTTTGTTCTGTTGCTTTTAAAAACAGGAACACAAGATCTGATCATAACATTTATGTTTTAACCTATTCCTGTAATTTAAAAAGAGTTTCAATAAAAAAACTGAAATGCATTTAATTAGTTTTTATTTGCTGATCCAAACTTACAATGTAACTAACTTATCAATAATTTATTTCTATGTTTATTTAGAAACACAAAGGTCAACTCATGAAATCCTCAAGTTGATTTTTTCCGCATAAGGAGAGGTTCTTTGTTGGAACTGTTAAAAGTATTAGTTGGCCAAACCTGTTTTAGTGTTGAATATTAAATGATCTGGTTTTGTATATATATATCCTTTTAATATGATATCTATAAGCACATTTTTACTTGATCAGATGTGAAATACAGGAACTACCCATAAAAAGTTATCCTAATATTATTTGCTTATTCGTGGTTTTGGACTGTGCTCATCAAGAATTGAAAAATTAGATTTCTCAAAAAAAAAAAATACGCAAATACACAAAAGCTCATGTATATTTGTTTTTATTTGAAGGGCTCACAATACGAGTTCAAAGACAGTCCCGGTGTTCAGCATGCAGGGTTCCCTCACGCAGCCTTCTATCCATATGGACATCAGTATCAGTTTGGAGATCCGTCCCGACCCAAGAATGCCACCCGTGAGAGCACCAGCACCCTGAAGGCCTGGCTCAGCGAGCACAGAAAGAATCCCTATCCTACGAAAGGCGAGAAGATCATGTTGGCCATTATAACTAAAATGACTCTGACTCAGGTTTCCACCTGGTTCGCCAACGCCCGGCGAAGACTGAAAAAAGAGAACAAAATGACCTGGGTTCCCAAAACACAAACTGATGAGGAAGGCAACGTGTACACGAGCGACAACGAGGATGGGGACAGGAAAGATGAGGATGAGGAAATAGACTTGGAGAACATCGACACAGAACATTTTGAAGACAAGCAGGATTGTGAATATGGGGATGATGTGAAATCAGTGTCTAAAGTGTCCGACCGGACTGATTTTGATACATCTGAGGAATATGATGACAGAGAAGCTGAGAAGAGTTTTGTGAACAACATTATCAAAGAACAAATTGATACAAACTCACACGAGGCTGATCGAGACCAAATAAAAAAGAGTCCGGGAGCACAGCAGCCCTTAGACAATGTAAGTCCACCTCAAAAGCCAAAAATCTGGTCTTTGGCTGAAACTGCAACAGCGCCGGACAGTCCCACAAAATCATCTTGGATTCAGAGGAATAGTGATGCGCAGGCAGTCAGAAATCCACTCCATGTTCAAAACTGGACCAAAATGGCTTTTTCTGCCCATCAGATGGCATTAACCAGCCATTACCTCGGACTTAAACACCAAACCAACTTACAAAACCACATACACATGAAGCATGGAGAGCAGAGGACTCACAACTTATGAAAAACCGGACTTTAAGAGACTTTTGTTTTTAATATTTTTCTTCCTCACAGGAGATTTTTTAACTATAAGAGAAATATTACATTTCTACATGATGCCCTGAATTTATAATAGATTAAAGCTGTCTATTTGCTCTTCAATTATGATGAGATTATATGATGTGTTTTAAATTGCCGACTTGTTCAGCTAAATTTCATTGTGTTTAATTTGTAAGACTCATTTGAAGACATTTTTTCTTCAAGTTACAAATAATCAAAATTATACGGTGGTTTGATTCAGATTCTATTCATATATATATAAAACATGAATCTAAATAAATAGTTTGTACGATATCAGTATGAGATACTTCACAGATAGGCTATAGTATCTGTATGGGATTTTCAAAAGGGTCTCGTCCTCTAATGGTCTCATAGCCTTCTTAAAACACACACACACACATACACATACACACACAGCTTTGTTCCGATTAATTGTGATTTGTCTTATTGTAGCATATCCGTTTTAAGGATTCGCAATAAAGTCACACTATGAATTTATGTTTATCTTTAGGAAAGTGTTTTGATGAATTCTCTATTAATGTTATTTCAGATGCCTGGATGTTTTATTGCTTTCAAAAATCTTCACATTTTGCATTAGCTTCATTTATATATGAGGGAAAATGAATATTTCAAATGATTTTGTAAATTAAATGAAAAATGTACCTGGAATAATATTGTACAAATACTTATATTTTGATTATTAAACCAAAATCACCTAATTGTCGACTGTTTTTTGAAAGATTTGCATTTGATCTTTAAAATACAAAAAGATTTATTTATTTTATACTTAAATGTTCACGTCTAATTCAACCTGTTCCTTCAAAGCTGTGAATATTAAAAACTGAAAATGCTGTCGTCAATTGCAACTGCAGTAGTCTATGGATAATGTTTAGAGTCGTGCAGTTGTATAGTATTGTTATCCAAGGCCAAAATATGAATGAATGAGGGATCAAAAACGTCTCATTATTAATATTATTTCTTTAAAAAAAGCCGATGGCTCATTTTTGACACGCTGTCATTCACAAGAACTTCTTAGCGTTACAGCGCCCTCTGCAGGCACTCGAGTGACATATCAGAGCTGAATTCGTAAAATAATCTTGTTGTTATTTGTTTTTTACTCGTTTGTTTTGTAAATCTCTAATGGAACTTAAGAAATGCAAGGTGGCAGAAATACACTTAGTTCCTAACCACATTTACTTTTTAATTGGTTCTAAATTCATGACTAGTCAAGGTTTTAAATCATATATTTAAAGACTTGTACAGCTGATTATGTTTGAAAACATACATTACAAGCATTTTACAGTGCAACTTGCACTATATTCTCCTAAAGTTACAGAAGAACATATTATATTTTTCCTAATAACCTCTAAAACGTCACTCTGTATTATGGATATTCACACATGGGCTTTGTGTTTTCCTTTCCTTTCCTGTAGCTCAGTGGTAAGAGCATTCGATCCCAGGGGATTGCATATACCTATGTAAAATGTATAGGATAAAGCAATGTATGTCGCTTTGGATAAAAGCCTCTGCCAAATGCCTAAATGTAAATGTAAATGTGTTTATGTCAAATCTAGATTTGACAGACAGTTTCGGTGACTTAAATGTTTGTCTGCAAAAAAACTCTTTGATCAAAAACTCTATTTTTTACTACTTTCATAAGATGTAGGTTAATGGTGTTATTTGACTATAGACATATATATATACATGCAAGCTATGAAATGTTGTTGGAAAGGAAAGTACGTAAAGATTGGTAGAACATCAATTTATGAATCATCACACAAAAAAAGTCTGGTTTGAGCTTGGAATAACATGAGCGTGAATCTTAATGCTGTTGTACTTGTTTGTGTTTAGAGGACAAACTATAGGGAGGAAGGTGATTTCATGGTTGCGTCTTTCAGAGGGAAACTCTTTCAGTGGGATACAATGGACCTTCGTCTGGATTGGGGAGGAAGAAGACAGACTGGGCTCCCTCCATTCACCCGCCACTGAGTTAAAAATTCCTCACCCTATTCCCACAAGGCCCTTTAAAGGAGTTACAGAACAATTATGTTAATAGATTGTTCCTTGAGTAAGCATTAAAGCCAATGAAGAGACACAATTATCACAAGTCTCTAAGGGTCTATTCTTCAGTGATCATAATCAAGACTGAATCTCCAACAGGACTGATAGAAGTTCATTTTTACAGATGCTGCATTTTAGTATACCTTCTGCGGTTTGGCATTAAAACAAGATTTTAAACAAGAATTAAAGAGACAGCTCAGGCACTATTGCTTGTATTTGCAACCAAACCAGTCACAAGTAGCATGGTTATATTTGTAGCAATAGCCAACAAAGCACTGTATGGGTCAAAATGATAAATTTTTCTTTTATACCAAAAACATTAGGATATTAAGGAAAGTGGATGCAGCAAAATCATAAACAAAAATGGCCAGATACACGCCTAAAAACATTGCTCTTTGCTGCCCGCCCTTTTAAATTACCCAATCAAGTTCGGTGTACATGTAAAGCTTTCCGCTTTGCGTTCATCTACTCTCCACAACGTCATTATAGCGGTAAGCCAATAGAGAGCGTTAAATCAGTTTCTTCTTAGCAACGGCCTGCTTCAGCGGCTCTGATGGATCACTTTTAAGGGGATTGTCTCAACATCCTCAGGTTCCAGATTCTCAAATAGTTGTATCTCGACCAAATATTGTCCTGTGTTAACAAAGTATTATTTTGCTTTCAGATGATGTATAAATCTCAATTTCGAAAATGTAACTTAATGACACATTTCTGGATGAAGTCTGGGTGGACGACGTCTCTGTATTGAAGACATAGCAACTATTTGAATATTGGCTATAGCTGTCAGATGCTGTAACTAATACAAAAATGAAACTGCAGATATCAAAGGTAAATATAAAATCATTTAATAAAAAAAGTGCTTTTTTACATTTTATTATTTGGAATGTCTGCTAATACTTTGGTGGTTTTGCTGCTTTTTTTCCAATAGCTACCTTGTTCTAACACATGTTATATTTTTTCTGATGGACAATTAAATAGTTGAGGAAATCTTATAGTTTACACTGAATGAGGGATCCAGGACTGTTTACTGTAATAAGGACATGGGTGTGTGCTTTTTGGACTTAGGCCACTAACAATCTAGGCCAAACCACCATAGAGAAAGCCTTAAATCCATTCAGAGCACCTTAGCAAAAACCTACAATGTGGTGAGAAGTTTTAATCCTGTAAAATGTAAAAGCGTTCAAAGAATACCCAGCTGATGGGACATGGACGCAGGATAGTACAGCAGTACAGTAGCATAACCCTGAAAACAACTTCCCTAAATGTTCTCACTGCTCCACCATATCATCATTCTGCACCAAAATGTAGAGGCATTGTGCGAACTAATAAGACACAACTTCACTTTTATTTGCGAAAATGTGCTGGCAGTCATCTAACATGACTGCGTGACTTTCAACATGATTTCTGTCGGCCACAGCTGTAGGACATGAGATTGAACGAGTAATACTGTAATCCTTAAAGTCGATCTTCAAACAAGTTTCTTTTATCAGTCTTGTTTTGTGTAAGATTAGATCATGATCTTCATGTTTATTCACATTTATTTCTTCCATTGTTGTTTGTTTCTTTACTAGAAAAAGAGTGTCAAATGTTGTTTTCAAAGTTTAACTTTTCACCTGTCTAATAAAAAAATATCAAATTGTAAAAACAACTCCGTAAAACAATTTACATTTTCTGTTAGCTAGAGTGACAGAAATATACCACATCCATTTTTTTGTGAAATTACAGGATATATGATCAATTGTTTTCCCAGTTTTTCGACTAAATTTGCTGGCTTTTTCTGTAATTTCACAGTTTTTGACCGTTTTTAAAAAATACAGTTAAAAAATCTGCATAAATACACAGTCAAATTCAGTTTATTACATTTAACTTGTAAAATTAAGATTTAACAAGATATCATTTTATGTTTGTGTTCTCTAATAAATAAAAGTTGTTCAGACCCGTGGCTGGATTTCTGGGTTTTTAAGGTTTCTAATTACGGTAATTTAGTGATTGTAAAAGGCTTTTGGGTTTGTCCATATCTGACCCAACCATGGCTTGAAACAATCCGACCTTTTCAGATAACCAGAACCCACCTAAACATTCGTCAAACTTCTGTCATCCTTAGCCTGCTGTAATACCCACACAAAACTCTCCCTGGAAACTCCCATGACCTTGAGAAATGTGTGAGACCTAAGATCACTCTCTAACTAAATAATCAAACATCCAAAATAGGACTTCCTTACTGGGCCATCGCCCCACAGGACCATGGGAAATCGCATGGCTAATACAATTTTACAGGTGGATTCACAAGAAGATGGAATGTAATTACCAGTATTAAAACCTCGACCTCTGTGAATTCCCTGGAGTCTCGCTCACCCTGTTTTCAGGATGAACTCTGTGTGAGTTATATTGAAAGAAAATATACAGTTGTTGAAATCTGGGGATTTGGTATAAACATATCTTACACGGATGAGCAGATGATCGTTTTTTTTTTAATTGAGGAAAGCAAACATGGAACGAGATATTGGGTCAAATGGTTAAATCCACATCCAGAATAATTAAGTGGCTTGAAATCATGTTTTCTGACAGTTATCCGCGGTGACATTGCTGTTTCAAAGCATTTCACAGCAAATCTTTATCAGACAAGAATATTTAGTAGTCCCATGGGTTGCTTTTTATTCAAACTTTAATAAAATGTATTTATTTTTTGTTTTGGAAACTTGTATGCCTTTTTCTTGTTATTCCTGGATCCAAAAGTTATATGTATTGCATTCCAAAAGCAATAATAATAAACAATAAGTGGAATAAACATTTCGATATAATTTTCTTAAAAAAAAAAAGATGTTATATATAGATATGTTACTGTTATATACAGTACTTACACACAAGTAAGTCCAATATTTTTATATTATGACCACCATAACAAAATTTTGCTACAATAAAAGTTAAGGTACTTTGCTATAGATGCTAGCTGTCAACTTAGTCTTCACCTTTGGACCATCATTTATTTATTTCTATTGTTCTAAAACACAATGATATTTAATACTCCACAAAAAATTCTCTCACCAACTCCTTAAGTTGTTCCAAATCTATTTACATTCCACTGTTCTGTTGAACACATAAATATATGATGTTCCACAAATGTCAGTTGCTAACATTTTTCCCAATATCTTTCTTTGTTTTTAACAGAACAATTTACATTCTTACTGGCTTGGAACAACTTGGGGGGAGAGGGGAGTAATGCATGACCATATTTTTTTTTTAGAGTATTTTTAGAGTATTCCTTTATGATGTGGTTGGAATGACATGAAAATCTATATAAAATCTTTATAAAAGTGACAGAATACCCTTGATGCATGTTTGTCCAAAAAGCTGTCAAATCTAAAGCTGATTCCCAGGGAATACACATATTTATAAAACGTATCTGTTAGTCACTTTGAATAAAACTAAATGGATAAACAAAGTATTATGCAGCTTGGGCAACCCTTTGCAGTGATCCAGAGAGATGAGATGTTGTGTCTTTGTGTGAGCAGAGGTAAATATAAAGTTCATTGTCCTATTTGAGGAGTATGATCATTACAGATATCTGCAAAGTGAATTAAATCTTACAAAACCTGACGGTCGCTCCTCTCACATGCCTGTTTAAATAGCACCAAGATGATAGAGCCATATCTTTCCGGATGACCCAGCACCCATGTCCTTCACTGGCCTGACGGTGAAGTGCAGTTGGCCTCTAGTGGTCACATTTGCCAGTTCGCACACACTCTCTAATGAAACACCACACCAGCAGCGAAGAGTGCTGGTGAGCTCAGCTCTGATGTGACTGTATACAGTATGCACTCAAACACAAGACCTGTTTCTAATATAATCATTTCAAAATGACCATTATACAAATTGTCATTAACATTATGCCAAAACCAAACCCAAAAAACTCATTTTCATTTCTGTAATACACTAATGAAATCCTCCTGTACACACAAAATAATTTATTTCATTAACCTAAATGTCAGGACGTTAAATCATTCAACTGTGTAAATAGTTTTGGGCAATTCATTTTAAATTATCGGGTGACCATTGCTTTATTAGATGAGGTGAAAAATACCTAGATATGGGGTAGTTTTCATTAGATTAATCCTGATAGCTTGGAAAAAAACATTTCCTCTTTTAGTAGATATACAGTATACAATATATTGTAATACTACTCTCCACAAAGTTGTAACACAGATATTCATTGGTTTAGACATCGAATCTAAAGAAATCTAAAGACTTCAATGGCTCAAGATATCTGCTAATTTCAGAGTTTGAGACGCAGGTAAGGGCTGAAGACAGAGCTTTGAGGCACTCCATACGTCTTCTTTGTTAAGGTATACTTTGGGTTAGAAAACTACCCAACTTCATCTACAGAGTGATACTTGATGTGACCTCTTAGAGCCAAGTTTCCACTGCTAACACACCCAATCACGCTGTCTTCAGGAATTTACTCACAAACATATGGACATATTAAAAAATGATCAACCTATGACATGAAACATTTTCTGAGCAAAAGTCACTGTTGAGCAAAAAGGTTTAAGAATGTTCTTGTGTCAGCTTGAGTCAAATGTGTATTGACATTCATTCAGAGAAGTACACATGTAAAACAAAGGGCAGCTAAATAAAAGCATCAGTCAAGAAATCAGCTGAAAAAAGAAATTTGAGAGCTGCACAATACCCATAGGCAATGCTGTAGCCAAGCTCACACCTGTAGAGAAAAACATCTGAAAAACACAGAATTTCCTCTGACTCACTAGATTTAGGTATTCAATAACTGTCTTTTTCAGGACTACTGGTTGGACTAATTTGGGTGAAGTAAAGAGAAGGGGATGTGAGTGAAAGGAAGGACAGTAGAGGATAGGAGACGAAATGGAAGATATGAATAAGAACACTAATTAATTTCACGGTGTAAAGCAATGAAATAAGTATTTAATGCAGAGATGAGAGCAATACTTTAAACAGACTGATGAGCGACTTCCAGATGTATCCACAGTAGCATGTATCTTATTTCCTGAAGCCTTTGGAAGGTATGGCATTTTTCAGGTGAATAAAAAGACTGGATTGAGGCATATAAAATATTCAGCAAAACAGTAATGATTCCCCTGGACAAAGCAAAAGAGGTCGTAAGAGAAAGAACTGAGGGTGGTGAACATGAGAGAGGAAATACAAAGAAAACCTGTCCTCTGTTGTTGTGGTTTTTCTCTCTGGGAAAAGACTGACGAAAGAGCTGAAGTGCCAAATAGATTCCTTTCAAATGAGTCTATCACTTTATCCAGTGGCATCAAAGTACAGCGGTGCTTATGAATCAGGACCGTTTGAAAGCGCTCAATAGAGCGGTAATAAATGTGTGAAGATGGTCTTGTAAAAATCATCTCTGAGGGATGAGAAGAAGCGTGTCAAAAAGCATCGCCATCACCATCTCCAGCCACATTCATATTTAATTTTGTTATTATTATTATTATTATAAAGTTTGGTGGACTATTTGATAACATAAATAACCATAAAAATGCAGACATTCAGACAGAGCGTTAGATCTTCTTTAAATATAGTGCACTTTTAAAGCAAACAATCTATAGACGCGTTTATTAATTTAAACACCCTTACCCTTAGACCTTAAATTTAATGTATCTAGGAAATACTTTAAGCAAATAAAGCTGACATGTACAAAATGGCCTCTCATACTTCAGATGTTATTATTTTCTTATATTTACTTGATTGTATAATATTTTTGCATCGGGCTGATAAAAGCAATGACTGAGATCTCGCTTTGCAACTGTCAACTAAGTAACTATAAGTTTGTACACCTGTGTTTTAAATGTGTGCCTGTGTAGGTGTGTGTGTGAAAGTCTGCTTTGAAACAATGCAAAATTGTGATATATATCAATATAAAATAGGAAATAAGAGAATTATTTTTATGAGGGGACATCTGTTCTTGTTTTTTTCTGAGAGTTGCCAACAGCTCAATACCATGTCAGGTTAGTTATTACCACATCTGATGATATGCAAAGTCACTTTCCAATAAGCAATTTAGTCAAACATATGACTGAACAGGTCGATTTATGCACAGTCTAGGAGGCAAGCAGAAACACATGCCAAATGCCGTGACTACTGTTGTTTCAAAATATTGACAGCTGAAATAACTGAGAGCTCAATGAACCTTTAAAACCAGGTAGTGGACCATTGACTTTTACAACAGTACAAATCACACCAAACCACGGCTTTGTCAGAAGAAAACAGTGGGAAAGTCTCTGGATCTTTGCCTGGTTGAATTATGACCTAACACAGCTTCAATCACCTGCCAATACAACAGACAGAGATGTGGAGTTGAGTTACAGGTGCTGATGGGTGGAAACATTTATCTGTTTTTAACAAACACAGGAATGAACATACCCTGAGGCGGACCGCCTGAGAAAGACAGGGCAATGAACCAAATCATGAGGGGTCAACAACGTCTCAGTCATTACCCACAAAACGGACACAAACCGTGTGTGTTTAGTCACCTGGAATTTCAACAAAGACTTTCAGAATGTCATTCGTAAATGATGGTCCATCTTTCAGGACTGGCAACATGAAAAAGCAGCAAAAGAATCAGAAAATACATGAGCAGGACGACGTATTGACGGCTTGAACAGCAAGAGCCATCTCCAGATATCAAACGATTTATTGTTATTATTGTTTAGAGAACAATTTGCTGGTTATAGCTTTAAAGTAAACATGAAATTGTGTTCTTATTTGAAAATGTAAGAACTTTCTTCTCCTTCGAGGACACCTTTTAGCTACTATTATCAAAATGTGTTGGGAAAATATGTGTAAAGGAATAATTTCAGATTCTTTTTGGTATCTGAAGATAAGAAGGTGACCACATCCATGTACATAATCCTCACTGCATCTGTAAAACATTTAAGACACCTGGTAGCACAGATGTAAAAAGCATATTTGTATTACAGCACTTAACCTCATGAGAATGTGACGTAAAGAATGGAGGAAAAACTCAGGATTCAAAGTGACAGAAAATCATTACTGATTTTGGCGGTATGAATATTTAATAAAAGAAGATGCTCAGGAAGGACAGGCGAAAACAACAACACATGTGTAGGCTATGTCCAATAACAAGAGATATCATTCAAAGGACAATGAAGAATTATAAATAAAATAAAACAAAACAAAGCTATTAATAGTTCCAAAACTATTTGAGTAACCCCAAACAGTAGCTTGGTTTGTTTGAGCACCCCAACACTGCATCACTGGAGCAGGACTATCTGTTTGTTGTGGCCAAAGGGAGTTAACTGTTTTTTAATAATCTATAATTCTGCTATGGCCAAAGATATAGCCTAACATACTCTACCATTTTACCTTGATCAACTGGAAGATCCCAGGTGCGGACCAGCGCTGTAAACATTTGGTGAACGAACACAGATAATAAGCATTCTGAAATAAATATGTTGTACACTATTTTATAATTCATATTTTATATCACTGTGGCACATTCACTGTCATAACACAGGTGTAATCCTCCATCATCTTACTGTGCAGATTTAAAACGTGCTTATTAGAACACAATGTGAAATATTTTATTCACTGGAGGCCTTAATAAAGCTTCTGTCTCCAAGCCGGTTCCTCTGTCATCACGATAGGAGAGTTTCGCGCGCTCCCGACAACAGCTCGAGAGATCAACGCTCCTTAATGACTTCAAAACAGCAAAGACAAAAAAACATCTTAAGCAGGGGAGAAAAATATGACAGCAGCGCGAGACAGGCCGCTGCGGCTGGCAGTCGTTTCCAGGGGTGCCGGTGAGTGATGTTCTGTCACTCACTCAAACGACTGCCATCATCGCCGCAGTCCCAGCGAGCCGCATTTCCTTCTTTATCTAATAGAAAGTAATGACACGTAGAGCCTGCCAGGCCTCTTTGGCAGCAGCGGGGCCCTCTGGGGAGACATTTTGCATCTCTCGCCGCAATAAGAATAAACGCATAGGGGAGTCTATTTGGCTGGGCGTGATGGCTAGCTCTTCACTTATCGCCGCTCAATAAATCTCCGTGCCGCAGCCAAGAGATGCGAGCGGTTATCGCATCACGGCAGAGCCCACGGCACGCTCGCCCGCATGACTGACGGCTCCACGCATCAGCGCGAATTATTTATCAAAATGGAGGGGCGGAGGATGGGGGGGATGATGTGATTTACCCAGACAAGAAATAAAGAAAATCGAAAAATAAAAGAATTACAGAAATGGGAAAATAAGGGCGAGAGAATGAGTAAACAAATGAACATTTACGGGGACCCTTTGCGTAGGCTAAATTCTTAACATCATAGGAAAAATCACAACTTGTTGAGTTTAGGGATGTCGAGGAAAATAACTTTAAAGGAATACATCTTTTAAATATAGGCTATTTACATTTTTCTTCTTCTAAAAATATAATGATTTCATCCTTTAGGCCAGGCCTATTCAATTAGTTTGTCATGGGAGCCAGTTCATGAAAATCATCCAAATTGAGGGACCGGAGGGATATGGCTTGCAATATGAGGGATAATAACAACAATAAGAAATCTTTTTTTTATGTTTTAAATTTTCTGAATTCTGTGTTTTTGTCCTTCTCTTATCAATAGTACTATATTTGTCCACATAAAAAATTGTTCAGTATACTAAAGCATTCAATTTATAAAAAAACCTGCAGAAGACACGTTGAACCATACAGTGAATATATATATATATATATATATTTGTTTTTAAATATACTTAAGTGTAAGTAGAAAAAAAGTTCTAATTTTCATAACTTTAGTAGCACATTTACTGTAGTTTACTAAAGTAAATAATATACTCCATAAAAATCAAGAGGGATATTTTGGTAAACCGTACTTTTATTTTGACGGGTTGCCGCAAAGGGTGTTTGACAGTTGCTTTTTTCATTTCATGAAACATGAACGGTAGGTGTCCTCGTGTTCTCTGGAAGCGCCCGAGCTCGCAAAACAGTAATTGATTACATATTTGAACACCATTTGAATATTTCTAAAGTACATGCACGATTTGAATTTGAAGTTCGTTCATACATTTTGGTTGAGAAATAATACATTTGCCAGATTCTGTGCTGGATTCCGCGATTCAATCACAGGGCCCTAAATATGGGAGCCAGTATGATGTATTTTTACATTTTGCCCCATAAGACACCCACATTTTTTCTTACATTTAAACATGCTGATTTAGTATTTTAAACAGCACAACAACAACATCGGTGCATTTTAAGATGCAAAAGCAGGCTTTTCTACATTCAAACATGTTCATTGGTTTTATTTTGAAACTGCAAAACACAAAAGGGAAATTCAGTGAAACAACATTAACCTTCATAGGCGCTGTTCTACGACGTGCAATTATCCGCCCTTGCCTCACTACTTTTTAGATGGTGGTCCTATTCGTGCTTGCGAAAAGTCCGAAATTAAACTAATAAACGTTCTCACCCGACTTCGTCCTGCTCACCACGTCTCACAGGACAGACTTCTAGCGAGTCACCAAACGCGAGCAATCGCATTCCACGCTCTTTATTACTGGCGGGAAAAGTTTGTTAGAGCGAAAACGGCGCGTCTTTGCATAGACTTTGTAGCCTATGTTATTTACTAGCGCCAAACTGTGCTGCTGCAGTTCTTGCTGAATGGAACAGACGCTCTTCACTTCATAACTGTAGGGTCAGTTCCGACTGACCAAATTTATTATATTGATTCTTTTTCACGCTATGCTTGGAGGGCCGGAACAAATTTCATCGGGGGCCGGGTTCCGCCCGCGAGTCGCCAATTGAGTAGCCCTGCTTTAGGCCCATTAACCACGTCGCCAATATGATTTTTGTTACACTCTACAATTAGGTTTTATTAGTTAACTATTAGTTTATGCATAACATGAACAATGGTATTCGATGAGCAATACTTTTAAAGCATTTATTAATCTTAGTTCATGTTAATTTCAGCATTTACATATATTTTTTAATCATAAATTGTAACTTGCACAATGAACTAACAATTAACAAGGATCATCTAATGCTGAAAAACTATATTCCTCATTATTCATTGACTCATTTCCTCATTTGATTACAAATTTATTCTAAGTACTGTAAACTCCGATAAGTTAAGATAACTCAAAAAATGAATCAATTTAAGGCGATAAACTCAATTATTTTGTAAAGTAAAGAACACTAAACACATAAGAACAGTAAACTCAAATAATTAATTTAGAATAAACTTTAAAATTATTTTTTGTCAATCCATTTTTACATTTACTGGAGTTTCTCTTAAATAAATTCTCAATGTTGTCAAGATGGAACAACACCCAAGTACAGCTGTAGTATAACCGATGTAATGCCTCAGATCAAATACTTCGGTCACACTTCAGTATAGGAGGCAATTCTCGCTATTAACAAACCATTAACTACGACTTTTTCCACAGTAAACTTATAACTTATTAATAGTTAGTAAGGTAGTTGTTAGGTTTAGATATTGGGTAGGATTAGGGATGTAAAATAAGGTCATGCAGGAAATGTGCTTTATAAGTACTAATAAAAAGCCAATATGCCAATAATAGGCATGCTAATAACAACTATAGTGAGAATTGCCCCCTAAACTGAAGTGTTACCAATACTCAAGATTCGAAACAAGTTTGTTTTCCTCCTAAGCAAATGCTCTACTCGTCTGCACAATGGTAACCTCTTAAAATCACTAATGTTACAAAAGTCTTTAAATAAAACAATAGAACAGTACACTAAACATGTATATGACTCCTCCCGTTGTAATCTTGAGATAAATGCATTAAATACCACTTTATTTCAAGATTTACTTCCATTATCTAGTCCTCACAAAGGAATCACTGCATCTCTGATGTCATTAGAAGATATAATTACAATTTTTGAGTGTCCCTTATTTTTGTTTCCTTGGAACTCAAAATATCAAAATCGTTAAACACACTTAAACGTTTCAAGATAAATTAACTTTCTCACGTTCTTGCATTTTTTGTAAGTGAATGCATAAATGTGTGTACAATTTTCATTATGCAAATTCTTACAAATTCATCAATGACCATTTTATCATATTTGATATTGACTTTGATTTTTTATTTTAAATTATGTAAAAGGCTTGTTTCTTTATCCGTTTGTTTTTCCACAAATAATCAAAATTACATACATTCATGAAATGTTTTGTATGCACATGCAGTGTTATCATTAGACACACTTTAAGCCACACATGAATACCTAACAGCCCCAAATGAAGGCCTTCTCATGAGCCCTGGATATGACAGCTCTCATTACGCTAGCACATGGCTCCTCCACCGTTACCTTATGAACCGACGCTGGCAGGACTGCAGCTCGTCTATATTTAGGGAAAACCCGTGTAAATATAATCAGTGCTGTCACACACCTTACTCCACTCCAGCCTTGACGAGCCATTGATCATTAGCCCACGTCAAACGCGATATGGCGTTTAACGTCAGCGCTGGAAAGATAATAAGGCTACAAAGATGAATAATTGATATGTTTGCCGTAACACACACAGGCGACTTGCATTCTTATCATTATAGTTGACTTTTAAGAAGTGAGTCTGGTACTACTCGGAAAGTGCCTTATTATATGCAGAACAAACAAGAAAGACTGCAGTGCGATCGGAACCGCTAGGCAATAGATAAAAAGAAGCTGTCACTATGCGCTAATGAAATTTTTCCGTTTGTTTGTTTTCCTTTGACGGCATGCCTCAAATGTCATGTCCAGCCAAGCAGCGGTTCCTCATTAAGAGCGGTCATTAACTCAGCAGCTGACAGCAGCACACATGCTAACCCAACTTAAGCTAGCATTGCGGCGTGAGGAGATGCTAATAAATCAATGGCTGACAGACAAGCCGCACAAAGGGAAGCAGATGAAAAAAGAAACAAGTGGGGCAAAATGTTGACGTGAAACAAGGTTATCTGTGAATACGGCGTTGGCGGGGGGAAATAATACGGAAATCTCATTTTAATGCACTCTTATTGGCCGAGATGAGCGTGGACCGTGTGTCCGCATTTGGTGAGAAAGAGGAGGAGAAAAATTACCTGGTGCCGTGACCTTTTTCTAGTTCCCAATCTAATGATGAATACTCGACTGGTGCATCATGGCAGATTATCCCAGTGGGGGCCCATAAGCTTTTGGCTTGATTTATGACATATTTATTCTCCTCTATCTAAGGGATATGTCACTCCGGTGGAGAGAGAGCAGGCTGCCTTGCACGACTGACAGGAGGAGAATTATGTGGCCATAATTGTCAATCATGGCTGAATATGAGGCACGACCTCTTCCGTTTTCATATCGCGGTGCCGCTAAAGTTGTCGTGGAAACCATGTGGGCTTCTAATGCCATTCAGAGAAGAATAATATTCACATCATTCTTTCTGTCCGTTGTGGTGACGGAAAAAGCCCAGAGGCAACGTAGAGCCGGGAACACTGACATTAGGACTTTGTGTATACCTGCAAACGTCTCATTTCTCATACTCTTAAACGCTTGATGAGATTAGATCGCTCATCCTTTTGTGGTGTCGGTCTAAAAGCTAATAAACGCATTAGACAATCTGCTTGCTTTGCACTACATTCACGGAGGAGCAACTCTACAGTAAAAACACAGTTATGGATCAGAAAGAAATCTAGCTGTATTTCAATTCAAAGCATGCAGTCGGACTATTTACCGTCAAAATTTGCCAATGTTATCTGATTATAATCTTTAAGCGAGAAAAGAATCAAAGGTCATAAATGAGATAAACGATGAAAATGATGATCTCAAAGTGTAATTTAAATGTTTAAATGCATGTGTAAAGCTCTAAGAAATGTAACCTGGGATATTTCAAGTTGGTTTCCTTATAAAACTTGTTGAATGTTATGAATAGTTTGGATATAAAGACCCTAAAAGGTCAAGTCAAGTCAATATATTTTGCCTTAAAATCTCTATCATTTTTATTAGGCTTTCAAAATTTCTTTCAAAATTTCTCCTTGACAACCCTCATTCATTTCAGACTTTTAAATGACTCGTGACATAGAGCCAAGAGCGTCTCTGTGATGTGGTTTTATGGTTACTGTTGTCATATTACAACAGAATGGATTGCACCAGCCATACTTTTATTTATCAAACAAAACAGTTTTAATAGCATTTTATATATAGAATAGTTATTTGTGCCAAACTACTTACTGAAGTTGTTTTTAAGAATGTTCAGCCTCTTTGTTACACCACCTTGATACAAAAGTATTTATGAAAATATAAAGTCAGACGTGAATACGTAATGAGGTTTCAAATCGTTGCCTGTTTAAATTGCATGTTTCTGAATAAATTAACAGATCTAGAAAATGTATTTATGGTGTTTAACTGAGAAAAAATTTAATCAGAATATTTCCCAAATACTGTAAAAATCGAGTGATTATAAGAAATGTACTATATTGCTGCTTTCCTTCTGAAACCTTGTATGTTCCAACGTTTTTCAGCAAATTGACAAGCACTTTTTAATACTTTATTGTGGTTGAGTTTTTGCAAAAACCAAATGACAAACATAAAGGGGGAATAATAATATTGATTTATGAAAAATAACGAAATATGGAGATACAAGTTTTCAGAAGGACAACGTGTATACTGGAATTGTTTCACACGTAATAGTGAAAGACAGGAAGTGATTTTTCTCTCTCAGACAGAAAACCCATTAAATTTTACACAATCCCTTTAATCAAATCAATATGAAAAGCAAGTCAAAAGCCAATAGCCCTATGAAAACGGACCTAAAGTCTTAGGCTTTTTGTTCTTGTTAAAACATTATGCATGATTCTGGATTTAGAGATTTACACAACAACAACTAGTAGTTTCATAACAGAAGGAAATATAGGATCTTGTAGAATTTATTCCACGATTTGAACTCTTTGTAGTGCAGTATGAGTTTACAATATTTTGGACCATTTTCTTAAAATAGAAAGTCTGTAAATAAATACAAAAGTATGAACAATGGTAGCAATGCCTGTTTTAACATGTATGTGTGTGTGCAAGTGGTTTGAACCAACACATGGTGCTTAACACAAATAACCAGACAGCTGCTTAGTGCCTCCAACAGCCTCTTTAGAACAGATCTCCATTTTTACACATCACAACCCCTCAGTTAAATGACAGAGAGAAAGGGGGGAGAGAGGGAAAGCTGTGTGTGTGCTTTTCAGTAATTGAAGAGAGATTACATGGTCTTTCAACCATGTAGTTGGTCATCACAATCCATTAACCATTTATATGAGACGCTTCTCCATGGTGTCAACAGTCGTTTAGTGTACAGCTGCGGTTCAAAAAGAAAAAATAATGTTTTTTGTAATTCACCACTTACGATTTATGCAAACGTTAATGATTATTTCACAACTGAGGCTAATGATAACAACACACGGCAAGGCTCGCAAGGTGTAAGATATGCGGCAATGCTAACGTTTCCACTTTCCGAAACTGCTGCATTCGCATTCCTAAAATGGCGGTTGTATTTTATTCAGTAGACACACTCGACTCAGGTACATAACACTCAATTGAAATGCTTAAAGAGTCTAATCGAATTCTTTAGGCAGTCATTAACAACATTACCTGCCATCAGCACCGAGTACAGTAATTTAGCATGCACTTTCACATAATTTAAACACATAAAGCGTGCGGTGCCATACGGCTCTTGAAACACACGCAACAAGAATCAATGTAAATCAGTCGCCCCAAGTCATTATTAATACTATCAGTAAGTGCTAATTTAGTTACTCGACTCTAATGCAAAAAACCAAGAGGCCAAAGTACTGTAATCATGTTTCAGGCAAAGCAGCGTTCACCTCTCCACGTCTTATTTTCCCAGTCTGACTTAATCGATTGGAGACGTTAGCTAAGGTCAAGATGGACTGCCTCTTCGTTTCCCAAACACGCTGATCCTGAATCAGTGTGCTAATGAGCTCATATTACCGAGCGATCAATGCCATTGGATTCTCATTGGGGAAGGATCAAACCTCATTCAATAACAGTGAGTGTCTGACCTCAGTTGAATGGATATAATAGCTATCATTTCAATAACACAGTAAAGTCTGGTGTTTTGCAAACTCTCGACATGTGTAATAGCAAAAGGGCTAAAGGTGGATCCTGTGAATGTGGGATGTGGACAACTCTGACGGTATCCCATGTCAGAATTCCACAAAGCATCTCGGCTGAAAGTAAAGATATTGACAATAATCTAAAGTACGTTCTTTTTAAATCAGATGCGTTGATCTCAATATAATATTAGCCGTTGCAAATGGCAAATCTCGAAATCCGATGGCATATCCAAGGAGTCCCTCAGTCCATTCACTCCCCATTTGGTGCACTTTGCTACCCATAAATGGAGAGTCCTGGCTGATTTCTTTAAGATCTTATTGGTCGGCTTTGTGCAAATCCTGAGAGTAAGCCACACAGGTGGAGCACCACTCATAGATGCTCTATCTGTTTATAGGGAATTTTGAGGGCAAGGCAATTCCTTAAAGGGGTCATATAGCGCGTGTTTTTCTGTGTCTTTGGTGTATCATAAATTGCCCATACATGTATTAAATATGTAAAATTGCAAAAATGTAAGTGTGGCAACAAAAGATGCATTCTATCTAAAAATTAATGCTCTCCCAGACCTGCCTGAACACTCGTGTAACCACAGCCCAACAAATCTACGTCAGTTTGTGGTATGATTTGACTATGACCGCCCAAATGTATGCGCAAGTAAGGTGGTGTACCTGTCAATACAATTGGTTTGGAACCTGATGTTCCAAATATGGTAAGAGGCATTCAATTTCCCTTACACGCTTGTAATATTCCACCAATCACTACGCACTGGTTAACTGTCCAATCATAGCACACCTCGCTTCTCAGAGTGCAGAGCTTAGTAAAAAATTGTGTGTTTTAGAGAAGTGGGGGAAACATGCACGGTACGTCGAAAACCCCTTATATCATGTATACACATTGCATTAGATCTTAAACAAAGCATAATATTTGTTTTAGCCGTGTCATATGACCCCTTTAAACTTCTCTTCGAATCATTCCTGAGCAATTTATTCAGTGTGGCACCATTGCCAAGGTGTGTTCATGGTTTGCAGCAACCTTCACTGAAGTTAGGTGGTACAGTGGTACAGCAAGTCTCTGTGATTATCTGATTTACACCTGTTTACACACAGATGGGCCATACATTTTTCAGTTTTGTTGTCATTTGAAGGTTTTAACAGACCTGCCACATCTCATGAATCCAAATGTGAATTGCGGTCACTGTGCTGTTGGATGCCAATTTAATGCCACTGTGCAGATGTGTAGAAAGGTCATAATCATCAGGTAAGGTAATGGAGAGACATTATATTAGTCTATTAAGTCTCAGTCTAGCGGGACTCCTTACTGTTTGCGAATAATCTCCCTGACTTTCAATGTGATTTCAGTGTTCACAAGCCCTGCCGTACCGCTCTATTAACACCTATACCAACATTATTGGAAGCCGTTTCTTTTCCTCAGATCTCTCCTCAGTAGATGCATTATTTCGGAAGAAATGCCCTGTTTTGTTTTGGCACCCAACTTTCCCATTTAAACATGCAGTGGACCAACATAGTATCACAACTGTTTTATAAAGCTGAAAAGAAATGCCTTCAAACACCAGAAAGCACCAGAAATACGTTAAAATCATGTTGTTTTCTTTTATGAAACATTTCTCTGTATCTTTGACTGCGGTTTTACTTAGGTATGACAACTCTGTAAGTTTAAATGTCTCTATCATGAATTGGCTCATTGTTTAATAGCCGCCTGTAATGATATCCTCTAGAAACTGCTGTCATGTTATCTTCAGACACCGGGACAGGACAGATGTTTGACAGCAGTTCAGTCACATCTGTTTCAGTGTTTCAAATCAAACGTGAGATGTTAGGAGATGATCAATTGACTATTGTGACGTGATGAAAAGTGTCTTTGCTCAAATGTAAGTCTATATTTAAAATAAAGATGTTCACTCGTAACTTTATTAAATAGATAGGACTAGCAAAGTGACTATTGTATTCACTACTCTTATTAATATGTACAACTGTATGACATAGTTTCTTCTTTGAATAACTAGATACGAAGTTCACACCCTGATATGTCACTATGATAATAAGCAAATGTGAAATTAATTTGCTTGATGAAGAACTTAGTGGACGTGTTTGTAAACCACCGTGATAAACATCATAGAATGACCTTTGAAATAGGAGTTTATTGTTTATTTATTCTCTGAGATTAAATGGGATCATAACTTTTAATGTAGTTGCAGGGGACACAAATATCTTGAAGACATAATCTGACCATGAATTGAAAACAGATTGATAATTATGATCTTGCATCGCTGTAAATCATTTCTTTTAAATGGATTACCATATTTCCTCATATTTGTTTGGCTCCCTGCGCTGAATATAACTCTAGGCCGACTCAGAGCATTATGAGTTTATGTCCGTGTCAAATAGAACAGTCATGGTTATCTTTGCCATACTTGTATTGGTATTTTGTACTCCGAATCAAACAGGAACATAATTATCTGTGACTAAAGTTATTAAGGTTCTTATTTAAGGACCCCTTTTATTATGATCCATATAGTGAATTTTCTTAGCGAAGTTATTTTAAGAGGCAACTGAAGCTTCAAACACCTGAGAGCCCCTCTGTGTAAAACATTTACAATAGATTTACTGTTCAGATTTGGCAGGTGCTTTTATCCCAAGCGAAATGGGTAGCAACTTTTGCGTTGCTGATGCAGTGCTTTAAAAACTCGGCTACAAGAACACAAATAAGTCTGGAACAGGATAAAAAACATCACCCATCCCTCTGCCCATGTCTCTAAAATAAGGTTAGTACGTGATTTACAATGATTGAAAAATTATATTTCGTAAAAATAACAATTATTTTTGCTTCCAGTAATATCTGTAGCAGGGTTGAAGGTCAGATAAAAGTTCAGTTTATTTATATATATTATATTTATATATATTGTTTTCCTTGGTTTCCTGCCATAAATGATGTCATGTTCTGGGTGTGACGGGGAATCTTAAGGAATACTCCTCTCTGTTGTAAAAGGCTATAAATAATATTGTAACAAGGTTGCACACAAAATGTGGGACACAGCTTAACATTCTGTTGCAACATTCACACAGTCAAGGTCAAAAGCAGGTTCAAATTTGAACATTTTTATTTACTTTTAATGTTAAATAATAGCTCATCTTCATCTAGTTCTGATTCAATAACCTGGGATTCATATCTCTGATAATAAAGTGTGTACTCGTGTGTATTGTATTTGTGGAGGGTTTGGATCCGTGTGGATGTTAAAGTTTGTGTGCTGATGACTTTGGCATGCATGTATGGATAAATTAAAGCTTATCACAGGAAGTGTCTATGACCCAGTATATAAAATTTGCTGGTTTTGGCCAAAGTGACAGCACAGCGTCCCGACAGCATCAAACACAACCCAGTGAGAGAACAGTCTGTTCACAGACTCCTAATTACACTCCATCTGACACACTGCTTGTCTGCCAATGAAAACACTCACATAAACATATTTAATGCACATTTTATGACAGGACTATATTTGAGCTGCTATGATTTGTTTGTAAAAAAGAAATATTCAATATTAAGAATAAAATATTTTCAAATATTGAAAAATATTTTTACATGAATGTGATCAGTGTTTCTTCACTAATTATTAGTATATATTATATGTTATTTATTATTTCTGTCGTGAGTTTGAACCCCATAAAAAAATGTAAAGCCTGAACGCACTGTAAATCGCTTTGGATAAAAACATAAGAAATGTAAAAGTAATGTGTTCATGCTTTTCAAATGTCATTTGCATATAGAATAGAAAAGAAAATTATAAAATGAAATATAATATCATGTCATATTTGAAGGAAAAAAGTGTTAAGTGTCAAATAACTATTGCTTATTATTTCAAGCGAAGCAAATTTTGTCAAAGTACGCAAAAGTGTGTTTAAAATATATTATGAATTGGATGCATAACTATAAACAAAACAACAGTGTATTTAATCATACTGTGTTCCGGTTTCAGGTTTGCAAACACATGTAGAGTATATCTCTGGTTAAAATCTGAATGCTAGTGTGTTAGTGTGTGTGTGTGTGTGTGTGTGGCTGTGAAATTCCACACTGGATGATCCTTCTGTGTTAAATCCTGCTTTATTAAAAGCCATTAGCGAAGGCTGTTCACAGTTAAGACCTGAGTAATGAAAGAATAACAGCACGCTGCTTTCTGTGGCGGCACATGGCATCATGTGTTCTGCTGGTCAGCGGCCCAAACACAAGGCATTATAAACATTTGTGACGCATGTCACACTTCCCATTACACCAGTTTTTGACATAGCAGACTAAATGTGATCACAACTGAACATAATGCAATCCTTAATCAAAATAAACAATTTTCTATTTATAGAATGTTATATGTTATTATGTTATCTGTAAATATTTGCAAATAAAGTTTCATGGGCAAACAACAGATGCTAGAGATTTGCTCAAAACTAACTTAATATTTTAAGACATTTTGGCCTTGACATCCAACCATCGGATGTCAAGGTGATTTTTAGTGAACTCACACAGGTGTCCTACCACAGGTGTAAATCATCACGTTAACTACTTGATGCGACGGCACGAGAACCGACAGCCGGATGACATCACATTACTGCGAAAGTGAAACAAAAGCGTATGGAGGAGTCGGCTCTCGACTCTCTCTCTCTCGGGATAATGTGATGTCATCCGCTTGTCATTTCTAGCGGCGCCGCATCAAGTCAAACATGCCTAATGTCTGACAACCACATCGTGGATCTCTTGTTTTATTCAGGGTCATTGTTGTAATAGTTCCATTGTTTTTATCAGTTTAAATCTAAAAGAAATACACAACTCTAGCCAGTAACCTTTAACATACTGTATTGAGTTGTATACCAGTTTGCAATTAGTCTTTTACTAGTTCACAATAAGCAGCCTTGGATGGCATACTGTCTTAACTGTGTTGTAATACTAGAGATACAACCAAAAAGAAAGAACTGTGACAGATCGGCTTGGTATCTATGTTGCATCGAAAGAAAGAGAGATGTGCCACGACTGATACGATTAGCTTGATATCAAAACGTTGCATCGTAAGGTGTGCACACCTTCCCAACAGAAAACAGGACAACAGCCATACAATTTTGAGGATGGTCAGTAGTCATAATTGGGAACTCAAAAAGGAATGAAAACAGCTCTTCATTATTCACCAAACGCAGGATATACCCGATGCAGAAACCAAAAGGTTCCATGTCTATGCTGTTTGCAACTTTTGCATTGCTGAAAGCCTGAGTTTCGGTTGAAAATCTCTCATGTTATGTGCATAGAAAAGAAAAAAGGTTGGGAAACATGGTCATATTACTGATATTACAACACAATCTAATGGCAAAAACAATTTGTGGCAAAGTTGGCAAATTTTGGCTAATTCGTATGAATTTGTACAATCTCATTCATACATTTTGGTGCGATACGTTTTTATTGCTTCTTTTCTAGTAATCGTATGTTTACGTACGATTCACAATGAACGAATTCATAGGAATAAGCCACCTAGTAAAATAGATACAAATTCCTTTGAGATCAAGTTGGCTTTAACCCACATAAAAATAATTTTGTAACTTCACCTGTTAAATATGTTTCAAACAGAGATGGCGATAGAGAAGCAAAAGTTGTAACTGCCGTGATTGATGGCTCAAAGCTTGATTGTTTTTAAAATACATTGTTAATTTAAGCAATAGCCTTGGAGAACGTCAGATAGCGAACACGAACTTTGCCACAGAAAACAGTTTGACTGATTATAATTATGAAACGCTTGGTAATTACTTTACCATGTCTGATCCCACCCTGGATAGAGAAGCCCTGAAAAGAAAGCCAGTGTTCATCTCCAGACGACATGTATTGGTGTAAAATTAATGATGTTTGAAGCAGTGTCCTGGCAGGAGAGAAAGTGCTGCCACAATTAGCCTTAACGCTGGGATAACAGCGCGCCAAATGGGGCCGTCAGCCCGCCGTTTAATTGCCTTGGCACTGCTGCCACATATAATCACCTGTCATTACTAACAGAGACTGCATCTGTTTATGCGTCTGTCCGAGGTGCCAAAACGTGCCAGGCTTATGGAGGAGATGGCTTTCGCTAAGACCCAGACGGTGCATTGAACACGGAAGGTCATTGGCCAGATCAGACAAAGACGCCTTTCGCTAAGAGAGCATTTCGGACCATGTTTGTCATTTCTGCATTGCAGTGCTGTGCCCACCATTTATTGGATGACATATAATAAGCTTACATTTTATAACTATGGAAATCATATTACACAGTAAAAAATCACCAATTTCAGCTGCCGCCATATATTTTTAAGTTAAATAAAATGATCTTAATGAGTCCATTGAACTAGATTATTTTGAACTGACTTAAAAAATAAAGTTGTAAAATACAACTCAGTTTTTAAAGCCACTTCAATATAATTTAACTTTTAATGCCTTACTTCAGTTTTTAAGTTGTTTTTAAGCAGTGTCGAAAGTTTAAATTACAAAACTTTGTTTGTTTTTGTAATAATTTCATTACCTTGGTTCAAGTAGCCATTCTTACTTCTAAGATGTTATTTCTTAGGAAATGTTTCAGTAACTAACACTAAATAACTGTTTTATTAAACTATCAATTTGTCATTTATAGTTGGCAAAATTCAATTTTTTCACAGCCTTTTCTGTAGTGTCTGGAAGATGCCCTTTTACTATTGAAGAGCAGATGCAACTACAACTATCTGGTAAGCTATGTGAGTAAATAACTGGACAGATAATATTGATCAAAGTTAAAATATTGAATAACTTTGCAATTGCTTTTATTTGGAATAACGCTGGTAAATTCTCAGATATGCTGTGGTCACAGAGGAATATCAGACTGCTTTAAGTTCTTTTCTGTGAGTTTTATGCAAAAGCATTCAAGAGTGTCAAAAAATCCATATGCATTCACAGCAAAGGAAGTCAGAGTAAAAAATAGCCATGTCAGCCCTGTTCCGCCTGGTTCTCGTATGTGACAGCCCACTATCAAAGGCCCACACACACTCGCTCTCCTCTGATCCGCTGCAGCACTAATTGACAGATTGAGGGATGGAAGACGGTGTTCACACCTGATGAGATGAGCCGCTTGCACACCTCAGTGTCCGTCTGCAGCCGCGGCGAGAGGACGAGCATGACTGCTGATGTATGACTGTGGACGGGTGGCACAGCTGTTGGCAGAGAGGGGCGGTGAGCTCCAGCAGTCCAACCTGCACTGGAGAGAGAAACAGAGAACGTAAGACCAAATGAAAGAATGTAAGAAGAAATTAAAGAAAGAATGCAACAATCAAAAAAAGAATACAAAAACAACTGAAAGAAAGAAAACAAACTAATTATAGATTAGTGAAGTAATGCAGTGGCGGTTTTAGGCACGGGCGAACCGGGCAGCCGCCCGGGGCGCCAAATTTTCACGTCACGTGGGGGGCGGCAAAAGCACTTGAAAAAGAAAAACAATCTGCGCCGCTAAGCGGGTTTCTATTATCTATAATATAACTGTCTGTGTGGCAAATTGCCGCCCCTGCTTGCTGAGTAGCGCAGAAGCTGTGTGAAAAGTGTAAAGGGGAGGGGCCGCGCCCGCGATTGACAGTTCACCTCTCCCAAATAGAGCGGACAAGGAGGGGGGTCCACTTAATGGGCTAAAGTCAGTCACCTTCACTTTCTTCCAAATAACGCACATTTCATTCATAATATTAAAGCACTGGCCTATATTTTGCATGTTTTTTTCTGAATTGTGTGTGAAATGGCTAATAAAAAAAAGGTAATCCAAAACGATTATGTGGAGGTGAAGTGGTTTAGTCTTGACTTCTGGTCGTGAGTGACAGTGTTGGGGGGGATGTGAAATCTGTTGATGCAGATAAACACAGCGACAGTGATGGAGAGAAAAAGGTTTAAGCCGTCAGGTGCCCAATATAGGAAAAAATAAAAGTAGAAGAGGAGAAAGGAGCAAAAGATAAAGGTATGCAACTACGTTCTCTCTGTATGATTACGGTAATGTTATCCATGTCATCAATCAAGGGCTAATGTTAATGGGTGGTAACGTTAACTCTGACGTTTGTTAGCCTTCTTGCTATATGATGCTTGCTATGCTTATACAACAATAATTCGGTTTTAACTCAACAAACACGAGATCTAATTTCACCATAAGATTGTGCTTTGCAACAAAACTGTTACAAGTTAATTTATTATTTATTTCCATCATTGGGGTTAATACTGGGCCCTGTAATTAGCCAACGGAATTTACATATGTGTAGGAAGTTTCAAAGACGAACATTTGCTATAAATGTGTTGCGTCACAAAGAATATAATTCGAGGTAGTAACCAAGGAGCTAATTGTTCCTCCCTTAGATTAGATTAATATAGCGTCTAATGAGTCATGACAGACATTTGCCATGTAAGGGCATGTTTATTTAAATTTGCAATTCATAAGAGTTATACTGTAGCCTACTGTCTTTTGATGTCAATTGCAAATTCAGGGGCACTTCTAAAGTATTTTGGAGAATCCTCTGCCACTGGTCAGCCATCAAAAACCATCATCCTCCTTGAATTTATCACTTTTATGCATGATAAGGATCTATCAGAGATCTACTCCAACTTTTGGACTGCTCTCAGGATTGCACTTACTCTGCCAGTCACTGTGGCTCAAGCAGAGAGAAGCTTTTCAAAAGTTGATCAAGTCGTACCTGAGCTCAACCATGTCTCAGGAACGGCTCACTGGCCTTGCTATAATCAGTATCAATCACTCAATAGGGGGCAGATTTCGTATGATGACAGTATTGATGATTTTGCAACAAGGAACGCCAGAAAGGTCAGGTTTTAGTTTGTGTTTTCTGTTAGTGCACTAGTGTAATAATTAGATTTGCTTTTGTGTGATGAAGGATTTGTGCTATTTAGAATATTTATTCTATATTTTATTTGTATATTATTCTTAATATTTTATATTGTTGTTGTTCTCCGCTCGTGTTACATCATGATTGTACATATATTGCAACTTTTATGTACATAGAGTATATTTAAGTTCTGATAACCTATACTGATTTGTGCAGAATTGTGTTTTTAAAATGTTCTGTTGAAGGATTTGTGCATTTGAGAAATATAAGGTTCGTCTTACACTTATATAGTTATGGTAAAACATGGCTGTTTTTTTTTCTCTCTCGTATGGGTGGGAGTAGGTGGGGGGGCACCCAGAGGGGATCTCGCCCGGGGAGTGATTCAATGTAGAACCGCCACTGAAGTAATGTATGAGTGAATGTAAGTAGAACAAACAGGCAAACAAAAACAAGAATGCAAACAAACAAATGCAAGAAAAAATATTGAAAGAAGGAAAGGAAAAACACAAACAACAAAAGAGAAAACCAAAGGGAGATGTAATGTAATGTGTTGCTGTCCGAGCTCAGCGATTACAAATATTCTTATCTTTCCGTCAACTGAGTTTGACTCAAGTTTGAATTTGGTTTGAGTCATTTCCCGATCCGTTCTCTCCAAAGACTTTACAAAGTGTCACAAAAAGTAATGAGATGTTTAGCAAACTTCCCTGAGCAAAACATGTCACAGTTTGAGAGAGCCAACTTGTTCATCACTGTTTTGTGGGCAGATTTCAGAGCTGCTCTTTCTCCTTAATGGTTTCATCTTTTTCCCGTCAAAAAAACATTTGTCCATCACAAGAACAAGCATTAGTGTGTCGAAGTATGATATGGCACAAAGTAAGTACCAATGATCTCAGACACACAAACACGCACACAAACACATTGACTGAAGCTGATGAAAAGAAGAGGTCTTGACCACAGAGCATGCTTTAAGTAAATTAATAGAGGAGGACAGGCTGAAGATTGCCTCTGTGGCTTTCTGCCCAGCGCTACAATAAAAGCCAATGTGTGTCTATGTGTGTGTGTGTTTGCGGTGACAGAGAGCAGTAGCGGGATGTGACAGGCCCCCCACGGCCCTCGCCGCTCTCCAGGTTTGACCCTCCGCCCAGCGCTGCTCCTCCACAATGCGGCTGCTGACAGGACCAGCTGCGGTGTGCGGCCGAGATTGATGAAATTTTCATAACTGTTTCCCCCGAGTTCTTCTTCACCTTCAGGATAATTTATGACCCGTTTGCCGGCCTCAAAGAGACAATATGCTTGCCTTGAAATTAACTGTAACAGTCTTGTAGGTTGTAATTAACAGTGGTTCATGGTGCGAAGACGCCAGCCGTAGCATCAGCATGAATAATTGATGGCGTTTCCAGGGGAAATTAAGAGCTCCTAACGTCATTGTTTCCACACACATGCCCACTTCGGTTAAAGTCAAATCCCGATAAAAATCCATCTGCAGTCCCATGATATCGCATGTCTGGCCCGTTGTTGTTGCTCGCAGATGTTGTGCGTGCTTTGTGGGAATGGCTGAGCGGGACGCAAGGCCAAACACTGCAGAGAGAAAAGGACGGGTCATATTTTAGCTGTTAAACATATTAAAATCATATGAGTCATCCAAGCAACTCCCAAATGTATTCAGTATTAAGGCTTGTCAGTGTCGTACTATTGTGGCATAGACGTGGTGCTCATTCGGGAGACTGTACATTGAATCCGGTCCGTGTTGGGTTCTGATTGAATTCAATCATCTTTCAGCCATCACTTGCTTTTAACTCTGTTGTAGGGTTGTCATCAGGGCCGGGTTATGGGGCCCTAGGTAAGTCCATGAATATGGGCCCCAGTGGGATAAAAACTGTCATAGTACTGCAATTTGACAAATGAAAATAAAAAACACAAAAATGTCAACTTATATATTATAGTGATACTTAAGTTCAACAAACCAAGGATTTTAAAAACCATGGTTAATTTTCTGTAACCATGACTACTATTACCATATTATTTTGTTTCAACTATGGTTAATTTTCGTAGAGGGCGATTTATATTTTTCTATTTTTTGTAAGCTAACGCATTTAGGAATGTAAAGCAGAACATACCTTTATTTTTAGCTTGGTTTTCGTTCTCTGCTTTTCCTTTTACTCTGGAAAAGTACCGTTTTGATGCCATAGTTTGCCTCAGCCTACCGTCACAACCTCACTACAATTTTTTTCTTGATTTAAAGTGAACATTATGAGACATTACATTATCCATAATCCTGAACATTAACTTGCGCAATGAGGCATATTTGACATCATCAACTACCTCCGCAATCACGTCTTAAACATTATGCAGGTTAGCCTACCCTGCTCCCAAAATTATGCGAAGGCATTGGGCACTCTGCGTTGTTGTGGGGCACCAGGCAATTGTCTAAATTGCTTTTGGACAGACCGGCCGTGGTTGTTATATGATCAGATTCTCTCAAAGCATCACAAGTGTAGCATATATGAACTTTATGTTGATTTTTAAGCCTGGAAAATCACACATTTAAAGACACACCCCTCAAATGTGACATAATTAATTTATGTCATCAGGCAGTGCTGGGACTAAAGTGGCCCTGGACTTCTTGGGCAAGAGCGTCTCTCCTTCTGTTTAATACATCCGCGATGGGATTCCAGCCCAATCACGCTTGTGTTTTGAGTTCTAGGGGATCCCCCTCCATTCTTTCACGGTCGGGCCCACATTATCTGCAGCCCACCGGGTAAAGTCTCTATATGCCAGATGGCCAATCCGTTCAGTCATCAGGTATTTTACAAACAATAAACATTTTTGTTTCACTTTTTTTTTTTTTTTTTTTACATTTTGACTGATGAGTGAATGGACATGTTTTAGCATTGTAATGTGATTATAAATATACATGTTTACTTTTTGTGTGTAATTTCTTCAATGGTGTAAAACACTGCAGTCTAATGATATATTTACACAACAACAATGTACTAAAAATGAAAATAACCCTTTTCTTTTGGGTTTTTGGAAAGATTTTAATACAGATGACAATGTTATCAAAATGATCTTCATTCTGATGGATTTGAAAAACAACTTAAAACACGCATGCATGCAGCACTTCGTATAGAAACAATAAGTCAATATACATTCTTTTTCAAAGAGGTAAATACAAACAATAAAAATGGCGAAAGTATCGAGCAGTTATGTCTGTATGAACAATGATGTTTTACTACAAGTGACCCTGCCTGTACTACACACGGTACAGTAAACTGACAAAATGCACAAACACAGTCATGTGGTCTGCCGTTGTTATTTTGGTTGTAAAGTTATTTTGTGTTCCTTAGACAGAGACAAACACTGTATTAACCTGTTTTTAAAAGTGTAAATCAAGAACCAAATCATTTTCTGTTTTGTGTTGAAAATGGTGTCGTGGAAACAGCCGCTTAATCCGAACAAAATGCTACTTGCAAATATCTTGCGCATAATGTGTACCAAATAACAGTATGCGCAGTATCATTACATTTGAAATGTTGTTATTTTATTACTTTATTGGCACCACCAGGATTTTGAAGCTGGAAGAAACAGGAACTCATTTTTCATTAATGAAATGGCAGGAAGTCCCAGGAAGTGGTTAAAAACAGGCACAATAGAAACAGTTTAGTCAGTGATTGAGACAGCCCAAGAGGTATGGTGAAGGAAAAGCAAATGTGCAGAATAAAGGCAGAGAGGCGCAGAGATGCCAGATGGGTGTTGACTCCTGTTCATTTATCATACCAGTGTCTCCCTGTCTCAGCTCTCATCCCCTGCCCCCTGCGTACCCTAAAAGCCCTCATCGTTTAGTTCAAATGCCCATTATCATGTAATGGCCTCTCTTAAATAAGCCCACGTAACCCCCTGCCGCTGGCTCCTCCGACTCGCTCGCCCGCGATGATGACGGCCATCTTTAACTCCGCCAATACCAACCTTTGTGGCGGCGGGTCACAGTAGGGTCATTTCCTGGGTGGGTGTGAAGGTGTCAGCAAGGGTCAGGTGTCAGAGGTCACAGACACACACTAGTCTTTAAAGTGTGAGTGGTCCTAGTGAAAGGTGCTGTCATTAAACAAACAAAGAGGCAGATCTCTAGCCGATGTTTCTGGATGTAGACGTGAAAAGCAGGAATCACACAGAATTCAGCATTTTCGGTTTAACATTGGGGTCAACAACACCAAAAGCTGCAACCTTACATTTAAAACAAAATATAAAAAACAGATGTGAGCTGGAAATGAGCAGAATTAAGCACAAAGGCTTTCTATGTAAATCCGGGCAAAACATATGCAATGTAAAGACAAAAATGAATTTTTACTTTTGTATTTCATTTCTTGACCTTCCTTTGAACCAATAATTCCCTTCAGACACTTCTGAATCGCGGAGGCTGTCGACAGCCCTAAGTAACGTTTGTCGAAGCTCACAAAATCAAGCTTTTCTCTGTCTGCACCTGTCATTGTCTCAACAGAAGATGTGTTTATGGACAGATGACAATTTCTGTTCTCTGTTTTAGACAAAAACACTACTTTGTGACTTAAGGTTTGGGTTCAAGTAACAGCCATTTGTACAAACCTTTTATAAGCTTTCAGCATAGATCGATGAAGTCTCCAATGTAAACTTTCAGTCATATCTGCCAGTGGACTTTATTTTTAGTAACTTGGTTACTCTCTCGTATTACTGCTGAAAAATGTGGATGAATGACAGAATAGTGTATGAGAATAAATCAAAAAGCATAAATTTGCTTTATTATGTATATGATGTCACAATTTTTTATCACAAAATGACAACAGTGAAAATTGTGAAAATGAGACTTGTAATATAATTATACTAATCTCAACTTTATTTAAAAAAAAAATCCAAGCAGAAAGTAGATTCTTGTATGCTTTTATATTGCTGATTTATATGCTTAATTGTTTTTCCCCCTACAACACCAGACGCTCTAAGCTCTACAACGCTCCATCTATGTCAAAGTGTGCCGGACACATTCAAAGCATTATATGAGGTGTGAAACCTTTGGAAACATGTCTCTGAATGTTGGAGAAGACAGACAAAAGTGTTCCAGCGGTTGATCATCAACAGACTGCCCCAGTAAAACATTTGTTCCTGCCCCCATTTGAAATGGCATTGAGGAGGCGACCCTCCTTTGTCCATGTCTGTAGATCTTCACACAACCAACTGTTGCCCTCATGCTTTGCCATATGCTGTCTATAGAAGGAACTTGAGCAGAATGACTCTGCCTTGTTTTCTTCCTTTGGTGCTCATGAATGAAAATCTGTTCAGGCTTCAATCCGACAAACTTTAGTGATCTCGAGTGAATGAAGTTTACGACTTCTTTTCTTGAGAGTTGCAAAGCAGCGCGATGTGAGATTCTAAGCGTTTGTCGACATTTGATGCTTATTCCCATGGATACTGAGAGTAGCGTCTGAGAGTAGACAAAATGAATATCAATAACAAATAATTATACATATTATTATACAAAGATAATATAAAGTAATAAGTTGCTGCACTGGTAGCATTCAGTAAAATGTAAGCAGTTGACAACTTGATGGTTTACTCACTCTCACATCATTCCAATCCAGTTTTACCTTCTTTCTTCTGCAAAACACAAAAGATGATATCTTGAAAAATGTTGGTAACCAAACAACATTAGACACAATTAACTTCCACTGTATGAAAACAAAGCCACCAAGACATTCCTTAATGTATCTTTTTTTGTATAGGTGTTTTGTATTCATGTATAGGTTTGAGACGATATTGAAAATTGAATTACTTTTAAGTCACCATAAAATCAAAACGGTCAAATACATGCCAACTTTTGAGGCTTTGTGATAGATTGTCAATAAATTCCTCAGAAATTTGATTTAAAACGTTTATACGATTTTTTTGTCCATTTATAGGTTTAACAGACACACAGATTCCACAAGCTGTTGTATGAAAAAGAATGTGACATTCATTCAAACCTTATCCTTCACATTTGCTTTGCTTTAGAACAAAGCAAATGCATAATAAATAATATTTATAATGTTATAATGAATAACACAATACTAATTTTATTCAATTATTGACTTTAATATATAGGCTTTTATAAATTAGTAAAACGCTCAGATGAGAACGACATTCAAATCTGTTGAACAACAAAGCAATAAGCCTCTCAAGGCTGTGCTTAACAGTGATAGCATGTTTAAATGTTTCTTGCGTTTTATGCATGTATTGTACATAACATGTCGACTTCTATTCATGCCACCAGGAAGCTGACCAACAAAACAAACGGGGAACAGATTATTATTCGCCATTATGAACAAAAGCTTGTTTCCGACAGAACTGGCATCTTCTAGTTCGGAAGAGTCGGCGCTGTTGGGCTATCACTGGCAGACAGTGCATATGTATTGTGTTTGAGAGTGTTACTGCAGAGTTTGACTAACAGACACAGAGGTCACGAGAGTTGAATATCACTCTCCCCTCTTGCTGCGTTATTCACATCATATGAATACGGCCTGTACAGGTTTGAGTTAACTATGCCACTGCAAAAAACAAACTTGAAAACTTAAGTTAAATAGCATCAATGAATTTTTAAGTTAAATTAAAATAGCTTTATAAGTTTGATTGATCTGAGCTATATTAAACTCACTTTAAAAAATCTAGTTGTGGTAACTCGATTTTTTTAAGTCATTTCAGTATAATTAAGTTCAATCAAAAGTTTAATTTAATTTAACTTAAACATTGAAGGCAGTTGAAATTTGGGATTTTTTACACAAACCTCTGTATGTAGTTTTATGAAGGTTATTTTGTGTGTGTGTTAATCTCAACAAGATTTTTAACTTTCCATTGGACAAAAGTTGTACAGTGTAAATTCATGCTAAATTAATGAAAAAAAGAAAGTGCACTCCAAATCAGACTCTTATGCACTATTCAACACCAATTTATAGGATGTACTGTTAATAGTGTGATTAGTGTGTTCACATAATAAAAATGTGTACTGTTGGGACCCGGATGACGAAGATGAAGGAATGTCTTAAGGTTTTGGTATGAAATGAAGGCGAGTAATTAATGACAGAATTTTCATTTTTTGGTGAACTATCTCTTCAATGATTTACTGTAGTGGCATGAACACAGCGCTCTACATTGGCCACAGATTTTGATGGCCTATCAAACAATACTCTGTCATTCTCCATGCAGGCTCCTAGTTCATCTTCACAGTTTTATCATCCTAGACATATTTAATGCCTTTTTCCTCTATGGAAAATCTTTAGCCCAAACAGCCTTATTACGGTTGACAACTCAAATTGCTTATGCTTGTTTCTCTGCACACACCAATTAGAGCGAATATCATCAGATGAGATTGTTTGTATTTGCTGCGTGCCAATCATGTTGCAATATTAGCTGGACGGTCCTGACGTCAACATCTTGGTGGGGAAACTGTCAAAACTGTCAGTTTGATGAGAGAAACTTGCGCAGCATGAAAGCACATTGCCGCCGCATCAATCCTTGCCGTGTGCACGCTCAAACCAACACTCACTCTCAATTAACACATGTGTCTGTCAGACAAAATGAGCAGAGAGAGCAGTAAATACAACTCAAAACAGACCCGAGAACGTTCAATCCTGTCACTAACTTTGAATTAAGCTTTGACCCAAGTCTCAGATATTATGGTTCTTACATCTAAGTCCCTTCTTCAATGAATTTCAAGTCTAAGGCTATTAAATGGCTCACCGGGGGGGAAATATGAACATGTAAGTGATGTCTGGCTAGACAATTGCAATGAGTGGTTACACACTATACATATTTACTTCACATAATATCTGCAGTTTGTTTACATCTGTGCATTTAAACCATACAATACATGTAGTCCTAATCTTACTTTACCTTAGTTTAGGTCATCTAGTCTCTGTCTAAAATTTAGGGCTCTAGTCTTGTTCTTAGGGGTGTTAGTCTTGGTCTGAGTTTTAGGCGGTCTAGTCTTAGTCTGAGTTTTTGGGGGTGCTTGCCTTTACATTTACATTAATGCCTTTGGCAGACGCTTTAATCCAAAGAGATTTACATTGCATTATCCAATACATTTATACATAGGTATTTCCAATCCCCTGGGATCGAACCCACAACCTTACCTTGTTAACACAATGCTCTTACCACTGAGCTACAGGAAAGCTACAGTATCTTGGTCTTGTCTTGGTCTGAGTCTTAGGGACGCTAGTCTTGGTCTGAGTCTTAGGTGCTCTAGTCTTTGTCTGAGTTCTGGGGGGCACTTGGTCTGTGTCTTGGTCTGGACCTGGATTTTGTTACTCAGTGTATTAGTCTTAGTATTTCTAGTCTTGGTCTGAGTCTTACGGACTGTTGTTTTGGTCTGTGTTTTAGGTGCTCTAGTCTTGGTTTGAGTCTTGGGAGCACTAATCTTGGTCTGAGTCTAAAGGGCCTTTTGACTTGGTCAAGATTTGGATTTTGTTACACAGTGTCTTGGTCTGAGTATTAGAATCTTGTTCTGTGTCTTATGGGCTCAAATTTTGGTATATGTTTCAGGGGCTCTTGTCTTAGTCTGTGTCTCTAGTTTTTGTCTAGGTCTAGGAGGGATGGGCTGGTCTGGGCTGTACCTCTGATTGTAACCAGACACAATTTGATAATATTCTAACAACAAGCAATTTGTCTGTTCACACAAAATGTAAAAAAAGGGCTGTATTACACTATCAATCACAAATCACGGCTAATCAGATCAGCATGTGGACTGGATTGCAAAAATAAGAACATATATATAATATTATTAATACACTGCATCACCAGACTGTATAGTTTCTTTGTTAGGGGGAAAAGGATTGTTATAAATATCATTCATTAATAATTTTCATTAGAATATAATTTTTATTAACAAAACTACAAACAAGCCTCACTGAATGCACAAAAGCGCTAAGGCAACAAAAATCTGTTCTAGGCTGCTGTCATTTATCAGAATTTATTCAAATAATTTGTATTTGTTTAGGGTTTTAATGTCTGATAAATCAGATTTCCGTTTAGTGTTAAAGGTGTGTTGTCGACCTCTGACCAGGTTACACGTGATTGATCATGTTGCTATATTTTCTCTCTGTTGTAACACTTTCTCAGTAGAGGTTTATGTCATAAAGGCAGGAGAGAAGACAGGGGCCAAGCGGGCGGCCCACCGCACTAAGGCAGCCATAAATAATGGATATACTGACTCTCTGCCCTCAGGGGTAAATGGAAACAAAAGGTTCAATCAATCATTCCAGCCAAGGATATAGTCTGCCGACCTACCTTAGCTGCTGTGGCCAACCAAAACAAACACCATGCTTATCTACACAATATGGCTGCATTAAATGGAACTTGTATATTTTATTTTATGATTAATAAAATATATTTTCAGGAATACTTTAAACAGAAACACATCTTTTCTATATCAATCGAAACCTGTGTATTTAGTGTAGCAAAGTGTATTATTTTAACAAATAAATTGCAATGGAATAGAACATAAGTGTCTAGAGGTCTTTTTATCCAGACAGTTTTAACCTAACACAGTCTATTGCACATAGTTCAAAAAATATCCAGTAGAGCGTCAGAACTATAACGTAAAATAATTTAAAAAATCCCCTTTAAATGAACAGTTATAAGGATGTATAATAAATAGTTTTCGCCATTTGCTTGTAAAATTGTCTTTTCTGCACGTGTCCTCTCTTTTGTCAACAGAAAAAGAGGCACACAGTAAAGAAAACGTTGAGATGTGAGCTGCCGTGCAAACCGACACACTTTCTCTAAACAAATAAACACACGTTGAGCACTGTTTTTGAAGACGACAGTAGATCTGGAGTGTGTGTGGCAGGTGCTTGACAGATTATCGTATTTACTCAATAAAGCTGTCATATACACTACCTGCCCAACAGTCATCGCTGAAACACCCTGATCACATAAAACTGTCAGCAGAGACAAACTCAAGACTGAACCTCCAGCCCCTCCATCAGATCTGGAGCTGATTCCACTCCTAGTTGTTAGAAATGGAAATATGGTGTTACTGGACTCAAGGAATGTGCTGAGACACAAATACACGCACAGATGTCTCGGAGGTCAGAGATCATCACACAGTGCAAGATATGTACATCAGAAAGAACAGGGGTATTCAGAAAATGAGAAATACAGCGTATGTGGGTCACTTTTTGGAAACAGAGCTGTTTGTGGATGAATATGTATGTGTGTATGTCTTGATAACCTGTTATTAGTTTTATGAACAGGATTTTGAGCCACGTGATGGACTTGACTCGAATGTAAATTATAAAGAAATTTAAATAAACATTCAATGGCCTTTTGAAAGCTAGTTATTTAGAATAAAAAAAAGATTCATAAAAAATTAAATTATAGTACATTTTGAAAAAAATCATTCACTTAATAACATTTTTTATTTATGATTTTTTTTATTTCATAAAAATATAAGGTAAATGTATTTTTGTCCCTGCTTTCTGTTTAACTGTTATTCTTTGACATCCATCCATCTTTAATAGCTGACAAAAAAATCTCAAAAAATCTCTTTTAACTGCGATGTTGTGCAATGATACTTCACTTGTATAATATTAAGGCATTTTAGCACTGAAATGATCCAATAACATTTTAAATCTACTGTAACAGGGTTGAAAGATCCTTTTCCAAACCAGTGGGATTATTAGAATGATTATGGGTTTTATTTAGGGTTAAGGATCATTATCTATTTTTACTAATTATATAAATGTCCTAAACACTTTATCACAAATTTATTATCAGATCGGAAAAATGGTTTGGTGGAAAATATGATTTCTTAAAAGTTCTACCGAAACATTTGATAAAATCTGTTTCTGGCAGAATATTTCTAGCTCTATAGAGAATGTTAAGCTGGCGTCACGTCCCTTGCTGCATGTTGGAGTGGCGCCGCCAACTTTGGAGGACCATACTCCACTGCTGTTATTGTTTTGATATGCACCGTTACTCGTTTTTTTATCGAAAGTGAACGAACCATGGGCCTTTCATATACGACTCTACCGAATGCTATTGCAGTTATTAACACAGAAAGACCGACCTACTATAGTTATATTTCCTAATAAACAAAACACTGTGTTAAACACACTAGCAGTGATCCTTCCAAGATGGCGCAACATTTAACACGGCCTGACATGGCTACACATTCTCTATTGCTCGATTTATACACTTACATGTCAGATCAAATCTCAAATCATATTTACAACATATTTTTATAGGCCCTTATGTTAAAAATCTCTATTCAGCATTTCTCTACTGTATTCAACAACATAATTTCTCAGTATCTTTGGAGAAGGTTAGCTTGGACGGATAGACCATAAAACAAAGCATGCAACACACACACACACAAACGTTAGTTGAAATTAATCACTAACGCTCAACACCCTCATATCCCATTCAAAGACGTCTAATGTCTAACCCAAGAGGCAATAGACTCCTTAATTTATTCTGGTTATTCTCTTAAGGTGTGAAAAGGCATACTTATTGACGCACGTAACCATCACGAGAGCTATAATAACGCTAACTATCGGTCATTCATTCACAGAGGTACTGATGCAGTGACATACTTGAGAAGTATTTCGGCTCTTTGAAGCAAGAACACCTTGTGAATGTTATGATCAAATTATTCAACGTCTGGGATTTGTTTTCATTGTCAGGTGAGAATAACAGTAGTGTCACTTCCTGTTGCTCACATTTCCAATTAACAGATAGATCTTCATTCTTCAACCTAAAGGCGTGGGTTACTCATGATGTAAGCTGTGATGTTTCCGAACAAATAAATGATAATCAGTGACAAACTTTTCTACATTACCATGTTAATGAATTGTTGCTTTTGACATCACAACTGATAAACAGTTTATGAATGCTTTTAAAAAAATACGTATTGAAAATAACTTTGTTAAATACGTTTTTAAATATAAACAATTGGGGATTCAGAATCTGGGAAGGAAGTAAAATGCTCAAATGTACTTACAAACAGGTTAGTTTTCGTTTCACTTTTATTTAACAAAAATAAGAAAAGTTAATAAAAACCAACCCAAATATGCGCCTGTATTCACAGGTCTTTTACAGAAATATTGTTCGGTTGACACTCTCTCTATCTCACACACACACACACACACACACACACACACGCTCGTGCGCACAGGCACTTGAGGTGTTAATCTCAGGTTAAAGTGAGCCAGGTGGCGTTTGAGGAATGATTGCTAGCGGCAGGCGAAGTGAGCAGACAATGGCCTGGTCATTTTAATGTGGCTGAGGTCAGAGTTCACATGTGTCTGTAGATATCATTAATATAAAGATTGAGCTGTCTGTCTCTCTATGTGTGCTGTACCTGTAGGGACGGCCGTAACCTTGTGTCGAATGAAATTTGGACAGAGGAGAGTGTCTCCTCACATGTTATCAACAAATAGAAACGCATACAAATTCCACTCCATTTACATGAATAACACCTGGGTAAATGTTTATATGATATTACTTTTTATAGCACTTAAAATATAAAAAAAAATCTGGTGTGTTAGAATGAGAGCTATAAGAAATTTGAGGACAAAATACAGTTTAACATAGTATGAAAACTGAATAAACACATACATTTTTATGTTCCTTTATTGTTTGTTGCTATTAGGCATACAAGTCTAAATCAGAGTCTAAAATCTCCCAAATTACTTAACGTCTCATTTATTAACAATAGTAGATGCAATGAAGAATACATTTGTACAGCTTGTATAAATCTTTGTTCATATTAATTCACTGTGAATTAACCAATGTTAACTTTGGATTTTAAAATACATTCGTTCATGTTGAAACTAGCATGTGTTTAAAATAATGAAAACACTTTATAATAAGGTTAAATCTGTTATCATTAGTTGTGTTGATTAGCTCACATAAACTAACCAAGATCAACATACAGTAGTTCTCAGAATGTATCTTTTAATGTTAGTGAAGGGATACTTTGGAATTTATTTATTTGGGAAATATTTGGAATAATGCTTCTAACCAAACAGATCTCAACTCCCATTGACTACCTTAGTAGGAAAAAAATGGTAGTCAAAAGTGCACAGTAAAACTTTGATGTAATTTCGCAGCAGGTTTGCCAGTAATTTACTGTAGGATTAATGTATAATTTTGTTTTAAGCATAAACTTTCCTAGTTTTTATATTTTTCTTTCATAAAACAAGACTAAGTATCTTGGGTCACTTTTCAAAACAAGAGAAAAATGCTTAGGAAGAATGTAAATTTTGCAGTATTGCTGTGCTAATGCCTGTCTTTTCTTGCTCATTTTAATTTTGATTAAAGTAATTGTAAACAGTACTAATTGGAAAGTATATTGAGTAGTAGTTCAATCTACAGTACGTTACTGGCAAACCTGCAGCAAAAACTACAGCAAAGTTTTACATTGTACCCCAGAACTATTTGCTGTCCTACATTCTTCAAAATGTCTTCTTTTGTGCTCAACAGAACAACGATGAAGTAAATGTTCCTACTTTAGTAGTCAATGGGTGTTTAGATCTGTTTGATTACATTCGAAATATCTTTCTCTGTGTTCATCAGAACAAGGTCATTTATACACATTTGGAACAACTCCAAGGTGAGTAAATGATGACAGATTTTTCTTTTTTGGGTGAAGTATCACTTTAATGCCAATACAATTGTTTGAGTTCATTGTTAACAAATGCAAATTTATCGCAGGTGTGAGATGAATAAAAACTGAATTGTTAATTGTTAATTGTTGTTAAATGTTAACTAATGAAAGCTCATTGTAAAGTGACCAATAAAACAACATCATTAGTTTGACCTCTACATGATAACAACATTTCATAGTAAACTTTTCATAATAGAGAAAATGAAAATTAAGTTTGAACCTGAATCCAAGAAAAGTGAATGAAAATGTACCTCGGCACCTAAAACATCAAAAATATTTATATTTCAGTATGAACGAGAAGGTTATAAAAAAAACAAGATTAAAATGTACCAAGCCAACATGCAAGTATTGATTCCTTGTTTCTTAGCGAGATGTCTCTAAGGATCTGGGTGTTAAGTGAATAATATGTTTTTAACATTATCCCACTCTATGGCATCAAACACATGACCTAAAGTGCATTACTTGAAAAACACATTAGGAGGAAAGTCAAATGACTTTAATGGGTTTGACAGAGCAGGTGCAAGAACACATTCATGATCTATAAAAGTGTTTTTGTGTCTGTGTTTAAATCGATAACCTTAAATATAGGCCAGCAAAGGGGTTTTGTTGGGGTGTGTGTGTGTGTGTGTGTGGAGGGGGGTCGTAACATCCTCATTACAGATCCTCACACAGTGTTAGGATTTCGTAAATATTATACAAGCACTCGAGTAAGTTAACATCTCATAGCTGTACAGTAGCTTCAACACTGTGAACCATTAACGGTGTAGCAAAGCATGACACCGCTGATCTGAAAATGTCATTTCAAAGGTGACATGCCACGCATACATTAAAACCTTGTTAATAGAGAGCCAATGAAAACACGAGGTCAAGAGCACATGACCCGAGAGTCGCTCTCGAAGCCGAGGAATTCAAAGTCCACACGTATGAGTATGCAGTCCTGACCACACCAAATCTCTTTATGCAAATCATTCCGATGGTAAATGGGGTCAGGTAACAGGTGAGAACTTAACAATGTGTCATGTGACACATCCCATTAAATAACATTCAATCTAAAAGACAGAGAGCTGAGATCGCCCTGGAAATGATGAAGTTAGAGGGCCACCTGGTGGTGCTTCCCAGCATGTCTTCTGAATCAAGCCCAGTTAAGTTGTTATGGAAAATGATTTCATGTATTTGGGGATGTGCAATTAAAAAAAATTATTGTGACATGGCACTGTGGTAGCACTACCATCATGTTTAAAGTACTGTACACTGGAGGAGCCTTAGACTGATGGTACAATAAAGTGGTACAGCCATTATTAAATGATTGCACTTTATGATCGTTTACACGTTGTCCAGATGCTGATGAGACATTAATTGTAAAAAAACGAAAAGATTTTTTAGAGACGAATCATAGCAAGCCTTTATTGCTAAATAGGTATATGTGACAGTATCCTGTTTCATATTGTGATGGTATCTGGAACTTTTTCACGGTATATTACAGCGTAATGAAATAAGTTCCAAAATTCCAAAATGAGATAACTCTAAAATCATGTTTTTATTATACTATATACTTGTGTTAGTTAGATGCATTATTTTAACTATTATGTCTTGAATCAAAACAAACCGACTTCGGTTTTATTGATATTTATTGAAATACACAATAAAAAACATGATTTGGAAAGTTATCTAATATTGGAACCAATCTCTTCATATGTGGTATTACATACAAAAACAGATTGGAAAACTTTAGTGTTGTTCTTTAGATAATAAAGTCAGAGAACTAAAAATGATATTTCAGTATTTAAAAAATAATAATAAAGTAAACAAGTTTGAAATAGATTCAAAAGCAAAAAACTGTAAAGAACAATAATAAATAATCATAACATTTTGATCCAATATCCAGAAATGATGGATATTCTGGGCTGACATGTTGAAAAGTGTAAAAATACGATAACCGCGCATGCTTATAAGAATAAGAAAAGCTACTGATGGAATCTCTTTAATATCTCAATTGTTTCTACTAGACATCAATGAGATTAAATGATAAGCAAATGGAAATTTTTATAGGTCTCCGGCGTCTCAGATACTTTCCCTGAAAGAAAGAGCCAGACATAGCACTGACGTCTCTTTTACAGTTTCAGAAGAGATCTCAACAATGTCACATAATGAGCTCAGAATTGTCACGTATGCAAAAGTCTATAATTTTAGATCTCAAAATGAGCTCAACAAACAAATGTTATCCCTGCGAAAGAGATTTGCATGAATAAAACAAACAAATGTCCACGAGTTTGCGCTGAATTGTGTTGGTTTCTATTTCTATTTCTCCAAGCAAGCACATTTAGGAAAAACATCTTGATATGTATGAAACACAACTATCTCAAATCTTACCAATAACATTCATTATTCGTTTAATGTGTTATTTTATACCAGCATGTCTACACTAGATAAAATGCATTTACATTTACACATTTGGCAGACGCTTTTGTCCAAAAAGACTAACATCATCCTGTATATTTGTTTTAAACTATGTGCAATTCCCTGGGATCGAACCCACGACCTTGACGTTGTTAGCGCCATTCTCTAATCACTGAGCTACACATGATTTAACCAATAATGTTTTTAAGTTTTTCATGATATAGTTAAGGCAGCTAGATCAAGTTTAGTCTGCAACTATCTTTACCGCCTTAAAAGATAATCTTGGAATTCAAATATGTTCCCTATCCGCTTTTTTCCTCTCTCTCTTCACCATCATCCGAATACACTTTCCCTACAGTCAAAGTCATTTCAGTATGAATCTGCCTATATTACAAAAGAAGAAGCTGCCGTCTTCATGCACCCCTGATCATGCGGCTGACAGGCCTACAGTGTGTCGGGACGGGCTGCTGGGCAGGCGCTGGAGAGGACGTAATGAAACCCGCAGACAGGTCAGTCATATTCAGACAAGCCCGACGAGGACCAGAGCACTTACATTAAACACAGAGCTGAGTCAGAGGTGACGGTTGGGAGACAACGGTAAGAGGCAGACATCATGCATCAGTGCCTGTAAAGGGACGTTCTGTCTTGGGTATGCAAAACACCCACACGCTGCCAAATTTAAACACATTCCCATTTTAAAGGAGACCATTACCAATTCATGGAAGGTTTGAGAAATGTATCCCCTCAATAGCACGGTGTCTTAACAAGGTGCTACACGACAGGTTTCCAGCAACAAGTAGATTTTCCGTCACAAGCTTGTTTACATTAATGCCTTTTAGAAAAGGGACTTCCGTCAGTGGTATGTTTGACTTGTACACTGTAAAATATTGCAGTAGTTTTGCAGCAGGTTTGCCAGCAACTTACTGTAGATTTGATAACTGTTTTTAATTTGAGTTCAAATTTACTTTAATCTTTCATTTTCAAAAGAACCTCATAATCAACATATTGGTTTAAGAAAAAATGTTTGAGTTGGACACATTGTAACCGCAAGGTGCCCTTTTAGAGACGCTGTTAAAAACGGATATATCTGCCATTGGCTCCACTTAAGATTCATTTAGTATCTGCCAGTGACACGCGGCCTTTGCGGGCTCGGGTTATCCATGTCACCAAAATGACACTTCCCTCTTGTCCTAACACGTCTAAATGAGCAGCGGCCCTGTATCGTTTCCCAGAGTGCTCAGCGGTGATTTGACAGATGGGCCAAGAGTGGAAAGAGGAGGGGGCCGAGGGCCACCCACCCGCCTGTCACGGCTGTCAAAGGGCTGCGCTCCAATCATCTTCAAATGACAACATGACCCGCCCCACATCTTAACTCTGAATGGCTAATGAGAGCCCATGGGACACCTTTTCTTGTCCTCTTTTCAGGTGGCAGGGTCATTTACATGAGTAGAGCGAACGGCTGAAAGAGGAAGCGAGTGGAAGAGGGCAGTGCTCAATGCTCGGCATCGATCTAGGATATTGATCAGCTCACGTCCACAGCTAATGATGATGAACACATGATCCCGTTCAGAGAGATCATTACCCGAAGACGAGGCGATAGTGATGTACTGCGGTTCAATATTGCTGTCAAACTTACTAACGGAAGATACAGATTTTTAGGTCTTCGGAGTACATGGACCGCAAATAAAAATGTTAAGTTACTCTCTTGTGAGAGTGGAGCTGAGGTGCCTGGTTGCTGTAATGTTTGTTTGTGTTGTTGCTTTGAAACGTCTATACACGCAAGACGGTTCATAAATATTAAAGCTGCGTTTTTTGTTGTTGCTATACATGTTTCTCAACCAGAGGGCCTCAAGATGGCTTTTTAAAATAAGATACAAATAAAAAAATTCAAGATATTATTTATGTGTTTGGCCATATTTATAAGTAAAGGTGTGCATATATACTATCTACATCTTAAGACCTCTTTAGATAAACAATGATGGTCCATAAGAACTTTCTGTTTCAGTTAAACAGACGTTTGAACAAAATACCACAAACAGAATTTTTATAACCTATTTAAAAAGTTAAAGATTTAATTATTTATGTAGGATAAAAAAACGGTAACTAAAAAGCGAATAATAAATAAATAAAACTGAAACCGGAAGTGCTTGGACCAGTGTGTACATCTTGCAAAGAGGTCTTTACATAAACATATTCCTATGCAGTAACCTCTTAGCAGTAGGACGGTGATTTTCTTAGCAGCTGCAGAGATCATTGATCTCAGATCAGAATACTTTACCGTCTATACTGTCTTCTATAAATGGTTAAGTGCCATTATCAGGATTGTCCAAACCATAACAGTACATATTGCTCATATATAGACACATGAAAATTAAAATTAATTAATATTTTGTTCTATGACAAGGCATTCCTTCTCCATTTGTTGGATGTTATTGCTTGTGGTTTAATTTCACAATTTATTTCACAGAAATCTTACACAGTATCCATAACGCACGTTTATTTCCAAAATGTCACATCCATACTGCTGCTATTGACCTTCTAATGTTATAGAGAAACTCAGTTTTATCTTTTTGTACTCCAACATATTTGTCATTGAATATCCTGTTTCAAGTCAGAAATATGTCACATTATGAAATTAAATGTGTGATTTCATGTCTTTAGGTACTATACAATTGGGAAAAAGATGTTCAAAACATCAAACCTCCAATTGTAACAAAAAACCCTGACAAATGTTAAAATTACTCGTAAATGTTTTGTATTTATAAACATTTCAAAGTCTATAAAAAAGATCACTAAATAATAACCTGCAGAACTGTCCTCTCAAACACATGCACACTTCTGTATAAATCTCAAGTAGTACAGCAGCACAAATAACAGTAACATACAGTATTGAATTTATTTCATATGGAGAATCGGTGCACATTAGCATTTTAAAGAGCCTGATTTAATCTCATTAAATCCAGTTAGATTTCATTTCGCACCTTCAATAATATAGCGTCGCCTGCCAAAGCGTCGGCTAATGAAGCTTAACAGGCTTTTCATTATGCAGAGTTATTAAAGGACTAAACACCAGCGCTCCATCAAACGCAACACTGCGGGCCATAAAGAGAAACATTAGGATGTGATTTCACACCGAAGGGATCAAACATAAAAAGACTGTTTCGCTCCCATATGTTCTCTTCTCACTGTGTGCTGTGTTTAAGCCAAACAGACCGCCACATTCACATGTTAAATCCTGTTTTGGTCAAATCAGGCAATTAAATAGAAATTATTCATGGAACATGTAATGTCACTGACCCATCAACACAAATAGAAAATGTAAATCATTCTCTTTTTTGAGATTAAGTTAATGCAGCGAGAGGCCGATCGCGCTCGGGATCTTTCAGGATGGATGTCAGGGCCTCCAGAGCTTCAACAGTCACAACGAGATGGCCGAGAACTTCACTGCTGTCCTGAACATCCACAACTATATGAGGCAAAGAAAAAAGATAGAAGGCATTAAAGAGCCATTGAATGGCATTTTATACTGTTGGAATGGATTTATAGCGAAAAATAACATTATTGTGAAAAACGTCTTGGTTAAGATTGTAACCTCAGTTCCCTGATGGAGGGAATGAGACGGTCTGTCGAACCGACAGATGGGTTTCGCCCTTGAGAACCTTTCAACTTCGACTAGTTTAGAAAAGGCCAAAGAAACAGCCAAATTAAATTTGCATGCCGGACTCCGCCCCCGGATATCCGGGTATAGAGGGAGACGGCGTGCTGTATTCATTCACCTTTAGTTCTGTGGAGCCTGAGAGCCTCTCACAACTGCTGCAGCGGCGGCACGTGTTGTGGCAAGAAGGATATAACGTATCGTTCTCTCCATCAGGGAACTAAGGTTACATCCGTAACCAATACTTTCCCTTTCTGTTGGTCTCTCAACGTTGTGTCCACCTACAGATGGGGTTCCTATCGAAAACGGCGGATCACAATCTCTAGTGAAGCGACGGTGACTGGCCAGGGCGTGTTATCTAACAGCGAGAAGCCAACCGGTGCCGTAAGGCCACTGGGTAAGTGCTACTTCCTCAAATGGGGAATGCACTACAGAGACCACCTCCTACCGTAAAGAGGAGTTCAGTGGAGACGCCGGCATGGTCTCGTCGTCAAGGTAATCGGCCAGGGGGGAGTTGTCGTCAGGAGCATTAGCTATGAGAACCAAGTCCGGTTGGGCCAGAACGGCACAAGTAGTAACACTTGATGCTCCTCTTCCCTGATCTTGCACAGGGTCTGTGCAATGAGGCTCACTGGGGGAAGACGTACTACTGCTTGTCCCGCGGCCAGCTGTGCGCTTGAGTATCCGTGCCGAGGGGGACCTCGGACAGGGAGTACCAATGCAGGGAAATGGGTGGTGTCCAGGGAGGCAAACAGGTCTACCTGAGCCTGCCTGAACTGCACCCAATGAGCTGGTCTGCGCGGGGGTGGAGTCACCACTCTCAGCGAGGCATCCACTGATGAGAGAGCGCGTCGACTGTCTGGTTCAGGTCGCCTGGGATATGTGTGGCCTGCAGGGAGCGGACCACCTGCTGACTCCACAGGAGGAGGTGTCGGGCGAGTCGTGTAAACTGCAGAGAGTGAATGCCACCCTGATGGTTGATATACGCTTCTGCAGTTGTGCTGTCCAACCGGACCAGCACGTGCTTGTTCTGCACGAGAGATTGTAGCCTCTTCTATGCAAGTAGCACAGCCAACAAGCCAGGCAATCGATATGCCAGCACCTCCCTGCAGGGTTGGGGTGCAGTGTGCAAGGGGCACGCAGTGTTGGGGCGATTGACGGTCCCCCGCCCCGACACTGCGTGCCCGTTGCACACTGCACCCCAACCCTGCAGGGAGGCATCCGTCATCACCACAACGCATCTCGGGACCTGCCCGAGAGGGACCCCTGTCCGTAAAAAGGTAATTGAAGACCAAGGGGCTAGGGTGCATCGGCAGAGAGGCATAATCACCATACACCCCTCGCGAGATGGGTGTGTTGATGAGGCAGAGCTTCTCGGCATCACTAATCTGTGCATGGTTCTGCCAGAGGTATCCCTCCTGGACCATTAGTGTGGACACCGCGACGGCACGTTCCACCTGGGGGACATCGCCGTATCCTCTAGCTGCCCCACCATCGAGGTGCACGCGCCGAAAAGGGGGCGTTTCCAGGTCTCACTGAGTTCCTCATGCAGTTCCGGAAAAACGTCACTGGGGGCGGCCCGAGGAACCATACGTCCTGCCGCGAGTGCTGGGAGAGGCAGTGCGGTGCACTGCAACCCAATGCTCACAGCGGCCCGGGAGAGCATGGCTGACATTTCGACATCCACTTCTTCCTGAGCTCGACCCCCCCGGAGGAGGGAGCTCCAAGGAATCGTCGGAGCCAGTAATGCCAGTAAGTCACCCTCCGATGGCTGCAAGGGGCATCTCATCATCACGCAGTTTCCAAATACGTGGTTGATGAACAAGAACATGAACCGTCTCTTGGAGAACGGTCAGACGAGTGAGACGAGGTGCGAGCGGTCCGTGAACCAGTGGCTGATGGATTTAAAGCTCACAGTTATCATCATATTACTCTCCCTGCTCGCCGTAGCAGATGGCAGAACCATAGCCACTGCTGTCATGGAACGGGAAGCAGACGAGGTGGTGGCTGAGTGCCGTGGGAACACAGTCGCCCGTGAAGCAACGTCTGAATCGTGAACTGCCTACAGTGCAGGCAGAACGTATCCACAACGGCTGCCCCAGCGTGCTGGAAACCCAACACTTGAGGCAGCCGTTGTGTCCGTCCCCCCTCCTCGATGAGTGTATTGCACCCATGAGAACAGCGGGACATGCCTTGCTGGAGAAATTTGCTCTTTAAAAGAAAAACTCAAACACTTCTGGAATTGCCGAGACACCCAGGGGAAGTCGCCACAGGAAGTGACAAGTCAGCTGCACCACGTCGTAAGATTCCAGCAGTAATTCGGCGTAGAGTTTGAAGTCTCGAAGTCGATCATGTGTGAAGGCACCGAAGAAAAAAAGGTGAATGAATGCAGCTCGCTTTATACCCGGATATCCGGGGGCGGAGTCCGGCATGCAAATTTCATTTGCCAATTTCATTTGCCTTTTCTAAACTAGTCAGAGTTGATAGGTTCTCAAGGGCGAACGGCATCTGTCGGTTCGACACAACGTCGAGAGAACGTCAGAAAGTGAAAGTAAAACAATATTGAGTTTACCATGTTACCCTTTTTTTATGACTTTATATATTTAATTCATGTTTTTGCTAGTACATGAAATATCACTGCTGTCTTGGCTTAAAAAAGCCTATAATTTGAGCTAACAGTTATATCATTTTTAGACTTGCTGAGGTGTTGTTAGTAAGTTAAAGATTTAAATCTTCTTTCACTGCCCGCAGTTTTTAAGCTTTATTTTGTACAACCACAGCTATTAAAATAAGTTTTAATAAGCCTTTATAACTACAGGGCTAAAGTCCTTATAAAGTCCTAAAGTGTTATTAATCCTGAATAACATTGTGTTCCACTTGTTTGGTGTTTAATATACTAAATCCAGATAGTGTGCTCAGTTTACAGTAGCCTAGCTATGTTTCAATCCACCTATTTTTATGCGCATTATGGGATATAAAATAAATGCATTCAATAAAACGCATTAGAACCACTTATAATTTTAAATTTAGTATTAGATGGAAACAAAGCTAATGGCTGTGTATGGGGACTGTAACATGAACTCATTCGCCGCCAGTCTTTTTAAAAAAAAAGTTGCCAGCCTAAAAATGTTAAAATGCTTTTTAACATTTTCACCCAACTTTAATGGCTCACAGTAAATTTAAAGGCTCACATTTTCTGTAAAGAATATATGGACAAACATCTTCATTTGTTCGTTTTTTATAACTCCGTAGATGTGGGAAGGTTTCTTCAAAAATGCCTCATTTTGAGAAATTAACTTTTTGTCAAAGATTCCGCCCAGATTACACTCAGAACAATCATTAAAAACCGCTAAAACATATATGTTCTAGGTTCTGGGATTCTGTACTTTTTCCCAAAGGTGTGTAATAGCGCTACCTGCTGTACAACAGTACAAACACTGATTGCCGTAATAACTCGTCTTTGGCAGGGAAGTCCTCAGTCCTGCAGGCCACCGTTGTTGTAAAAGTTTTTACAGATATGTGTGTTGGTGCTTATCTACAATCCTATAAATGTTTCTACAGCAAAGTGTAGAGTTACTGCAATAACCAGCGGAGACATAATTTGACATGCACCAAACAATAAACAATCATTTTAAAAAATGGGGATGATAATATGTGCAGACGTCGCCCCTAGGTTTTGAATCAGTATATCGTGTACACTGGTAAGGACCCTAGCTCACAACATATTGAGAAATTGATGACTTACTTTCTGTGACCTGACTGCTTAAGCGTGTTGTGATATTTTACAACTGGCAAAAACAACATCTCTCTGACTTTGTTTTAAATATTGGTTAAAGTATGTTTAAATGTTAACTAGATTGTGGTCCTACCTGTTTAGCTATGCGTGTTTAAATATGAAATAAAATAAACGTTTGGTTTTTCAAAAAAGACATCCCGCTTTATGATTTGGTTTATTGAGTTGGCTTCGGTTAAAAGGTTTTATTTCGGTTAGAGAACTTCAAAAAATGTTAAGTGATTTCTGGTAAGGGAACAAAGGTTTTCGCTCGTTTTCAGATCGTGTCATTTGAACGTGAATGCAAGAGATAAATTACGTATTTTACAACATAGTTGTTGTTAAAACTTAACCTAAAACACTGGTGTAAATGCTCTCAGTTCACCCAAAATCTTTTTATGGAAGTCGTTCCACTCGGAGGCCATGTTTTTATATACTCGGCGGCCATGTTTGCAATGCCTCTTGTCAGCTATTTACGTCAGAGCAAGTCCACAGTCCTAGCTCCTTCAATGGGGGAAGGCAAATATTTCTAATATCCCTGGCAAAAATCTAAATTAAACAGCATATTTCTGATCTATAATTTAACATGACATGAAATTTATCTTAACTTGGGCTTGCTAAACTTAAAAAAAATCCTTGAAAAAAAATGTTCAAGGTCGCCTCATCTACTGGCCTGACAGGCTAGCAAGCGCCTCACGAGAGCTCCGCCCTAGATAATCGCCATTCTTTACTGATTGACGATTGGCTCGTTTTACTGGAATCGGGACATCCCTCGCTTTAGCGGCCATTTTGAGCGTTGCATTCCTCGCCATTCATTAGAACGACAGTGGTGCATCTTGTTTTAAAATTAATATCTTTGGCTCAACGTTCTTCTGCAGGTCAAAGGCAGAAAGCGCTTCAACACTTATAAAACTTATAAAACACTTACTGTTCAGACTGACATCCTTCATGTCTCTTTGTTTATCCAGGATATCAACAATACGCAGGTAAGCCACACCCACATCCTCACAGTCTTCCTCTTGCTCCGCCTCCTCCGGAGGGTCACTCACTACTGTGAACTTTATGCTGCAAAAGGAAATCAGAGAGTCGGTCAGTTAATCCAGCTATGAGACGACACTACAAATGTATGAGAACAGACCATAGACGAGAAAGAGTCTCACTGCTCGAGCTGTCTGTTACGACCCTCCAGCACCGCCCTCAGAGTCTGACGTCTGGATTGGTTATTTTTCATATCTACATGGATTGCTGTCAAAACAAACAATCTACATGACATTTCACATTTACTTAACTAGTAGATGTTCATTTTTTATTATGTTGCAATTATTTGATCAGATTATTTTAAGAAGCATTACAGGGCTTGCGGTACAACCAAAATTACTGCCAAAGATGAAGCTGCATTGATTACTTGTTAAATTTATGAGCATGTTACAGAATAGGAAATTTGAAATAACTTTTTATGCATTATAGTAGCCTAAACACCATCTGACCTAAATTTGATAAGGATTGAGAATACTTTGTATAATTCTTAAGACAAGTTTTCAAAAGTTTCAGTTGGACAGACAATACGGCTGAATTTGGATAACGTTTGTATGTATTATTAAACTACAAAACCGAATCTGGTGATAGTTTATGACAGAAAAAGCATGCGTGTTTGTTATTTGAACAATGTTCCTTACCATTGCTGAAGTTGTACGAGACACTGTCTCCAGACAAAGGTTTCTTAAGTGACAGCGGGGTCTCGACTGATGGCAGGCCCAGGAAACAGTACTCCACAAACAGCCGGACGATGCCACTGTCTTCTACTACTCTGGATCCCGGCTTTAAACTGAGAGACATAATCTCCACACGAATGCACTCTGCAGGCTGGTAAAGCAATGCATCACATGACCTTAACAAAACTGACACACAATCTTAGACCAACTGACACGGACAAACTGAGTCTCAATCTTCAGAGACTTCAGTCACTCTCTATGTTTTTAGTTCACAATACTGTGTTAAAGAAATGTATTGTTAGATACTCCTCATGTAATAATATCTAACCCATATGCTATTTAATAACCAAAGTAAAATGTGCATTTAACTACTCAAGCACTTAAATAATAGTTATAATATTATAAATTATAATTATGATAATTTTATAATTTTATCCCTTTAACAATTTAAATATCAAAATTGTTTCTATTTGCATTTTGCAGAAAAGTTCATATTTCCTTTAAAGCAATACAATAGGAATATTTGTAAAAGTATTAAGGAAAAGTTCAAAATATTTTTTTTGTGTGATAACCTTGATTTTGATCACAGTTTTCATGTGTCTTGTCATGCTATAAAGTTCTACTTATATTTAAATCAGTTAAAAATGTAGAAATAATAATAATCTGTATTAGTTTGCATGCATGTCAGATTATAACAAACATATAAACAACATGTTTATATTTATTTTTTTTTATGATACTTTAAATAAAATTCTAAAATTTCTTTATAATTCCAATAAATTCCTGTAGATTCTCCAAAATTACCATAAATTCCTGGTAATTTTTCAAATTTGAAATATTTCCAAAATTCCCCAGATTAAGTTCCCAAGGAGAGTTTCGCCAAATTTACCGGGAATTTTCCACCCGTTTGTAACCCTACCTGTTGTTTATTCTCTCCTTTGCTTACTCCAGGTTTAATATTGGTAGTAGCATGGCCTTGTAAACTAATGGTACTTTTTAGAGTGGTGAGAAAATGTTTATATGCTCTCCTAGTTGTAAGTCGCTTTGAATAATAGCGTCTGCCAAATGAATAAATACAATGTAATGTAATGAAGATAAGCCTGATTGAAACCAGACAGGCTAGTGAGTTGCTCACTATGTCCTAGAGCCAAACACATATAAGTAATGGATCATGAACAGGCAGCCGGTTGTTATCGCAGAAAGAAGCCCGACAGTGTGATCAGGACCCCATGCGAAGCAGAGGGTCTTTTATCCCACTGAAGGGGCTTCTATCTTGATAACAGCCGGCTACTTGTACATTATCCCGCTTATTACACAGCTACCTGCCACATGAGAAATAAACTGGACATGAAATGTGAGTTTGAAATATCTTATTAGCTCATTTTTACCGAATGCAGACCTTCCGCGAGGACAAGCCGTTTAGTTTCGGTTGTAAAGTAAGAAACAACGTTCATACTTCACTAACAGGCAAATTGGTTTAATCATTTGTAAAAATAATATTATATATGTTATTAAAAGACATATTTTTAATTATGTTTTGTGTAATATTGAACTGCCCTTCTCAAAATGAAAATTTCCGGGACATTTACAGAAACTCTCCATGGGAATTTTGGAATATTCCAAGTTCGAAATTCACCAGAAATTATTTGAAAAGAACAACGCTTGGTATGTCACGAATGGCCAATCAGAATCAAGCATTAAAATGAGCCGTGTAATAAACAACTATGAGAACTGGGTATTTTTAAAGTTCAGGACAACCGCACGCTTTATTTATTCAACTCTACCCACTTGTGTTTTATTCTGTCTGCTCTGAGCAGGAACAATGCACTCATCACTGTCCTCATCCGGACCTGCAGAGAACAACAAACTTTTTTTATTATGCTTCCTATAACATTTCTTTGCAGTTATGTTAAGCACCAAAACATTGTTGGATGGATCATTCATCTTGTATCACATGGAAGTGGTTTTGTTTACATTCCCGCTGTCTCGAGCACACATGAGCAGGTAGGAGAGAGGTGTTAGACATTAACACTAAAAAGACAGCCTCTCTGCCGAGGTCAACACACATTAACATTTATGTTGTTGGCTGTCAGTGAGAAACACATTTGGTCATTGGCAGCAGTGAATGTAATATTAATGATTCTCTATCACTCAGGCCTGGAAAACAATAACAAAACTGAATACCATCACACAGCACTAAGCAATAGTTTACCAATACATTCATATAAGGCTCCACAGAGTACAAGTTCTGCTGGGGCCAAAGCAGCACATGGGCCTTCCCATCTGCAATAACACAAATAAACACACACTTTCCATACTACAATCACTTTTGTTTTTGGCAACACTGAATAGTGTCATCTTTAAATAATGACTGGTCTGCGAGTAACTGAAAATAGTGCATACGTTTTTGTTTGGTGCATGGTCAATGTAAAGTGTCATCGCACCTGTTAGTTGCTCCTGCAGGTCCTCAGAAATCTCAGACTCATCAGACTGAGAGCTGACAGTGATCAGCTGACCCTCAGAGAAGCGAGACTCCTCGTCTTCATCTTCACTGACTGGAGTGGGCTGCACAGCCTCCACCACGCTGACTGTCTGAGGAACGGAACGTGACAGTGTGTAAACGTCTTGCTTTCAAACAGGGGAGAAAAGAGTGTGTGTTGAATGTACCTTTGGTGCAGGGGTTACAGTTGACCCGGTCTCTTCATCATCACCATTAGCTGCTGCAGCTGCAGTCTGCTCCATCTAGGGGATATTATTACAAACACACACAAAGTATGAATCAACAGAGTTTCAATTCTACAGAGATGATGTAGAACTGTGATACACTGCATTATTTTCGTAATCATTATTTTTATCTAAATATAAAAGATTGAGAAGTATAAAATCATCAATCCAATCATACAAATGTAATAAATGCATAAAGGTTTTTATAAATGATTTATACATACATACACACACACACACACACAAATAAATCTATAAAATCCTCCCTCGTCTCCTTGACACAACTACTTTTAATACTTCACCAGGCAAAACCTGAGACTGGTCGCTAAAATAAAGTATTACATCAATTTAGTCAAACTCTTAACCCCAAGTACAAGCACTAGACAAAGTAGTGTTTTGTTTAATGGCAAACATCAGTTATAAAACCAGAGCAGACGTAATTTACCTCTTTTTCAAGCTCCGAGACGTCCATAAAAGAAACTCTTTTACTGGTTGATTTTGTTAGAGTCCTCTGTCTTGGTTTGGGCACAGGAGTCTACAATATTACAAACAAACAAACCAAAGTTTGCTTGCTGATTTGTCAACACAGAATCAATAAGTATAAATAATTACACAGTTAAGGGCGATTTATGGTTCTGCGTCAGACCTACGCCATAGTCTCTACGGCGTAGACTATTTTCTTTTTTTTTTGCATTTTTATGTATTTGGCAGATGCTTTTATCCACAGCGACTTACATTGTATTGTATTATAAATTTGTTTCTGACTATGTGCAATCCCCTGGGATCTAACCCATGACCTTGGCATTGCTAACGCCATGCTCTAACCACTGAGCCACAGGAAAGCTTTTTTTACTTATGTGTTGTTGTCTGCGCTAACGTGCAATTACACATGCCGACCGCTAGTGGGAAGTGTCCACGGGCATGTTGCTAGCAGTATACAGGCAAGCGCCAAAGAAGACGCAGCTTGTTGCATACAGCGTATTATATTATGGCATACAACCTCAGATAAGCATTTAGTAGTGATAGCTGAAAATAGACGCTGCGTTTTATTGCGGCTTGTATAGTTAAATATAGAACAAATCATAATTCATTTTGAATTTGAAATGCAAAAACGTGAAACGAGTCGCGTATAAGAGTTTTTTGACCTGAGGGAGGGGTTCAAGCAGACCAATCACAGTGCTTGCGGTCCGCATGGAGTTGACGCATAGTTAAATTTTGGAGTGGTTCGCGTCAGGCAATGGTGTAGTAGGGTATGCGGCTCTGTGGCTCTGCGTAGGCTGTGGCGTAGTTCTGATGCAGAACCATAAATCACCTTTAACTCTTTCACCGCTATTGACGAGTTATCTCGTCATTTAAAAAAAAACGGTTCCCCGCCAAAGACGAGCTATTACACACCTTTGGGAAAAATAACAGAATCCCATAACCTAGAATGTATATATTTTAGCGGTTTTTAATGATTGTTCTGAGTGTAATCTGGGCAGAATCTTTGACAAAAAAATGTTAATTATCTCAGATGATTAATCAAAGTGATGCATTTTTGAAGAAACCTACCAACATCTACTGAGTGATAAAAAAACAAACAAATGAAGATAGAAGAATACGGTTTCTTTTGTCTAAAAGATGTAGATAAGCACCAACAAACATAGCTGTAAAAACTTTGACAACAACGGTGGCCTACAGGACTGAGTTTTTACAGTTACAAGGAGATGATAACTGCCCCCAAAACGCTGTTGTTGTGTTATCAAACAGCCCAAATGTTGCTGTATAAATGGCCCCTTAACTCTTTCACCGCCATTGATGAGTTATCTCGTCAGTTAAAAAAAACGCTTCCCTGCCAAAGACGAGTTTTTACGGCAATCAGTGTTTGTACTGTTGTACAGCAGGTGGCGCTATTATACACCTTTGGGAAAAAGTACAGAATTCCAGAACCTAGAATGTATATGTTTTAGCAGTTTTTAATGATTGTTCTGATTGTAATCTGGGCGGAATCTTTGACAAAAAACGTTTATTTTATAGAGACTCTTTTCTTTTATTTGACATATTGTTTGTCCATATATTCTTTACAGAAAATTTACTGCGAGACATTAAAGTTGTGTGAAAATGTTAAAAACGCTGCCTAGGCTGCCACCTTTTTTTTAAAAAGGCTGGAGGGGAAAGAGTTAAGAGCTATGGTGTAAAACGACTGGTCACTCTGCTATTGTGTATCAGCAGCCAAAAATAACATTTTAGTTTTTGTTAATCAATGAAAATGAATAACACATGTAGGCTATGCCACTGTATGTTACGAATGTAGTCACTCTACTGCAGAACTGATTGTAAAAATCCCTGTGATTAAATTAATGGGATAGGTCACCAATAAAAAAAAACTTTCATCATTTACTCACTCTCAAGTTGTTCCAAATCTGTATAAATGTCTTTGTTCTGATGAAAGACAGAATTCTATTTGAAAAAACGCTCATAACCAAACAGTTCTTGAACCCTATTGACCACCATGGAACTGTTTGGTTACAAGCATTTGTCCAAATTTGTCTCTCTGTGTTCAGCCAAAATAGGACATTTTTACAGGTTTGGAACAACTGGAGAGTGACTATCTCTATAACTGTACAGCACACTTCTTAAATACTGCATAGTAATTTTTCAGTCAAAGATCATGGACATCACCTCTGAAGTGACAGGTTGAGGTAATACAGGAAGGTCTTTAGGCATCAGCGTCTCGCTAGGTGTTGTTTCCATCTGTAATGTCTGTCTCTCTGGTGTCTCGCTGCTGGTCTGTTTGGTCTGTTGTGTTGTGACGGCTGAGGATGCTTGAGGGAGGAGGGTGAACTTCCATTTTAGCGTCACTTTGATTTGGCCACTGGGCAGTCCCGCGGGATCTGTGAGCTCAAACATACCTTAAGAGAGAATCAGGAAACAGGTTATGAAATTGCAACTAACTTTGTTGTATAAAAACTGTATATACGTTTTTATTAGAGGGACGTTATTACTGGACAAAATTGTATACTGATTATTGTGGTAAGTAATTGGTATACACTACATCATCCTCCAAATCCATGATAATCTCTCCTTAACTTTTTAAGAACTGATGATAATAGTTTGTCGGAAATCACCAACTCTAAATAAAAAGAAATGACTGGCGTTCATGACCTCTGTGTTTCTTCTCACCCGTGATGGTTTTATCGTGGGCCAGTGAGATGAGAGGTACTCTGGCCTTCCCCAGATACATATCATCCTCGACATCCAAATCATCAAAGACGTACAACACCAGAGCCTGTGACCTCAGGAAAGCATCTAGGTCAGAGTTCATGGCCAAGGGAAAGACCATGTGATCTTCAAACTGTGGCTCATTGGTTGAGGAAATGATTGGTGTATCATGATCCGGCAAGTGGTAGAGTTTGTAGATGACGTAGGGACTGGGTTGGGTGTGTGGACCTCTGGATTTCAGATTACAGCAGGAGTGTATGGTGATGTTTAGTTCATTTAGATCACCCTCACTTAATGATGAAGAATAGGGAACATGATCTGACAAAACCTGAAGAAAAAGCTGTGGTCAATGATGGTGCAAACTACAAGGTTCTTACAAAACTGGCATGTTTACCAGCTCCAGACTGGTTTGTATAAAATACCTGACTGTCTCTGGTGCTTGTGTTGAGGTAACCAAGTGCTTTGACTCTCTCCTTATAAAGGCGAATGGCTTGTTCCATTGGAACTCTCAGTTTGAGACAGAACTCTAGAGTACCAAACACCTGGATCTCATCTATAAAACCTACAGACATAGAAAAACAGACTTTATTGGTATCGCAGCATTTCAGATTCTTAGAATCTAGCTTGTGGTGAAGAGACTGTGTGATAGCACATTTAGTAATTCTTTGCAAACTGATATCTCTAAAGACTAAGAAAGAGGTGAAAATAACTGTAATAAACAATATTGTGTAGTGTGATAAATCTGCCATTATTTCACCATTTAGCTGCTCTGGCCGATATATCGGTATATCGTTTAAACCAATAATATGCCCGCTTGGTGATAATTTTTGTTTTCAAACTTAAATAGGCAAATTTCAACTAAATTTTAAAGGCCTACATATATAAAAGGGAGAGTTCACCCAAAAATGTAAGTTCTGTCATGAATGATTCAACCTCAATTTGTTCTAAACCTCTATAAATGTCTTTGATCTGTTGAACACAAAGAAAAATATTTGGAAGAATTTTGACAACTGACATTTCAAGAAGGGTCTACCTGCAGCCGATAGGGCGAGTGGAGCTCCACTCTCGAACAGAGAATACATCACTCAATAATAAAGAAGGGGCAAAATGGCGTCGCTGAGCTCTCTGAAGTTCGAACTTTAACTCGGGTAATTTTATCTCGGCATTCCTACACCACTTGAATACTGACGCTGTCTTAACCTGCAATGCAAGCACAACACATCTGGTTCCGTGTAATTACGCAAAAAGGATGAATAAACACTATGGATTTATATATCTTTGACGATCAATATTGATGAACCGCCAATGTTAGCTGATGTTGCATGGATTTCTTTAAAATACAGGTTTATAAAATCCGATTTTTTTATATAATCCACCGAAGTACTGAAAACCCTGATGTTACACAACCCGGTACAAGACTTAAAGAACGTTTGTTGATCGTTATTTACCGTTACTTGCAGTTAATGTGTTTTGTAAATATAGTTTGTTGTAATTTTTGTGGAAATTATTCAACATTTTATGTTGGTTGTTTTGTATGTTATTTTGCATTAAATATAAATTTTGAAAATTATTTGTGTTCACATTTTTCATTCTAATAAAAAAATAATTTATTTGATGTTTCATTTATTGTTCACTCATAACTATTATAATGTTTACTTTCTAAATACAAACCTGGAAGCAATGTCTGTATTAAGATTAAAGGTATTTAACAACAATCGTTTTGTAGCATAAAACATAAGTATTTATTGACATTAAAGGCGGGATGTCTGATTTCTCAAAGCAGTTGTTGATGTTTAAATCACCAAAACAGACACACTCATACCTCATCTTTCGCTTTCGTCAGCGTTCGGCTCGACTTATGTCCGTCCTCTGCACCTTACTGCTTATTGGCTACAAGGTTGTTTTGGTACTCGGGCCGACTTTCTCTAAACAAGCGTATTTCGGAAATCGGACACCCCACCTTTAAAACAGCGCCGTTTCATAAATTACTTCCGGGTTGAGGTCCAAATTAGGTGACGTATATCCGCTCTGGCTTCGAGTGGAGGTGACTCCCATTAAAATGGTTGAAAAGGCGCCCCAGAACTGTTTGTTTTCCTGAATTCTTCCAAAAATTTTCTTTTGTGTTCAACAGCACAAAAACATTATAGAATAATTCTTTCTACAATGGCTGTCGATGGTGCCCCAGAAATCTCAGTTGCTAACATTCCTCCAAATATCTTTCTTTGTGTTCAACCAAACAAAGAAATGTATGCAGGTTTGGAACAACTTGAGGTTGAGTAATTCCTGACAGAACTTTTGGGTGAACTATCCCTTTAAGCGTTTCTTGATAAAATAACACAATTAAAAAACGATTACCTTTACAAGTAAAGATTGTCACATACTTGGGACTACTTTAAAAAACAAATGACATTGTTGTCTGCCGTCACTGCAAAAATGAACTAGTTACCAAAATAATATAAAATCAAGCCGATTTTCACATCGGTTTCAAATACAAGCCTGAACTCTTCTCAGACTGGCTATTATAACCTCAAATTAAGCAAAAGCTATGGATGTATTTTACATCAATAAGACCCACCAACTAACTGGACGGTGCCAAACACCTTCCCATCTCGCTCCAGCAGCTGATTTAACCTGAGCTGTCCAGCGGCCACTGTACGGAAACTTAAGCCCTCAGCATGCTGAACCTCGATGGTAACAGAGCTGCTGTGGAGGTAATTCAAGAAGAGCTCGTCCACTCTCACGATGTACTGAGATGTGAAGTCATATGCTGGACGGGCACCTCGGACCACAGCTGTGGACTGCAGCTCAAAGTCATAGAAGGCGTATGTGCAGAAAGTGGAAGGCTCTTTGACCTTCAAGCACTCTACAGCTTCAGGTGAGAACTCGGCTCTTCCCAAGTGTATTTCCAGAAGGTTTTCTCCTCGTGCCAGACGAAGACTTTCCTCAAACTCATCCGTAACGTCATCATCGGTTAGATCGGGTTTAAAAACGTGGGTCTTGGTTCCATATGCAATGTCTTTCAGCTGGGCTGCATGAACACAACAAATAGTTTTTATAAGATATTTATTTTAAATAATCTGAGGTCTCCTCTGTAAGGTTTATCAAGATAATACTAATGCAGTTATACCTTCAAGTTTCTTAATCTTAATAGCTCTCATGTCCAGAATCTGAGCAAGTTTCTTGGTTTTCAACTCGTATTCAAGCCTTAGATCATCCATTTTCCGAGTAACCAGGTCAACCTCAGCCTACAAACACAGAGATTTAAAAAGTTTTAAGAAATTGTTATACAACCCAAAACATTTTTGTTTCAGCCTTAATTTTGGATCAAATACTATGCGCTGGACAGGTTCATCCAGACATTCGAAGATGATCATCAAAGGTCATTAAGACTATCAGAGGACTAACCTGATAGTCTTTATTGATCTTATGCTGGATGATAAGCATGTTCCTGGTCTTCTCCAGCTCTTGAACGGTCTCAGCTTGTGTGGCCTGCAGATGCTTTAGAGAACGCCCCTCATCCACCTTCACGTCCTCCTCCACCCTCTCCAGGAAACCCAGATCTCCACTCTTCTGACTCCTACGAACCTATCCAGTTATAGAACACAAAAATCAGATAAAGGTGATGAATCTTGTTTATTTCTGGTAGTTTCTCATTATTAGTATTCACCTTAATGAGCATCAGGGCTTCGCTGAGTTCGGCTGCATCTATTTCACTTTCCTGTAGAAAGAATGTAACTTTTGTAAATGCCCCAAAAATGAATCAAAACTTCCTTTTTTATTCATTTCAAGTTAACCCTTTTATGCAAAAAATATATTTTCTTAGATGAAAAACAAGATTTGAACTTTTTTTAACTAAAGAAACACTGTAGCTGTCCACTGTGGGAATGTCCATACATTAACATTACATTATATTTTTAATATTAACGTTTTTTATTATTTATTAAGAAATAACCCACAAAAATAAGAATTCTGTACAAAGAACTGTACTAAATTAAATGTATTTTTTTATTTTGGGGTAAATTCATTGTATATTTCACTACAGCTATATGTAATGCATTCACCTTGGTAAAAAACTTCATGCGATCCTTGATTTCATCCAGTTGTTGCTTCTGCTCAAGGTAACGCAGCTGAAGTTCTCTGTTTTCCTCCGTTAGCTTTTCATTCAAATCTTGAGTAAAAGTAAAATAACAATGAGTCAAACAAAACAACAGTTTTTGTCTGCAGTCAAGAGTACAGTGTGGTACTCTACCTCTCTCTGCCTTGATCTTATCCAGGATCTGGTTTTTATCTTGGAGGTCGGATTTTAACGCCGTCTCCAGCTGAGCAATCTGAAGTTTGAGCTGCTGTTCCCTCGTTTTCCATTTCTGCTCCAGACTCACATCGAATGCACTTATACAACACACAAAAAAACAGAGACGTGACCAAAGCCACGAGAGCGTCAACTTATTTACATCAGTTTTTAATTCAGATGCCAAACTGTCATACAGTAAATGTTTACATCCCTTAAAAAGTATTATTACACGGCTCGTTGGAATGATTGATTCTGATTGGCCAGTCACGACATTTGCAGGTTTGTTATTCCCAGATCTCAAAACTAATAACACACGGTACCCCGGATGCCGCAAATCATTTTGACATTTTGACAAATTAAATATAAAATGAGGCTTTTAATAACATCTATGACATTATATTAAAAATTATTAAACCAAATTGCCTGTTCGTGACATTGAATTCCATTTCTTACCTTAAAACCAAAAGTAAACAGCTTTTCCTCACGGAAGGTATGCATTTGGCAAAAATTAGCTAAGAAAATATTTCAAATTCACATCTATTTTTTTGTCATGTGGCAAGTAGCCATTTAATAAGCGGGATAATGTACAAGCAGCCGGCTGTTATCGCAAAAAAAACCTTCAGTGTGATACAAAAGCCTCCACTTACATAACGCACATCTTTCCAAGATAAATGAAAAATATGAATCCTGGTGCTTACTCAAGCAAATATGACTGATATGTTTAAAATAAAGTCTATATGCAAAACAAGTTTGTGGTATTTTATCTGTTTTTCTACCTTTTCATGAACTTATCACAGTTTTCTTTGAGCAGGTCTCTTTCCTTTTCTAAGTCTTGGATTCGGTCCTGCAACTGTGGATGTCGGACAAAAAATGTTTTAGTATTTTCAATGTCAATTTATTATAAATTACATAATTTATTATGACTTTCATAGTTCCATCTGTCCTAGCATTCCAGTATTGAACTGCTGCTGTATATTGTTGCAGAATTATGAACAATTGTGTACGTATATGATCCACCTCATGAGCGTGTCTCTGGTCCAGAGCTCTGGACTGAATCTGTGTCTCCAGCTCTAGAGTCTTTAATCTCTCCTCCTTCAGATGTTTGCTGACTTCATCCACCTTCAGCAGAGCTGCATTATGACTGGCCTTCAGAGACTTTAGACTCTACACAACACACACAGAACAAATGCATACAAAACCAGCAGAGGGCGCAAAACCATAGAAAATTACATTTGCGGACACGTTTTCATATTTGATAGAGTTTAGGTGTCAGCACATTCTCGGTGTAGCATGGGTCATTCTCACAATCCTCTGAAACATCATGTCTTTAAAGATTTTGGTGATAAATAATATAATTTGGTAATACAAAGAAAACGTTTCTACCTTGGAAAAAGCATAATTTAACATTGAAATTAAGCATTTATGTATTTTATTGTATTTTTCTGCTGAAATTCTCATTACCATATCGCATCCTGATTTGTCTAAGTGAATTATATGCAGTAATTTTAACAGAGTAAAATTGTATATTCTACCAGATGTTCTCAAATGACAAAAAGTAATTGATAGAATATTCATATGTAATAAAAATGAAGAAATGGTGGTAAAAGAAGTGTCCATGACTGATATTCTCATCCTCCGTTACATTTTTGAAGGTTAAACTTTAAGTATGATTTTGTGTGAAGAAACACACCTACCAGTACCTTTCAAATGGATACCAGGTTAACAAAATACTTTATATTTTTCTAGTTAAAAAGGTAATATTCTCTTCTCACGCTGTGTCCACAACTTTTTGCATGTTTATTAAAGATATAGGTCATTTTCTGAATAAAAAAATGTTACATGTATATTAAATATTTTGTATTAAAATATACTTCATAAATGTCCTATCAAGATGATTAATAAAAACTTGCTTATGGATCATTGCTTGTGTTTTTTAAACATGCTTTGGATTGACAGTTTTAAATGGTTACGTTAATGGGAATTTTAAAGGCCTTTTTTGTGAGAATTATACACATGAGAGCAGGACACTGTACACACAAATACCACCCCAGCTGGGAATTTCAAATGGCAGTCTGCAGACAGATATAAAATCCTATAATAAATATTTAAAAATAAATATATTGTAAATGCCCCTTATATTAATTTTTCATGGCCAACTATTATATGTAAGGAGTCACTTATTTTGCTTATACCATGGTTACAACACCACAGGACATTGTTCAAATGTTTTATTTCAATGTTTGTCATGTTGTCATCTTTAAAATGCTGTCTCATTTAGAGCTCAAGGACTCAAAAGCTTGAGCCACATGGTGTTTGTGAATGAGAGAGAGAGAGAGAGATTGCACGCACTGCGTGTTTTTGTGGTAATGTGACAGAAAAGCCAGTGATTATAAATTATTTATTCCTCTTATTGTTTCTATTCAGCAGTAAAAAATAAATCACGGAAACTTTTGAAAGCAGAGGCCTATCAAATTAAATTTGTTATCAGTTATATGCAGCCTGAAGAGGAAAGCGAACCAGTAGGCTACCAGTGTTTAATATAACATTATTTTTTAACATAAGCAAACTGACAATTTTTTTATTTCTATAAATCTATAGTGCAATTACATCCTCAAGATATTCAGAAAAACAGTACATGTCCTGTGTAAGTCTATACTTCTTATCTTTAGAATACAAGTGTTCTCTAAATGTAATGGCTGGCGTTTCTTGTACCTCTTGTTGCTGTATAAATCTGCCCTCCAGTACTGCGACTGTGTTTCCCTTCTCAGCCAGCAGCTTTTGTAGTTTGATCATTTCCACATTGTCCTTTATAGTCAACCTAAAAAACACATATTTTTTTAATTCATTCGTTTTAATAACATGCATTCAAACTGAATAGCAGCATTCTATTATTCATCAAAACGGCATAAAAATAAATTATGAAAATGAGAAAACAGCACCTCTGTCCACTGGCCTGATGTTCTCTCGTCTGGAGGAGTGACTCCTCATACTCCCTCTCTTTCCTACTCAGCTGGTCTCGTAAAATCTCAGCCGATCTCTCCATCTCCTCCATCTGAGCTCTTTGGGTCTCCAACACGTTCTCCCTGAGATCAATTCAAACAGTCAACAATAACATACAGTACATTAGGGGTATAACGGTATGTGTATTCGCCCCGAACCATCGAGGGTAACATTGTAAATATAGTCATCATTCCTATCCCCTACTCCCTTCGAAGGGCTGAGCCCTTGGAGTTTAGACTCTGGAGTGAACAGAGCATTTGCGTGCCATTATGTCGATGTTTGGAATGCACTTGGAAAAGGGAACAAGGTAATTTCCTCATTATCTTCAGCTGGCATGTTCCTGTGACAACGAAGCATTGTGTCCGACAGCAGATGTCACTGTTTAAATGGCATAACTTAAGCATAAAAACTGTTTGCAAATAAACATACATTCTATATAATATAAAGTTTTTAAAATATGCTAAATAATATATAAACACTAATATATATTTAAAACACTTTTGTTTATTTGCAAACAGTTAGGTTTTATGCTTAAGTTATGCCATTAAAACAGCGACAATGCATATTTGTGAATTAACGTTAATGTGCTTAGATTTAATGCTAGTTGCCGCACAGAAAGGTTTTATAGGTTTACTTTATTATAGCTGGTTAACACTAAGATGTTCCTAGGTTTGAATACGTGTCTGTTAAATTTAGAAATGTGCCAGTATAAAAAAATGTTTCGTTAAAAGTGTTAGTTTACAAAGAATTGTAGCATAAAATGTTTAATTAACTTCAAATATTACTCATGTTGGTAATATGTTATTAATTTACCTACTGAACAAGGTTTTTGGACTTGAATAAAGAGACATATGTTGCACTTATCCTCTTCATGGGCATTTTCATATATTGTGATGTATCGTTATATAAATGGCAAACAATATATCGATAATCGTAGAATAGTTGCATCGTGATAATATCGGTACCGTGAGTAATGTACCGCGAACTGTATCGTATCATCATGTACCCTATGATTCCCACCCCTACTGGTGATGGCAGAAATTGTTTTGTAGTACTCACAGGTTACGAATTTCTGCACGAGCCTCGTCCAGCAGACTGTGGCCATAGCGTGGTAACAGACCCTGAGGTGGCTTTGCACTTGTGTCCCCTTCAACAAGCCTGAAACCTTACAAAACAACAGAATCAAAAAAAGATCATTAAATATAGATTTAATTATTGTTTCTCCAATATCTCAAACCTTTTTTAGAGTATGTACAATAGAAAAAAGTTAGATTTTTTTATTAATAAATGTACCTGCTTTTGGAGTGTGTGCTCTTGATGATGTCATAGGCATGTCGTCTCGGAGTCTACGCAGGCCGGAATTAATGCGTGGTTGGATGTGGCTGTATGGAGTCTGCCTGCGGGTTTGAACCTGCAGCTGCTGCTTGGCTGCTAGCAGACGGCGTCTGAGCCCTTCGTTCTGTTTCTCCAGCTCTTGAACCTTCTCCTGCAGCTCCTCAATCATCTCCTCCATCTCAACATCACGACCGCTCGCTACACGACCCCCTGAGGACGCCCGCTCGGCCTGCTTACGGTCCTTCACCAGACGAATCAACTTTGTGGCCATTCTGACATATCAATACACATTTTGAAATATAACCCATTTTCTTTTTGTTCATTTCACAGATATTATAGCTTACAGAATAAATAAACCTTTTTGTGCTTGTTAAAAACACTAGCTAGTCCATCAATTTGTAATAATTTGTAATCTAAGATAACAGTTAACAGGGGCTTTGTAGAGACACATGAAATAAAAAGACACCTGCGGATCTTGTCTTCTTGTTTGCATGTGTGCTGTTTTAGTACGAGGGTTTCCTCCTGCATGCGTAAATATTTGTCTTCCAGATCCTCCCTGCTGAGCTTCGACACATTCTGCCTCTCTCTGGCATTCTGAGACAATAGGGACTCTACAAACAGAGTGTGGGTAATCATGTTGTCAGCACTGGATTAAAAACTAATTCTGAAAAAGACATTTTGCAGGAAATACGTTTTGATGTGATGGATTTTCTCCAGACCTGGTAATGGGGCAGCGTTGGGGTTAAGAAGAGTGATGTCCTTGACAGGAATATCGCCAGCTGTCTCATCATGGGCAAACATCTTTCAATCTGAAAACATTCAGTAGCAAATGCAAAGCTGTTTTTATGCATGCTTGTGATTGGTTCATTCAGATATAAAGAAATAGCAGAGTCAGAAATGTGTGATGTTTTATCCAAAAATAACAACAAATCAAACTTGGATTTCAGCATGGAGCAGTCTGTGATTCTAGTACAATAAACGTTATCAAAGTCCATAGCAAAATGATTCAGCACGATAGCAATTTCAAAGAATTACATTATTCAAGTTACATTATTACATAATATTTATTTTGCTTATTTTATTTGTATAGCGCTACTTCACCCAAAAAAGCCAATTCTGTCATCATTTATTCACCTTTCAGTTGTTCTAAATCTGTTTAAATGTCTTTATTGTGATGAACACAGAGAAAGATATTTGGAAAAATGCTTATAACCAAACAGATCTTGACTCCCATAGTAGGAAAAAATACTTTATCTGTTTTTGTTCTGTTGAACACAAAGAAAACATTTTGAGGAATTTAGGACAGCAAACCGTTCTGGGGTACTTTTACAATCATTGTATGTGTTCCTACTATGATGGGGGGCAAAATATGTCTGGACATAGCATTCTTCCAAATATCTTTCTCTGTGTTTATCAGAACAAATAAATAAATCTACACAGATTTGGAACAACTCGAAGGTGAGTAAATGAAGAAATATTTTTTTTGGGGGGGTGAAGTAACGTTATCCCTTAAACACGTCGTTCTGAGACTCAATCAAACCGTATTGTCTAAATATCCACAGACAGTGTGTATTATAACAGAGGCTACATATGCATTTACACAGCGTTTCCATTTTCAGGTCTAAATTATTAGATAGTAACATAACAGTTACATGGCAACAATCATTTCTAAAAAGTGCACTCACTCGCTCAAGAAAAAATGCACCTAGCTCGTATACCCACAGAGAAACACAAAAGACAAAAATCAGTCTTTATAAAATAAAATCTAAAATAAAACCAAAATCTTACCGTTCAAACGCTCCACACAGAGACTGTTGCTAACAAACAACTAATCCACTTCCGCTTTGCAGCTGCAGTTTTCCGGTAAACGCCTGTGGGGAATGTAGTTTCTTACCCCTATATTAAGAGGTTGAATTTCAACAGAAATTCCGCTACATGCATGTTCAAATTGGAAATTCCTAAATTTCATTGTTATTAAAGTAATTTATATTTCTTAATGTGCGCAAAAAATATTCCACAAGATCGCAATGCATAGTGCGTGTTATTCACGTAAATTAAAAATGACTAAGACAGAAATGATTGATACATCCATCTTTTAAAACAAACAACCTTTATCTTAAAAACAAACTCGTTTCATAATGAGTTATGTGACAGGATACAGAGCATAATAAAAGCAGAAAGTGGGCGGGACGTCCACTTCCGTCTGACAGGGCTTACGCACAGAATGGAATTCGCATTCGTAGATACGTCAAGTATTAGGCGCAAATCCTTATTCTATTCTCTTCGGTTCGCACTTGGCGTAACTCAAAGACAGCCGGAGTGAGCTGTCAGTCAAAGGACATTTAAATGGCTACACTGTGCAGAACTGTGCAGTAGCTCGCGCTGTCATGAAATACTCTGAAATCGTCCGGTTTATTTTCTAGATCATTTTTTTCTGCTCTACTTTTTTACACGATTTAAGATTATGGTTACGCGTATAAGCAAATCTACACGCGAAAGTCCTAAAATGAGCGACGAGGAGGACACATTGCAGAAGACCAGACATGCATTTGAAGATCTGTGTCGAGCTCTGAATATGGACGAGGAGTCGAGTAACAGCGCGTGGACGAGTTATGAAAACATCAGCAAACATTATACTCTCGAGGTAACGTTAATAATAATTATGTCTAGGCCGATTTCACGAGACAGGAATATGTGTTTCTTTCGCTTACGCATTTGAATTTCCATGCATCGCTTTTTTAATGTAGTGAGTGTAAAGTATGTGCTTTAACACGTGTGTATTTACCGCACGTTTGAGCAGTGAACCTTAAAAGTGCGCATATGTATTTGACATGAGTGCAGAATGAGCGTGAGGGGGGCAGTGACGTCATGTGCGTGTGTAATGTCATCAGTGGATATTGATTCCCCTAGCAAAGTAACTATGTTTTATTATAGTAAACTATAGCTACTACAAAGAAAAGGAGTTTAGGTGTTACTATAAAAAATTGTTACAATATAAAAAATTCTCCAATGTACTATAAAGAATATTTATTTTTAAGTTTTTTTGCACATAATAATGAACTGCACACCAATCTTGTAAAAATATGCACCTTTTATGCTTTATAATATTACTTAATTTGACATTTCTTTCTCTGTCTCTCAGGGTAGTGAGCTGCACTGGTTGGCATGTGCTCTGTATGTGGCGTGTAGGACTTCAGTGCCCACAGTCGGTAAAGGCACAGCAGAGGGAAATTATGTGTCGCTGACCAGAATACTACAATGTTCAAAACAGAGGTCAGCAATAATTACATTATCCTGAACATTGATGTCATATAACAGTCTACAGTTTATTGTTGTTCAGACACACGGACAGATATGTGTTGTGTTGTTCCCAAGACAACAAGATCAGCTGTGCATCCTGAGAGCTGAACTAATTTCACCAATGAACTTTTACCATCATATACGTCTTGTTCACTAGAGATAATAATACAACATACTTCTGTAATGAAGTAATACTGTAGAAAAGTTGTCAGTCATTCCAAGACCATTTTTGAGCAATAGCGTTAGTATTACGTGATACAATTCACTTTGCAGACATAGTAAAGTAGCAAATGTATTCTGAACATACTGTTAGGGCTCCTAACAATTGCTGTGTCCTTGGATACATAAGTGTTTTTTATACCTTTCAGTTTGATTGAGTTTTTTAATAAAATGAAGAAATGGCAGGATATGGCCAACCTACCCGAGGAGTTCCAGCAGAGCACGGAGAAACTCGAGAGAAACTTCACCGTAACAGCCGTCATCTTTAAGAAATATGTGCCGATTTTCAAAGACATCTTTAAGACGCCCACTGAAGAATTACCCAGAACGCACAGGGGCAGGAAGCAGAGGTACTTGAACTAAACCCTTTAATTAATAAATGTTTTAAGCACACCTTCCATATACAGAAGCACCATATTTATGGTTGCTAAATAATCGTACGAGGCAAATAATGCAAGATCAAAACAATATTTGGAAATGAATTTGAAATTTCATAAATTACAGGTTTATAAATAAGTACATTTTAAATTGGTTAAGCATTACAAACAAAAAACATAATTGACAGAAACACAGCTTAAACGTATTAGTATTTACATTTAACATATTAAATATACCTTGAAGGATGAAAGAAACACGTGAAAGGTTATATTCTGAGCTCTTGGCTTTATAATAGTTTTGGACTGATTTTTATTCTGTGTCCTCAGACGGCATCCCTGCACTGTTACTGAGGTCTTCAACTTCTGCTGGGTCCTGTTCGTTCATGCTAAAGGTAACTAGGCATTTTGTTGCATTTTTCTGAACTCCCCATAAAAAGCCACAATATATTCTTGACTAAATTAGAGAGAAAATTAGAGGCGAACAGATTATCTGACAAGGAGGAGATGGGGGAGGCGGTACAGTGTTTGATAGGTTTGTTCCTCCTGTGAATTGCCAGACTGCCAAGAGGGTTATAAGCCATGCGGTGTGTCAAACATAAATACGGGCGGTGATTGGCTGGGCGTGCAGATAGCTTGATCATGTGATCGTGTGCTCATTATTTGGGCCTGTGCAGGCACGTTTGACTCAGTCCGAGGCCACTGGGGACACTGCCAGCAGATTTTCATGCATATGATCAGACGTTGAAATTTGTGATGTTTGTTTGATGGTGAATTTAGTATTTATTTGATGGAAGGGTTTATTTTTGTGGGCATTGTTAAGTTTACTGCACTGTTTTAACCATTGAATTTAGCAAAATTGGGTTTTTATTATTTTTTTATTCACAGGCGTCAAAAACTTTGTGTTGATTTTTCATAAAATATTTACAGATTTGCTTATTTAGTTTTATTTTAAATTTGTTTATTAAGCCACTGCTATACTCAACCACAGACACCTATGGGTGGTTTCCAGGGCATAGCTGTACAGTTGCTAGGTGGCATGGATGCAGCATCATGCGAATGTTGTAAGTTAGTGATGTCATTGTTGAAATCCGCTTTGATAAATTCAAGAAAATGGGCCAATAATAGGAGTGTTGCTGATTTAAAGTGAGCACCATTTAGGTGGTCATGGGATCTCAACATTTGGGCTCCATAGAAAGTGAGTACATCATATTAAATGTATTTTTAAATGTCTTTATTTTTTATAATTCTGAATGGACTTTTAATGAGCCCATAACTTAACGTACAAGCATAGGCAATAATAATAGCAATGATTGTCTTTGCAAGCTCCATTGCTGTAGAAGTCATTGCTTTAATAAAGCAGAAATAAGCATAGCGCATGCTTGATGAGCGCATTATTTCCTCATGTGTAACACGCGTCACTTATCATAGCAACCAGCCCAGATGACAAGTCAGGGCTTGTCTGTGTGTGAGGCTTGTCTGGGGCCGATCTGTGTCCCTTTACATCATGTCCTGCAGAAAAATCATTCATTCTGTATCTCATGGTTTAAGGATACTCTGTGATTGTCTACGGTTGTCACAGTTTTGGGGAATTTAAGGAGAAATTGCATGTAAGTACTAAATGCAGATTGACTTAATTTGACAATTTATATCCACACAAAAAGAAAAATACGTGTATAGTTAGAGGTATAGAGGACAGGCTATTGGTTTCTGGGTTAGTACTGTACATAAATACATATTGACTGTATGTGCTTGTTATTAGCATTTCTGTGCTTGTTTTTAGGAAACTGTCAGTCTTTTAAAGACTGTGTGATATGATGTGACATGTTTTTTTCTTTCGAGAAAGGGAAGTTTGGGTCAGACACATTGTCATTTTTACGTAGTATATTGCCAATAGTTCACACAACAGCCTGTTAGTTTTATCATTAAATTAATATGTGAAACTGAAAATGACGAATGCTTCTTACAGTGGTATGCTACATTATCACATGACCTTATTAGGTGCAACTCTGTGAGTGGAGTCCAGTTATCATCTTAGAGGAAATGCGTTTGTTTTGAAAAGATTTTGTGTACAATGCCTTAACTTTTGACAGACCAATCAAATAGTAAATCAGTATGGGGATGTTAAAATTTTTGGTTCATTTTTGGTTCAGGTCAAGTCGAGTGCATTGCATTGTGGGATACCTGTTCTGCAGCTTCTAATGTCATTGGTTTGCTAGGTTGGATATATTCATAAGTACTATGGTTCTATGTCATTAATTAAAATGAATGAATTGCAAATATTATTTGGTGTTTTTAGCCAATGGCATTATACTGAACGAACCCTTTTTAATGAAGACAGAACCGAAAATTGTCAATCTATGTGATGCAATTGTTCAAATCGATTTTTTAAGGAGAGCACAGTAAACACAACAAAATATTCATTTTGTTAATATTATAATTTCTTTTTCCCATTAATTACATAAATTTGCTGTGTTATAGCAGTGTACTGTACATGTAGGACTAATGGTTTCTTTGCATTGCACAGTCAGGTAACTCTTAAAACTCTTAAACTGAATTAAACAGGAACTAATAAATCTAAACACCGTGGCCTAACAGTGTCATTTCATTTTTGCAGACTTTTCCTGTTGGTAATGTAGATGAGGTAGAGCTGTCTGCCTGTCACTGTGATTTATAGGATTTTTCTGCCGAAAACAATCGTTTCGTTTTTCTTTGACAGCCTCATTTGAAGAAACATGTTCCAACCCAAATGCTTAAAATGAAGCTTTGAGTCTTGAACAACAAGGGTTTTACTGTATGATGTCATGCAAGAGTACCTTTTCATGTTATGAAACACTTTTTCTATGATAAACATATATTTGTTTATATATTGTAGGTTCGGTACATATAATATCAGTGGCATGCTGCTGATTTCCAGAAAGACTTAACTTATAGCAAGTGGTGACAACAGTAAATCGATTCACATTCCAAACTGAGAGATTGGGCAGAGATTAGTGAATTTGACTTTACTTCATCACCTCTTTTTCATTTTTTGGTGTAGGAAACTTCCCTATGATCAGTGATGATCTGGTGAACTCGTATCACCTGCTCTTGTGTGCTCTGGATCTGGTTTACTGCAACTCACTGCTGTGTTCGAGTCGTAAAGATCTGCTTAACCCCTCTTTTAAAGGTGCCTTCACATCCTTCATAAAACCCAGAACAAATCACTTCTTCAGTCCAGACAGTATTAGTTAACAGTGTTGGTGTGTGTCTGTCTGTTCTCAGCACTGCCAGAGGATTTTAGCAATAAGGATTATAAACCTGGCCCGGGTTCATTATGTTTCATAGAGCAGTTGTGTGAACTACATGATGGTCTGGTGCTGGAGGCCAAAGGAGTGAAGGAGCATTTCTGGAAGCCCTTTATCAAAAAACTCTTTGAACGCAAGGTACATCAAATAGCACACAGTAGATAATTACTTGCCATCCTACAAACTCATTAAAGCCATTGTTTTGCTCTCTGAAACTTTTTTAATTGTAAAGAAATTCTTGTAAATGAAATACCTTTTCCCCATGAACAGATTTTAAAAGGGAAAGAAGACACGCTGACAGGATTCTTTGATCCAGTTAATTTCAGTGACAGTCTGTAAGTTGTTTGCAGTCAAACACACTCGACATATAGATGTTTAGATGTTCCTCCTAAATCTCTTGTTTCTTTCCTCATAATCTCAAGCTCATCTCTGAACCGAGTGTACGAGGAACATGTGTTATCATCCGGTTCTCTGGATGAGAGAATATTTCTAGGAGAGGCAGCCAGAGAAGACGTTGGTACCTCCGGACCCTGTTTATGTGAGGGTATAGATAGCCAGGAGCGATCAGGCAACACCCTTCAGAACTCTCTGACAGTAAGTGTAACCTAAACATAAAAATACACATGAAAAACATTTTTGACTATCTGTTTGTTTTCATGAACAAAAATAATGTTGTCTGATGTTTTCGTATCCCAGGGTCTTAGGGTTTCCACTCCACTCACAGGAAGGAGGTACGTTCCAGACAGCAGCATCGGTACCCCCGTATCCACGGCGATGCAGAGTGTGGGCCGCCTGCACACTCTGCTGACAGGATTGAAATACAGACCCAGCATGAGACTTAGAGACACATTCAGGTAATCCCATTTCAAGCTAGTTTCTTAAATCCAGACTTTTGACTGCAATCCCTGTCACCATAATTCACTCAGTTACTTCCATTACAATTTGCTGAATTAACATTACACTGGAATCACTGCATCACAAATCACTTTCAAGCAGTAGTTTAGCTTCAAAATTAAAATTCTGTCATCATTTATCAGTATGGCTTTCTTTCACAGAACAAAAAATAAGATATTTTGAAGAATGTTGTCAATGGCCTGTGCTATTCTGTTCACAACATTGTTCAAAATATCTTATTTTGTGTTCTGCAGAAGAAAGAAAGTCATACAGGTTTTGAAATGACATGAGGACTTGTACATGATGACAGAATTTTCATTTTGAAGGTGAACTACTCCTTTAATCACTCCCACCGCAATTCACTGGAATCCCTGCCATCACAATCACCACATTTTCACTGGGATCACTTTCATCACAATTTACTGGAATCACTGTCAACACATTTCACTGTCATTACAATTCACTGGAAAAACTGTCGTCACACGTCACCGCAATCACTACTATCACAATTGGCTGCGGTCACTTCCAATACATTTGACTTGAATCAGCTGATGCTTTTTATTCCAGTCACTGGTAAGGCCAATATTTACGGTAAAATGTGATGCCATTGATAGCAGTGAGCCACATTTTCAATAAAATTATATAAACTGCATCCAATAAAATCTGATTTAGGGATTAAAATGATTTTCGATACAACCAATGATTGCAGTAAAATGTGAATTCAGTGAAAGAACTGAACTTAGAATGCAGTGAAAATGCACTAAATTCACAGGTGTTATTTATTCAAATCTAATCAGATCATGTGGGAGAGACCCCAGTGAGTCAATAGCAGCCAGACTGAAGGAGATGTCAGAGACTTACCTTCAGAATTATGAAGGAAAAGGGGAAGATAACAAGTGTCTGGCAAGAGGTGTGCAAGATCTATCATATTGTTTTATAATGTTTGTAGTGTTTGGCACTGTTCAGACACTAATATAAATTTTGGACATTTACGGCAGATGTCGCAGTAAAGTACTTCTGTCTGGCTGAAGCTTTATATTACAAATCACTGGAAGCAATAATCAACCAGGAAAAGAAAAGGCTGGGAGAAGTGGATCTGTCTGTAAGTTAAAAAAGAATGGATCTGTATGCAGTGATTGGTACATTTAATAACTTATCTTGTATCTTTAATGTCTACTAAACATAAAACCGTATGTCTCAGGGCATTCTACAGCAGGACGTGTTTCACCGCTCGTTGATCGCCTGCTGTCTGGAGATCGTCATCTTCTCGTATCGACCACCGGGAGAGTTCCCACGAGTCTTACAGATCTTTGACCTTCCCGCTTATCACTTTTACAAGGTAAATGAACACAGAACAATGAATGAAAATAGAAATAGAAAACTGCCAAAAAATCCTTCTGTGTGTGTTTATTGAACCCTTTTTTCCAACTATTATTGAAGGTTATTGAAGTGCTGGTCCGGGCTGAGGAGGGTCTGTTCCGGGAAGTGGTCAAGCATCTTAATCATGTAGAGGAACAGGTACTGGAAAGCTTGGCATGGAAAGCAAATTCTCTGCTATGGGACAGCATCCGAGAGGCCAAGAACTGCGTTCCTGCCTGCCAGGAGGTCAGAACAATACAACTGCTCAGTGGCAGAATACACCTTAAAAGTTTTAACACATTCATGTCCATTCAAAAAAGAGCTTTCGTTAAATTGTGAAGCTGTTTTATATGCGTGACAGGTGATGCCTCCTCAACACCTGGAGGACAATTCAGAAAATAACACAGTCACTTCAAACAAGAGGGAATTCAGTGCTAACATCCCAACGGCAGGGAAAGGTAATACACTAAAAACAAATATCTAGCGTTATTGCGTTTCTCAGGAGCAATTACCCTCCTCCATCCCAAACTGCAACTAACATTTACAATCAGGACTCGACTTCCGTTATTCCTTTTCATAGGTCTCTAATACTTTACATAATGTGTTACACTTAAATGTCATAAGGAACTAATGACATCTGTTGTTTTGTTCTATTTACCCCAAGGGGGGTTATAGCTGCTCTTATTCATGCTGGCTGCATGGGAGGGCAGGGAGTTTTTGCCCAGAACAGAACCATACCGCCAATCTAAACTGTTTGCTAATTGTGAATCATTTTGACAATAGTGTACCTGACAGAACTGTAGTTTAGTCTATCTTCTCATTTACCCAACAATGTGTTTTATGTCTTTAAATCTATATATCTGTCGTTTGATTCCTCCTCAGGAGTTTCTCCGTCCCCCACCTCTCTCCACGAGCGTTACAGTTCGCCCCTTACTGGCATGGCTCGACGCCGGCTGTTTGTCGATGGAGAGACGACCTCTGATCCCGCCCAACCTGTCAAGGTGGCTCAGCCCTCTCTGGTCACCACCATCCCAGCTGGACAGACTGTGGTCACCATGGCAACAGCTACTGTCACTGCGAACAACGGCCAGACGGTCACCATTCCCGTCCAAGGTACCTCAAGTCATTAGGACTCTTTTTTTGTGCGTTTTGTCATTTTTTTAATTCCTGATAGTCCCGCCCTTTATTTTTCTTTGTTAAAAATCCTGTTTTTGACATAAATCCTTATGGAAGTTATGATTTGTTGTGAATGCTGTTTCATGTTGACAAATATAGTTCAAGCTGTGTATTTGTTTTATAAGTTGCTAATGCTTTAAATGGATACATCATCTCTGTTTGCAGGTATAGCCAATGAGAGTGGTGGTATCACATTCATCCCAGTGCAAGTGAGCGTGACGGGTCAGAGTGGGGGGGGTCTGCCAACCTTTAGTGCCCATTCTATGACGGGCACACTTACCGCCCAACAGCTGACCGCCACGCCTGCCAGGACCGTCCAGAACAACGGCACTCCTGCCAAACAGGACAGAAAGACCCCTCAGCAAGGGACACCCACCAGCCGCGCACAGAAGACCGGGTCGCTTTGTCTGTTCTTCCGCAAGGTAGAAACATCATCCATGTTTATTTCTATATTGTTAAAATGCCTTTAACCAAATACAACGGGATCGACTCCTGCAGGTGTATCACCTGGCTAGTGTGCGTCTCAGAGACCTGTGCGCTAAACTGGATATCAGTACAAACCTGCGCAGGAAGATCTGGACCTGTTTTGAGTATTCACTTGTGCACTGCACTGACCTCATGATGGACCGCCATATAGACCAGCTTCTCATGTGCGCCATCTATGTCATGACTAAGGTATTACAGCCAAACATTTGCCTATACAAAAGTTATAGTTGCACTTCATTTTAGTATTTTGCATTATATTGCATGCATTGGTGTAGTTTATGAAGCTTTGTGCTTGAGGGCAGTCAGATGTTTTGAGATGGTTGAAATCATCACATAATAATGAAGATTTCTCCATAAAGCATTTCCTTTAACTTTATGATTGTTGTTTAGGTAACTAAAGAGGACAAGTCCTTTCAGAACATCATGAAGTCCTACAGATCTCAACCTCAAGCCAAAAGCAGCGTAAGTATGACCTAATTTCATGCGAGATGGGGATGAAGATGATAATGCGGTGATATTAATGGAGATGTCATCTCAGGTGTACAGGAGTGTGTTGATCACAGCGAGGAAGAGACGTCACTCAGGGAACAGTGAAAACACACACAGACAGAGCTCACCCACAGATGGAGCGCAAGAACAAGGTGGATAACAAAGATTTGATACATTAACCATTGTAAGTTAACAGTTTTTGTGTGTTTGGTAAAAGTGGATTGCATGTTTTTCTGGTTTGCAGCGAGCGGTGAGAGAAGTCCTGTGTCTGTGCGATCCAGCAGCACTCTTCCCATTCCCCAGCCCAGCAGCGGCCCTTCTACCCCGACGAGGGCCCTCGGAGCACAAGAGCAAGAAGAGGAGAGAGGAGACCTCATCCGTTTCTACAACCACGTCTACATCAAACAGATCAAACAGTTTGCACTGCGTTACTCCGGCAACTCTGCAAAAAATGGGGTGACTCCAACTTTTGACATTACTTGTGTGATTTTACAATATGTGATCAATATCCATCCAACAGCCATCTGGTCTGCTTTGGTCATCCAATTCTTTTTCAGATAATAAGTATCCTCAAATAATGTTATAATCCACTTGTATATAATTGTATGTTTGCAGGCTGAAGCTCCTCCCCTGTGTCCGTATCCATCACTCCGGATTGGCTCTCCACGACGTGTCCTCCTCTCCCACAATCACGCCATCTACATATCTCCTCACAAGAGTCCCAGTCCTCTTCCACCTCGAGACAAGATCTTCTACTACATCAGCTCTAGCCCGTCTAATGTAAGATAACAGAAAGAAGCATTTCCTTTTCTGATTATATTTATATCATAAAACGCAGTCCTTAAAACATGAGACATTAGCAACACTTCATATTGTGGCTAGTAACAACAGAAAGCAACCATAGTGACCCCATCCCAACAACTACAATTTTCAATTCTGTTGCTTCATTAGATTTAGACAAATTTTACCTTTCATATTCCTCCTCAGCGCCTGCGAGAGATCAACGTTATGATCCGGACAGGCGAGACGCCCACTAAGAAGCGAACCATCGCTCTTGAGGAAGACCAGCAGTCTCCCGCCAAGAGACTTTGTCAGGAGAACCAGACGGCCCTTCTTAGACGCCTGCAGGATGTGGCCAATGACCGCAGCTCTTCGCAGTAATAGAAGTGTTGTTTTTTTAGTTAGAGAAAGGTAGAGAAACTGAAAATGTAACAGATTGTTTATTCATTAAGGAGACGCTTTTACCAAAAGCAACATACAAAAACAAATACATAGTTCCCGTTCTTCACAGGCCGATAAGCTTTTATGAAAAAAATCTAAATAATCAGCCAACCAATGATATCGCTTCATTAGAGTTTGCATAGTTTTAAAGGCTAAGATGTGATATGATGAGATTTGAAGCACTTAACAATGGATTTTCTCGCAAATCTGGCGCTGATTTTATCATGTGTGCGTTTTATAAAAAGCTATTTTTCCTAAAGGTTTTTTAATGTATAGTAACAGAGTTCATCTTAAGAAATGAGAGATGTGTGTGAACACTGGCGATGTGTCTATGTATTTGCTGTATGTGTGTGCGTGCTCGGTTTATATATTTATGCTATTTTTCTAACTTTAGTAAAGGTAGTGTGAAGAGCGACATCAGGTAACAATCATGTTCATAATCATGTGCAGAAAGTCAGTGCTCATATTTATTTGTCTGTATTTGTTTGTTTGCATGTAAGTTTTTCTTCATTTTTGATAGGAATGCATCTAAATGTTTGTGCTTTTTGACAACAGTTTGTTTTCTTCCCTCTGACATATGACATGTGTATTTGTTTGTTGTAAGTGCCTTTTATTCTAGACCTGACAACCTCTCTTTACCCTAACACAGCAGGCTAACATTAAATTCAACATTTAGCATTAATAAGAATAAAAACATCCCTGATAAGTCAAAGCTCTGTCATTATTTACATATTATTCACGTCAAAGTTTTTAATATTGTCCTGAGTGCTGTTTTTATGGTAACACTTTACATTAAGGTACCCTTTATTAAGCATGTGTGTGTTCATTTATGATAAATAAGTCATTTACAAATGCATTACGACCCAGTTATAACCGAATGAATCGAAAGAGGGATTCTAACGAAGTATCTGCCAAATAGTGAGCCATTTTTAACCCACGTGAGTTAGTGCTTTTCTCTAAATTTTACTTATTCATTATTTCTGACTCAAAACAGATTCCTTATGATCTAGGTGTTATTTGTTATAGGCTGTCAAAATGGACACTGTAGGGTGTTATGTTGTTTTTTTGTTTTTTGTTGTTAGTATGCCAATTTTTATTTATGCAGTTATAACTGCGTTATAATGCATTTGTAAATTAATTATTAATCATTAATGAACACATTTATAAATGCTTTATAACGAGTACCTTAATGTAAAGTGTTACCGATTTTCATATAACTTGTCACTAAATTAAATATACTGGCATTGTTTAGTCACAAGACCAAATGTGAGCCAAGAAAATTGCAACTCAACATGTGGTGAATGATTGTTTTACGCATTTTTACCAGCAGATGGAGGACTAGAGTTATGTTTTGCTCCTATTACACATGATACAATTTTGTATTATTTTGACATCTGCATAAAAGTGTGTTATTTATTATTTATTTGCTTATTTTTGTACATACATATGTTATTTTATGGATTTGGGAAACTGTTGAAGCGGTGCTTTAATAATAATAAATGCAGTAGAAAATAGGAGCTTTTGTCTGACGGCGACATTAGTGGAAGGATATTCAGACTTGTATTTCAACCGGCAGTCTCGACAGATGGCAGCTCATGTTACTGTATGTGTCATCATACTTCAAAGCAGTCTGAAGTATAATATCTACAGCACAATAAGCAATAACAAAGCTCACAGTAACAGCAGTGAACTCAAGACCTGACTTGTCTATCATGATTCAACATTGCTCATAAAAATACCCATTTCATTTATTATTAAATCTTCATTCCCAACGATGAATAAACTCAACTGAAAATGAAAGGATTGCTGCTTAATCGAGTAGCCTACTGAACAGTGGGCCCACCGTATACATTATTTTAGCTTCATTTTCACATGACTTCATGATGTATTTAAATGCATTATCCAGGTAGAAAACTTTATAAAAACATTTTTGTGCGACATTCAAAAACTCACAAAAAGTTGGGGTTGATATTCTTACATACGGTTCATTTTGGAGACAGAAGATCAAGTAAACTGTGGATACATTATTGGACAAATAAATGTAACATAAATGTCAGTATTTAATGAGACAAGGTTGTCCATTTAAAGAAGATGTGTGAAACACTGCTCAACTAGAGTCCTTAACCAGAGATTTAAAGAGCCACGAAACACTAAACAACATTTATTTAGATGTAAACAAAGTTGGTTGTGTTGCACATCATAGAAAACAATGTTAGCAACTGTAAGTGATTACAGTAGAGCATACTAGTCAATTTCTAGCCTTTTTGCGCTATTTGTGCCTTCGGGGTTTAAAGGGGTCAAATGGCAAGGATTTGAAACGCGAGGTGTGCTGTGATTGGCCAGTTGGTTAGTGCGTAGTGATTGGACGAATAATAGAGCGTTTTTCGGAAACGTCACGTATCTTACCATGTTCGGAACATCAGGTTTCAAAGCATTTGTACTTGCAGGTGATAAAATGTCATCGGTACTTCCTTATATCAATTCGATCCCGAATCTGATACGGAAAATGAAGACGATCAAGCCGATTTTATATACGACGTTATAAAGACTATAAACAAACAACCATATACATCATACAGAGTTTGTGTGAATTAGAAACAAGCTCGCATTAGAGCATGGAATGGTAACTTAATAAATAACGCGCGTTGGCCCTTCTTGATCAACCCACGTCAGTGTTAACCCACGTCCCGTCGTGACACAGCAAAGACAATAAATCCCTTTAGAAACACGACATTTGTAGACTCTAGTTCAGTGGTTCTCGACTCTGGCCCGCGAGATCCATTTTCCTGCCGAGTTTAGCCCGAACTCAGATATAAAACACCTGAACAAGCTAATCAGCGTCTTTATCAACAGACGCGTTCAACTTAATGCGGCGCTGCGCAAATCTATCATCGTATGACCATTAAGTACCGCGAGAGCAAATCAGCTGCAGATTGTTCTGTACGGATTTGAATCGCTCTCGCGGTACTTTAATGCGATATCCCAAACAATCTGTGCAGCCCTACATTAAATTGAACTTTTTTCACGTTGCGCACGTGTCTGCATTTGCAGATCTCAAGCACACAAGAAAATCAATCCGTGTAAGTCCATATCAAAAATCTGAAGCACCTGTCATGCGAAGTTGTAATGGTTGGAATGGCCCCACTTTTTAACCAAAGCTTTTTTTTGGTTAAAAAATGCAATCATTGTTTGCATTGCATTTGCATTGCCCTTCTTTTGATATCTTCCAGGTTCATGAGGCAATCATCTGTGAAATGTGCAGCACAAATTGAATTTTCGGATTGTACTTTTCTGGAACAGTGTTGTAAATAAAATGTAACCATTCATTTTTAGTTGTCTCATCTTTTGGATGGGCAAACAGAGAGGCTTTCTTTCGCAACGAAACATACAGCGTCTTCACGACATGGCTGCGGCAGCGACGATACAATGAGCTTTACAAGTACGCCCACCTAACTTTTGTTTACATTTAGGCGGTCAAGTCATACACCGAAATGACGTTCAGGCAGGTCTGGTTGAGCAATCGCTTTAAGATAGAATGCATCTTTTGTTTCAACATTTTTGCAATTTAACGTGTCTAATACATATATGGGCAACTTATAACACACCAAAGACACAGAAAAACACTCCTTCGGCCATATGACCCCTTTAAATTCCTCATCTGGCCAACGTCAAAGGTACTATAGTATGTCATTATAGTATGAAGTTGGTGTCTTCATATTATTCATGAGACTGTGTTTTCTTGACCAATGAGAAGACATTTCTACTAGTTATTCATGACAGCGCCTTGTTGGAACAATAGCCCCCGTCTCCCTTTTAAACGTCTCTTCTTCTCACATTGTTCACACCCATTTTAATTGCATTTCACTAAAAGGACAGTGATGTGGAATGTAGCTGAAAGGGGAGGTTTCGTGACACTTTAAGCAGGTAAAAGAACTAATGACGACTAATGAACATGTTACAAGGAATCAGCAGGCACATAAGAATCTCTTGAATGAACATCTGTTGTTGATTTATGTTTTTCTACAATTTATGTTTGTTCTGACTGTAGCCTATGGGGTATGTTGTAAAACGTCTTAGTCATCACTGGGAATAACACAATCTATTATGAGTAATTATACATCAAGTGGATGAATGCTTGCTGAAGGACACCTGTGTTGATCTGACCTGGTGTATCATTGTGGAAATGATTCAGAGCTGCTGGGAAACACTGTGTGTGTGTGTTTGCACGCGCATGCATGCTATAAATGAGAGTCAATGAAAGACGGCCATAGCTGAGGGTGCGAGTCAGTGTGTGACCTCACTGTCTGAAATATGACCCCACGCTGCTCTTATTCACAGCGTGTTTGTCAGCCTGTGTAATAAAACATTTAGGCCGTTTCTCAATTCGAAAGAATGAACGGACTTGTGTTCTTGTGGAGACTGGTCTTGCGAGGATGCCTCGGAAGAACGAACTTGGATGGACACGCCGCATTGACATAAAGACCTTCAAGTGGATTCTGTAGGCTCACAAAGGCTGCATGATGCATCCTTGATATCGTGAACCGGGTACTTCCATGCGTTGTCTGTTCTTGGGAACTGGAACTGGACTTTGATGGTTATTGATGACGTAGAGCAAGAACACGAGGACACTCCGCTGAAGAACGTATATTGAGAAACGGCCTTAATCAAGTGTTCTAATATAAAGCTGTAACAAGGTTCAATAAAAGGAAGGAGGCAGGATACGGCGAACATTTAAATAAAGTTTAATCAAAATAAACAAACAATAACACGGAAGTACAATGCCGGCAGCCACCTCACAGTCGACTGCCGGCCACAAGAACATAAATACAAACGTAAAACATATTTCTGGGCCCGGTCCTTATTTCCACTATCACTCAAGCCACCGGACCCGCCCCTTGGCTCCCGTCCCGCCTTCCTCGCTACAAAAGCATATGCCGAATTATGTTAGATTTATGTTGAAACAAAGAACTAGATTCATTTAATAAATACAGTGTCTGTTAACAAGTCCTAAACTAGAGGAAAATGGTATTGAAGAGTATGGATGTGTAAATGAATGAAGATTGAAGAGGTAAAATAATCTGGATTTGGGAACATCTGATGAGGAATGAGTTCATGTTGAAAACGTGAATAATATTGACTTCTGATTGCAGACTTGGTAAATCTGAACTCAGCTTGGGAAACTCTAAAGGAGACTAAAAAAGTTAGTGTGATGTCTAATGTCTGGAATGCACTATAAGCCTTTTTTTAAATATGATAGATCATTTGAAAAATGTTGGTAACAGAAAGCCATTGGTCACCATTGATTTGCATTGGCTGTGTGTCCATACAGTAGTCCAACAATTTTCTAAATATAATAATATTTAAACTTTTATACTTAAATCTTTAATATTCTTGTAGGAATATGTAATGTGATCTTCTTAAGGAAAGAGCTCTTGCTTAAAGAATGTAACAAAAAGGAAGACAAAAATACTGATACTGATACTGAAGGGTTGACAGCATTACATTTGTAAGAAAAACGTGATCAAGGAAATGTAGTGGTATTTGTCTGAGGTGACTAATGGACTTTCAGCATAACGAAAGGATTTTACAGCCCATAATAATAACATACGGTAGTGCACTGAGAGACGTCCCGAAAAATACATGCCATTTTGTCCCATCTGTGACACTCCCTCTTATTATTATTAGCTTTTTATCTGCTTATTTATCACAGATCAAAGTGTTGAGTCACATGCAGTTACAAAATACCCTTGTAGTATCATTCATTGTGTCATGCTCCAATCATATTTTATCACATCATTGAAGAGATGTGTTAATGTTATAAATTTACTTCTCATGGCTCTTAGTTTTTATTTTGTTTACAAATACAGATCGTACTCTCTGTTTTTTTGCTATGTAATATAGAATGGAAGAATAAACATACAACAAACATAAATGTATTTCTTTAATGAAAACACCCTGTGTTTTGATATAATATGTTGACAAGCTGATGAAGTTGATATTTCTGAAGAAATATTCGTCCTGTCACTCATAGACCTGTCAATCTTCTGACTGGCACTTTACCGCAGACAGCTTTAGGGTCTAGATTTAGCACACATCGATGTCCAGCCTGACAAACACAGCTGACACGTCATAAATATGCGCTGTTTATGCAGATGTCAAACACTGCTCTGTCAGGATGGCTGCATCAAACATTGTCGATATGTGTTCTCGTAAAAACAAAAATAAGCAAACTCTCAGGAAGACTTTCATTTATATACAAGGCCATCTATAAAACATTTCCATGAAAAATGTGTCCTTGGTCAAACTTGAAAAGTCGCCTGTTGGTGAATAACTACCAAGTAGCAATAAAAAGGAGCCAGGAAGGAAACGCTCTTTTATATATGAGTTGTAATTTATGTGTCATCCGTATCATCTCGTCTTAGATGTTGAGACAACAGAAGGGAGTATACGACTATAAAATTAATGTATAACAAAACAAATACTATCAGTCTATGAATGTAAGCCTTTTAGGATTTCTGTCTTATAAAAGCAGACTTCTAAGCAAATCACAATTAAAGAAATTGATCCCTTCTAGAGACATTGCTGAGAAGGAGAGCTCACCGTCATATCTTCATAGGAAGAGTTCATTTCCATAACTGATAACTCCGTTTTTCAAAATGTTTACAAATCATGCTTTTTATTGTGATTTTGTTTTTATTGTTTTACTTAGCTGTATTTTTTTTATCAGTTATTATTACTTAATCAAAACAACCCAACTGCAATTGAATTGAAATAATTGGAATGCACTATTAAAAATATGAGTTACCTGTTTTTCCAAACAAACCCTTCATATATATACACAACATATAACATAACATTTCCAGATTTACTGAATGTTTCCTCTATTCTTCACCTTGAGGAGAATAAAGTTCTTGTCTTTTTAACATAGTGAAATGAACAATTATTACATCTGTCGTCTGGAACATTGGCTGTCTGACATCAATCTACCCAGACCAAATACTGACAGACATAAATCCACAAATCTAAGACATCAATCAAGGAAAGCGCAGGCAAAGGAAGATTAAAAACATAAAAACTCAAAAAACTTTATTATTACATTAAATTTTGGGGAGCAATTTTTTTTGAGGCAGTAGAAAATGTTACATTGCGCCTATAGATTAATTACAATTATAAAAAATGCTTAAAAAAAACACAATATACATTTTAGAATTGTAGATGGCTTTTAAAACAATGGTCTTGCTTCAGGGCACAGTTTACAGTAATATAATTTTGGTAATTTATAGTTTCACTTGTTCAGAGCCACTATTTTACTAAAACATCAGTTTAATATCTTAATTTTAAAGTCACATTTCTTTGTACAGTGCTTCTCACAATACATATACAGCAGTAGAAAAATATATATATATGTCAATTAAACTTTCATTAACAATCTTATGAGTATTTAAAATATACAATTATGAGTATAATGAATGATACCTATACATGAATACATATATTATAGTTATCTGTGCATAAGTTGGCTGTATAGAATAATAAGAAAGTCGGATGCCGCTACTGTAATAAACTGAAAACTTTATAAGATAATAGTAGTGAGAAAACCCCCCAGGGAAGTTCATTATGTAAGAAAAGTCTGAAAATATGTCAGACAGTGCTGGCATGCTGTGATTTTTTTGTAAGTGTGTCATTTGTACATATCAAGTGTGTATCTAAGGACCCTAGGGCAAAGATAATAGCCCTTCACATAATGTACTGTAAAACATGACTCATACTACAGAGCACCTGGTGTGCTCCTGTTCACACACACCAATCTCACACAAAACATAAATGACATATGTATTTATGTATTTGTGTGCCGCACGGAAGAACCATGAATCAAAATATCAAGTGGACAGTAATAGTTATGTTCATGCACCATCAAAGAGTGCAGAAAAATTCCTCATGTGTAAGGTAACCTGGTCAACACATCATTGTTCACCACAACACAAGCTGCTGAGAATAGACAGTGAAAAATAACTTGTTTACACCGTGGTGCCATTTAATAAAACTATGCAAAATACATCATTAGACTCAGTAAGGTCGTGTGTTTCATTGTCTTTTAATGCATATGACTGTATTGACCATTAGCAGCAGCACACGGTCATTTTTTGTGAAAGCGCGTGTGTGTGTGGATTCACAGTTGAAAAGTGAGGTAAAAAATAATGAACAGTCATAATGTGTTTGTGCTGCCAACTAATGTCACAACATTCTAAAAATAATTTTAATGCATTTATACAGGCTGAACGGCACTAAATGTTTTTTTCTTTTATTTGTATTCATTATTTAATTATTTATTTTGTTACAACAACAGCTTAACTGTTACTACATTGTATGCCACTGTTTAAAAATCAAGGTTTTTAAAGTTATCTAGGAATTTATCGCTGTAAATTCTCTTAACAAAAAAAATGTCTGTACAGCCTAGGAACATAAGTGATGTTATGAGAAGTAAAAACATTTTAAATTTCATATCAAAGTTATATCATGACATGTGGTCATGTGTAAAACATTTATCCTTCACATTTCCAGCCAATGATTCATTCGTTGCCAGTCTTTTTATGAACCCAGGCTCCTCCTCTTTACAGCATCCTAACGAAGGGAAACCTTGAGGGGCGGACCGTAAAACAAGTTGGCCAATAGAAGCGGGTGGGCGTCCTCGTGGATTTGTCACGTAAATTGTGGGAATGAATGAAATGTGGATATCGACACTTACGTGAAGAATGTTCGGCATTACTCGATTAATGTGATCATCATAACTTCATTTCTGCAAACGTATTATTTCTCAGTCATGACAAACGAGTAACGTTTTGACACGGATGGATTTGCTTTTGAAACTTGTCATGAGTGGATATTCTTGAGGAGATCAACATTGTTTCATTTCAGTATGTCCCGGAGGAAACAAGCAAAACCACAGTATGTCCTCACCGGTAAGTTTTCTCAAGGCTTTTTGCTGCAATTTGATCGTAAAACGCGAAAATGTTTGTGTATTTAAGGTTACATAATATGGATGCTGGTAACAGCTTTCTGTATTACCATATAATAAATCAAAAAGTTTTTGTACTTAAGTTTCATAGCACATGTATAGCCCATCCTTCGAGAATACGGTTAGAATATATTCATGTACCCTTACAACAAAATTAGCCATTGTTTCACTTTACCTGTATTGTAGATTACAATAAAATTGTCTCTGATCTCACTACAGCATATTTTAACGATGACATTTATGGTAAAACTACACAAATGATAATCAATCCGCCAAAACTATACTTATGTTCACTTTAATTATAATAAAACCATGGTTAATTTTCTGAAGGATACCAGACATCAGGATGTTGAATTAGAGTTGCATTGTAGCATCCCAACACAACACCCCAATTGTGAATGTATTATAGGCTATTGTTTGTAACAGTTTTGTGAATGTACATGTATTTGCGTTGTGTGTTCGTGTTTTGGCATGTACCGCATAATGTAAAATGTTTTCAGACATTTAATTACCTTAACGTGTACAGACGGATACTGTAAACGGTACTTAATTATTTTTATTATAGTCAACAAGTGTCCAGCATCAATCATTAAGTATTACTTGGTTAAGAGAAGTGTGCAGGGCTGTAGTGGAGGAAACGATTGACTATTTGAAAGAAACTTAAATAAACGGGTGTTGTTTAGCATTCCTATGGTCACTACATAGTGCCCATGTGGCCATTTGTGTAATTTCATCAGTTTGATGACTTTACAGTAACTATTAAAGAAGTAGTTAGCTGTATCAACAAGCTAAGACAAGCTCTTGTGCCACTGAAGAACTTTTGGCTGTTTAACCCCACAGATAGTGGTTTGTTTTTTTACAGCTGATATTGAGCTTTACATCATTTGTGTAAGTCACAGATGAAATGAACAAAATAGGCCAATTAAACATAAACATTACTGATCATCAGAATATCAGAAAATGCTTCACACTTTGTTTGACCTGTTGCAACTTCCATATCCTTGTCATTTGTTGTATTGCTGGTTGTTGTAGTTTGCTGGTATGTTACTATTATGGTACTAAATTCATTAATGACAAACAACAAAAAACAGCCGCGGAAAAAATTAAGAGAGTACTTAAAATATTCATTTAATCAGCATTTGTTGATGTATTGTGGCCATTCCAGTCCAGTGTCTTTTGAATTTCAACTAAATTAAACATCAGGAGTGACAAAGTCATTCAACCGCAATGTGAAAGATGTAAAAACTGTGTTAAAAATCGAGGTTATCACATATAAATACTGGAGATGCACCTATATCTAAATTTTGCCCGATACCAATAACCAATAATTCTTGAACATTGGAAGCCGATAACAGATATATTGGCCGACATACCGTATCTAAATAATTTAACATTTTCTGAGACTGAAAATTCTTATTTTTTTCTCCTGAAAATCATATACCCAACCTAGTTTACACTAATTAAAAATCCTTTCATTCTTCATCTAAACTTTACAGGTATAAAGTTTAGTTAATAAACAATTGAAAGATGCTCATCCAGAGCAACCCAGAAAGATGATCTCAATAGCCACAAGTCTAACAGGTCTCAAGAAAGAAAGCATTCAGACTGCAATTGGTTTCAAAAAATATTCTTTTGTTTCTATAATTTAAACATTGATAAATATCTACATACTACATCAGCAAAGTTTTTCTAAGAGCAGTATGCGAATGACCATGACAGAAAGACTGAACAGTACTGGATTTTAACTGTAAGCAGCATGCAGCTGAAGTGGTTCACCAGAGGAAATTATTCATAATTTATAGGATATGTATCGTTCTTTTATCGGTCGATACCAACATGGCCGATAATTGATAATGCATCCCTAATAAATACATATACAAATATTTGTATATATATATTGTTTTCTTTGAGGTCTGAAAGAATACAGAGAATGTTTTCTGTTATTTTCTCCGGTTATCATTTTCTGCAAATAAATGCAAATATAAACAATATTTTTCTGTGAAATTTGGGAGAAATGTTGTCACTGTAATAGGAATACAAAATAAAACAATTATAATAATAATAATAATAGTAATAATTATTAATAGTAAATTCAGAAAAACTGAAAAAAGTATTTGAAATGGTCTCGTAATATGTTCCCCATCTGCATTGATTCACTAATCATCTGGACAACGTGTAATATCAAATTAAAATACTGAATTTGAGAACAATTTAAATAGTCCAAAATAAATGTATTATCTAGAAGTCCAAATTTGCTACCTTATATTAAGTGACTATAGTGACTATTGTGTCATCTGTTGAGATGCTTAATGGGTTTACTCTTGCTAAAAGTTATGAAGTTTTGTCTAATTTATAATAAAATTTATATATTTTTTCATTTGTTTTTTACATTTAGATAATACGATGGACAACTTCTCAACTCCAATATGTGACATCCATATCTGTGAACAATGCTTTGCTGAATTTGCCAATATAACAGACCTTCACCAACATCAGCAAAACTGTTTAAAAGATCAATTGATTCTCTTAGTAACTGCAAATGATAGCCCAGATTCTCAACCGTCTACCCTCACAAGTTCATCCCCCTTCAGATCTGAGGAGCCCTTGGATGGTGTGACAAAAAACAGCAATACAAAGGAACTTGGTGAACTTTTAAAGGATGAAACATCATTAGAAATGGACATATCCTTAAATACATCCGATGACATCACTTATGAAACTGCCAAAATCTCCCATCCACATCCCGATAATGGAATGGATACAGTTCTACCTCAAGAGAACCGGTTACTTGAGTTGTGTAAATTGTCTGTCATTAATAGCAATGTTTTCATTGAAAACCTAGAAAATACCAAAGTTGCTGTGGCTCAGTTTTCACAGGAAAGTATTCCGAATACAAGGAACGATAGCATCAGCAAAACTACCACCTCTGGTTTGATCGAGCAGTTGTTAGATCTACAGCAACAACAGATTCAGCAGCTCAAACTAATTGAAGAAATTCAATGGCAGATATTGCTTTTAGCAGACCAAAATACTGATACACCAGTGGCGAGTTCACTGATAAAACTTAGTTCAAATGTCTCTGAGCAATTAGCAGCAACTGCTGAGCTAGCAGAAAACCTAGCAAGCCAGTCTGCTAATGCGAAAAATTCTAAACATATTTCACAGACCATCCAAAATGACTCGTGGAGTGATAAAGAAAACACCCAAGTGACTGACGAAAACAGAGGGAACTCTATGCCCTTAAAAGTCAGCAGTGATCTATGTAGTAACCAATCTTTGCATAATAACACAGGGAATGATAAAGTTAGCCAAACTAATTTTAAAGAACAATCCACAGCTCATCCTTTGATTACAGATTGCATTTTAAACCAACATGAATTGCTTCATAAACAAAACAATGCCTTGCCGAGTATAAGTGCAATTGTTGAGGACTTGAATGCTTTGACTGCATTAGTTCAGCAGAGGAAAGGCAAACCACTCAATATGACATTATTTAACCACGAGAGGCCAGGTGAAGATTGTACACTCAAACACAAATGCAGGTTCTGTGCCAAAGTATTTGGAAGCGATAGCGCTTTGCAGATACATCTGAGGTCTCACACTGGAGAGCGACCTTACAAATGCAACATTTGTGGAAATCGATTTTCCACACGTGGAAATCTTAAAGTCCACTTCCAGCGTCATAAAGAGAAGTATCCTAACATACAGATGAATCCTTATCCAGTTCCAGAGCACTTGGATAACATCCCAACTAGCACAGGTATCCCATATGGCATGTCTTTTGCTCATGAGAAGCCTGTCCCTATGTTGCTGGAAAATAAACCTTTAGCAGGTAACTCACTTGGCTATATACTTCCATCATCTTTGCCAAGTCTTCCACCCATTAAAAAAGAGGAGGAAGGGGTATCAATAACCAAACCTCAAAGTTCTGTCAGTGTCAGTGAGGTGTTTGTGAGACATACTGGGCATCAAGATGGTTCTAGCAATATCCCTTCTTTAATTTCAAAAGAGAAATTTCCGGAGGTCAACCCAGAGTTGAGCCTTGGCAACTTTGTACGTTTTTCGAGAGAAAGTTCAGGAAACCACATCGTTACAAATACAATGGATTCAAGATTAACAACTGAGCTAAAACTGGAGCAGCTTCAACCAAAATTTCTTTTTAGAAGACATCCAAATCTCACAGGAAGCTCAGAGACTTTGAAGCTGGAGCGTATGGTAGAGAACATTGATAAGAAGTCCTCTGATCCCAATGAGTGTGTCATCTGCCATCGGGTTCTTAGTTGTCAGAGTGCCCTCAAAATGCACTACCGCACACATACCGGAGAGAGGCCATTCAAATGTAGAGTGTGTGGACGAGCTTTTACTACCAAGGGCAATCTGAAGACACACTACGGTATTCATCGATCCATGCAACCCATTAGAATTCAGCACTCCTGTCCGATATGCCAAGAGAAGTTCACAAATGCAGTTGTCCTACAGCAGCATATTCACATGCATATGGGTGGTCACATCCCCAATTTCCCACTTGACGATAACCACCCTGACTCTATGGACCAGGACACTGACCTACCAGATGAAAAGAACTCAAGAGTTGATAACTCTACTGTCTACATGGAGGTTGTCAAAGGTGTTTCGGATTGTAAAAACCAAGACGCATTCCCAGACAATCTAAGGTCATCTCCTGCTTCTTCAGAGTTTGCCCGAGCAACTGGACCAGAGAGTCAGATATCAAATGTGGATACCAAGTTTACTACGCAGAATGGATTAGTGCATGGAGAATGCCTATCCCAGAAATCGTCTTCAGTAAATCTGGACTGTCAGAGAAATAATTCAGCCAACACTGAGAGAGCACACATCTGGAAGCCCCCTTCTTCCAACAGCTCAACTTCTGAATTACATGAATACTCCATATCTGAAGGAAACCTGACAACATCCTCTGCTGAGTCACATAGTTTAAGTCTTTCGTATCACAACCTTCGGTTACTAGATGGGACATCTAGAGACATCTCAAAAGACAGCATGTCCATGATTCTTTCTACCAGTGAGGGGGAAAACCTGAAAAGCAATGTTTGCGATATTTGCAACAAGACGTTTGCCTGTCAAAGTGCTCTGGAGATCCACTACCGAAGTCACACCAAAGAACGCCCATTCATCTGTAGTGCATGCAACAGAGGGTTCTCAACCAAAGGGAACCTCAAGCAGCACATGCTCACCCATCAGATGCAAGATTTACCTTCACAGTTGTTTGAGCCGGAAAATCAGATTTTTGCACCAAACCAGTTTCGGACTTTAACAGAACCAATCATGTGTTCAAACAGAGTTGACCACATTGGCTTCATTAAGAAATACCCTAAAGACTCCACAGCAGGTGAAGTTAGCTCCTCCATTTCAACATTACCCACACTCTCCACAGCAGCTTTAATAGCAGCACCACTTCCGCGATCAGCTAAACAGCACTTCTGCCACACGTGTGGGAAGACCTTCTCTTCCTCGAGTGCACTGCAGATTCACGAGAGAACCCACACTGGTGAGAAACCATTTGCCTGCAATATATGTGGACGTGCATTTACCACTAAAGGAAATTTGAAGGTAAAGCAGTGAAAAGTGGTAAAAGTATTACAACTTTGTTTGTAGTTCTTAAGGTGTTTCAAATAGCCATTTAGTATTTTATTGCTAAATGTAAACAATTTTATCCTCCCGGATGCTTGTTGACTAAGTACCTGAACTTTTTTCTTGTCCACCCAGGTTCATATGGGAACTCACATGTGGAGCAGCTCTCCAGCTAGACGAGGTCATAGGCTATCTGTTGATGGTCCGTTTCTTAGATCTATTCCTGAGAGATTTCAAGACACTCCCTCAAAAGATTTTGTGGGTAGAGGGAATAGTGAGGACTCCATAGGTCTATGGAGTCACTTTGCCTCTCTCACTAGTGGTTTGGCCTTGAGAGCAAACAAGATACCTGTCATTCAAAATGGTGCCATAAATCACTTGTCTGCCGGACATGTCAAAACTTTAGAACAATTTGAGCTCGACCGTGCTTTTACTTTGGCTTTACCTTAATTTTCAACTCAGGCAGTTGGATCAGGACTTTCTTTTTTGGATACAAAATTATGCAATTTCCTGGTTATTTGCTATTGGTTTTTCATACATACTGTAGCTACTGTATAGTGACATTAATATATTATAATGCTGTGTAGAATTCTCTGAAGTATTGTGAGTTGTATTGGTATTACAGCTGCAATCTGTAACGTTTGCCTCTCTATCGACATCTCTGTTTGAAACCAAATTGCAGGTAATTTTGTGTACTTATCTTTAAATGTGTCTAAACCAAATGACATTTCCCACAGAATTCTGATCCCATAAAATCAAATTTAAATTCTTTGTTACAAGCTCACCATTGTGAATAAGGTACTGTAAGGAGACTTTTTGTTTGTTTTTCATCAAAAAGTTACAAATTGCAGCGTTAATTAGTTCTGTGTAGGTTTTTTAGTATTTCGAAAAACCATTGTTAGGGGCTGTGTCCACCGAGGCGCATTTATCCGGCTGAAAATGGCAGGAGTTCGGCTGAAAATGCCCGCTGCAGGTGCAACATTCTGCCCAAAGTTGAGCATTTTTCAACTCTGGGCTCTCGGTCGAAGCGCTGAGCTTGGAAAAAAAACGTCAACTGATGGCTTTTTTTTAAAAGCGCGGCATTTCCGTTGAAAACAATTGAAAAACACATCGGCCGCAGGCGTTAACGCCTCGGTGGACACAGCCCGTTATTGTGTAGCAACTGTCTTTTTTATTTGGGAATGCAGTTCATTTTGAAGATGGAAGTATTCATCATTTGCTAAATGTATGGTTTGGTTTAGTTTGTTCTACTTAGGGAATATTTTTATAATTATTTTTAATTCATATTTATAATACATTTGTGCTTTGTTATACTTATTTACAATGTAAAACAGTAAGTGTGGACACTAAACCGTATTTATTTTTCTTTTATACGTTGTGAACATACTCATGATGTTATTACATGTTGTAGCATAAATTTGCAATTTCAAGTTCTCAAAGCATTTGTTGTTCTGTTTTTATTTGACGCTTTGTATAATTTATGTATCATTATATTTGGCCACAATGCTTGCACAACATCTCCTCTTGCCATTTAAATAAAATCAATGGGAATTTGCTTTGAAACTACTGAATATAATGTCAGTTGTACCGTATGAGTGTATAGACCTGCTCAAAGGAGCACTGCTCTCCTTTTTCAACTAATTACCATTAACAAAGAAATGATTCTTGTCCACCTCCACATGAGTAGAATTCATGTCCTTTCTCTACTGATAAAAATCTAGGTCACCTTGTTCCCTACATTTACATTTCAATAAATGTAACAATAATAAGACATTGTGTTAATACGCAATGATCTTTGCCAATGGAAGATGATACTTCTACAACCTAACAGAATAATAGAGACCATTCATCGAGCAGGTACGACCACACGTCTGTAAACCACACAGACAGATGGTCAGTAACAGTTAGGTGTTTGCTGTCTGGACTCCTGATATATCTATTTCATTGGTGATAAAATGCTGTATTGTCCGATTGTAAATGCTGCTGTCAGTATTACTTTGTAAACGTTTTAAACATAGTTTGTTTAATTATTCAGTATTTTTCATATGTCAACCCTACTGAGTATTGGTTCTACCTGACAATGTTGAAGAAAAAAATCCCATAACAGTTTTTACCCTTCCTCATTTGATTTCAAACCTGTATACTGTTGTTTCAAGGCAAAAGTAGAATCTTTTCGTATATGTACAGTATATAGTCATACAACATCAGAACCTCTTTTGTCAAGCTCAGAAAAAAGGATAATAAATGTCAATTTGAAACAAAAAACAGCATCAACCGTATAACTTATTAGCTAAGTGTAAAGTCTCAACAGAATCTCGTGTCAAAATAACTATTTTACGATTTAGCAAATTTTGCCCTATTTGTATGATTTCGTGCGATTCGGATACGTACAGTTTAGTACGATTTTCTTCCTCTCCAGTTACGTTAGGAACAGTGTTGGGAAAGTTATTTGAAAAAGTATTGAATTACCATATAATCACAAATTATATTCTATATCAACCTCGATTAGTTAAGTGATTCAAGCATAGACATGAAACAGCTCTATTAATTCATTTAAATAAATACTATAAAACTACATAAAATAGTATTATTAACAGACCAAAGTATTACAAATGTGAGAATTATACATTAAAGCACAGATTTTAAAGTTAGACTTAGAATTTTGATGTCAAATCCTCTATTTCACACACATATATTATATACAGTATTTAGTTTAATTACTTCAGAAGTAACTGTAATTACATTTCAGGCTATAAGTAAGTAAGTAAGAGTAATCCCTTACTTTACTTTTTTAAGGGAAAAGTAATTAAATGACAGTAACGAATTACGTAGTAACTAGTTACACACAACACTTGTTAGGGCTAGGGGCGGGGTTAAAGGTGGGGCTTCAGTGTTGCTTTTTTAATCCTAATCATACAGTTTTGTACTATTCACCACATACGAATTGATAGGAATAAGCCAACGCGTAAAATAGTTCGAATTTCCCGTTGGTATGGCATGTATCTCCACTCTCCATGGTGAAATTTGTGCAGAGTAGCTTAAAGTACTGCCAAAAGCATCTGACTCATAAAGGTCCATTCAGGAATATGTCCATTGAGTGTTACCGCAATAATACCACATAAATCCCCTGGTTAATAAGATCTGCCATCCAAACAGTCAAATCCATGAAACCCTCTTTCCAGTAGCACTGACCAGCTGACGGGAATCCTATACCCCAAGCGCACACACATCATTGGCTTTATAAAATGAACAATCAGCTAGAATGAAACTCAAGGGAATATAAAGCTCACTAGATATCTGATTTAGACAGATGGGAAGCACTGTCTAATGTATCTGAATGAGTTAGGATAGGAACATAAAGATCACTTCTGTTTCAACCTTTTTCTCAAACAATTAAAATGACAAAATAAAATAATTCATAGTATTTCCGAAAAGTATGTTATTTCCAATAAGAAAAAAATTGATCTTTTTGGATATCTTTAATGTCTTCTATAGACCGCACTGAGAGTAAATCTTTTGCTTAAGTTATCTGAGAAAATGACTGAAATGTCACACACTTTATTTAGATTTGTCAGATCAATATTGTTGAAGAATTTAATTAATCTTAATTTAAATACCATATTAATGTATTTCAACATTTGTTTTATTTAAAAAACTTTAAACTTAAGAAACTTGTCAAAAAATATTTCATCTCATAGCCAATAGAAACAATGAGTGTTAAATTGCGAATTTTGGTTAAAAAAAGTAAATTGCATAATTTCAGTATGTAGCTACTTTTTTATCAACGTAAACATAATAATAAATATATAAATAATAAAATAAATAAAGCTTTACAATTTACTTTTTATTTGCAGGAAAGTTTGTTGTTCACAAACATTTCAGACACATAAATCCGATTTAGAATTGGATTTAAATACTTTGTTTTGTAATCTGTGTTGTATATATGCTAGCTACATGACACAAGAGCCGTCAAACTGTCCACAGGCCTGGATGCTATTTCTGAAACTCATTACAGAAGAACAAAACAATGTTTCTCCAATCATCACATATTTCTCTTCAAAACTGCTGACATCAGCCACTGTTTACAATGCAAAGAAAGAATTCCCCGTGTAAGCATTTTCCCTCCGATCATCGCGCTTTTTGTTGGCCTGACAATGGAAATATTCAATAACAATGGAAGGGCCAAATCTCCAGCAGGGCTTAAATCTATCACCCCGAACCCGACTATTGATAACATTGTGATTATGGCTTTGTGTCAGGCATCCGTATGGCTTTGATCATATCTGATCATAAACGCTGTGTCGACTCTTTGATGCGTGTGGAATCTGTCAGTGCTGCTTTGTAACAACATACGACACGAGAGGTCTGAGTTTACACGGGCGAATGCATATGGTGGTTTATTGGTTCAGCATTGTTTTGATTGATTTATTTGAGCATTATAGTTGTTTTTATTATATTACCTTCATCCGAATATTTTATTTAATGATATTTAGTTTGATTAAATAACTCAGTATCAGAGCATTTTGGGTACTTGATACTAATTTCCATTCATTAGGGTAAAATTTGTATTTTGGCAACATTAAGGCCAAAGATCAAATCTAAAGTTTGCATTCAATTTATGAATGAATTGATAAACAAATGAATGAGATTGTTTATGAGAGGTTAAAAGTATAATACTTCATGTTCCTATTTTTATAAAATGCCTTTAGTGTTTTAGTATGTATGTATTCTTAAGTCCCAAAGCAGGACTTTTCAAACCATATATATATATATATAAATACACAATTCCACTTCAGACAAATACTTGGCCTCTAAAAGCACTTTATAAAAAAATGATGACCATTTCTATATTTTTAAGCTTACCACGGTCTTTAAAGAGCATACAGTTTGAAAAAAAATGGCATAAATATAACTTTGAGTATAACATGATGCTTTAACAATGCTGTGATTGTCTTATAGTATTTATAAATATAGTTAAACTGTGTGTATGACCGCTAAGTGCCCTATTGTTTATCAAACATAATATCAAAAAGATTTATTAAAAAGATTTAGTTAGTTTTCCAGTTTAAATCTGTGCATACCAAAGATCAGTCACCTGTATATAGAAATATATAGAATATTAACTCCATGAAGACGACCAGAGCGGTTCTCCTTGACATTGACTCAAACACTAAATATGTATGCAGAAATGCAAGCAAACATGTTGTGGTCATTTGTAAGTGTCAGCATGTCAGTGGACTCAATGAAAAGAGTGCTGTTTTGATAAAGAGTGATGATGAATGACCTCATGCCTCTTGTGTCTGAACTCATGAATGTGTCATCGCAATGATGTCATTTAGATGCTCTCACAGCTGCTTTCCTTTTGCTATGCCATTATTCTCTGTTTGATCTTTGTTTTTATCCCTGTCTCCCCTCCCTCTATACCTTCTGCTTCATGTGCTTTACCACTAATACAGAAGCTGAAAAAAATGATATAGTATGGCGTTCATTAGACCCCGAGTTAAGTCTTGTCCATGATCCACTTCACTGCAGACACTATGGCAAAAATGTTTACTTGCTTCAGCCTTAACCCAAAGCTTCCAGAATAATATTTTGATCGCAATGAAAGTGAAAATACTTAACATATTTCATTATATAGTCAAGGGGAGTAGAATTTTAAACTAATAAATTTAGCTTGTGGGAGGAGCCACCAAGTTTGAAACCAAAAACCAAGTGACTTACAATGTCTCACTTATTGCTTGTTTAAGAGATGTGATCAGCGAAGAATGACCAAATTAGGCCTTCCTTTGACTACATGGGTGACATGGTTTGTGCTGGTCTCTTTGTGTACTCTTTGATCCCACCCTGGATTTGTGGAATGGGAGTGAAGTGGGGCACCTTTAAAGTGATTGTTCACCCAAAAATGAAAATTATCTGATCATGTCATTTCATTACTGTGTTAATAACTTTGTTCTGATGAACACAGTGAAAGATATTTGGTAGAATGTTAGCAATTTTCAGTTCTGGGACATCATTGACTGCCATAAGACAAATTAAATGGTTGTTAAAAGTGCCCCAGAACTGTTTGTTTTCTTAAATTCTTCATTATATCTCATTTTGTGTTCAACCATGGTTACCACGGTAGTGGATGATGTCCCAGAACTGTAAATTGCTAACAGGTAAAAAAGGTAAAAATGTAACATGGAATGCCAATTTGAATGTAGTTATCCCAAAAATGTTTCCAATATGTCTGAAATATCCGGCCATGTCCGCAAAACAAGCTGCTTTACTTGCTAGAGAATACAAAATTTTGACAAAATAGTGTGCTCCTCTATCTGATTTTGCAAAAGTATAAATAACCAAATATCAATACACAAACATACGGTTGAAAAAGTTAAAAGTGCATAATGGTTGGTGTTTGTCCTGCCTCTTCTGTGATTGGAAAGCTAGGTAAAAAGTGGCATCCCCCAAACAACAAAACACACAAAGCATCAGTGTTGAGGCCTCTGCCATTGCAAACATTGGAACCGAAAACCACTGGCCTCAGGAAAATGTTTTGGTGGCATTAGATGAGCTTCTCTCCAACAAAACTCAATACATTAGTTAATCTATGTGAAATAAAAATGGTAAATACATAATTATATGGCTTTAGAAACTTACTCTTTAAATTCTTTTTTGTTCTAAAATCATGGCAAAAAGTTTGTAACATAATTTTCCTTTAAGAGTTTATACGTGAGAGGTGTGGACAGCTGAAATGCACATGAATCTGTCAGTAGTCTTCTCTTCTCTTTGTTCCATCTATATCCACACACATCAGCATCATAATCACCTCCGGTCACCTCATATCGCACACGGGCTACATTAGCATCACAAAACACCAAACACTTGTACCACAGGAGGTGACATGAAGGCAGGAAGGGGGCAAATTGCGCTGGGGCATCTGTCATTGAAATCTTTAAATGCTTTTCGACAGGCATGAGACTGAGAAGGAAAAATCTGAAAGAGAGAGCTGTTTACATGCTAACTCCACGTTTTCAACCACGGATATGGCATAGCTGAATCTTCTGGCATTTAGAAGGCTTTTGGTTATGTTAGTGCATTTAAGAGGTGATGAAAACCAGCATGCACTGTATTTTCAACAGTTACAGCCTCGTTTTCTTTTGCAGAGAGGTAAATAGGCCGTCTATAGTGTATTGTTTGACATTTAGTCTGGGGGCCATGGACACAGACAATGCATGTCTTTGCTATCCACCAGACATATCTCAGAATTATGACCACATATCTCCTGATAATAACATTTGGCAGGCAATTTTAACAACACATTTCCAACTCATACAAATGCATATTTGGAAAAACTGATTCTGTGTTGACTTGACCAACACCCATTGTTGACCGTTTTCTACAAGAATACGCAACAGATCTCACCTGATAGCACTTCTGGAATTCAATTTCTGAAAGCATCTTGTTTTAACAATGAGAACTTAACTTCATATCAACATGCCCGGAGGTAAAGCTCTTGTAGTGTTCAGGTTATACCTGACATTGACAGTAATATATGTGTGGATGATCTTGGCTGCGGGGCCTGATGGGACTTCTGCCTGTCTGAATAAACATCAAGCCTTGTCATCCCAGGCTTATATCATAAACAGCACACCTGATCTCCTCTTCCTCACAGAGACAATCTGTGCCTCCATACACATTCCTAAAGCATTTTAAAGCACCCGAGGCTATACTGCCAACCCTGTGCTGGTCAGGCCCTCACCGGCAGGCATGTTGAGGATTTCTAACATTAATTTCACCGTTTCACACTAAACCGGTGTGACTGTTGCTAGTTTTATAAAAAAAAATGTGGGATGACGAAATCATAGACTTCCTTATACACTTTAGTATTCTGGATACTTTACACGAATCCTGCTTTCCTGTGAAAGATTCATCGGAGATAAGGCCCAGTAAATAACTAAAATAATAATAACATAAGTTAAATGTTTGCTTTTGTTTTCAATAAGCCTTCTGTTTTTTATGCATTTTTGCATATTAGAAAAAAAAACTAATTGCTTGATACATTTAGTCTCTATGCCAAAAACCTTACCTTAAAAGTTTAGCTTTTGTACCAGACACCTCCTATAGGAGGCATTCAAAGCTAACATTGTAAAACATCCCCGTCAGACATGTTGCAAAAACTGCAATTTTTTTTCTTTTTTTTCATAACTCTTAAAACTGTTGGTTTGACATTTTGTTGCATTCTAAATGTTCTGTTTGTTGTATATATGTGCTTTACCCACTTTACCACTCTGAACAAAGTGCTACAAACGGTTCTTGGTATACGATCATGCCATAGCAAAACCATATTGGTCCCCCATTTACAGAGAAGTTGATCAAATAACAATTTTTTCTTACTTTTTATAATCTAAAGATCCCTTTTCCACAACAAAAAAGGTTCATTCCTGGCATTGTTGGTTCAGACATGGTTCAGACATCAGACATGTTGGTTCATGTCTGCGAAATTAACAGACCAATGGTGTTCAAGCCCGCCCTTGAGGGTAGAACAGATCTTCTATATGTTTACGGACCAAACGCCCTTCGGTACCTTTTTCTTCTTTAGTGCAATCTCCTCGCTGCTCCGAAGCGTACTTTGCTCACCGTCGACTAAGCCCTGCACCAGAATCTACGGTCCAGAAGCACTCTCACTCTTGCCTATGGAGGAATCTGTGGCCAGCAGATGGAAGTCCAGATCAAACCACCTATTCAAGCCATGCCCAGTGAAATACATTTCATCAGATTATAAAAAAGTAAGAAAGAGATGGTTCTTTAAAGAACCTTTGAATGAATTGTTCTTTGTTGGACCAAAAATGTCTTTTCTATGGCAGGGGTCGGCAACCTTTGTGACCCAAAAAACCCTTTTGGGCCATCTCCCACCAAATAAAATTGGTCTGAAGCCGCAAAATATGTGTGTATTATGCAATATGTAGAAAAGGGGTGAACTGACACCTAATATGTTGCCCTTTGAGTGATGTTATCATCATAGCCATAACAAACAACAGGAAGGTAGATGGAATTTTTACAAATAAGGAAATTAGGTATGAAAATAAAAAACATCAGGAGAGAAATACTGGTTGTAAAGGGGTTTATTTATACTGATGTTCTACATCACTATTTTATACTAATCCAAACAACTCAAATCCAGCGTTCACTACATCAGAGTTTAAAAAAATCACTTTCAAACAGACATTTCTTAAGGTGAGAAAATTGAAACAATGTTCTGAAAGACAAGAGAGAAGAACCTACACCAGTAAACAAACACACATGTATCATCTGTGACATGTGTCACTTCAATTAATTACAAATATTATATGATTCTTTAATGATCCCGAAAAAATGACATCCTTTATTCCCCCTTGTGTCCTCTTTGAAACATGTATATGTCTATTTCTTCGTGACCTTAAAATATTTACATATCACACATGAAACAGACAAATCTTTCCTGATGAAGACACACTTGCCCAGTCTTTTCATTTCCCATAATTCAGCAATTTATAAACCAAGACCACAAAGCATACGGTACACTGTAAAAAACATAATTCATAGGGTTTTATTTACAGATTTTCCAAGTATAATGTCAAAAAAACTGTAATTTTAAAGAATTGTAGTATTGATTTATCATGTAAGTTTTAAAATACGATAAAAACATTTAAATTACAGACAAAAACAATCAATTTACAATAAAACGGGGAAACCACTTATTTTTCTATACATATTTTTTTTCTATTAGTTTATTGGATTTTATAGATTTGACACTTTATTACGGTTTATCTCTGGCCCCCCAACTGCCAGAATTTTTTCCAGAAAAGACACAGAAGAAAACCTATAGAGATTGGAGTGATGAAATCGGAAGTCCTTAAATGATAACTTGGTTTCGGGTTTTGAATAGAAAAATACATCATCTGCTCGGCTCCCTATAGTGATAGCGATGCTGAATGCATTGAGATAATGAAAAGAGAGCTATGAAAGAGAGAGTTTGATTCTTCTTTAAAACTGAGTTCATTCTCATGACCAGAATATCAAACCAGAAACACAAACTTACCAATCGGAAGTGTGAATTTGATTTCTTAAAGAAGAAAAACACTGAAAACCTTACATGTTGTTTTTATTCTGCTTGTTTATCAGAGATTAGCATTGTTGTAGAGTGGCTTCGGTAAAAAAACAAACACGTGTTATTATGGCATATTTCTTCATAATATGTACAGTTAGCTGTGATATAAACTATAAAACTGATTGTATTATATAATTTTGGACATATACCCGAGACTAACGGCACAATTACAGTCTTGAAGACAAAGTAAAAGTCCACAGCACAGGGAAAATATGAGAAATATGACATCAACATAGTGTAGGAGTAAGCAGTAGATTTTTAAGCTGCTCTTAAAAATAAAGTGCAACAAAGGTTCTCTACAGCGATGCCACAATCACAGAAGAACCATTTTGGTTCCCCGTAGAAGGAGTCAGTCACAATTTCTTATACGATCCATTTATTTCAAAAATGTTATAATCTTAAGAACTCCTTTCCATATTAGAACCGTTTGTGAAACAGAGAGGTTGTTTGCATGTTAAAGGTATTTTATGAAACCATTCAGTCAAAAATGTGTCATCTATGCATCGCACCTTTATTTATAAACTTATTGCATCAAAGTTTGTTTAGTATCTCTCATGGTTTGTAAATGTCAATGAATCTACATTTCAACATTTACATCACTTAGCGTACACCTTTACTTTTCATCAGAGTTGAATCGAATTGAACATTAATTCATAGTCCTTATAAAAACAATTTCATATCAAACGTGTCATTTTAATATACAGTAAATGAGAATGTTAATTGTTCTTCCTTGTTGGGGTGTGTGTTTTTCTCCTGTATCACCCGTTCTCAATCATATCTGCACTTCAGCATCACTTTATGTGTTTACTTCTTTTTAAAAAGTAATATGTTTATATTTCACTTCCTTCATTGGGCTCTAATTTGGGTTTTACTTACATTTGGCAGATGCTTTTCAACACGCTAAACAGTACAGTTAGTTTAAAAGGCCATGCTACTAGGAGGATATAAAGCTGGAGTAAGCAAAGGAGAGATTGAACAACATTTTTTTAGACGGACAGACAGGCAGACAGTTATTTGTTAGTCAAACAAATGCGGAACACTTATGTTTTTTGCAGTTTACTTCATAAATGTCATGAACGTGCTGTGAGACATGGACTGACGACCCAGGTGCAGACAGCGGGTAAGGGGTTTAACAAGACTCTAATTATTAAATTTAAACAAAGACAAAACAAAAACCCACGAGGGGGTAAAACAGAACAAGGGTATAACATGAGACGAGAACAGGAACAAGGACTAACACCTAACAAGACTAAAGATAACATTTGCCATTGAATACAATTAACTAGACTAGACTTAACCGAGAAAGAAACTCTCCCACATGAAACGTATGACAATGAACCAGCGCAGGACAGAAAATTCAGGGGCATTCAGTAATAGGACAAAACAGAAGGGGACAGCTTTGGGGCATGAAATCATAATGAGCACTAACGAGGAAACAAGAGTGCAGGAACAAAGACGAGACCGGAGAGAAAGTTTGGCAAACCATAAGGGCCAAAATAGTCCCTCTTCACATAAAACATGGGATCTAGCATGATCCCGCCACTAGGCCAAGAGAAACATGACATGATACAGCAGAATCATGACAATTAAGGCTTTTTCTGTATTTCAAATCTCCTTTTTGCACATTGACATGTGTAAATCAGCAGAAAAGTGCAGTGAATTTATTGACTAAAAAGAAACAATTAAATATTCAAACTGCTTATTCAGTGCAGGTCCTCAAAATAATAGCCTTAACTAATATTTAAGAAATTACTATTTGTTACTTAATTTGCTTTTTAATAACATGTTATCATTTTAAAATTACATTTCACGCATTGGGTAATTTGCCGTGTTTGAAATTAAGCAGTCGCCCAAGTTGTTAATCCGAAGCTGAATGAATAACAAAGTTATTGGGAGTCAAAAAGGGAGTCGACTCTGAATCACGCAAACGAGTCGTCCCTAGTCCGCTTTTCGAACTACCGTTGATTTATGTCACTAGACATTTTGCCCACCTATGTTTTGCTAGGACTGCCCCTCAAAAACGTTTCTTCCTCAAACCTTATGTAGTCTTTAAACATTTATATTTTTCAGCATTCTTATCTCGAACAGAGGTGAAGACAATGCCTTGGAATGCGTGCGGGTGGGTATCTGGCTAACTGGATTGTGTAGTCAAGACAGATCGTCCTCGCTAGCCACCACATCGGAGCGCTACTAGGTGGGTGATGTGCTGGTGGTCTGGGCAAGTGGACAGTACCGATACTGCTACGTTAATGGCCATTGGCAGAGCGAGGGCCTGGAAGACTGCACAGACAAGAAGAAATGCCCAAGGCCTAAGAAACTCACTCTTTCTGTGAAGAGATGGGCGACAGGCCCTGAGAAGGCCCAGAGCGGGGGGAACAAGGTAGAATCCATCCCACTTTAACCCAGGGGAGAAACCATGTCCTCACCTGGCCAGGCCTTGTGTTAAAATACTCCCTCCACCCATCAGGTCAGCTAAGCTGTTTCTGGTGGTAGAGGACCTCTTCTGCTGTGCCACGCACCAGGGTGTCTACTGTAGAACAAGAAACCAAGCTGTAAAAAATCCTCAGCAGTGTCACTGAACAGCCCATCTTTTGAGATGGGTTGAGCCAGAGGTGCTGCTCTTAGACCACAAGTTTGGACGTTGTGTGATTGGGTCTGTCCTCCCCTCGTGCAGCTTTTTAAGTGCCTTGGTCTAATGGACCTGCAGTATGGCCTTGACCCACAGCAGCGAAAGCCTTCGACACAAGGCTAAAGAAAGCTTAAACGCTTTGTAAGGGAGCTTTTCACCTTATCTACCAAATGTTATCATTGTTGAGACAACTGCAAGTTGTCTCTTTGATGTCTTTTCATGTCTCTTCAAAGTTTCTTCAAAAATGTATTAAATTGTTATTTTTATTATTATATAATAATATTATATTATTATTATTATAAAAGATTATTTTAATATTATTACAAACATGTATATAAATTATATAAATCAAAAAGAATTTAAGATTATATTAAATATATCAACTATATTGAATTAAATATACAGGATATTTTGTGTCAGACCTTAAAGAATCAGATTCAGTTAGGCATTTCTTTCTTTTTTATTCATTTATTTCTAACACAAACATTTTCAACACAAAGTATTTATCAACAATGTAGTTTCACAGTAAGATTATAAATTTTACCACCCATCCTCTTAACTCAAAACCCCCAAAAATGCAGAAAAATGCAAGAAAAACAAAGTTAGGCAGTGATGTATTTGACAGACTTTTTATCTTTACATTCTGAGTCAGGGTATGAATGGGACCCCACATGTGAATGCCCCGCAAGATCAGTATATCACACGATCATATCAACCAGACATTTGTAAAGATGATCACTACAAAACACAATGTGCTGAAAGACAGGATAGAAAAACCTACATCAATAAACAAACACATAAGTCTCATCTCTTAGCGTTTCACTCAAAATAACTCATTTTCCTTACTATGGCAGAAAATTAAGGATGATATCTGTTTTGTAACTGCAAATATGTTCCCTTGTGTTCATCAGAACAAATAAATGAATACAGCTTTGGAGCAATCTGAGTAAATGTTGACAGAATTTTCATTTCTGATGTATTCAAGATATAAATAAATGTGATTTAATTCTGATAGGAGCTCCTGAACTTACATTTTTTATTAATCACACATGAAACAAAACATAACTATCTACTATAATGAGTTTGAATGACTCAAATGCATCTAACACACTCATTTCCCATAATGATGCAGATCACAAAAATGAATTCAGTCTTAGAGATTTATTTAAATGCCCCTAATGGAAACATTTGAAATGAAAACCAGACAATTTACCACAAACAAAATATAAGTCTGATCACAGGAAATGACAAACACATCTCAATCATATCTGCTGCAGATGAAGTTGCGTCTCTCAGTTTCAGGAAGGCTGATCCAGCGATGATCTCCTCCAGACTGAACCGCTCCAGATCTCGTCACAGTTTCACAGTTATCCTCCGCTGTTTCATTTCCTTCAGCCCACTTCTCATAGCACACAATCTCTCCGCTCACCCAGAACCAAATGCCCACAGTGCAGGAGTGACGTAACCCCAGCCAAACCTCTGCAGTAGAAGCCTGTTGAACTACTGTGTTCAGATTTTTCTCAATCTTGCTTGAATGAACTGAAAACAAGTCCATATGATTCTCTCTGCAGTATTTCAGAGCTTCAGACCAAGTCCGATTCTCTTTGATCAATATCAGCCGATCTGCACACAGAACAAACAAACAGGCAGAAACTGTACATGAGAGCAGTCAAAACACAAATATGCAGGAAAATATTGTAGATAAACAGATGGAACTTCTGTCATCGGACACACATTAAATTTAATTATAAGGACAAAGGAGTGGTGGCATGAAATGAGGAATGGATTTGGGAATAGATTGTTAAATGATCTGCACAACACTTTCACCTGGGTCACATCAAAACACAATCTGACAAAAAGTAGATATTTTTCTGCAGAAAAGCTTGTTACAGATGTTTTATATTATTATCAAACTGAAAGAATAGACTGTGGATGAATTTATATTATTCTGATTATAAAGAAAGTTCTGTCATACAACATAGACTTATGACTCACCTTCATGACACACAAATGTAATAGAGTGATGACAACCAGCATCATTCCATTGTCCCTGAGCACTCATCTGGACCTCTGTACATTGTGCACCAGAACCACCATTTGGTTCAACAGACATCCAGTTTCTGAAGCCAACTTTACTGTTATCTGACCACTCCCACAGGTCACTGAACAGACCAATCCAGACAGATTTATCCGTATTATTAATGATCTTCCTGATGTGTTCATTCTCAGTCTGGTTCCTCACACTGGTCAGATCAGTATGATACTGTCTGCAGAAACTCTGAGCTTCTCTCCATGTTTTAATAGATGTTTCAATGATGTATCCTTTACTGCTGTCTGTTAAAGAAATATATAGTTTAATAAACTTTATTGACACACGTGTAGTTTACTATCGGTCACAGGAGAAGAATTGTTCCAAACATACATTTCTATGTTGTTTCTGTTTCTTAACAGTGGTGTTTATTATTGTTCGTATGTCAAATTTACACGATCCTGTTTTGTTAGGTGAAGGTTGCTGTCACTCACCATTGTAGCACATGAAACTCAACAATTTACTACAGTTCTCATGATGCCACGTTCCATTTTTCATAAATGCACAGTCATTTGTGTTATTTGGTCGTCCAATTTCCCATTTTCTATAGTTTACAGGATCACCCAGAGACCACTTCCATTTATAAACACTTGTATTCTTCAGTCCAATCCAGACGTTCTGACTGTTATTCACAGTGTTCTTCAACTCTTTCATGTCATTCATGTTGTGGACTGTGGCCAGATCTGTGTAGTTCTCTCTGCAGTAACTCTGAGCTTCAGTCCAGTTCATATTCATGTTGATATAGTGATAGCTGCGCTGAATGCATTCAGATAATGAGCAGACCGCTATAAAACAGAATGTTGATTATTTATTAAAACAAACATAGTCGATGACACCATCATTCAAATTCTAAACCAGACACTCAAACTCACCAATGAGAATAAACATGAAATTTAGAGCTTGATCCATTTCTGAGAAAGAAAAGATATTGAAAACAATGCACTTGTTAGGTATTCTCTTCAGCTCTGTTTATTAGTTTAGATGCATTCAATTCAAATAAAAGTTACTTCTGTTCCACTTTTCACAATTTTGCTTTGTTAGGAAGCCATTTTATTGTAAATACATATTGAACAAACAGTGGAGAGGGAAACAAACAGTAGATATGAGAACAAAAAAGATCTTGAACAGAAAAATAAAAACATTAAAAACGTTAAATGTAGCAGATTGTTTTGCAAAAGATGTACAGTTAGATGCAGTATTAACTGTAAAAAATGCATTTCTGTAGGATTGTAATTTACTGTTATATATTTTATATGTCAGTATATAGATCAACCCAAAAAATGATTCAGTCAATTTAAACTTTTATTTTTAGTGTTACAACTAATAACACACGGAGCAAGCAGATTTCTAAACTACAGTAATGTAGTAATGTGTAGTAAAGAAATGGGTAGTCGACAATGAATGTGTGAATATGGTGTGATGGCACAAACTAGAGAGATTTATCTTATATATAAAATAAATATTAATAATATGAACTAATAAATTACAACCTGTTTGTTTTCTAAATGTTTTCTTTGTCACATCATAGGACACATGTACGGTATTTGTCAACTTTCCAAATAATGTTTCAAATCTTGTTAAGAGTCTGAAATGATTTGTAAATGTCACTTAAGCTAAAGTAAACAGTTTCATTAATGCCTTTCTCTCTTCTTTAAGACTTTACCAATTCTGTACAAGTTATTGAACATTAAATCGTAAGCTTTATAAAATCGTATTTCAAAATTATGACTTCAAATGAAAATGTAGTAAATTGTTCTTACTTGTAGAGATTGTGTGTTCCTGTCGTGAATCTGTTGATTGTCTCTATGATATCTGTCCCTCAGCACCTCTCTTCATTTGTTTACTTCATGGAACAAAAGCGATTTTCATATGTCACTTCCTTCTTTTGGTTCTTTCAGGTTTCATTCAGGTGAGATCTTTTATTTGCATGTTGTCTTGTTTTTTATCCTGCATCAGCAATATTAAGAGTTTCTGCTGTGAATTTTCCTTTTTTTATTAAATAAACTGAATTAAATACACATTCAAATAATCTAAAAAAGCTTTGTGTACTTGTAACTTTCATTCCTTTTGTTAGGAAATTTCAAACATTTGCATATAATTTGAAAATGTTTCTCTTCATTTCTTACAACAATTAAATAAAGACTATTGAATGATAAATGGTTATTACATGGAATGATTATATAATGACAATATGCCAGTCTGCCACTTCTCAATTCATATGGCTTTCATATTTTCTTTAAACAATAAACTGTTAAAATGCTTTATGAGAATACCAAACTTATGCGCTTGATGACACAAATGCAAACCGTTTCTCTAATAAAATCCATTCTCTCTCATCATTTGTCCCTCTTGATAGGTTAGGACAAAATCTCTGAATAACATGAAAAGAGACAAAGTACATTCTCAAATGCAGCATGGTTTAAGGTTATCAGAAGATTAAAATAATTATAAGGAGGGTATAAATAAGGATTTGTTATGTGAGTTCAGGCTTTTGAGAGGTGCAAATGGAAAATTCAGGAAAATTCTTTGTAGTATATTATTACACATGAATAAAGAGTAATGCTCCAACATGAATTTCGGGCTGAATGAGCCTCCAACACATTTACATTTACATTTAGTCATTTAGCAGACGCTTTTATCCAAAGCGACTTACATAGAGTTCAGGGAGCAACAGGCTATATGTCATTCAGGATGAATGATACAATAGCTAATATGCACACTCACCTTAAAGGAGAATGAGTTGAAAGGGGTACTCAGGTAAGTGAACCTTGAGAAGGTACTATGGACATCTGTGATCAGCTCTCACAGGTCTGTACATCAGTCTTTGAGACAAAACCCAATACCACCCTGCCTCGAAGTCAGTCACAATCATTACAATTCCCAAAACATCAGTTTCAGGTATTCTTAATGAACTTACACCGGTGATTATGAAATGCTTCGAGAGGGTGGTTTTGCATCATATCAAGGTCAGTCTCCTGCTTACATTGGACCAGCATCAGTTTGCCTACAGAGAGAACAGGTATATTGAAGATGCCTTTGCCCTAACTCTACACACTGTTTAGAGCAGTGGTCACCAACCCTGCTCCTGGAGATCTACCATCCTGAAGATTTCAGCTCTAACCCCAATCAAACACACCTGAACTATCTAATCAAGGTGTTCAGGTTTGCTTAATAATTAGAGACAGGTGTGCTGAAGCAGGGTTGGAGTTGCAGTCTGCAGGACGGTAGATCTCCAGGAGCTGGGTTGGTAACCACTAGTATAGAGTCATCTGAAACACCAGGGGAGCTTTTGCCAGAATGCTGTTCATTGATTATAGTTCTGTGTTTACTGTAATACTTGAATCCTAGACATCTTAGCCTGTAAACTGGCAAATCCAGGTCTTTAAACACAAACCTACAAAATTAAGGGTTTCCTAACCAACCAGTCACAGACTGTGACAATGGGCCATCATGTCTTCTCCCCCGCACACTCAGAACTGGCTCTCCACACGGGTGTGTGTTGAGCCCCTTACTATTTTCTATTTACATCATGGTTGTAGCCAAGTGCAAGTTTTAATTTTTGGGGCACTCTCATCTATGCTTATCTGTCCTGGACTGCAAAATAATTGTTAATGTTGTTGTGTGGTAAAGTCATTTCTTGAATGTTTTTAGCAGGGGTTTGTTTGGGCAGAGCGTGCATTTCATGTGGTTTTCGATTAAGAGCTTTTCTTGTTATATTTATTAGTTTCTGTTCATTGTTATGTTTGGCTGAGATGATCACCCTATGACTATGTGAAGTCAGAGTGAAATATGAGTTAGGGTACACTTTATTAGTTATGTTCTTCAGTTGAAAACAATTAAGAATCATTTTATATTAAAACGGCATCATGTTATCATCGTATAGGCTCCAAAAAGCCAAAAGAATATCAAATATGTAAAAACAGCTCTGCATGTTACGTTTTAAAAGCTTTGCATGTTAACCACCATATAGACAATAACATGGCAGAATTGTAATCTAAGTTTTTTATAATAGAAAAGAAAAGTGAAATACTTCAAGAAGGATATAAGGGTGAGTTAATTATGGGTTCATTGTTATTGTTCAGTGAACTATTCCTTTAATTGTAAGGATCTGAGATCTGGGGGTATAAAACAAAGCACACATTAAACTAAAGGGAAAATAATAGACGTGAAGGTGTCGGACTGGCTGTACAGAATCAGAATGTGTCATATATGAAAATGTTTAACAACGCCAAACACACAACACCTTCTATCAGCAACTGATAATATCAGTATGTTAATTTATTTTCCCTTGAACTTTCACAATGCTGCCTCACGGCTATTCCTCTTTTCTTAGTGTCCCAGAGTAGATAAAGCTATACATCATACTTGCATCATTATTAATCAGTTGTCGTGTTGTGTACAATGTGACCTAGAATGGTCCAGGTATGATCTTTCCTTTGACCCACACGAGCAGGACTGATGTATCCAGCAGTTTATTTTCAGTCACACGTGAGTATGTATGTTAATACAACAAAGCATCAGAATTCAGTAATGCACTAAAATAAATCTTATCAGTTTGATAAATTGGCATATAGTCATTTATATCAGCTCAGGAGATCATAAACTGTCTGGAGTCTTTTAACCTTGAAGGGTTTCTATGTGCCTATATGGGCTCATGCAAAGACCTTAGTGGATATTGGTTAGTTCATGAGAATAAATGTATAAAACAAATTTAATAAACTTTTAGTAGTGATATTCATGTTATACAAGCTTGAAATATGAATAAAATCATCCATTATTCTCTATTCAAATATAGCCCTATACTTGATCTCATTATATATTGTGTCGACAGCTGTTTTACTTTCTGATCAATACTTTTCAGCATAATTTGTATGTATTGAATGCATTCATTCATTCAGTTTACTTCCTCCTTAATATAGTTTATGGATACAAAATGGATGTCTGTAAGGGAATCTTCATTTTTCCATAAATCCATAGGGCTTAACATAACATTAACCAACAATACTCACACAATTAAAAAAAAAGTATTTTTGAAATGATTTTGATAGAATTTTGTCACATTTTTTATTCATTTGCTAAAGTAAAAGTGTTGTGTCCAAGCACATGTAGAAGATTCTTCATGAATACTGTACATTTATAATGACACGTTTTTATTAGCATCTTCACAATAGCTTCTCAATAACACAGTGCCCAGCTGGTCTGGACAGACCGCCCTGACCCCACACAGCCCCAGACAAACAAAACAGGACTTATGTTGTGAACAATAGAATATGTATGTATCAAAACTAATAAATAGATAGCAAGGCTCAGCCTGGTACATCAGAAACAAAGGAGTGAATGAAAATAACGGCTTGATGTCATTGTTCTCTGTGCAGTGTGGGGTTCATGCGGTTATGTCTGTATGAATGAGATGGAGATCACAGAGCTGTCCTTGTCTCATACAGTGATGAGCCTCACAATCTGCTCTGTTTTACTCACACACACCCTCTACTGGACATCCACTGAAAAGCTGCTCAATAAAGAAAAGGTTTTCACAATGTTTATTGTTTCAAAGCAGCTTTACAGGAGCAAACAGGAAAAACAGAAAAGTTAAAACACAGCACAGTGCATGGTATTTATACAAGGAGTAAGATCATTCTAATAAATGATATCTAATATCTAATAAATAAATAAATGCAGTCTGCCGGTGAGCAGGCCAACACTGCGCTGCTGTGGCGAGGAACCCAAACTCCCATGATTGAACCAGGCTCAGCCGGGAGGGCCAGATCCCCTCTGACGTGTCATAGCTGCACTCAAACTGCTGACATGTGATTTAAGTTTTAGCATTTAATACCAGATATTGTAACTTCAGCATTAATAAGACAAATAGTCCGTCTTTGCTCTTGGTTGGGGATGTAGTGGTCTGAGCTGGGATGGTCCGATGATCATATTTCTCTTGGCTGGTGGTGGAATTGCCTTAGATGGAGCTGTGATGGTCAGTCAGTCTGCGGGTGTAGCTGGCGTCATCTCAAATTGGGGATGGGCATCTGTCGGTCGTCTGGACATGGTGGAACTTCTTCCTACCTCGGGATGGGCCTCCGAGGCAGAGGCGGAAAGAGAATAAAGAGAATAAAGAGAATGATTAGCGTAGCTGCTGTAACATACTGGCTTTAATAGCAAAGCTGATCTGCAGAAGCTGGTTGACCATGGAAGTATTGGTAATTAAACTAGTCAACAGCCCAGTGGGACACATCAGCATCTAAAACACAACATGAGCTGGTCATTTTATCAGGACAATCAGTTAAAAATGATATACTGTATAATACTTTTATTTGGTTTATTAAAGTTACAACGTTTACAGTTTATACTTTTTTTTTTCACTTAAATTGTATTCATTCATGGTACATCTCTCAATTATTTGATAGGAAAATAACCCGAAACCAAATACGATGGGGTCAGAGACGGGAAGGAGAGGAGAAATAAAAAAATAAAAAAACTATTGATATTTAATTTTTTTTATATCATTCAGTGTGTTGTGGTACACTAATAGCGTTGTTGTTTTATGTTACACTTTTTTTAAATGTGTATTTGGCAGTGTTTCCCCAATCCATTTCTCAACCCAAACATTGCACCTAAGCCTTATCCATCATTCCCATCAGTTTATTATTAGTGCATCAGACAAGAAATCAAAGGAATAACAAACAAATGTAGAATCAATTGTTTAAGAATTGTTCAGTGACTTGAGATCATCCAAAAAGTACAGCAGCAGAAATTAAGTAGTAAGTAGTAACTTTAAGTTATTGAGTTAATGATTTTCGATTGTGAGGAGAGATTATTAGTATTGATTTATTAAAGAGTAAATATTTTGTGATTTTTATGGTCCTACTTTGGTTTACAACAAGTTTGCTTATAGGTGTAAAAATATCTAATAATAGGAAGTTATTATTACCTTAATTCTTGACTGACTTTCAAATGATTCGTTTGGTGATTCATCTGTTTATTCCACTCCTTTCCGTTAACCTACTCTAATCGGATTCGTCAAATAGTTAACTGTTACTTCTCTGGTAACTGTGCCTAGAGTGTGATCGATTCCTTTAAAGAAATTTCAGTATATGAGGGTATATATAAGATTTGTAGTGTTGATTCATAAATTCTGAAAGACAAATGTGTGAGGGCGATTAACATGTATCTCTTGAACAGTTCCACTAAGGCCAATGCATCAGCTTTTAAATGTATTTGTATTACTATTGTTTGTATAACTTCAGAACTGTAACATTGCTGAGGATTGAGTTCTGTTCTCGTGTGTTCTACATGAGCAAAGTCCACATTAGCAAGCAAAACTATCAAATATTCACAAATAATCCAAGTCATCCTTACGATCAAGAGACACAAAGTACAAATAAACTGAGTTAAACGTCCACAAAACAGAGAAAGCATCATTGACACAAGGGTGAAAAAGGTTTATATTAGATTTTCTAGATTTAATTTATTTTTAAGTGAATTTTTTTGACAGAAATGCTTTAAAGCGCACAGCACAGTGCATCCAACATTGACCCTTAAACTGCAATCTGGTGGATACTTGAATTAGTTCCATAAAAATGTTGATTAATGTTCTTAGTTAAATTCCTCATGTTACTGTAGTCTGTCATTGTGGTGTCATTTAACTGAACAGCACCATCTATTGGACAAAAAAGACAGAAAATAATGTCACTCCCTCTTTCTAACTTCAGTATCTCATGAACAAAGTTGCAGCCACGGGTTTAAACCTTAAAACTTTTATTCTATGTGGCTTCTGTAGCTCAGTGGTAAGACCATTGCTTTAACAACGTAAGGTCGTGGTTTCGATCCCACAGAGGATTGCACATACTTAGAAACAAATGCATAGGATAATGCAGTATGTTACTGCTAAATGCGTAAATGTAATTTAATGTAGTGGAGCTATGAACTCTAACTATAGCAGGTGTTCACTTTTTCATATTTTTCATGTTCAAAATCCAGCTGTGTACAGTCAATGTTAATTGATGTTGCTTTAAAGTGACATTTGTGAGATCAAGGGCATCTGTTTTACTTTCGGGCACAAAATGAAGAGCATGACAATACATTACAATATAAGCAAGGCAAGGCAATGCAATATAAAGGACCACATAAGGTAGGTTAAAACTACTCAGGTAAACTGGTTCACAGTAGTTCAACACTTATCGCATCAGATCCAACATTCACTTTATTTTATTTCACAAACAGAAGTCAACCCGACATTTCTTAAGATAATTACTGCAAAACTGTTGTGAAAGACAAGAGAGAAGATCCTACAGCAGTATACAAACACACATGTATTGTCTGTTAGTATTTCACTTTTTAAGATAATTTACAAACTCATTTGATTCTCTTGAGATCCAGAAAGAAATGTTGTTTTATGAAAGACATATAGTTCACCCAAAAATATAAATCTTTAACCAATAATTCCCCCTGCATAAGACTCTTTTATCTGTGGAATTAACACAAAAGAAGATATTTAGAAAAATGTCTCTGTGATTTTGTGTTCATTCAATGGATGTCAGCAGGGTCCTGATGTTCTTCAAAATATCTGCTTTGTCTTCTGCAGATTAGCAACAAAAAAACACAGCAATTCCTAAAATAACAGTACATATTAAAGAAGTTTGAGAGTCTAAATTTTGAATTGTATTTAATCCATAACATGCTTTTAAATTGTCACTGCAGCTAAATGGAGAATGTAAAGAAACAATAAGTTGTGTATCACAGGAAATGACAAACACATCTCAATCATATCTGCTGCAGATGAAGTTGCGTCTCTCAGTTTCAGGAAGGCTGATCCAGCGATGATCTCCTCCAGTCTGAACCGCTCCAGATCTCATCAAAGTTTCACAGTTATCCTCCGCTGTTTCATTCCCTTCAGCCCACTTCTCATAGCACACAATCTCTCCGCTCACCCAGAACCAAATGTCCAGCGTGCAGGAGTGACGTAACCCCAGCCAAACCTCTGCAGTAGAAGCGTTCTGAACCACTTCTGTCACCCAGCGCTGAATCTCCTCTGAATCAACTGAAACCAGATCCACATGATTCTGTCTGCAGTGAATCAGAGCTTCAGTCCAACTCAGATTCTCTTTGATCAATACCAGCTTATCTGCACACAGAACAAACCTGCACATGAGAGGCAAAACAAACAGACACAAAACGACTCTGGATGACATTTTAATAATAAAGAAACTTCTGTCATGAGACACACATATAGATGATTTATTACAATGAAAGTGGAGATGTGACAGGAAATATAAGCATGATATGTGATTTCAACCTGGGAGACATCACATTTATGCATTGAGCAGATGCTTTTATCCAAAGCGACTTACATTTTTATTATACATTGTATCTGACTATATACAATCCCCTGTGATCGAACCCATGGCCTTGCCGTTGATGTGTCTAACCACTGACCCAAAGCCCCATCATACATACATTTACATTTAGGCATTTGTCAGACGCTTTTATCCAAAGCGACATAAATTGCTTTATCCTATACATTTTACATAGGTATTTACAATCCCCTGGGATCGAACCCACAACCTTGCATTGTTAACGCAATGCTCTTACCCCTGAGCTACAGGAAAGATACATTATCTTATTTGACTGTGTAACAATCAATTTAATCAACAAAGCTTGTTTTCTAAAGGGCACTCGGTTGTCTCAGATAATTCAGTCTGTCCCAGACATTCAGTATGAGGGGTCGTTTCTGACACAGAAGAGATAGATTATTAAAGAGTTGAAAGAAGAGACTGTTGATGAATTTATTATCGTATTTATAATTTTAAAATGATGTTATAAAACACAGACTATTATGACTCACCTTCATGACACACAAATGTACTAGAGTGTTGACAACCAGCATCATTCCATTGTCCCTGAGCACTCATCTGGACCTCTGTACAATATTCAGAAGAATCAGCAAAACTGTTCGGTTCACCAGACTTCCAGTTTCTGAAGGTGGAGTTACTGTTATCTGACCACTCCCACGAGTCTCTGAACAGACCAATCCAGACAGATTTATCAGTATTACTAATGATCCTCTGGATGTCTTCATTCTCATTCTGGTTCCTCACACTGGTCAGATCAGTATGATACTGTCTGCAGAAACTCTGAGCTTCTCTCCATGTTTTAATAGATGCTCCAATGATGTTTCCTTTACTGCTGTCTGTTAAAGAAAAATATAGTTTAATAATTTTCATGGCTTATTACAAAATTTACAGTTTGAATGTAAATCTTCATAAACTCTTCTGAAAGTCTTGAGTGCAGTATGTGTTTGCTTCACTGTCTCTCTTCTCTCTTTGAATTCTGCACTCAGTTTGAAGTGAGCAAAAGTTTAACACAAGGCAAGGCAAGTTTATTTATATAGAACATTTCATACACAAGTGCAATTCAAAGTGCTTTACATAAAATGATTGACAGAAAGAAATAAAATGTATCTTTAAAATGCAAATGATTTAAGATCACAAAAAATTTAGATTTTTAAGAAACAATAAAACAGCAATAAAATTGATTAAAAAATGTTAGTGTATATATGAAAAGAATAAGAGCAAAATCAAAATAAATTAGAAATAGAAGTGTAGTTGATGTAAACCAACACAGTGCTCAGTGTTGTGAATGCACAGCTAAACAAGTGTGTTTTTAATCTGGATTTAAAAGTAGCAACTGTTTGTGAACATGTGATGACGTCTGGAAGCAGATTCCAGCTACGGGTGAAATAATGGCTAAACACTAACTCACCTTGTTTTGAGTGAACCCTTGTTATCTCTAACTGACTTGATCCTCATGATCTGAGAAGTCTGTTTGGTTTATATTCAATGAGCATATCTGAGATGTATTTAGGTCCAAGACCATTGAGAGATTTATAGACAAGCAATAGTACTTTGAAGTTGATTCTAAAAGTAACTGGTAACCAGTGTAAGGACCTGAGGATTGGAGTGATATGCTCAGATTTTTTGGTTCCGGTCAGAATCCTAGCAGCAGCGTTCTGTATGAGCTGCAGCTGTCTGATGGTCTTTTTGGGAAGACCTGTAAGGAGTCCATTACAGTAATACACCCTGCTGGTGATGAAAGCATGGACTAGTTTCTCTAAATCTTTGTTTGAGACAAAACATCTGATTCTGGCTATGTTTCTGAGATGGTAGTACGCTGATTTGCTTATTGCTTTGACATGACTGCTGAAACTAAGGTCAGACTCCAAAATGACCCCAAGGTTTTTTACCTTGCTTTGCGTCTTTAGACCTCTTAAGTCAAGGTATGTGTTTACCTTGTTAGTTTCATCCTTGTTACCAAAAACAATGACTTCAGTTTTGTTTTCATTTAACTGAAGGAAGTTTTGACACATCCAGCTGTTAATTTCATCAATGCATTGGCAAAGAGAGTCAATAGGCCTGTAGTCATTGGGTGAGAGGGCTAGATAGATCTGAGTGTCATCTGTATAGCTGTGGTAGGCAATTTGATACTTTTTGATTATTTGGCCAATATACAAATTGAAGAGAAGCGCAGCAAGAATCGAGCCCTGTGGAACACCACAAGTCATGGGTGTCCAGTCAGATATATGGTTGCCTATGTTCACATAGTAACCTCTCCCTTTAAGGTATGACCCAAACCATTTAAGTGCCAATCCAGAAAGCCCTACCCAGTTTTCCAGCCTATGTAGGATTATGGTGTGATCTACCGTGTCAAAAGCAGCACTGAGATCTAGTAAAACCAGAACGGATATTTTGCCTGAATCAGAATTCAATGGAATATCATTCATTATCTTTATGCGCACTGTCTCTGTCCTATGATGCTGACGGAAGCCAGACTGATAATTGTCCAGGTAGCCATTTGAGTTCAAGAATTTGGTCAGCTGATTGAAGACAACCTTTTCAATGATCTTGCCTATAAAAGGAAGATTTGATATTGGTCTGTAGTTAGATAGTAAGGTTTTGTCTAGATTGACCTTTTTTAGAAGAGGTTTGACAACAGCGTTTTTTAGGGACTCTGGGAAAGTTCCTGAGAGCAGTGAGGTATTAACTATTTTTAGGAGATCTGCTCCCAAACAGTTAAACACTCTTTTGAAAAAGGATGTGGGATGTGTGTCAAGGCTGCACGTTGACGCCTTAAGATGCTGTACCGTTTCCTCCAGGGTTTGGAGATCAATTGTCTGAAATTCAGACAAAGTTACTAATTTCTGATGTACTGAAGTCAGACTGACCTGACTGCCGCATGGAGCTTTGGCGATTTCCATTCTGATATTACTGATCTTTTTCAGTTCATTGCATTTGTCATCAGACAGCATTTCTCTCGAAACTTGACTCGGGGGATTTGTTAGTCGCTCTACAGTTGCAAAAAGAGTGCGAGTGTTATTTCTTTTGGAGTTTATAATGTTAGAGAAAAGAGTTTGTCTAGCTTTGCTTATGAACATTGAAGGGATGCATACTGTCTTCATAGATGTTATAGTGAACTTCAAGTTTGGATTTTCGCCACATACGCTCTGCTTTTCTGCATGTTCTTTTCATGTTTTGTACTGCTGGTGTGTTTCTCCAGGGTGCTTTACGCCTGCCAGTTATCGCCTTGACCTTTACTGGTCAAGGCGATCGATAGCATTTTTAACTTTTGCATTAAAGCTATCGAGGAGAACATCCATAGAGTCTGCAGATATACTCGGTTACAAAGACATAGCATTCATAAATAGCTCACTGGTGTTCTCATTTATGATTCTCTTTTTTATAGAGACGGGTCTATCTTCAGTGGCAGGAATGATTGATGTATCAAAGAAAATAGCCTAATTGTTTAGTCTGAGCACTGTACTGAACTGCTGGTGTTTAAATAAGATATAGCATAAAAGCAGAAACGCAAAGCAGGGAGCGCTAGTAAATGCGTCTGATCAGTAGCAAAGCCGGAAGAGCTTTGCTACTCCGGCTTTGCTACACATACACATCGAGCATTATACTTTGTAGTTGAACAGTCAGTTAATGTAGTAAGCATGGAGATATTTTATCCTCCTCTTTAAATGTTTTGTACAGAAGCTCAGAGAACAAACTCAGATCTCAGTGCATCTTGGGCACATATCCGTAGTTTGCTGTCAAACATAAACTCACATGCTTTTTCAGTTTCTTTACTGTGATGTTTATTGTTGTTGTCCTGTAAAGTTTACATGATTGTGTTTTGTTAAGCAAGTTGTCACTCACCATTGTAGCAGATGAAATTCAAATGACTGTTACAGTTCTCAGATTGCCATTTTACATTTCTCACAAAAGTACAATTTTTTTGGTAATAATGATGTCCATTTCCCCAGTTCGTATAGTTCACAGGATCACCCAGAGACCACTTCCATTTATAAACACTTGTATTCTTCAGTCCAATCCAGACGTTCACATTATCTTTATTCACAGTGTTCTTCAGCTCTTTCATATCATTCATGTTGTGGACTGTGGCCAGATCTGTGTAGTTCTCTCTGCAGTATCTCTGAGCTTCAGTCCAGGTCTTATTCATGTTGATATAGTGATAGCGGCGCTGAATGCATTCAGATAATGAGCAGACCGCTATAAAACAGAATGTTTGATTATTTATTAAAACATACATAGTCGATGACACCATCATTCAAATTCTAAACCAGAAACACAAACTCACCAATGAGAAGAAACATGAAATTTAGAGCTTGATCCATTTCTGAGAAAGAAAAGACATTGAATACACTTGTTAGGTATTCTCTTCAGCTCTGTTTATTAGTTTTGATGCATTCAATTCAAATACTTTTACAGTTACTTCTGTTCCACTTTTCACAATTTTGCTTTGTTACGAAGCCATTTTATTGTAAATACATATTGAACAAACAGTGGAGAGGGAAACAAACAGTAGATATGAGAACAAAAAAGATCTTAAACAGAAAAATATATATATTTTTTTTTTAATGTTAAATGTAGCAGACTGTTTTGCATAAGATGTACGGTTAGATGCAGTAATAACTGTAAAAATACATTTCTGTAGGATTGTAATTTACTGTTATATATTTTTAAGAAAGTATATGTCAGTATATAGATCAACCCAAAAAATGATTCAGTCAATTTAAAATAAAATTTTTAGTGTTACAACTAATAACACACGGAGCAAGCAGATTTCTAAACTACAGTAATGTAGTAATGTGTAGTAAATAAATCTGGAAATGGGTAGTCAACAATGAATGTGTGAATATGGTGTGATGGCACAAACTAGAGAGATTTATCTTATATATAAAATAAATATTAATAATATGAACTAATAAATTACAACCTGTTTGTTTTCTAAATGTTTTCTTTTTTCACATCATAGGACACATGTACAGTATTTGTCAACTTTCCAAATAATGTTTCAAATCTTGTTAAGAGTCTGTCATGATTTGTAAATGTCACTAAAGCTAAAGTAAACAGTTTCATTAATGCCTTTCTCTCTTATTTAAGACTTTACCAATTCTGAACAAGTTATTGAACTTTAAATCGTAAGCTTTATAAAATCGTATTTCAAAATTATGACTTCAAATGAAAATGTAGTAAATTGTTCTTACTTGTAGAGATTGTGTGTTCCTGTCGTGAATCTGTTGATTGTCTCTATGATATCTGTCCCTCAGCACCTCTCTTCATTTGTTTACTTCATGGAACAAAAGCGATTTTCATATGTCACTTCCTTCTTTTGGTTCTTTCAGGTTTCATTCAGGTGAGATCCTTTATTTGCATGTTGTCTTGTGTTTCATCCTGTATCAGCAATATTTAGAGTATCTGCTGTGAATTTTCCTTTTTTTTATTATAATAAACAGAATTAAATGCATGTTCAAATAATCTAAAAAAGCTTGTTGTACCTGTAACTTTCATTCCTTTTGTTGTGAAATTTCAAACATTTGCATTTAATTTGAAAATGTTTCTCTTCATTTGTTACAACAGTTAGATTAGAAAGACTTTTGAATGATAAATGGTTATTCCATGGAGAGAATAATTTTATATTAAAACGGCATCATGTTATCGTATAGGCTCCAAAAAGCCAAAATAATGTCAAATAAGTGAAAACAGCTTTGCATGCTACTTTTTAAAAGCTTTGCATGTTAACCACCATATAGACAATAACATGGCAGAATTTTAATCTAAGTTTTTTATAATAGAAAAGAAAAGTGAAATACTTCTAGAATGATATGAGGGTGAGTTAATTATGGGTTCATTGTTATTGTTCAGTGGACTTGTAAAGAAACTCAGTGGGATACAAGGCAAGAGAACCCAATTGCAGGCAGACAAGTTGATGGTGTGAAATAAACAGATATCTTATTAACAAAACACACTACAAAAGGACAAAACAAACCCACGATTATGTTTAACCATAACATTCACAGAGACTTTCACAATGAATGCGTACAGGACAATGGACACCAGGGTGTTTTAAAGGGGAGACAGACAAAGGATAATTAACAAGGAACATGTGCTGGGAATTAAACACTAATGGGAAGGTAACAAGGAGAAGAGATGGCGGAAACATTGACGAGACACGAGAAAGAGCATGCCAAGACAAAATATAAACAAAGCCATGTCTTTCTCACACAAAACCCAAGGCAATGCCATGCCTCACCGCTAGACCAAGAATAAACATGACATGACGGTGGAATCATGACAGAACCATTCCTTTAATTGTAAGGGTCTGAGATCTGGGGGTATAAAACAAAGCACACATTAAACTAAAGGGAAAATAATAGACGTGAAGGTGTCGGACTGGCTGTACAGAATCAGAATGTGTCATATATGAAAATGTTTAACAACGCCAAACACACAACACCTTCTATCAGCTACTGATAATATCAGTATGTTCATTTATTTTCCCTTGAACTTTCACAATGCTGTCTCACGGCTATTCCTCTTTTCTTAGTGTCCCAGAGTAGATAAAGCTATACATCATTCTTGCATCATTATTAATCAGTTGTCGTGTTGTGAACAATGTGACCTAGAATGGTCCAGGTATGATCTTTCCTGTGACCCACACGAGCAGGACTGATGTATCCAGCAGTTTATTTTCAGTCACACGTGAGTATGTATGTTAATACAACAAAGCATCAGAATTCAGTAATGCACTAAAATAAATCTTATCAGTTTGATAAATTGGCATAAAGTCATTTATATCAGCTCAGGAGATCATAAACTGTCTGGAGTCTTTTAACCTTGAAGGGTTTGTGTGTGCCTATATGGGCTCATGCAAAGACCTTAGTGGATATTGGTTAGTTCATGAGAATAAATGTATAAAACGTATTTAATAAACTTTTAGTAGTGATATTCATGTTATACAAGCTTGAAATATGAATAAAATCATCCATTATTCTTTATTCAAATATAGCCCTATACTTGATCTCATTATATATTGTGTCGACAGCTGTTTTACTTTCTGATCAATACTTTTCAGCATAATTTGTATGTATTGAATGCAATCATTCATTCAGTTTACTTCCTCCTTAATATAGTTTATGGATACAAAATGGATGTCTGTAAGGGAATCTTCATTTTTCCATAAATCCATAGGGCTTAACATAACATTAACCAACAATACTCACACAATTAAAAAAAAGTATTTTTGAAACGATTTTAATAGAATTTTGTCACATTTTTTATTCATTTGTTAAAGTAAAAGTGTTGTGTCCAAGCACATGTAGAAGATTCTTCATGAATACTGTACATTTATAATGACACGTTTTTATTAGCATCTTCACAATAGCTTCTCAATAACACAGTGCCCAGCTGGTCTGGACAGACCGCCCTGACCCCACACAGCCCCAGACGAACAAAACAGGACTTATGTTGTGAACAATAGAATATGTATGTATCAAAACTAATAAATAGATTGCAAGGCTCAGCCTGGTACATCAGAAACAAAGGAGTGAATGAAAATAACGGCTTGATGTCATTGTTCTCTGTGCAGTGTGGGGTTCATGCGGTTATGTCTGTATGAATGAGATGGAGATCACAGAGCTGTCCTTGTCTCATATAGTGATGAGCCTCACAATCTGCTCTGTTTTACTCACACACACCCTCTACTGGACATCCACTGAAAAGCTGCTCAATAAAGTCCCCTTTAAGCCGTGTTCAGACTTGACTTCTATTTTGAAGCTGCTAGCATGTGTTTCCATAACAACATGCGAGGAATATGACTGGTCGAGAAAGCTCAAGCTAGAAAACGGCTGAAACGCCCATTGGAGCATAGTTTTGTACAAATGTAAGTTTAATTTTCAACAATTTCTGACTCAGACTGGACTCAGGACCATGCTGCTTATCACATGGTATTTCGGTTAACTGTTTCTTCTCTGGTAACTGTGCCAGGATTTTTGATCGATTCCTTTAAAGAAATTTCAGTATATGAGGGTATATATAGGATTGTAGTGTTGATTCATAAATTCTGATAGACAAATGTGTGAGGGCGATTAACATGTATCTCTTGAACAGTAAGCATCATAATTTATTCAGAATGGTGTTACTGACCAACTTGTTTGTTCATGTTTAGCAAGTCCTAAAGTACTGTTATGCGAGCTAACATTAAAGTAACTTTATGTCTACGGAAAAGGAAAAACACCAGTGTTCTGAAGATATGAGCTAACGTTACCTGCTCAGTTTGCACAGAATGTCAGAACACTGGCTACAATCATGATTGTGCTCGCTTATATCGCTTGCCGACGCTTTCCTGTAGCTCAGTGGTAAGAGCAGGTTGTGTGTTCGATCCCAGGGGATTGCACATACCTAAGTTTAGCGTTTGCCAAATGCATGAATGTAAATGTTAATATAAAGGCTTATTATATGAAGAGCTCTTTTCCAAAACGCATTAAATGCCAAATTAAAAAAAAAATGAATTTGTCGTCCCATTTTGCTGTGTACTAAACCTATTCCCTGCTTCATCAATGTTTCATGCCAAATCGCTATATTTGCTTGTTTAAAATGTACTGCAAGATGCAGTTTCTTTCCAAAACGCTATAAATCCCGAACATGTTTTTAGTCTATATGCAATATGTCCTCTTGACCAATCAGAGTTCGCTCGTTAGTGGTATGTGTATGTGTTATTTCTAAGTTATTTGTTGTATGAGGTGGAAAACATTGAAACATGAAATTGAAAATATTTATTTTATTTTACTATTTAGTTTGTTACTATTTATTTTATTTGGCTCTTATTTATTTAATGCATTTGCATTTATGGATTTATATTGATTTATAGTATGAGTCCTTGATGTCATATGATTCATGTTCTCTTGTTTGCTTGTTTATAAAATGAAATAAATCAACAAATTGAATATTAACAGAATGTATGGGTCTAAGTGAAAAAAAAAATCATGAAAACTATTAAAATGGATTTATAGCGTTTCGAAAAAGAGCTCTTCATATTATTATACAAATAAAGATCGATATGTTAAATGTACAACTAAGTTACACGAAAACTGAAAACTCGAAGGGCGGGAAAGTATGGTTCAACTTCAGGTCGGCAAGCTCCACTTCAGCGTATCAGAAACACCAATTATTACAAACAATTTATGATTCATCCAAAGTTATCTGAACATTTAAATTGAAGATCAACAAATACTTATATTAATTTTAAAGGAACATAACCTCTGGCCTCAAGAATCCATCCCGGCCTTCGGTTTTCACGCTCTCCGGTTCACTGAGCAGCAAACAGCGTTGTGTTTACTGATAGCGCAGCACCTTCGCAACACAAATAGTTCCACTAAGGCCAATGCATAAGCTTTTAAATGTCATCAAGAAAAAAAAACGAAGGACCGTTTTTAATAACATAGGTTTAATTTAATTACATGCCCCAGGAATGTTCAGACTTCCATCTCGCCGGTTACTGCTCTCACTTGATATTGGCTTTTACACACTCACTAAACTATCAAAAGTATGAAAGAACGCGACCCTTATCCCAGGCAAATTCACATTTTAACACTCTTTCGCTGAACCTCATGAACATGGTTAACGTTACGTCACGTGCATGCTCTCTTTAACGTCCGCATGCACAACCCAGCGATGTTTGGTTAAAATTCCCAACCCAAATATCGGTCAAATCGACGAGTTTGCGTACCCAGCGGTCTCAACCCAGCGTATGGGTTAAAAAGGTAACCCAGCAGTTTTTAGAGCGCAGTCTGCTGTGATTGGTCTACCACATAAAGCTTCAGGTGCATGTGCATTACACGGAGTGACGCAACACCGACCCGGAACTGAAATTAGACTGACAGACGACTCGTTCGCATGATTCAGAGTCGACTCCTTTTTTCTCAAGCCAATAACAACTTGGCAGACTGCTTACATTCACACACAGCAAAATTAAACACTGCATGAAATGTCATTTTAAGGACTGTGTAATATATTTTCTTTTAGGTGAAAGAGGCTATACCCATGTCTGGAAACACCATCTGCAATACACCACACAGTGTGCTGTGTGATTTAAATGTTTAAATCTTTCTAGTTTATTAATTATTCTTAGACGGACAAAAATGAAACCAAAAACAAAGCGTGAATATATTTCACATACATAAGCCTCAGAAATCAATCAAATCTGTCTGTCAAATCAAGACTTTCTGCAACAAGTCCAGACTGAAAAATCTGGGCAAATGTCTTGCAGTGTATTTTACCCTTGAGATAGCTTAGCCTGATGATTTTCCCAAAATTATAAAACACCTCTAATATGTGCTAATATTTATAACAACTTGTTGTATTTTAATTATTTGTATTACTATTGTTTGTATAACTTCCGAACTGTAACATGGCTCAGGATTGAATTCTGTTCTCGTGTGTTCTACATGAGCAAAGTCCACATTAGCAAGCAAAACTAATAAATATTCACAAATAATCCAAGTCATCCTTACGATCAAGAGACACAAAGTACAAATAAACTGAGTTAAACGTCCACGAAACAGAGAACAGAGGTCAAAAACGTTATATCAGATTTTCTAGATTGAATTATATTTTTGACAGAAATGCTTTAAAGCGCTCAGCACAGTGCATCCAACATTGACCCTTAAACTGCAGTCTGGTGGATACTTGAATTAGTTCCAGAAAAATGTTGATTTATGTTCTTAGTTAAATTCCTCATGTTACTGTAGTCTGTCATTGTGGTGTCATTTAACTGAACAGCACCATCTATTGGACAAAAAAGACAGAAAATAATGTCACTCCCTCTTTCTTACTTCAGTATCTCATGAACAAAGTTGCAGCCACGGGTTTAAACCTTAAAACTTTTATTCTATGTATATATATAAATCTTTAATCAATTATTCCCCCTGCATAAGACTCTTTCGGCTGTGGAATTAACACAAAAGAAGATATTTAGAAAAATGTCTCTGTGATTTTGTGTAAATTCAATGGAAGTCAGCAGGGTCCGGTGTTGTTAGGTTACTTATGATCTTCAAAATATCTGCTTTGTCTTCTGCAGATTAGCACAAAAAACACAGCAATTCTTAAAATAACAGTACATATTAAAAAAGTTTGAGTCTAAATTCTGAATTGTATTTAATCCATAACATGCTTTTAAATTGTCACTGCAGCTAAATGGAAAATGTAAAGAAACAATAAGTTGTGTATCACAGGAAATGACAAACACATCTCAATCATATCTGCTGCAGATGAAGTTGCGTCTCTCAGTTTCAGGAAGGCTGATCCAGCGATGATCTCCTCCAGTCTGAACCGCTCCAGATCTCATCAAAGTTTCACAGTTATCCTCCGCTGTTTCATTCCCTTCAGCCCACTTCTCATAGCACACAATCTCTCCGCTCACCCAGAACCAAATGTCCAGCGTGCAGGAGTGACGTAACCCCAGCCAAACCTCTGCAGTAGAAGCGTTCTGAACCACTTCTGTCACCCAGCGCTGAATCTCCTCTGAATCAACTGAAACCAGATCCACATGATTCTGTCTGCAGTGAATCAGAGCTTCAGTCCAACTCAGATTCTGTTTGATCAATACCAGCTTATCTGCACACAGAACAAACCTGCACATGAGAGGCAAAACAAACAGACACAAAACGACTCTGGATGACATTTTAATACAGAAGGTTTGAACGTTTGATTGAAGAGACTGTAGACAAACTTTTGTCATGGTTCCACTATCATGTCATGTTTTATTCTTGTAATAAGAATAAAACCGACCGGCGTCAAGCCCTGTCCTGCCGGCCTTCCGACTGGCGTCAAGCCCTGTCCTGCCGGCCTTCCGACCGGCGTCAAGCCCTGTCCTGCCGGCCTTCCGACCGGCGTCAAGCCCTGTCCTGCCGGCCTTCCGACCGGCGTCAAGCCCTGTCCTGCCGGCCTTCCGACCGGCGTCAAACCCTGTCCAGCCGGCCTTCCGACCGGCGCCCTGCCCTGTCCAGCCGGCCTTCCGACCGGCGCCAAGCCCTGCCCCTTCTGGACTTCCCCCAGTCTTGTCTTGTTTGCCCCCACCCCCCTCCCATGTTTGTTGTTTTTGCTGTCCCACCCCAACCCGTTTATTGTCTTGTCGTGTATGCCCCTAGTCATGTTTGCCTTGTCTGTCTGGTTTCTGTCCTTGTCCAAGTTAGTCTTGTCTTGTTAGTTACCCCTTGATGAACACCTGGAGGTGTTCATTTGAGGGGGGGCTTATGTCATGGTTCCACTATCATGTCATGTTTTATTCTTGTCTCAAGTGGAGCCATGGCATTGCCTGATGGTTTTATGTGGGGAGAGATGTTTTTACACCGATGGTCTTCCATACTCTCCCCGAGTCGCGTCATTGTTCCCTACCCTCCTGTTTCCTAGTTAGTGTTAATTACCTTTCCCTATAAAGAGCCTCATGTTTCTTTGTCTCGTTGCTTGTGCATTATGTTTGATACCTTGTCTGATGTATGCTGTTCATGTTCCTGTTACCATTCGTCTTACCTTGTTCCTGTTTCCTGTGTCTAAAACAAACACTGATAACAAACACTAGACTAAACTCACTTATAGTTTAGTTAGTTAGTGTTCTTGTCCTTGTTAAAGTTATATATATTCCTGTCTTGTTTTACCCCACCGTGGGTCTTTGTTTTGCATGTTTTGTTTAGTGTTTATTTGTTAAAATAAATATCTGTTACATCATACCGTCTGTGTCTGCCTGCACTTGGGTTCCCACGCCATGTCTCTGTGTGAGATTCATGACAAACTTTATGTATTGATCATTTTAAAGTTATGTTATAAAATACAGACTATTATGACTCGCCTTCATGAAGCAAATGTTCAAATCATTCCATTGTCCCTGAGCACTCATCTGGACCTCTGTACACTCTTTAGAAGAATCATAATTGTTCGGTTCAGCAGACATCCAGTTTCTGAAGGTGGAGTCACTGTTATCTGACCACTCCCACGAGTCTCTGAACAGACCAATCCTGTCTGCTTATTATTAATGATCTTCTGGATGTCTTCATTCTCAGTCTGGTTCCTCACACTGGTCAGATCAGTATGATACTGTCTGCAGAAACTCTGAGCTTCTCTCCATGTTTTAGATTTTTCAATGATGTATCTTTCGCTGTTGTTCTCTGTTAAAATATATATTTAATAATATTAATGGCTGGTTACAAAACTTACAGTTTGTCTATTTCTTCTGAAAGTCTTGAGTGCAGTATGTGTTTGCTTCACTGTCTCTCTTCTCTCTTAGTATTTCTGCACCCAGTTTAAAGTGAGTAAAGGTGCAACACATACACATCGAGCATTGTACTTTGTAGTTGCTGTCATTGAAGTACTCAGTTTGTCAGTTTTGATATGTTTCATTGAATTAACATTTGTTTCTAGCATTTTTGACAAATTTTCATTGTTGCAAAAGCAGAATTAAAATTAGCGGAGAGCAGATTTTTCCATAAGAGTCCATATCATAGGACCATTTAGTGTCACAACTTAAAACATTAACACGCTATCAACACAGTTAGGAGTAAGCAGTAGATTTCTAAAATTGTATTTAAAATACTGTGGATTTGTGTCCTCATGTTTCGTAAATGTCAAGCTATAAGCCAACATTTTCAGATCTCTTCTGTAACTCTATACCAATTATTTTAGAAAAATGTCTTAGAGATTTTAAACGTTAATCCACAATCCTTATACATCATTATGATCTCATTTCATTTCAATGTAAATGAGAATGTAAATTGTTCTTGCTTGTTGACCTTCTCACCTGAATCTGCTGTTATACTGTCTGTATGTTATTATATTGTTTCTGCCTTCGTTTGTTTACTTCTTTTGAAACAAAATACATTTTCATATTTCCACTTCCTTCTTTGGGTTCTTTGTATATTGTGTTTCTTTAGAAAGTCTCATGTATTATTTCAGGTGATAGCAGACATTTGCATATTGTCCTGTGTGTTTCAACTTGTGTCAGCAAAATGGGTCTTTTTTATTTAATAATCTAAATTAACTAAACATTTAAATACCCAGTTTCAGGAAAGTTTATAAAACCAGTGCTGGTGTGCTTGTGTAAAGCTGAAATCGAGCAAGATTTATTGTTACATTTTATACAGATGCATTTAATTGAAAATGTTTTTCTTTAGCTTTATAAATATAACATTACTTGTACTCAAATTATTTCTTTAACTTTATAACATGACACTGTATAGCAATTGATGTAATTTAGTTATTTTCATGCATTTTATGATATGTTTAGTCATAACCAATTAGATTTGAAATAATTGACATGCCACATGTGTTCTGTGCTCAGATCTGATTGCTTTGATATTTGGATTAATAAACTCAAAATATAATTTTTCTAACAACGTATCATTTAACAACAGAAGACATTTATAAACTCACTGGAGTCATTGAGACAACTATTTTAATGATCTATTATGTGATTTAGTAGGGTTTTATGTTAAACACCACATAGATGATAATGCGACTTTTGTAATGTAAGACATTTGTAAATGATTAAAACTGGGCTCTGAGATATGAGGGTGGAAAACAAAGAGAAGGAAACAAATTACACATTAAATTTGAGGAGAAAGACATTTTCTGATGAATAAAGTTCGATTCAGTTTTATTTATGTAGCGCTTTTCACAGTTTATGCATTATTGCAAAGCAGCTTCACATACAATTAGTGGGAATGTCTAGACAGATTCAGAATATGATGTAATGATCATTTTTACTCATAGTATTCACAAAGACAAACAGTATACAGCTGACATGCCTTCTATAGGCTACAGATAATATCAATACGTACATTTATTTCCCTTTAACTTCACAATGTTCCTTTGTGGAAAATAGTGGACTTTGATATACTTTTTTAAACTATACTTAAATTAACTGTTTTCGACTATCTAAATACATTTCTTTAGTGATTTTTTATCCCCCTATGAAGTAGGCCTTTAATCCATCTTTATATCCATCCATCCATTTTCTACCACTTATCCGAACTACCTCGGGTCACGGGGAGCCTGCGCCTATCTCAGGAGTCATCGGGCATCAAGGCAGGATACACCCTGGATGGAGTGCCAACCCATCGCAGGGCACACACACTCACTCATTCACTCACACACTCACACCCTACGGACAATTTTTCCAGAGATGCCAATCAACCTACCATGCATGTCTTTGGACAAGGGGGAGGAAACCGGAGTACCCAGAGGAAACCCCCGAGGCAGAACATGCAAACTCCACACACACAAGTCGGAAGCGGGAATCGAACCCCCAACCCTGGAGGTGTGAGGCGAACGTGCTAACCACTAAGCCACCGTGCTCCATCTTTACATGTACTTTAAAAATTGCTTTTATTGTGTTAAAATCATAGTTAAAGTGTACTGCTTTATTTATGTCTTTAAACTTAAAAATACTTTCTGATCAAGTATAATTAAGCACTGCTGACTCACAATTGTTGCAATCAATCAACATTAATCACAATGCATCAATATCACATTTGTGCTTGCAATTAATGTTCCAAAACTATCCTTATTGTGATCAGTGTTTGCTATAGTTTGGGCTTTTTAACTAGTTGCTTTCAATTCTTTAGTGTTTTGATGAGAACACTTGTGCCTTTGTAACAGAGTTAAGTTTGAAGCAGCCATGCATTAAGGTTTTCAAGGTATTAATTCACTTTTAACTGTATGTAAAACTGACATTAAATTATATTTAGGTAATTGCCTGCAAGTACTTTTGAGCAGTACACTTTCACTATATGTTAAACTCAATAAGCTTACAGTAAGTGGTTTAAGAAACACTCAAAAGTTCATCTTAACTGCATTTCATATGTATTTTATGATACATTTAAACCTATTTACAAATAAAATGCATTTATTTAAAAAGTGTTGAAGACATTACATTTAATATGCATCTAGCAGTTTATTTACAGACACACGTGCCAGTATGTTAATACCTCAAAGCATCAGAATTCAGTAATGCACTGAAATAAAACTCATCAGGCTGACATTTACTCAGGAGATCAAAAACTGTCTGGAGTCATTTAACCTCGAGGGCTTTTTATATGCTTGTGAGCTACATGTCGTGAGCATGAAAAAATCTTAGTGTACATTCAAGATCATGTTAATATTGCATATTATGTATAAAACACAAAGCTGTCGGCTGCTGTTTTACATTCCGATTAATACTTTTCAAAGTTTCATAAGTATTTGCATGTATTGGATGCATTCATCAGGGTTAACCTTAATATAAATCAGACCATCAAATTAAGATGGGATCAAACACCTAGTATAACTCTTTCCCTGTCAAAGACGAGTTACAGTATACAGTTACGATCGGTGTTTGTACTGTTGTGCAGCAGGTGGCGCTGGTACACACTTTTGGAAAAAGTATGTAATATCTCAACCAATAACGAACAGTAAATACATTATATCTGTATTTAATCTGAGTCTAATCTGGCTGGAGTCTATGACAATTTTTTTATCTCAGCTGTCTAATCAAAGTGATCCATTTTTTGAAGAAACCTGCCACATCTAAAGGTGATAAAAGAGAACAAGATAGAAGAACATGGGTTCTTCTGTTTAAAAGCAGAGACTCTGTTCTTTCGTTTGATGTATTGTGTGTCCATAATCATATCAAACAATGTACAGTGAGCCATCACATTTTAGTGAAAGTGTTCAAATAAACACTGGCAACTTTTTTATCTGTCGGGGAAAGAGTTGACCACCAAAAGAAGGAGATTTTATAATCCAGGTTGGTGCAGTCTGTCATTGTGCTGTAATATTACCGGACAGCACCATCTACTGGACACATGATTTGAGAGAAATAAAACTTCGATCACTCCCTCTTTCTGCTTTCAGTTCCTCATTAACAAAGTTAAGATTCAACCAACATCAAACACAGAATTATGTGTCATGAACTCGATCACTTCTAAAGATCCAACAAACCTCTTATATCTTCATATTTATCAGGGATTATTGTCTTTACACGGGTGAGGAGAGAGCATTCCTTTCATTTTCATAAAGTCCTTTGTGCTTAAACTGATATACAATGTGACCCTGAACGACAATAGACTGTCAGTCTTTATATCCTGTTACCTTCATCAGTCCTCTGGGCACACGAGGACACTTCTGTTTAAAGAGTTATAGCTCAAATGGGCTTTTCTCCATTACCTATTCAAAATAACTCTAACTGCTGTATATTTGTTATGGTTGTGGCCATTAAATTGATAATGTGACTTTTGATGTGGAGTCATGTAAAACATTGACATTCATTTCTTGAGACTTTATTTCCCAAAACCTGATTGTGTGGCGTGTCGCATGATTTTTTTCTTTTAGAAAAGGTGGAAACTTCTGAAGTTAACAGGAAGCTTCTTTGTGCTGCTTTAAGGCTAAAAAAAAGTACAGTTTATTTTAAGAATCAATTGCTTTTACAGATTAAAGTGATTTTTCACCCAAATAATTTAAATTCTGTCATCATTTACTCATTCATTTCAAACCTTTATGACTTTCTTCCGCAGTACACAAAAGAAGATATTTTGAAGAAAGTTGGTAACCGAACAGCACTTGACTGCATTCACTTCTATTGTTTGGACACATAACCAATGCAAGAGTCTATTTACAACATTCTTCAAAATATCTTTTGTGTTCTGCGGAAGAAAAAAAGTCTCACTGGTTTGAAACGACAAAAGGATGAGTAAATGATCACAGAATGTTTTTTGTCCGTTTACTTCTCAAGTCTTTTGTTAACACTTGTTTAAATCTCTCAGAGATCAACTTTCAGATTGTTATGGAGGAACAAGCAGGAGCGCTTGACATCAGCGCAGCAGATGCAGATAATTCCTCACATCAGCAGCAGAAAACATGTAAATATCCTCAGTCTGTTATTTGTTTATGACATTTGTGTTGTCCGTGTCTCATTGTGTTAATGTCATGTACTGTGACAGATGAAGATGCTGATCCGGGTTTCAGCGCCTCGTGTCTGACAACAGCAGAACTGCAGCAGCACTGGAGGGCCGTGAAGCAGGAGTTCAGAAGCATTAAACTGCTGTTTGACATCCCTTCAGCCCGAATCATCGACCAAATGTTCTCCAAATATGTGGTATAAACAACTGCTTATAACACAAAGATGTTTTACAAATGTACAGCGGTTTATTACATGAAGCACTCTGCATCAAAGTTGAATTCTGTCAAGAAGATTGGTCACCATGTCTTGTAAGATTGCCAAAACTACAAAGACCTGTGTTGAGCCCAATTCACCTATTAAGCTGTGTTCTTTAAATACTGTTTGTGATTTTGAAGCCACACATACTATATAGAACATAGTGACTTAATTGTAAAAAAGTAGGTACTTTATCTAATGTGGTATGTAGTGCCACAGTACACATTTAGGATGCAGGGTGAAATTTGCCATTTTAGTTCTTATCACACTGATGTACATTGAAGTGTTCATTATTCCAATGTGTCAAGTTTTAATAGTTATAAGATGTTTTGCCAGGTTTTACAGAGAAAGCTAACTAGTCCCAGACTTAAATCTAAGATTGAGTTGTCTTAAATAAAAAAATGCCCTCGCATATTTTAAAATGTCGTCGCCATTGTTTTGTATAAAGATGTACACCAGTGATGTTTTATCAATGGCATTTTGATAAAAGTGAATTAAATATGCCGATTTTTTAAGGCATCGTCCTGGCTCAGCTTAGCCTTGGTACGTGAAACTGGGCTTTTTTTGATGTTTTGTGTGTTTTCCATTGAGTCTGGGGGGGACATGCGAGGAATATTACGGCTTCATCTTACAATCATTATTGCAGAGATCTGGCTCAGAATGACGTCATCGCCGTAATATGTTTGCCGCCGTTTATGGGATATTTTGGCTTTGTTTCTCTATAGCGGAAGTGAATGGTGACACACATCCATCTTTGGGGGGGCAGGATCTTGCTCAACGACAGTTTAAAAATAATTTTTCAAAGTGATTTACCTAAAGTTGACTTGTTTAACATGATACATTAGCTAAATGTATAACATTACTAATTTCTCCTTGAAATGCAGAGGTTTGTGACTTACACAATAGTGCAAACATGTTTAAATGCCGATGTCAGTGAAGACCTCATCCGATCTTTATATTTGATTTCCGTCAAACAGGTGTATCGGATTGTGGTTATCCAGTCTGGTACCTACGACTGTAAACGTGTGGCTATTGAGCGTCGCTACACTGACTTTCTTCACCTGCATCAGGAGCTCCTGCTGGACTTCAATGAGGAGATGGAAGACATGGTGATGCCCAGAAAAAGAGTGACGGGAAACTTCTGTGAGGAGATCATCTCAGAGCGGCGTGTCGCCCTGAGAGACTATCTAACTCAGATCTACTCCATCAGATGCGTCCGCCGATCGCAAGCAATTCAGGCGTTTTTCACTCAACAGGAACTAAAAGAGGCATATGACCTGTTGCGTGGTGGACGCTTTTCCCGAGCTCTTGAGGGCCTACAGAAGGTGTTGTTGCTTCAGGAGAAACTGTCTTCTCACGACTCCACGTTAGTGATACCAACCTTGTGTGCCATATTGGTGTGCCAAAGGGATCTAGAGGACTTCAATGCTGCTTTTCAAACAGGCAGAAGGGCTCTTCCCACCGTGAGGCGCTATGAGCTCCGCCGGTATCAGGGGCCCCTGCTGGAGGCTCTTGTTGATTTGGGTTACAGCCTTGAGTTGCCTGTGGCACAGTTACAGGATGAGCTGACCAGAGTAAGAGACTCCCCTCATAGTCCGGTATCGCTGATCTCCCTTAAAGAACTGGTGGTACAAGAGTTTGTGTAGGAAACATAAATGTGATCATAGGGACACAGAAGAAAAAAAACATTGTGCTGCACACATTTTAATCTGATGTCCAGAAGGCCAAAGCACTAGTGCACAAATGGTCTCATATTTTGAGAACCTTTGTCATTTTACACTATAGACAGTGTACTATACAGCATATAGATTTCAATAACTACACATAGCATGTAAACACAAAAACTAAATACAAGTTTGTAAACAACCTTTTAAAGTTTAAATGTCATTAGAAATACACTTGATATGAATACACAGATGTAAAAGAAATGCTTCATACATCACCAGAGCTCAAAACTGATCTCAGATTCTTTCTCATGACACAATTACACTTTATATTCAATAAACAGTATATAAAACAAATACTGTGATAAAATTGTGAGAGTGTTATTGCAATTTCGTTGCTATGGAAAATTGTTATAATACTCTGTATTATATGAAGAGTTTGGTTATGAAAACTCCGTTTTTAATTGTTTTAAAAATCATTGCAGTTATATATTTTGGGACCAAACTCTTAATATAGACTTATATTAACAATATCATCTACCTGCTTCAAATATATAGATCAATAATGTATTGTGCCAAATGCAGTGAGTAAAAAAGTCGAGCGATTGTGTGTTGTGCGATTGGTCGAGCCTACACACGCTTCTGCACCGCGCATGCGCGGACCACACGCGCCCGTAAAGCGCATGCGTGAACTTCACATGTCCGTGTATTTATTTTAACTGGAGCGCTGTGCTGCTCACGAGGAACATTTAACTCAGAGAAACGCGACTTTATTTTAGCTCGTTTACAGCACGACGGGTATTTTAGCTCAAGTGTAACATGGCGAACGACGGTTCAACAAAACTATCGAAAAATCTCCTGCGAATGAAGGTATGGTGGCATTAAACATATGCATTTTAACAATAATAACTGATATAAACATGAGCTCAATGTTTGCGTGAGGATGCGTTGTTTGGGTTAACTTACACGCTGTGCAGTGTTGTAGATCAATCTGTGTGATGTGGTGAATTGGGAGTGAGTTAGTGTGTTGTGTTTGAAATGAAGAGTGATTTGATCACGTGTGTCTGTAGTTCATGCAGAGAGGTCTGGATGCTGATGTGAAGAAGCAGCTGGATGAGGAGGAGAAGAGAATCATTAGTGATGAACATTGGTTCCTGGATCTGCCTGAGCTCAAGGCCAAAGAGTGAGACCTGTCTCTATATTGCTCATTTATATCTAATATAGTGTACCAAGAAAGGATTTGGACACTTGCATACAAAAGTGTTATCAATTTAGTTGAAAAAACAACAACAGAAGTTGCACTTTTGAGTTTTATTGCAGGATAAACGAGTGGTATTCATTTCAGTATATCTAGTCTTGTGTAGTGTACCGTGTTGGAAAAAAAGCATATGCTGGTTAGGTAAGTCTTGAAGCATGGTAGCTGGTTTTAGCTGGTCGTTTGCTGGTTTAAGCTGGCCCTGTACCATTTTAAAGGGGTCAATTGGCACAAATATGTGTTTTTCTGTGTCTTTGGTGTATAAGTTCCCCATGCATTAATTAGTCCTGTAAAATTGCAAATATTTAAGTGTTGATCTATCTGAAAGCGAATGCTCACCCAGACCTGTAAGGGGCTGTGTCCACCGAGGTGTTTACGCCTGTGACCGGTGTGCTATGCGTTTTTCCCATCAGTGCCGGCGTTCGACCGATCGGCAATAGTTGAAAAATGCTCCACTTTGGGCAGAACGCTGCACCTACAGTGGCTGTTTTGCGTAAATGCGCCTCGGTGGACACAGCCCCTAACTGTGTAACCACACCCACACAGACAGTTGGTGGTTTATTTTGACCAAGACCGCCCAAATGTATGCGCAAGTAAGGTGGGCGTATCTGTCAGCACAATTGCTTTGGAACCTGATGTTCCAAATATGGTAAGAGACGTTACATTTCCGCCACACGCTTGCAGTATTCAACCAATCACTACGCACTGGTTAACTGTCCATGAGCTTTTAAAGAAAATCTGTGCGTTTCATAGATGCGGGTCAAAGAGGAGATACAAACATGAACGGTATGTGGAAAACACAGCGTTTTTTAACCTTAAATTGTTTATACACATTGCATTACATCGAAAACCAATGTTAATAATCGTTTTAGCCACGTCCTGTGACCCCTTTAAATCAACACATGACCAGATAAAACCTGCACGTGACCAGCTACCATGCTTCATAACCTACCTAGCCAGTATGTTTTTTTCAACAGGGTGAGGTAACCATATCGGTTTAGCATGCCATGATTATGGTAATAGTTTCATTGTATGAACTACTACCTTTTATTACCAATACATATATTAGACATGCACAGGTTTGTGGGGACGGGAACAAATGCTCTGAAGCAACCGTTTTATGTATTTATTCATCAAAATTTGACAACCGTGCATTCAGATATTGATTCTCATGCTTGCAATCTGTAAATTCTCTCTCCTTTGTAAATTGCTATGGATTTAAGCGTCTGCTAAATTTACATGCAAGTAATCAATTGTATTCTCTAATTTCACTTACAAGTTTGCTGTCAGTTCCACAATAATAATAAGGTAAATAACTTTAGATAAAGCCTGTCCCATAGTTAAAATTCATGTACTCGCTTTTATATTTTATATTTATGTGGCTTAAGTGTCCAAGTGGCATCTACATATCTTACCAAATAACGTTTCAGTGAAGTGACTTTGTGATTCCCATATTCGTCGTGTCGCTGTAACATTGTACGTTGCAGAGAGGTGAGGATAACCTCCTGAGGACATACCTGGAACGTACCATATTCGTCGCAACGACTTACCAAATAATGTTTCTGGGACATGATGAGCACGTCCTATCGACCAAACAGTCACTCTGTTAAAATCCTTTCCTGCTGTCTGAAGTCCGATTTATAGCATTCGTCTTGACATTATAACAGATTTTACTCTCATAAATATCATATAGTAACTTGATAAATAGAAATGACCAGATTCATTAATAACCAGGATCTAGGTTATCTGAAGACCAGTACATCACGTTGCTACAATGTTCTCCATGGAATTCATTCACAACATTATTTAAGGACGTTTCTGGAACGTTAGCAAAATTCTAAGAAATGGAACGTTGTCAAGATGTCCTCAAAACGTGGTCACAAAGTAATATCGCAGTGACCAAATGAAGACGAACTGGTGACGTCGTCAGAAGGTTCTGCGTTTGCCGTGTAGGCAGCAGGTTTTGTTTTAAAGTTGTCATGAACCATTTGCCTTTTTACAAAGTGATCAACTGAAAAAATATTTTTTTAAACAGGAACTACATCATTGAGGAGAGAAGTTATGTTCCCTGTGAGGATTTGGTTTATGGCAGAATGTCATTCAAAGGCTTTAATCCTGATGTTGAGGTACAACTTAATTCTCTTGTTTTTAGTCAAATTTAATTTATTAAAGAATACGTTTTTATAATTGAACTTTTTTTTGTGTAGCGATTAATGGTTCTAATGAACGCACCCAAAGAGGAAGATGAGATCAGTAAAGAGATTGGAGGTATAAACAAAATGGACACCGATATAACAGATGAAGAAATGGCAAGAAGGTAAGAAAGTAATGTCACAATGTTAAAGAACATCATATTTTATCAGAAAGAAATCAAATAAAATTATGTCTCCCTCTTCAGATATGAAAGTTTGGTTGGCAGCATGAGGAAAAAGTTCGCCAAGAAACGAGATCGCTCTGCAATCATTGACAGAGAAGAGGACGTAAACTCAAATGTTGTTGACTGTAAACCAAAGAAAGCCTTCTTAAAGCCTCAAGACTGAAATATTTTAAACTCACAGAGATGTTCACCTTATATGATTTATTTTATATACAATGGACCTTTTTAGATTTTTTAAAATCTCTTTAGTGTCAGAAACAAATGCCAATGTTAAAAGACCTTCTTTTTAAAGTGAAAAGATACTGTAGATTAAATAGGACACCCTGAATTGTTTTTTCCAAACTTATAATAAGAAAGCAAAAACCGTGACCTGAGTTTAAAGCCCAGTTTTTCCAACCTTTTTACTGTCAAAGGTATTATTTTGTGGCAAAATATGTTTCTTGTGTGTGTTGTAACAACCTGAATACAGAAGGTTTAGACAATGTTGAATTGTTCTGTGGATTGTGTGCGGTTTCCATGCTTTTTTCAAAGCTTGACAGGTTTTCATTCAACTGGTGTACTAAAAGCTTCCACACCATTTATCCTGTCAAAGTTGTTTCAGCAAAACGGTTGATGGAAATTCAGTGTTGTGCTGGTTTGGCATCACCATTCATAAAGATTCGTGAGAAGATCTTGTCTGACAGTGAAGTGGGGAAATGTCTGTAGAAAAGTGGAAGAGCCCACGCTGCCGCCCCCGGGTAGTAAAATGGATTTGGTCTTGAGGAGAGCAGAGCATGTTTTAAAGACTCCAGGAACGGCCCCGTGTTGGGGCTTGACGTTGAAGACATCTCAACCAGCCGTTGCTGCATGGAGCGGATGTATTCTACTCCATACGTTTCCATGACGTCTTGGGATATACCACTGAGGATCTCCTCCTGAACGCCAATCCACTGCTCTCTGCGGCCAAAAATATCTGCAAATACAATTTCAGTACATCAAAAAATCTGTGAAGAACCTTTCACCCCGAAATAAAAAAAAGTATTAAGCCCGCATTATTCTTACATTTATTGTAAAGTATATGTAAACTCCAAAAAAAAATTCTGCTGCTTGTTCAATTAACTTGACTTGCTTAAGTTAAATCAACACAACTTTTGAAAATTGGGTCACTTGTATTTTTTTGTTTAGTCATATAACTGAATCCATTCATGTTTGGACAACAAAGTTGTGTTGTGTTAACATCAAACCGTTACAGTTTGCCAGAGGACTTATATTTCCCAGCATATTTTGAGTGTTATTTTCTTAAATAAGTGTTATTTTATGCATTTTTCAGGTAAAAGAAACACTTGTTCGTGTTTAATGTTCATTTATCTTTAAGGTTTTGAAGAGTTGGTTATATTTTTAGGTTTTGTGGTTACCATTGTTCAGAAAAGCGTTGCCTTTGGTTATGTTATGGGCGGTTACATTGTTTTATTTGCATTTTAGTTGAGTTCTATAAACACTCTTCTTATTGAAGTTAAATTAAGTCTAATTAATCTAAAAAATTTATAATTTAGAAAATGTTTTTGAGTGCTTTCATTTAATAATCTAATCGATCATGTTTTTTTATATTGGTTTAATGTAAAATATCCAAGTACACGACACAAATTAATCTAATCAAGACTACTAAAATAATTAAGTTCATTCAACAAGATTATAAAGAATAATTTCAAACAAGTTTAATGGAGAAATTTAATTCAATATTGTGGAAAAGTCTTATTTTATTAAGTTCGTTCAACAACAATTTTTTGAGTGTACAATAATTGTAGTAATTGTTTCGCTATTTTTGCTAGAACATCTGATATGCTATACAGAAAGCTCTTAGAAATCTTCATTTTCTTTTTCAAATGTTTATCTTTCATCTTCATGCCATTTACTAAATATAATTACATGAAGGTTGAGTTTGGCATAGTCTTACTTGTTTTAAAAGCCCCAGGTTGAACGATAATGACTTTTACTCCCCAGCGTGAGAGTTCTTGTCTCATTGTTCCACTGTATACAGTCAGAGCTGCTTTAGATGCTCCATAGGCTGAAAATCCAGGAAGAGGGATTTCTCCTAAAGAAACCAATGATGCAATGTTTCATTCATACTGATCACCAGAAGTCATGCTACACACTAGTTCACTGTACAGAGGTTCAAAGTTCAAATGAGGACAAATGTCTTGCGTGGTCATCTGTGGGCATAACCATGTGAAAATACATCTTTCCATGGCATATCTGAATATTACAAAGCCACTTATCTGTGGTGTTTTGGAAGAGCAATTGAGAAAACCTTTTCTTCTGCCAGTATTGTGTAGTGACCCTGTTTTTCAAGAGGAATAGCTCAGAATATCTGGCCACACTGTAGGACTTTTAAAAGTAGGACATGGACTATACTAACAAATGATGTGGCGTTGAACTGGGCGTTTCAGTTTATTTGTCTAACCACTGTTAATGCATAGATAAAGATTTTAACATTCGCAACGGTTACCTGCCATACTTGATATGCTGATAATTCTTCCTTTTGATTGACGTATCAGAGGCAAAAAGACCTGTGTCACCTCCACACTACCAATGAAATTTACATCAAAGTATTTTTTATATAATTTAATTGGCAGGATTTCTCCGTCGCCCACATATCCAAGCACACCTGCGTTGTTCACTACTCCCCAGAGACCTGCACACAAGCAAAGAGTAATACATAATGCATAGAGAGTCTGCAATGTCACATTAGTGAACATGATTTATATTTCTGATTTCTGTATTGTGTTGTTCACCTGTGCAAAATTAACATCCAAGGTAACTGGGAAGTTGTGAGTGGTTTCTAGGGTATCGCTGCAGTTGCTAGGGTACACATGGTAGATAATAGGACATCGCTAGGGGTTTACTATGTTGCGCTAGGTTACGGCTATGGGGTTGCTAGGGTGTTCTGAATGGATGCTACAGGTGCAAATGGTTTTGGGTAGTTTCAGCCTGATCACTATCTCAGAGTATCACAAATAGATCAGATATTGAAAAAGATTGTATAAACGTACTTCTTTACCAGCTCACCTGTTTCACCTGTTTGACTCCGGATGAACTCATACGCTTGTGTGATCTGTCTTCTGTTTGTGACGTCTAACTGTAGAATGGTGAGTTTTGAAGATGCAGCTCTCTCGAGCTCCCGAGCTCCAGGACCGCATTCATCCAGGACCCCTGCAAACACCCTCACTCCTGCGCTGTCCAGACATTTGGCCAGATCGTGACCCAAACCAGAATCACAACCTGTAGATCGATCGGAAAATACAATACTACCTTACAAAATCTCAGTCGAACATATCCCATATCAGTTCCATTGCATTGTGGGTATTGTTGGTGAACTGTCATCTGAGTTCAATCTGTTTTCATGTGACAATTCATAATCGTCTGCGTGCTTATCATATCTATCTATTCAATCACATCCCAGGAATGCATAAGTTATGGGAGACAGGCCAGTTAACCATGTACCTGTTTTATGATCAAAGTGCAAGGTTTATTAGAAGGGCAGAGTCATGATGATGGATGACAGTTTTCTACTGGATAAGGCTCATGAAAGAAGTCTGGGTCACAATTCACCCCAAAAGCAACAGAAATATTGCAAAGAAAGATATTTTGAAGATTGTTACAACACTGACTTCCCCTCTATTGACCCCCCCCATTTCTCCAAAATATCTTCTTTTATGTTCTACCGCGAAAGTTGGTAACCAAAAAGCACTTGACCCGATTCACTTCTATTGTATGGACACAAAACCAATGCGATTGAATGGGGGGCGAGTAACAACATTTTTCTAAATATCTTTTTTTCTGCGGAAGGACAGGTTTGAAATGACAGAAGGGTAAATGATGTAAATGATGAGTAAATGATGACAGAAGGATAGTTCACCCAAAAATAGGTTCCGAGAAGATTTCCTGTAAACTTTGTATATTTTTTTGGTTATTATGGTATTGGAAAGTTTCAAAATATCTTCAAATGTGGTTTCCTATTTTGAGGTAAAAATGACCTCGAAAAGGTCAATTTCATTAAATTACAAATGTACATATAAACAGAAATCAAGAGGATTATGTGCCATGTGGTAAAAGCAAACAGGTCTTACCTGTGATCAGCACTGCTTTGTTTAGGGTAGGTAACATGATCTCTTCACTCCCTATGTAGTGCACCAAACCACATAGCACCGTCGCTAGTGCCACTTTTAGAAATAATGAATGGACCAAACAGCTCAATGTCCCTTCAGAAACCACGAGAACAACCAACCACCTCACCGGCCTGCCCTTTACACCCCGCACGAGCAGTAAGCAAACACTAACAACCGTCAGGAAAACGTAAATTAAAGACAGACCGCTTTCTACAATCTCCTCCATTTTTACACAACACACAAGAATGAAGTTCCCCGTCAATGTTATCGGTCAATCTAGAGCCGTCAGAGAGGTTACAGCCGTATATTGTCTTCAGCTTGTTTGATGAGTTTGTGAATCTTGTAAATCTCTCAGAATCACACCCCTAGTGAATGTCTGTCCTGTATCTGTAGACTTGTTTAAACATGCCTATGGGTTGTAAAGCGATATATCTTACTTGCAACAATCAGTTTTAATGTAGAAAACTTTGATCCTATGCGCACAGGGCTTGCAAACTAAAAATAAACGTCTTTCTTAAACAAGATTTGATGACGGAATATCATTTTCACATAACTGAAGGATGAATGTGTTATTTTTTCAAGCTCGACAACATTGTATCTTATTTCACAACTATAGTATAACGTTTATGTAATTCTAGATTCATTTTGTATAGAAACTCAGCCCAAGCATTCACAATAAAGTTCTAAAGTATCGAGGAAAGAAACAAACTGCTTTCTGCAGAGAATTTCTTTTGTTGTTGGTTCAAGTCATAACATTCCCGTCAAAGTCTCAGCATTCTTCCTGGTTCTCTTTTTTTAATCCTACCTTACATTAACACCGATAATTAATTGCGGTTAAATGAAAAGAACAATGAACCAAGAAAACCGACAAATCATACATTTATTGTGGTTCGTTGGTCCATGATATTGTATCTAGAATAAACAGTGCACACAGGTGTTTCCATCACAGACATGAATACAGTCAAATCTTACATGACACACAACAATCTCATGGCTTATACGTGATGAAACAGACATAAAGTGCTCATCCTCCTTATCTAGGCCTATCAGATATGAACTATGCCAAGCGTTAATACACAATTCATCACTCCCTTTGGATGAGAGGGCCAGCAGAGGTGGGTTAGGGGGTCTGAAAATGCTTAAGAGCGGTTCTTCTTGAAGAAGCTGATGAGTCCATTGGTGGAAGAGTCGTGGGAATCAACTTCTGCGTCATCCTGCAGCTCGGGTTCGATTTTCTTAGCCAGCTGCTTGCCCAGCTCCACACTGAGAGGACAGAAAAGAGACTTTTTATTCTCAACTTAGTACTTCTATTTATCACTTTACACATTTAACCCATCAAAGTAGCAAATTCACATTAGCAAATCTCTGATTTGTTACCAAATTAATGAATAAACATTAAAATAAAAGGTGTGGCACAATTTATTTGGAGGAATTGGCAACATTCATCAAAGCCATTTTAATGTTTCCTTTAGGGCCACATGCAAGTGGTTACATGCTTTGTTGAAGCCCTGATTCATGTCGACGTAACACATCTGACCTGTGCTTGTTGGTACATTAGCTAGTCAAGAAAGCAGCAAAAGGGAAGACCGTAAACTGGACTCACCCCCACTGGTCATAGCTGTTGATATCCCAAATCACGCCTTGCACAAAGATCTTGTGCTCATACATTGCTAAAACACATGAACAAATAAAGTACATAACCAATGAGGATCTCTGAAACGAAGCTTTATCTACAAATCAATGTTTATTACTCACCAACTAATGCACCAAGCATAAAGGGTGTGAGCTTCTTGAAGATGATGGAGTTGCTCGGTTTGTTTCCCTGAAATACCTAAAAAATACCAGTGTGTTATTGGTCATCCACTGCACAATGAATGCACATGCATTGTTATAAACTCAAACATCGCATGCTCCACTTCATATGTAATGTCTCTTTTGATCAAATAGTAAATACACAGGCCATTTTGTACATCTATATACACCACAAATCACAACACTGTTCACTAAATTTGCCATTTTTTCTTTTTATCTGTCCAAAAGCGGAGCTCTCAAGAAACACAAAGCCGCTTGACCTAACTACAAAAAGACTGGACAGAACGGTAAAAATTCTTTAATGACAAAACTTTTCAAGATGGTCCTTAAAAAGGGTAAGATGGACAAAGACTTACTATATATTTATATTATACTTTGAATATTATTGCACTAACTATATAACCATATAATATAAAGTTATATATATATAAAATAACTACATAATGTTAATATTTAAGCTATGTTATTTTTACTTTATTCAAAAAAAAATGAAGATTTTTGATATTTCTCCATATAATGGATTTCAATGGACTCCAAACGTTGAAGGTCAAAATGACAGTTTCAGTGCAGCTTCCAAGGGCTTTAAACCATAACAGACGATGAATAGATTGGTGTTAAAAATTATCTAGCGAAACGATCTGTCATTTTCTAAAACAATATATGCTTTATAAAGTTTTTAAAGTAATTAAGTATTTTGTGAAGTCATGAACGCACATCGTAGAACAGAGCAAGGCGAGCATTTGTGTTTATAAAGCATATACTTTTTTTTTAATGACCGATCGTTTCACTAGATAGGACTCTTATACATTGTCTGGTATCATTAAAAGCCTTTGAAGCTGCACTGAAACTTTCATTTTGACCTTCAACCATTTGGAGTCCATTGAAGTTCACTATATGGAGAAAAATCCTGGAATGTTATCATCAAAACCTTAATATCTTTTTGACTTACGAAACAAATACATAAACATCTTGGATGAAATGGGGATGACTAAATTATCATGAACATTTATTTTGAAAGTGAACTGCTCCTTTAACGTTTTCAATGCGAACTCAGATTTGCATTTGTGTGTATCCCACCTGGTGTGAACCCCTCTATTCTCTTACATTTAGATCCATTTTAAACTTTTAACAGACTCCAGTCCTGTTGTATGAATTTCTTGAACAGTTCCTTACTTTATGGGGCAGGAGTCTCTCCAGCGCATCTCCAGACATCCCAGCAGCCTTGAGCTCTTTCTTGGCCTCATCAGAGGTCTTTCCTCTCATCAGAGCCTCCGTCTGAGCCAGGAAGTTTGCCATCAGAATCTAACAACAAGCACAGGGAATACAGTTCATTAAAAGAACTACGAAATTTCTACATCTAAGTGCTAGGTTTAACAACAAGATGAACGTTCAAGTTAGCACCAAATACTAGAGAAATAATTCGGGAGTAAACGTCAGATCAGAAAAACTAAATGATACCCCTCTAATATGTATTGCATTTTATTGAAATGGCAACGTTTGATGAGCCCTCATGTTATGCATTGCTAAACGCACGCTCCGATAACATCATAAAGTGAAATCTAAGACACACTCAGGGGGTCAACTGAGTACAAGAAGACCAGGAGGAAACTGAGTTTACCTTGTGATGGAGGTTGTCTCTGATTGGATGCTGAGTCTGAGCTGGTATGAGGAAGTCAGCGGGAATCAAGCGAGTCCCTACAAAGCGTAAGAGATCAGACTTGATCTATTCTGTAAGACGCAACAGGCCAAGCGTTCTTACCGATGTTTGAACTGGGACGTAGTTTACTCGAGTTTTGAGATTACTGACCCTGGTGAATGAGCTGGTAGAAAGCGTGCTGTCCGTTAGTTCCCGGCTCCCCCCACACGATGGGTCCGGTGTGGTAGTTCACACGAGTGCCAGACTTTGTGATGTATTTCCCGTTGGACTCCATGTCTCCCTGAGAAATTAATTCGCATTTCTTCAATACCTCGAAAAGCTTAAGATTGTGATGTCATTTCCTGATAAGCGACATCATCAGACTGACCTGCTGGAAGTACGCAGCGAAGCGGTGCATGTACTGGTCGTAGGGCAGCAGGGCATGCGTCTCGGCCTGGAAGAAGTTGACGTACCAGACGCCCAGCAGGGCCAGTAAGACCGGAGCGTTCTGCTCCAGAGGAGCCGTGCGAAAGTGGTTATCCTAAGATATATATATAAATTATTATATATATAGACATTACAAGGTGTACTGCAGAGATCTTATTGGTTAAATCTTTCTAAAATACAAGAATCAGGTGATCGCAATGTTTGTGCTCTATACCGACTGTCTGCATTCTTTCAATGAAACGCGTGCTGATATAACCTGAAAGCTACTACGGCAAGCCAAATGTATTAGTTTGAAAGATAAACGTCTTTTGATATCTAAAACAATCTAGAGCAGAGTGACCAGTATTCGTAAAAACAACGTATGAATCTAACTCAGAATGAAGTATGTAAGGTGCAAATGAAACAAAATAAAATGATAAAAAATGACACAGAATTTTTATATAGGGATGTAATGTTTCACTCAGCTCACAATATCATTCATTCTTACATAATGAGTCGAGACAAATTAGGAATTAACAACCGCCCTTTTATTATTTATTAAATGCTTCCGTTTCTATTTGAAAGAAAAATTAAATATATTTTATAGGCATGCTAATAAAAACTAGCCAATAGTGAGAATTGAAGCGCTACCAAAATAAAATATATTAAGAAAAGTTTAAGAAATATTCTAATCGAATTCTAAATCAAATAAAAATGAACATTACAAAAATCTCTTCAAAATAACACACTAAGACTGTCTGTGCTTTTAAGAAATATCAGTATATCCACGTTTTACAAGTTTGCAGAAACATGTATTATATCAAAACATGTATTGCGATTCATATAATACAGTGAATCGATACATTCCTACTCGAGTATAAATGATACCAAAAGAAAGGTTAGAAAGGTGTTTTGACTGTGGATTAAATGTCTCAATGTCTTCAATCTCTGATTGAAACATAAAATTGCTGGTTCCTTATATTTATATAGTCAAATGATATCAAACTAACCTTGCTCATTTTGGTTCTAAAAGGAGTTTAAAAATCTAGTATTTTATAATTTTATCATGTTTTTATTGTGTTTTCTTGTGCTAGTATGCTGTATTTTTGAGTTGTTGTTTTATATATTTTTTTGCTAGTTTTTTTACATTAATTGGAAACATGGAGTTGTATTTAATAGATAAAAATAGAGTGCACTTATTTTGGAACCAAACTCTTCAAATAATCCTAAGTGTGCCGTTCTGATTCAGGTTGAGGACTTTATTGATCTACTTTCTCAATAACTGATTGTTTAGTTTTCATTTTTGAATATAAAAATTTACCGTTTGCAGCTTTAAGTCAAATCACAATTCCCATGCATTGACATTCTATAGTAATCATACTTACCATCCAATGAGCACCAGCAAGAAGCTGCTCGAAGTTGTCAAAACCTGCAGGACAATAAATTAATCACATTAAAACTCCTCTAATAACACACAAATCAAAGGTTTAAATGGACTTTGGTTTTAATCTATTAGAGAATGAATAAAGGTTTAACAGTTGGCCTTTAATACCAAAAGTAAAGTCAAGTTCAAAATTAAGAACAACTTTTTATGTCAGCCAAAACCGGTCACATCAGCAGATGAACAAGTTTTCAGCTTGATCAATCCTACTCAGCAAGATCTCTTTGAAAAGCTAAATCTGAAGTTGAAATCGACAGATTATGCTGATGCTTCAATAGACGGTTTCATTGGACGCACGCATCTGGACTGCAGCTAACATCTGTGTTTGTTCATCGATCTGGCTCATGTCTAATAATATAACTTTTTATATTAAAGTTAATTAACGTTAATTTATATTATTTTTAAATGTATAATAATTGTAGCCCATTTAAAGAAATCGTATGAAACATTGATATCTAGTGGTTGAGCTTGGTATTGCAGTAAAATAAATTTAAGTTCCGTCCACAAATGCACATAAGTGCAGTAACGTTTTTTTGTTGGTTTGAAACCGTCTATAGCGCAGAGAATGCGTTCCGAAATGTGTCCGTTCATAAAGCAATACAAGTATACATTTATCTAACAAATATTGGTTCATGAAATTGCATTGCATATTTAAACGGGACTGTTTGTAAAAGGCAGACATACCTATGTGCAGTGCAATGGACAAACCAATAGCTGACCACAGCGAGTAACGCCCGCCGACCCACTAAAACATGAGCACTCGGCGTTAGAAAACCAGTCTTGGATTACAAGCAGCAATATGCAAATTCCACACGGCAAAGCAGTTAGATATAGATATATATGCATGCAAAAAAGTTTGTCTAATTTTCAGCTAATGAAAAGAAAGGTTGCTTGCTCATGCAAAAATTCACTTCTGCTGGAAATACTCACATCCCAAAACTCAAACATGTTCTTGGTGTCGATACCAAAGTCTTTAACTTTCGGCTGGTGAAGTAACAGAAAACACACATACGTTTATTAAAAATGGCTTATAGATTTATATCTCACATCAAATGCTGACAGACGTGAGGCTGTACTTACTGCGTTGGTAGAAAGAGCCACAAAGTGTTTGGCAACAGCAGATTGCTGAAAATACACACGACATCAAGTTAAAAGACTTTTCGTACACAAATATTTTTGTCTGTATTTGCGGGTTTCAATATCTAAAGTTCACAATATATTAATTGAAGTTGATTACTATATAATTAAGGGATAGTGTACAGGCAGCCGGTTGTTATGGCAGAAATAAGCCACGACAGTGTGATCAGGACCTGACGCGTGGGTCTTGTATCTCACTGAAGGGGCTTATTTTGCGATAACAGCTGGCTGCTTGAACATTTTCCTGCTTATTACACGGCTACTTGCCACATGAGAAAAAAACTGGACATGAAATGTGAATTTGAAATATTTGATTATCTCATTTTTCTACCGAATGCAGACCTACAATGAGGAAAAGCCGTTTAGTTTCGGTTTTAAGGTAAGAAACGACTTTCAGATGTCACAAGCAGGCAATTTGGTTTAATAAATTTAACATGTTAGTATGTATTTTAATTACATTTAGGAGGCTATACTTAACTTGTCAAAAAAACTGTAAAAATGATTTTTGAGAGGTTGTTATCTGGGAAAAAACGAACCTGAAAATGTCACGACCAGCCAATCAGAATCAAGCATTCCAACGAGTCGTGTAATAATAAAGCAATAGCGATGAACAGGACTGTTTTACTACAGACGTGTTTACTGAAACAATTTCATGCATGAAAAGTGCTCCTTTAAGACTCTGTTAAATTAAGGTTTTATATTAACTCTATTGTAGAAAAGAAATGTTTTGACAATATTGCTTTTTATACGGCCAATTTTGGTTTGTGAGAAAAATAAATATAATAGTTCTAAATAGTTACTGGATACAAACATCTTATTTATAAAACATAAGCTCACATCATTAGCAGCCTGGAGGAACCATTCTCTGGCCGTCTCTGCGTTAGTGATGGTCTCCTGGGTGGTAAAGGTCTGAACGAAACAAAAAAACAAAACTATTCACACCTTTATCCAGGTAGTTTAATCACAATTCCCCAATACAGAACAAATGCTCAGTCTCCTGTGAACATACATGACACTGCACAAACAAAAACATCACATTATGACAGACCACGTGAGAAAGAACTTCATACTTTTATTTTGAATAAACAAACAGTGGTATTTGACTGCTTTTGGTATGTTTGTCCAGAGTCTAACCTTGGATGCAATAATGAAGAGGGTTGTCTCAGCGTTGAGCTGGGCGAGGGTCTTGGCCATGTGTGTGCCGTCGATGTTAGAGACGAACCACACGTTGGGTCCTCCTTTAGAGTACGGCTTCAGAGCTTCAGTCACCATGAGAGGACCCTGATATAAACATCCATCCACATATAACAGAAGTTTAGTACACGATCACCAGCTGAACCGTAATATGATTGTAAAAGCAGTAAATAACAAATGAAGGAATTTATTCACCAGATCAGATCCTCCAATGCCAATATTCACCACATCAGTGATGGATTTACCACTGAACCCTTTCCACTCGCCACTGCGCACTTTCTGAACACAGACACACACACACCACCATTTTACAGCCTACATTTGTAAATATTAATTATATTTAACTTTAATTTCTCTAAAAAGTTCAAAAGTAGAAGGAAGCACAAGTGTCAATGTGAAAGTGATGTTGAAGTTTCCCTCACATGGCAAAACGGCTTCATCTGCGCCAGAACTCTGTTCACATCGGGCATCGCATCTTTTCCGTCCACCATAATGGGAGTGTTCGAGCGGTTTCTCAGAGCGATGTGGAGAACAGCCCGACCCTACAGTCAAAACCACAGTCCTCACCCTCAATAAATATATACTGTAGTAATAGCAATGTGTTTCGATGTATGATCAGAGTTTTGATACACGTTAATGCTGGCTATTAAACGTGTAGATGTGGTGAAATTAAACTAAAAATAAATAAACCTGACAAATACAATGATATGCATTTCAAAGGATTTTTCACAATCTGAGAAATTTAAGCTGAAATGATGTTAAAATGATAGCGAGTACTAAAACGGGAAATACATAAATTCCTACAAATAAATTACAGCATAGAATCTAAACTCATACATAGGCAAAATATATAAAAAAAACTACACTGTCAGAATGTTAAATAGCCTATTTTCTGTTCTTTGATGAAATATTAAAGTGATAGCTGAACCAAAGATTAAAAATCTGTCATCATTTACTCTCCCTCTGGTCGTTGTCCTTTATGGCTTTCTTTCTTTCGCAGAACATAAAAGAAGAGATTTTGAAGAAAGCTGGTAACCGAACAGCACTAAACCCCATTCACTTCTATTTTATGGACACAAGACCAATGCAAGTGAACGGGGGCCAGTTAGCAACATTTATAATACAAATATCTCCTTTTGTGGTCTGCGAAAGTCATGCAGGTTTGAAATGAGACCAGGGTGAGTAAATGATGACAGAATTTTTATTTTTAGGTGAACTGTACCTTTAAGACATTACCTCAGTGAAGTTGATCTTCTCTCCAGTAAACATCTTCTCTCTGGCTGCCTCGATGCCCAACGATCGTGCCTGACCATGACAACATGTTTAGTGAACATGTGCAATTATACATACAATATACGGTCCAATATTATTAGAATTTGCATCATTAAACGTTGTCTTCTCTGTAAAGAAGTAATATAGTATTGGGTTAAATATTTCTTAGAGGCGTCATGATGTCCAAGCATGTTACACTGTTGTGTCACTCCTGTGAGACAGGGGTCAAGGGTTGACTGGTCAAGTAGGACCCTGCAGTGCATTACGGAGGCAAAACATTTATATTGTACAAGTTTTATAATAATATAGTACAAGTTTTATTTAAATTCCCCTTCATGGAGATCCATTATATAATTTCGGCTGTCTACTGTGTATGACACCACAGCTCAGGACAGTGGCTAATAAAGGGTTGACTGTGTGTTCTTCATGATCTTATTTACAGTGATTAGTCACATGACATTTAAAGCTCAAGTGATTGGCTCAAAATGGTTCAGTGGCTCCATAAGCAAATATATTAGCCTCTAATCTCATGCATTGGACACAAAACTTTGCATCTTTAAGAATAGTACCACACTTTAATAAATGTTTGGTTGTTTACATCCAAGCTCTGAATCAAAACGGGATGAACCCAGAAATGTGGTTGCATTAACATAATAAATGCTTATATTTGTCCCAAAAATGGGTTAAAGCGGGTAATATGTTAATTACAACCCAAAAGCTGGGTTTATTCCTTTTTGACCGCATAAGGCCGTGTTCACACTTGACTTCTTTTTTGAAGCTGCCAGCGTTTGTTTTTCATTATAATCCTATGGATTAAACCGTGTTTTCTCCGCTTTTCTTCGACTGCTTTTTTAAACGCCACCACCGGCATCTTATTCTGCAGCTCCTTTTTAAGTTGAAAAAAGTTAAACTTTTCTGAAAACGCCCTACATCAAGCATCTTTTTTGACAGCTGACCAATGACAAGCGATAAGCGAGACCTGTCATTTCCATAACACCGTGCGAGGAAGGTGATTGGTTGAGCAGGATCCTTTTCTAGAAAATAAAATTGGAGGCCTAAGCCCCGCTTTGAACATATTTTTATATGAATTAAAGTTTATTTTTCACCTTTCGATTGCATTTCTAGCGAGAAATTATTACAGTAGTTATGCTTATACTGTAAATATGTGGTTGGTTTTTGCAAAGACGGTCTCTGTTTATAATCAAATAGACTTCTGTTACTCTGCCTGTATGAATCCTATGCGCTGAACTCCTTTCATGCACAAACGCTGCCAGCTTTTCTTTTTACTAAAAAAGCGCTCTGTCTTGTCAAAAAGAGGTCAAGTGTGTTCATGGCCTAACCCAGCATTTTTTGAAGTGCATATTAGATCAGTTCTTTACTGACGTTACACCAATAAACACCCGGAGAATGGCAAACACATATATATACACACGTGCGCCTGAGGAAGATTTAAAGAGGCTCTAAATCGAAGACTAATACACAGCAATGCCGTCTACTGATCTTAATGACTACTAAGAAGATTTAAACCCATACTTACATGCATTTTAACATATTGATAGTAGCATTCATGTCAACATTGGTTTACAATATAAAGAAGAAAGATTGTAGACAATACCATGTCGAAGAGCATGTCCATAATTTCTTTATTGATGAGATTCTTGGAGTAATCCAGCAGGACATCTCCATCATCCGTCTTCAGCGTTAAACTGATAAAAAGGTACATTTTTGAATTCCTTCACTTGTGAGTCACTTTAAATAACACATGCCAGTTGAATAAACTTAAAAAGGCATATTCATTTGGGATTTATTTCAAACAGCAGACAATATGTGTCACTGTGGTGTGGTGATTTGAGGAAATAATAAATGTTTCTGTAATGTTAGATATGTTTAAGAACATGGCCCAGTCATTAACTCATCAGAGATCATACAATTACATCCGCAGCGCATGACATCAAACGCATTTTATCCGAATCTATTAAAACAACTTGTCGGGTCTCTTTTGGGATTGTCCTTGTACACAAATATTTTGGAAAGATTTTTGTAAATGTATTGATAATAATTTTCTTTTAAAATTTTCTCTATTGTTTAACGATATACTGTTTGGTTTTTGCTAAAAAATATTAATTCTTTTTTATATTACTTATTGTCAATCTTCTACTGTAACTTGCTCAATTTCATACAATGATGCAAATTTTCTCATCAGAAGCCTTCATTTATTGCTTTTAAAAATGAAACCCATCAATACATTCAGGCTATTTCGTATTCTAAAAACATTAAAGCGCATTAAACTTTAGACCTGTGCTTATTTTGTTAAAAGTCACTGTGCAATATTATTATTATTTTACTGAATAATTCTTTCTTGTGTTTTTTTTATGTTGATGCTCTTGTTTAATTTATTTAGTGTACTCTTGATTGAAATGTAAATGTTATATTTTTTGTATTTACCCTTGTCTATAAAAAACACTTTGTCGCGTCTTTCAGGTCACAAACCGGTTTACTTTATTTATACATAATAAATGCACAAAAGCTTATCATCACAACACTGTTCATGTTGTAACATCATAAACGCGGATGCGCGCACGTTCTGCAGTAAGTGTGTGTGTGTCGAGAGGCACGTACAACATTCTGCTGTAACGCCCCCTGCTGGACATTATGTGTAAAACATTCATCTCCATGAAAAAACCCACGAGCTTAGCTAAAAAGCTATATCAGTACTAAATAAATAACATTTACATTCATTCTTTTAGCAGATATACGTCGAGAATTTAGTGCATCACTACAGGAGCCAACCACGGTATGGTAAATATTTGTGTAGTTACTGTTATTAAATTTAGTAGTATATTATAACAGCAGTATATTACGTTATGCATTAGCATAGGCGATTGGTTGACTTTTTGGATCACAGATTTTATGAAACTATAATATTCAAAGCCAATTCATATGTGTTTCCAGCATTCATGAAGTGCATTAATGACACAGATTATACTCGTGATCGATAAAATGACCTTTTGTGTGTTCATTTTGATCATCGATTTATATTCGATTAGAAACAAAACTGTCGGTGTGTCAAAATAAAGGATTAAAGCAGGTGCAGCCGTGCAGAGGAGCTCGCGCTCACTGGCCTGCCTGATGTGGCAATAACCTTGCAAACTCAATGTGGAAATCAAACTGAAGTTGACCTTCACGTATCGTCCATTTATACTTCATATAGTTTGTCGTGGTGTTACACTGCATATACATTTAGTCTCAAATAAAATGTTTTATAACCAATACAGCAGATAAATCGCGTTATGTACACGACATGGCTCAAGCAGGCCTTGATGTCAAAGGTAAAGCCTCCATAATTCCACATACATAAAGATGTGTTGTTGACAGGTCTGGTGTGATGAAATGTCATTGAAATGTGTATATTAATGCTGACACACACATGAGGGAAGCGCGTCTGATGTGTATTTCACCTGAACTTGTTGAATCGGTCTTGATCCGCCTCGAACATCTGCCTCATGTTCAGGTTTCCAGCGCTGGATTTGTACCATTGTTCCAGTTTGAGATAGTTTGGATCGCTGGTGAGGCCCATGATGAAAAGATTGAACTGTTCTGCGGTCCAAAGCTGTTAAAGTGAGTAACAGCCGATCAGCAGTCATACAGTGCGTAGAAAGCGCTGCGTGAGGAGGAAGTGCGATGACAAATCCCGCGCGGCCCCGCCCACTGCACGGCTGACGTTTGATCACGCCCACTCTCTGTCAAGATAAACAAGGCACCAGATGCGAGTGAAATCAATAAACGCCTTTATTATGTATTTAAAAACATACATCTCATCTGATACCTGGTTTTGGTTTATAATGTGGATTACTACCGCTCGCAGGTTTGATTGGAGTTATGTCATATTGGTTGAGAAAAATGTTCATAGGTTAATACTTTATCATTTTTATCCTTTTTATAACCAAAAACACATTTCTACCAAATTTAAAGCATATATGGTTTCCATTTGCATTTATTTGCAGCAAATGAAAATCTGGAGAAACAAATGAAAATAACAATGCAAAGATTTTAAGGCTGTAGGCCTATATAATAACTTGTTTATTTCATCATTTATAAGATAAACTATATATTTTTTAATTACATTACAATCCAATCGGTTTTAATATTAACTACATTATAAGTAAGATCATCAATTTAAAACCAACCCATCCCCCCCAAGTAGTAAACAAAAACACAGAGAGAGATCGTACAAAGTTTATTTTTACACCTAAAAACCTCTACATATAGATGCAAGCAGATACCATGCTGGGATTCAAAAAGAAATGTGTGTCACTCTGTATGTTTCTGTCAAACTAATTTGACCCACAAGTAGGCGTAATAATTTCAGCCAAGACCTGCTTGTTTACTGTTAAATCAAAAAGTGTTAATAAAATTCGGACATTAAAGTAGAAATAGTAAAACACTTTTAAAATAAGGTTGTATTTGTAAGCAAAAGGTTAATGCATTAGCCAACATGAATGAAAAATACTTTTACAGCATTTATTAATTTATGTTAATTTTAGCATTTACATTTTTAAATCAAACGTTTCATTTCACATCATTAATAATTATATCGACATTAAAAGTAATTAAAACAATACATGCTTCATAGTAAGTTCATGTTAGTTAATGCATTTAATAATGTTAACAAATACAAAAGTAGTATTGTGAACTAAAACAGTTTGGGCTTCATTTTATCGTACAATTCCTTCTTATGGTCATAACTGAATGTTTTACAACACAATGGATACACAATGGAATTTCCCCAGTTTTCAACTTCCACTTCCCTTTTATGTCTCCAGATTTAATTTAGTCACATTTAAATACTGCAAATTGGGTTTAACTGAAACACAGCATCAATTACTAAATCTGAATAGAAGAGTAGTCAAGCACAAAATATTTCAGATAAAAGGTTATTTTCACAGATTTTTAGATATCAAGCACTTTAATGCGTTCGTAATTTTGAATCAAAGTTTATTGTATAACCAACCTTCCCAAATTTGCCAACAGTTATGAAAGAAAACATTGTTGAGATGACCACAACAACCACATCCAAAACATACTGGCCACCTAAAAACTCCACCTTTCTTAAACCTCTAACTAAGGACAAAAAAAAAGATGAAACCCAACATATAAAGACATTACAGTATGCACATAAAGGAGCATGAGGTCATCACAGCAACATGCTTTTGCAGTCAGTGATCTCACATGCCTTTACCTAGAAGATCTACACCGGAAACTAAAGATCATAAACACAGTAGCTGGATAAGATGGACAAGCTAAAGAAAACAGACGTCTGTATTATAGTGCACAACACATTCGCTCTTATTCACTGGAGAAGCAGTGCCGCTGATCAGGTTCTTTAACATCTTGTACAAATACGTAAACCTAGCAGAGAATTGCAAAGTTGATCCCCTAGATCGGTGTGAACACTCAAAAATTGTTGCAAGAAAGCTGTTATGAAGAAGGTATACCCACATTTTCCATGATAGCCGAACAAGACGTGATAAAAGCTTAAGAATCCATATATCTGAGTAACTGCAGCATTGATTTCCATATTCACACAAAGTAGCAATATTTTCTTAATAAAGATTGGACATTTAATCATAAGCAAATGTCTGCTACAAAGTGCTACGTATATCAAACTGTACACCATAAATTCATATAATATATAAACCTGATCACTGAGGTCACTTTGCATAAGTGAGACCCTTTCATGTTATTTAAGTTTAATTTGTGCTATCCCAAACTTGAAAATTAAAATTTTCCTCCAAACGTAGCAAAGTTTTATCCATTTTATGTAAAAAAAATCTTTCAGAAAATGTTTTGCAATACTGACACATGCCTACAACTATCTGTAAAAACAGCTTGGCAAATCTTAAGGTAAACTTCAGACCTCGCACAAGAAATTATAACTCACGTACCAAAACAGCTGGGGAAAATGAATGAAACTGGAAATTTGAAAATAAATTTGTGTAGAAAATTGTGGAACTGTACTAAATTTAACTGCCATCAAAGTAGCCTGTTTGCTGTTCTGTAAATAAGATGCAAAATACTATAATCAATTCCTTAAGTGATCAAAATAACATGTGAACTGTACACGATAAGCATGGGGAAAAACTGAGAAATCATAACATAATTGAAACCAGTGAGAAATATACTCAAGTAAACAATGAAAAATTTGCATTTGTTTCACTTCTTAAGAGATTTACATCCAGGTTTCAAGCAGCTGAACCCCAGTGCTGGTGACAGATTTATACACATACATACATACATAATCTTCTCTTTCTCATTGAAACGTGTCAGCCATAATGTATTTTCCAAACAAACCAGGTCTTCGGAATCCACCTGCGGTCATCACAACGCAGCTACTTTGTTATCCTTCTAAAAAACAAAAATGGAAAAAGTGATTTTTGTGAAAGAAACGCAATACTTATGCAAATTATATTCATAAACAGTGCCACATTTTTTTTATTATTAAGTTATAAGAATCAAACATCTTTGACTCATTCATTACCCTGTAGTCAAATTCTGCAAATTCTCTTCCTCCTTGACTTCCTCTATATGCTCCTCTGAACCCGCCACCGTATGAGCCGTACGACCCTCGGCCTGCCCCGCGCACCCGGCCCCCTCGGAATCCCATGCCTCCGCGACCTCTGTAGCCACCTCGACCACGTCGAAACGGGATACCGAATGTCTCTGAGTTCATCCGCCGCTCCTCCGCCCATGTTTGCCTCCTTTCACTGAGATGCACAGAAGAAACAACATCAGATTTTTTTAAGAAATTGAATGCATGCATGTACAGTATATGCACGGCAACCAAGTGTCACAACAAATGTATTGCTGCACAGTAGTTTGCTCAGCTGTATTGTATTGTACTCACCGGGGGAAACCTGACCCTCCAGCCCTTTCGGCCGCCTTCCTGTTTAAAACCAATTAAAAAATATATGTATAGTTTACGAAAAGTAATTGTAATTTATGCAAGGTCTAATTTCTAAAAGTGTGTTTTGCAGATTGTTCAAGCGGCATGAATTTTATCGTTGCATAAAGGTTTAAGTTTGACATTTTGAACGTAGAAATATTAATTTGAAATACCAAACCTTATTCACATGTAGCTGGTCTAAAGTGTAAGAGTTTGGGGCTACAACAGCAATACAATACATATATGACTTTAACGTTTATGTAACGTTGTGTTTTATTTATTCAACATAAAAGCCATCCATTGAGATAAATATGTATTGGACCCAGATCATTGCTTTAAGGGTTTACTGAATGTGATCTGACCTCATGTCATCACAGGAGATGTTGTCAAAGAAGGATTTGGATTTGTCGTAGTAACAGTTTGGTCTGAGAGGATCTTCTTCATCCACGTTGCCTTCACTGTTCTGAGTGTCCACTCCTGAATCGCCCTTATCCTCACCGTTCAACGCTTTATCAGACCTCTCATCTGCGTACACACACATGTATACAACTTTACCCAATAATTATTTCTGGTCCTCCAACCTGGACAGTTGATATACAGAACAGCTCTCAAAACCTGTTGAACATGTGATTTATTTAATAACCTGTTTATACCTTTAAGTTTGAGTTTACTCTGGAACTCAATGTCAATCTCCTCTTTATTAAACTGAGCGTTAGCGCTCTCAAAGTCAAAGTCTTTCTCAAACTTCATTGGTTCTTCTCTCCTGATGGGGTAGCGTCCTCTCCCACGATGACCGCCAGCATGACCTCGCCGAGAGGCAGGAGGACCAGGGGCTAAAGAGAACGACGGCAAACATTATCCATTGATAAATTCATAGAATTATAATTGTCAAAACATTTTACTTGCAATATGAGTGGCATTTAAAGGAGAAAATGGGTAAATCGTAAATCTGTTCAGTACTGAATCTCAAGCAAGCGTGCTTCTCAACATTTTAGTATTGCTTTAAGCGACAGCCCATTTTATGTGAACACTCATGGTTTTAACAGTCTAAAAAGATGGGGTAACATGCCATTTCATACTCGTGCTGGCTTCTCATGCTTAACATTGTTAACTTGTTAAAAAACGGGTTGAATGTATGACGTAAAATTTCTGTACTTGATACACTCCCCCAGCACTCCAACTTGTTTCTGAAAGTTTTGATCATGGTTTGTAAACGTGATCCTAATCCTTTTATTGGCCATTCTCCCGGAAAAGCACGCCCACGCGTCATCCACATTTGGAGATCATCAAAAAGTCCTGCGTTTCACTTCATAACATTTAAGGAAAAAAAACAACTGTCTTCTGTTGGTGATGATATGGGATTGTGTCTAAAACTATCTCATATATGCCCAGCTAATCAAAAACTGGATAACAAGTTAGGTTGTTTTTCACGTAGCGTTAACGCATAGGGTTTGTTAGCTAACTTTGTGTCGTTATACAACTAGCAGTTAACTATCGGCCAGAAACTAAAAGGAAACCGTTTGTCATCTATTCTTTAGTTGTCACAAGTGCATTAGTAGAAAGGGAGAGGGAACAGTGAGAAGGCTCATGTTCCGTGTCAGGTTTGTGTAAGGTAAATGCATTTAACGTCAAAAACATTTGCCACTGTTAGTACACGCAGGCATCTATAGATCTATATGCTCTCAGTTTATCTTCACAATACATACAGTGGCTGTATGTATGCACTAAATTCTAATCTAAACTACCCTTTGCATAAATTATGATATTGTAAATTGAGACGTATTGGGTTACAAAACTAAAGTAATATTTCACTCCAAAATATATAAATGGCATACTGAAATAATGTTACAACAGCACATTCCTAAAAACAATGTAACACTTTTCAGGTCATTTCATGTCTAGATAACATTTCATCCCAAAAATTAGGGAAAAAACTGTGCAGGGTTGCATTCTTTTTATGACGAGACGTGTGATTGAAAATTAGGTTTTTATCAGTTTCGAGCAAAAATATTATCCAAGATTTTTCACCCTTAAAGGAGGACTCTTAAATAAACAAAAATGTATTATTTGCGCAAAACCCCCTAACCATCATGGATGGAAATCTTTTCTTTTGTCATACATCTGGGATGACATGAGAATGAGTAAAATAATTTTTGGGGTGAAATGTTCATCTAACAGTCACTGTACATGTGAGAAACACAGATGGATGCGGGTCTTGCAGGAATCATGCAGTTTTAGCATCTAACACCATAGCAGAACTGCAGCCGCGCATTGACTACAGCAGATGTGATTAAACCTGCAGGACGTTTAGAAGGGTCTCTGTTTCCACCTCTGGGCTGACTGGACTCTGGAGTGCTTGGTTTGGGGCCATCGGTGCCTAAGAGAGTACAGCGCTTTAGGGCCTTCGTTTGTACTTCATTGAACCTTTCTTGACCCGTTTTGCCAGTTCTAATAGTGAATGGTGTCAGTTGTATTAATTGGCAGTATTATTTCTGAGAAAGAGGATAAAGAGGTCTAAAATTCCAGAAAAGTCCATAATTTATAGTGTCTGTCAAGTGAGGTGGCCACATTGCAATTGTAGAGTTAATGTCAATTAATTTTTTAACAAAGTGTTGTATGAAATCCCATCATCTGAGACCTCGCCACAAGGGATCGCAGGAGATGCATTTACAACCACATCTTAAGACCTTTTATAAACCCTAAAAACGTTGAATGTGCAGTGGGTATGTGCGGTCTCCCGTTGGATTCTCACCCCTCCTTTGCTCCAAGAGGTCAACCGGTTTCTGCGTGTTGGTGGAAGCTGGGCGAGTGGACACGGGGCTCTTGCGGCCCACCGCTGAGGGTACAATGGGGGTGGGTGCAGGGGCTGATGGGGCGGCAGGTTCCACTGGAGGGGTCTTTCGCAGGAGGTCCACATCTGGGCTGGTGTGACCTACACAAACACAACAGTGAGCGATTAAATACCTGCAAGATTGCCAGCGATGTGATCTGACCGAGCACAGAGAAATGCAGACACCTTGAAGTGAGAAAATCAGAGCTGGTAGAAAACAAAATCACAGGTTCAACTCGACTATGACTGAAGACCTTTATAAACCCTCATAAACAGTGAACACATGCAGAAATTCATCACATGTAAAACCCATTCAGTCCACGTTCACACTGCACATGAACTCCACTTTTGGTGTATTGTGTAATTGCAGTCTGCAGAGGAGCGACAACCGCATTCCACTGCTCAATTCATTCCAATTAATTCAGGGAATGACACCAGAATTTTCATTAAAGATGAAATCCGCAATAACTTCACTCATGCACTCCCATAACAGTGTGAACGTGGCCAATAAGTTAGATATAGTAGTCAGAAACGAAAGCATCTAAAGTAAGAGTGAGAAATGTTTGAACTACGCAAAAGACACCCCCATATTCCGACTGTTAGGATCTTCACTTGTGAAATTAAAATATTAAGTGTAACATGGTTCATTTTATGATTGATAGCTGGTGAGATAAACCCCAAATCATCATTTGTTTTCAGCCCCAGGTAGGCATTTACCTTCCTTTCCGAATGCACTGGTGAAAGCAGTGCCATGAGACAGAGCTGCCATCATGCTCATGTCACTACCAAACAAGCCCATTGAACTTCCTGTGAGGAGAGGAAGAGCAGTCGCACACATCAGAGGTGCCATATCAGCGTCCATCAATATGGCAGGGCTACATTTTCTACTAGGAGCACTGTAGCCCCTGACTGAAAATTTTAGGAGCGCAAGCTAATAATTTAAGGGCACACCTAAAATCAGCCTGCAATGCAATTCTTCAATTATTTTCCCCAGAATAACTGCACTATTGATACTGAAAAGTTACTGGATGAATGCAAATTTGGTTCTGCTTATTTAAAGAGAGGGGGAGGGTACAGAGAAGCTTGGCTATTGATTGGTGCTAAATAGAGAGACCGTAATATGAATTCATGTGAACTTTTAAAATTATATCGTATTATCAGGGAAGCATTTATTAAAGTCACTTGCCGGAAAGCAAGTATCAGTACGCACGTAGCCCGAAGGATAAAACAAGCTAGACATTAACGTTAAAAGCGCAGTCAATATGAATATCTCTCTCAAACAAACGTATCTATTTGCATCAAAAGACCTTTGTTAAGACCACAACGCCATGTTGAGCAGTTTTTTGATCAATGGATGTACTTTTTGGACCTTCAGGGAGTCAACTACCATCCACTCCCATTATAACACTTGGAAGTAAAATGAATTAATGGTCGCATTATACTCGTCTTTCCACATGAAATAACAACTAGAAGATATTTCAAATTTGCAGGTCCACATGCTCAAGTACTTGTACTAAATGCTTGTGCGGTCTTAAAAACGTTTAAGTCGCAGTCTGGAGCCCTGTATGGTCTTCAAAAGCCCGTCTTATCTGGCACCTCCATGAAGAATAATGTGAGACTGACTCAACCCTACATAGTTGGTTTAAGAAATTCAAAGTAAGAAACAAAATACAAAATAAAGAGACTATTAAAATAATTGTCTTCGGTAAAATAACTATAATAATAGACAAGTGAAATAGTACACATTGTGCATGACAGTTCACAGTGATAAGACTAGTGTGACCCAGACGCTGAGGCCCGCAAATTATTGCTTGCATCTAGAGCGCTAGAAAACTTACCAACTCCTACAGCCCCAAACTGTGGTGTGACCAATGGATTGTGGTCAAACCGACTGTATGCGGTGACAGGTGGCTGGTTGAAGAGCCCGTATGAGTTTCCCGACTGGAAGGATGATGGCGGAGCAGTGGAAGGTCCCATAGAAGACTGAGAGAGCAGAAAATCAAAGATCGTTACTATGTCATTTATAACCTGCTGAATCTATCAAACACCACTAAACAATATCTGGTTTTCAATTTTTTGAAACATGCCTTATATGCAATTGGTCTGCTTTTTAAGTATGGCACAAGCTCAACAGTACCCCAAAAGTGTACCTAGCTGTAGTTTGTGTACCTGAACGATGGCAGGGTCCTGAGGCAGAGAGCATGGTGGTTTGGGAGGTTCACACACCGTCAGATCTTTGATGTCACTTCCTCTGAAAATAATGTACTCAAAAATCTCATCCCTGGGTGCGATGGGGCGGTCTGTGGGCCGGTCCTCCGTGCCAAAGGAGCGTACTACAAGGTTTAAGGACACAAATACAACATATAGAATCTGAACGTTGAAAAGTAAGTTGGAATATGTTAGTTGTGGTTAGCAAATTGTTGTGTACATTTTATGTTTTGCGTTTTTTTTGGCCAAATAAAGATATAAATTAAACACAATAAAAAGATTTATTGTAAAAATGATTAGCAAAAAAATATATGTACACATTTATATATATAATACATGACAGCCCCTTACAAATAATTTGAAGATCTCGTTTTACTTTATAACGGTTAAAACGTTGAATAACTTCACCGTAGTAAAAACACGTTGTGTTGGCAGAAGCTTTGTGTAGCATCTGTGTTAAATACGACGGCCATTTTTATTAAATATATTTTTTGACTGATTCAGTGAACTACATCACTATTGTGGGGGCAAACCGCTGGATAAAAACCAAATTAAACACTTTAACATTTAAAGAGTCGATGAAACGGATTTCACCGTTTGAACAATATTCTTGGACGTAACTGACTGCCGCACGCGCACACGATGCCCAAAACTGTTTTAGGACATTAGGTGCGTAAGTAACATAAAATTAAGTAACAATGACAAAGTAATAACAATAAATAATGCAGGATTGGCTAAAATACTGACATTTAAAACTCAGAGATGGTGCGTGTAATATTTAAAGTGCATTTTCAGACCTTTGGCGAGCGCGACAGTTGAGTTCTCGGTATCGATAGTGTATAGGATGCCTTCATATCTGATCTCCGCTTTACTGGTCAAACTGATCTTACTGCCGATATACGGCGTGCCTCCGCTCATTCTCACGATTAAACTTCGACACAAACTGAGAGAAAGACAAATGTGCACTTCACAGCGTAAACAAACAGCCACGAATTTTTGCTAAAGCAATATGGCCGCACGCATTTTCAGTCCAATGGGCGGAAGTGACGTTTTTACAGACGACACTTGGCGGCAGCGCATCTGTGACAAAGCAATAGTTCTACGGCAATGTTTTTCCTATTTATTTATTTTTTCAATTAAATTAATCATAGCATAAAACCCTTCTTATTTTATATTCATAAAAATGTCCATTCTCTACAGATTTTTATTTTTAAATGATATCGTTAACGACCTTTGAAATACTATTATACTGTATGTTTTTAGTACGTTTTTTCTGTCTCCACGGACTAATTTTGATAACTAATTTTAGGTAAAACAAAAAATTGCTTGCAAAATAATTACATAATACTCTAATTACCGTATCCAATTTATTAAGTTAAATTACGTTAATTACAAATAATTTCAATTATTCGAAATGATAGAAAACCCAAAATAAAGATTATTTTATAACAGTATTGTGATAACTAAGTACGCCATATTATAAATCATTATACTGTACTTTCCTAAACTAGTTTTAGACATCCACACACATTTTATTGTAAAGTCATTCTTACATTAATTATCGTAAGAAAATGTTCGTATTTTCAAAATGTTAGTTGGTACGAAAGACATGTACACCTGGGAAGGATTGCACAAAGGTTTCGTAAATTCTTTCTTAAATGTGAACGTAAACTCCACACTAGAGGCTTAAGGCAGAATGTTGCTATTAGTTTCTATGCGTAGTCTAAACTGCGTAGCTTTCCTGTGGCTCAGTACTTAGAGCATGACGCTAGCAATGGCAAGGTCATGGGTTTTATCCCAGGGGATTACATGTAGTAAGAAAGTAGCAAATGTATACAGTACAATGTAAATCGCTTTGGATAAAAGCGTCTGCCAAATGTACATGTAGTCGCATCATTTGACGTTTAACTTCAATACTCCAATAGCAACCTTTAAATTCGTTGAAATTTGTGATTCAAAACTATTTTTACATAACATAATACCGGTAAAAATACGTTTTATAAAAAAGAATCCTCCCTAACTATGAATAACAGAATAGACATTAAATATAACAAATAGAACAACATTAATAAACAAATGCTCATTAAAAACAATACAGCTCGCATAATGAAACCATAATAAATTGTATGTTATACCTGATTTAATTTTACTGCCAACCTCCAATGAAATAAAAAATATTATTTTATTTTGACATGCACAACACAGGCAGATGGACGCACACAAGGAGGCGCGCTAGTTACGCTTCAACTTTTTCAACTTAAAAGTATTTAATAGTGCGTAAGTTGTTACTTAGTGCCCGTTTAAGTCAAAACTAGTGAAAGTTTTAATTTACGCACAGCTGGTGCAACCGGCCCCTGAAGAACAAGGAAGCTGGATATTTGCTAAATATTTTTGAGTTGCGTCATTCAACTTAGTTGAAGCGTAAAGTTACGTATAAACTAAATATTTACGGAAGCCTCCCGTTAGGAATAACTGCAGGACTAAAATAACTCACGGAACTGAATAACCTCTTTTTTACACTCGACATTCTTCAAGGATTTACACACAATATAATGCTGAGATTTACACTCACTTACCATTTAAAATAGAGAACATTGTGTGATGACGTTACATTTTTGACGTCTCCGTCTGTGTTTATCTGCCTGTGTTGTACACGTCAAAATTAAATATTTTTATTTCATTGGTGGTTGGTAGTAAAATGAAATCACCCAAACTGCATGTCATTAATGATTGTGTTAATAAGGCTGTTTTGTTTTCACTCAGCATTTGTTTATGAATCTAATTTGATATAGGTTATCCATGATAGGTATTCTATGTAATAACTAAATAAAATACAAGAATACAAGTTTTAAATGTTCAAGAATGTTTTGAAATTCACAACAATTCAACACAACTTTATCCTCACGAATTTAAAGGCTGCTATTGGACTATTAAATAAGTAGTCCTAAGTAGGCCTAGTCATGACCTTATGGTTAGTGACACAGACTTGTGACCCAAATATTGCTGGTTCCATACTGGTCCTCCTCGCATCACATCATTTTCACTTTCACATTAAAGGTAAACATCATATTATGCGTCTACGCATTACTTTACAGCGAGCCTACGTATTAGCTATGTCCTGACTTAAGACCAAATGGTACAACTGAATAACATACAGATTTGGTTACAAACTAGTATTTACTAAGCTTCTAGTGTGGACACATTTAAGAACGAACTTACGAATGGCTGGTGCAACCTTTCCCAGCATCTTAATTTTGTCACATAAAGGACACATAAAGTGAAAGGTATAGTTAAAGTAGGTCTGTAGCTTTAAGAACAGCTGAATTAAGCAATGATTGTTGTACTGCAAGCAGTAAATCTAGTAAAGCAGCATTCCTGTTATAGAGCAACAGAAGTGACAAGGAAATAAAAAGCAGTGAAATGTTTACCAGCGTATGCCAGCGTATGTTTTTATTTGGTAAAATTGGAGATCCATCTTTTTAAAAGGTAAGTAAAACATTTTGATAATAATGAAATCATTGATCATTTGATTTCAAAACTTGTTTAACCTTTTTCTTAAAGTTCTTTTAACTCTTGCTTGTCTGTGATTCATAATATCAATGTGATTTTGTTTTATTGTTTTATAACAAAATGTATTATGTGTTTATTGCTATGGCAGACTTTATGACGATACGTTCGAGATTCAGTTTTCTTTAATAATGCTGCAATTAATAACTGTATTAACATTTTATTTCACACAAAAATACCTGAGGTTGGCTTCTTCAACATTGACTATTGACAATATTAAATCTATTAACGTTATATTTATTAGTTTTATTTGTTTCTTATGTTATGAAGGATGATTTTATGTAGAAAAGCAAATTACAAAATGACTTTTGCTGGGTTTTCATAGACTGGGTCACAAATGGTGAATAACATTTTCAATGTGTTCGATTTAATGAAAATAAACACAATTTGTAAAAGGATTATTATAATCTAGTTGTGCGGTTAATCCAAAAGTGATACCCCTGTTCCTCAAGGGATTTTTTACAGACTAAAATGTACTCACCCTCAGGCTGGCTAGGATGCAGAGGACACTGTTTCTTTCACTTGACATTTTAGTGATAATTGACCCCTGAATCGTCTGAATGTAACTGTCTTCATTGCAGTTTCAATGAAGCCTGATGAAGTTAACCTTTTACACTTGGAGAACCATGGCCAGTAATAATAACACCCAAATGAGTGAGAGTGAGGACGAAGACACTGGCGTTGAACTGAGTATTTTCAGGTTTGTAATGTTACCTGTTTATAAACTTTTGTACAGTATTTTTCCAGATGAACCCAATTTATTTTACTTCAATTTTCAGTCTTGAATCACCCAAACAGCCATGTTTAACCTGTGTCAAGTGGAAGTTTTCTTATAAGGGAAACTTCTCAACATGGTGACATCAGAGACAAATAAATGTGCTGATCAATTTAGTCTTCTAACATTTCGTCCTTAACCATGTCTTCATTTAAGATTGGTTCAGCTTGAGGACTCTGAGGTTTTTCATGCTGTGTCAATAAAAAGTACATACGCACGTAGGTATCGTCCAATCTCCTGGATCTTATGTTCTGTTTGGCAATTTGTCTGTGGGTGGTAGACTGAGGAGAGGCTGGTAGATACCCCCAATAGCCAGAAGAAGGCACTCTAAACACGCAAAGTGAACTGTGAACCTCTGTCGGAGACTATGTCCTTGTCTTGAATTTAAAGTTTGGCCTCTCTCAGATATTGCAGGTTCTTGTGATCAATGATGACTTTGAAGGGGTTTTTGGCTCCCTCCAACCAGAGGCGCCACTCCTCTAGGGCTAACTTTATGGCAAGTAGTTCACGGTTGCCGATATCATAATTCTGCTCCTCTGGGGTTAACTTCTTGGAATAATGGGCGCATGGATGGAGTGCAGGTGGCTCTCCCCCCTATTGTGACAGGACCACTCCTACCCCCACCGTGGAGGCCTCCACCACAAATGTAAGGTCAGGGTCTGGATGGGTAAGAGTGGGGGTGACGCAGAAGGCCTCTTTCTGTTTGGAGAATATTTTGGCCCCTCGAAGCTCCTCTAAGGCGGTGGGCACCAGGGGAAGGGGATAGGCGAATTTTACAGGTTGAGAGTTTATATGGCGATAATCGATACAGGGTCATGTCCTCCATCCTTCTTTCTGACAAAAAAGAAACTGGAGGCGGCCGGGGATGTTGATGGGTGGATAAATTCTTGTGAGAGAGCTTCTGTTTTGTACTCCTCCATGGCTCGTGTTTACGGGATAGAGAGTGGGTACATACAACCTTTCGGCAGTGTGGCTCCAGGTAGCAGGTCGATTGCACAGTCCCATGGCCTATGGGGAGGTAGTTTGGTAGCAGCGGATTGACTGAACACGTCCTGGAACTCCCGGTATCCTAGTGGAAGCTCCACAGAGATAGAAGTTTGAGGACTTTCAACGGTAGTGGATCCCAGGAGGGCGAACTCCTCCTCCTGAGATGTTTTTAGGCAATGAGTAAAGCAATAGGCACTCCATCGTTGGATGTTGCTCGTCTCCTAAACGATCACCTGCTGGTGTTGAGCTAACCACGTGCGTCCCAGGACGATATCAACGGTGGCAGCCTCCAACACAAGAAATTAGATTTCCTCTTCATGATTATAAGGTAATCGTAGCTTCAGAGAGGGAGTACAGGAAGTCACCATGCCCCGGCACAACGGTTCTCCTTGTATAATTAAAGATTTGGTAGGTCGTGCAGCTCTTGAGACGGTGAGTTCTTTGTGGTTTGAGTAAACGTGAGGAGATAAGGGTGCCAGAGGATCCCGAATCCAGGATAATTTTTACTTGAACAGATTTATGAGCAAGAATCAACAAACCATCGTTATGCGGAATATTCATGGCTATATTGTTTGCATGTATGGGACTCGCTGCAGTAAGTTAGAATTCTGGTGAATTGGAACGGGTGCGTGAAACTGGTAATCTGGTGTCAGAGGGCTGGCGTATCTGTGAAACTTAAGCAATGATACAGATGTAAGGTATTTTAACAAATCAGAACAAGGCCTGATCACACAAATCTCTGTCTCCTAAGTTGACATTTGAGAAATGTCATCAACACAGGTGACTTCAACACAAATAAAGTGCTGAACACTATCTGGTCTTCATTTAAATGTTAAACATCTTTATTTAAGATTGGTTCAGCGGGAGGACTATGATGTCTTTGTGCCTCATGTGTCAATGAAAAGTAAGGTTTTAGTATGTAAACTTTTAAAAGCTGAACCATCCAAACAGACTTGCTTTCACTTGGAGCAAGTCATGAGTCGCACAAGCTGATATTTGAGAAAAGTCATCTTTTAACACTTACAATGTGCCTATCGTTGCACTTGTGTTTGTGGTTGAGTCACAATAAAGGGATTTGATTTTGATTTGATTTGAACATTATGAAATTTTGTTGTTATTTAAACGTTAAACATTGCTTTCACTTGGAGCAAGCCATGAGTCGCACAAGGCTCTGTCTCCTCAGTTGATATTTGAGAAAAGTCATATTTTAACGCTTACAATGTGCTGAAAATTATGAAGTTTGGTCGTCATTTAAACGTTAAACATCTTTATTTAAGATTGGTTCAGCGGGAGGACTCTGACGTCTTTGTGCCTCATGTGTCAATGAAAAGTAATCAATCGATGGGACATCCTTACAACTTAAGCAATGATACAGAAGTCAGGTATGTTAACTGCAGGCTAAAGTATTTTTTGTCACCTTTAGTATGTAAACTTTTAAAAGCTGAACCATCCAAACAGACTTGCTTTCACTTGGAGCAAGTCATGAGTCGCACAAGGCTCTGTCTCCTCAGTTGATATTTGAGAAAAGTCATATTTTAACGCTTACAATGTGCCTACCGTTGCACTTGTGTATGTGGTTGAGTGACTCTAAAGGGATTTGATTTTGATTTGATTTGAACATTATGAAATTTGGTCATCATTTAAACGTTAAACATCTTTATTTTAGATTGGTTCAGCGGGAGGACTCTGACGTCTTTGTGTCTCATGTGTCAATGAAAAGTAATCAGTCGATGGGACATCCTTACAACTTAAGCAATGATACAGAAGTCAGGTATGTTAACTGGAGGCTAAAGTATATTTTGTCACCTTTAGTGTTTGGCTTTAGTATGTAAACTTTTAAAAGCTGAACCATCCAAACAGACTTGCTTTCACTTGGAGCAAGTCATGAGTCGCACAAGTTGATATTTGAGAAAAACCATCTTTAAACACTTACAATGTGCATACTGTTGACTTATGTATGTGGTTGAGTGACAATAAAGGGATTGGATTTTTATTTGATTTGAACATTATGAAATTTGGTTGTCATTTAAATGTTAAACATCTTTATTTAAGATTGGTTCAGAGGGAAGACTCTGACTTCTTTGTGCCTCATGTGTCAATGAAAAGTAATCAATCGATGGGACATCCTTACAACTTAAGCAATGATACAGAAGTCAGGTATGTTAACATCAGGCTAAAGTATTTTTTTGTCACGTTTAGTGTTTGGCTTTAGTATGTAAACTTTTAAAAGCTGAACCATCCAAACAGACTTGCTTTCACTTGGAGCAAGTCATGAGTCGCACAAGGCTCTGTCTCCTCAGTTGATATTTGAGAAAAGTCATATTTTAACGCTTACAATGTGCTGAAAATTATGAAGTTTGGTCGTCATTTAAATGTTAAACGTCTTTATTTTAGATTGGTTCAGCGGGAGGACTCTGACGTCTTTATGCCTCATGTGTCACTGAAAAGTAATCTATCGATGGGACATCCTTACAACTTAAGCAATGATACAGTAGTCAGGTATGTTAACTGCAGGCTTAAGTATTGTTTTTTGTCACATTACTTTTTTTAAAGCTGAACAAGCCAAACATGCCTGGATCACGCCAGAGGCGAACCTATATTAAGTAGTGGCCCAAGGCAAAACTATCCAATGAGGCCCTCCTTACATTATTTTGTGAATATTTATTTGTCCTAAAAATAGAATTGCACAATGATCAAAAAAAGTGTAGTCAAAACACATGTGATACAACAAAATGTGTACTTTTACAACATTAAATATCAATGCCCAAATATTTCTTTTATATTTCCAATACATACATTTTTTTTAAATGCTCCTATAAAGGTATAGTTAAGTATTCTTTGAACTTTTTCATACAAAGTTTATATTTCCATCTGTATTTGTCTTTCAGAACTCAGCAACATGAACTGAGTTCCATGATTTCAAATGGTAAGTTTTCAAAACTAACATATTTATATAGATTTAGATCTACACCAGCATTATTGCATACCCCAACAAGAATTTAAAGGTCAGATGAACTGGAATTGTTTATTGTTTTATACTGTTATATGAGGTCTACTTATGACGTTCTCGTGGTTTTCACATCCAAAAACATAAAAATCAATAAGTAATAGGCTATTTTCTACCCAGGTTTTGAGGCCAGCTCTGCAAACGCTCGGTTTTAAAGGAGGCATGAATTAAAATCACAATTTTAACCTGAGCTTTTGTTAAAGAAGAGGGAATCGTATTCACGCGAACATTATGTAAGTGTTAGAACTGAAAGTGCCCTTGTTACTTTAACCTGTGTAACCTAATGTTACGTCTCTAACCAAATCCACAAAAGGCTCCAACAAGGCCAACTGCTATCCAATCAAAGCAGTGGCCGTTCAAGTCTTCAATGCTGCATGCCCATTAAAACCAAGCATTTGCAGAGCTGGCCTTAAAACCTGTGACACTTGGAAGTAAACGCCCACCGCTTTGGTTGGATAGCAGTTTGCGTAGTCGGAGCCTTCTGTGAATTTGGATAGAGACGTAACATTAGGTTACACATTAGCACCATTCACAGTCTTCGCACGGCATCAGTATTATCTGGAGACCTCCTGTGATTTATAAATTACCTCCCCACATCAGTATTTCATGTGACGCATTCGCACGGATGATTTTACTCAAATTTACTGACTTATTTCCCGGATGTGATGGCAAGGCTTTGCGTATAGTTTGTATAGCCTATACTTGTATTGCCTTTAATGATATATGACCGTGCCTGTCAGCATTTGAGATTTCAGTGATCCCGAACTGGACAAAAGATCACCGCGATCGTGGGTCTCAAATGTTACGAGAGTTTCCATGATAAATGAACAAACAGGACTCTACCGGTAACTTATGGATATCACACAGCACCCGAAATAGTACCTAAACACTTCAAAACAGCGTCAATTATTCGGTGGATAAAACCTTGAAAAATTAAATGAGCTCACAGAGATCCCGATTCGCACAGGCTTAAGATCACAGACAACTTCTGCAATTAACAGACAATGCAGACAATGAAACAAACAAATGACTAGGGGTCCCCAAGTAATACTTATCTTGTGTGAATAGTGATCAGGGCACATCAAGCAATCTCTTACAAAGCAATAGTGACGCATAGTACAGAAATGTTTTACTCACATAAGATTGCTGCGCCATTCCTATCGGATCCAATATTGAAAGCACAGTACAGCTTTTTAATTTGAAACTCTCCACAAATCTAGTGTTGACCTGTGCCTTGTTCACGAAGGAATCCTTGGAGCAATGAAATTAACAAATGCTCAATGTTTTTCCGAAACGATCTGGAACATCTTTAAAAATAAACTTTAACTCAACATTCCTAATATCATAATCGAAGAAAGGTTATGCAGCGACTGTATTCTTCCACAACCAGGGATGTGGGCAGGGCTAGAGAAGTAGTGGTTGACATTTTTCTGTGTAGGTGGTTTTCAACCTATCAATGATGTCATAAATAGGTGCATTCCAGAACCTGGCCATCACTGGGCCTGTGTCAATAACAGATGTCATATTAGCAACAAGGTTCAAGGTTCGTTTTCAGTTCTGACACTTACATGATGTTCGCGTGAATACGATTCAATCTTATATAACAAAAGCTCGGGTTAAAATTGGGATTTTAATTCATGCCTCCTTTAATATTTTTCATCCTATCTATCTTCCTTCTAACCACCTCTGCCCAATATTGAACTTTGCAGCGGACTTTACCTGGATTATTTCATTTAAGCAGGCATTGAAGAACAGATATCAATGTATATTTGAGGGAAATGAAGAGCACAGAAGCCCCGCTTTGCTCAACAACATCTACACTGAGCTCTACATCACAGACACTGGAAGTAGTGTCAATGCAGAACATGAAATCAGACAGATTGAGACAGTATCTAAGTATCCGATCACATGGGACACACCAATCCCAGTAAATGGTGTCTTTAAATCTTATGCTGCGTTTAAACCAATCCAAACTGTGCTAACAAAGGGAATCGCTGGCATTGGGAAAACTGTGTCCGTGCAGAAGTTCACCCTGGACTGGGCAGAGGAAAAAGCCAACCAGGACATTCATATGATATTTCCACTTCCATTTCGTGAGCTGAATAGATTTAAGGAAGAGAAAGTTACTCTGATCCAGATTCTCCAGCAGTTCTACGATCTCAAGATAGAGGCAAATGTGTTGAGCTCAGGCAAATACAGGATCATTTTCATCTTGGATGGACTTGACGAATGTCGATTTCCTCTGGATTTCCAGAAGAACAAGAGTTGCTCCAGTGTGACAGAAGCCGTCTCAATTGGTGCTCTACTGACAAACCTCATCTGCAAGAACTTGCTTCCTTCTTCTCAGCTTTGGATAACCTCACGACCAGCTGCGATTGGTCAAATACCACCTGACCTTATTGACCAACTGACCGAGGTAAGAGGCTTCAACGACTCCCAAAAGGAGGAGTACTTTGCAAAAAGGATAAGCGATCCAGACATGTGCCATAGGATCATCTCGCACTTGAAGTCATCAAGAATCCTTCACACTATGTGCCACATCCCAGTGTTCTGTTGGATATCAGCTACAGTTCTTGAAGGGATATTTAGTGAGATCATGGGTAGAGAAATGCCTAAGACACTCACGGAAATGTATGCACACTTCCTGATTTTCCAGACCAAGCAAATGAGTCACAAATACGATGTGAATTACAAGGCAGATTTCAATTGGGACAGCCAGAGCACTTTGTTGCTTGGCAAACTGGCCTTTCAACAGCTTGAAAGGGGTAATTTATTGTTCTACGAGGATGATCTTAGAGAATGTGGTGTTGATCCCAACCTCGCCTCAGTGTTTTCTGGACTTTGCACACAGATCTTCCGAGAAGAGGCAGGACTACACCAGGAGAGGATGTTCAGCTTCATCCACTCTAGTATCCAGGAATTTTTAGCTGCCTTGTACGCCTTCCTTATGTTCGTCAACAGTCAGCAAAATGTCCTAGGTCATAAGACAAATGCAAAATTCGAAAGTGTTTTTAAAAAACTTTCAATGCATGAGTTCTTGAAGTGTGCTGTGGATAAGGCGCTAGCAAGTGATAATGGACACTTAGACCTTTTACTCCGTTTTTTGCTGGGACTTTCCCTTGTGTCCAATCAGACTCTCCTACAACCACTGCTGACTGAGACATGGAGTGACCCTGAGGGCAGCAAAAAAACTCTTCGGTACATCAAGGAAAAAATCAGGTTCCAGCGTTCGGCAGAAAAAGCAATAAGTCTCTTTCACTGTCTCAGTGAACTAAAGGATGATTCCCTGGTAGATGAAGTGCAGGAATACCTAAAGTCAGGTGGCTTTAGAAGTGAGAAGCTCTCTCCATCCCACTGCTCTGCTTTGGCCTACACTCTGCTGATGTCTGCTGAGCAACTGGATGTGTTTAACTTAACTAAATGTATTGATCCAAGATGGATCTCAGATGAGGGACTGTTGAGATTCCTGCCAGTGATCAAAGCATCCCGATTAACTTTGTAAGTATCTCACAGAGTTGTTTGGAACCGAAAAACATTTTACGCATATATGCAGATGTTGATGTGAAAGCTTGGCTGACACATTGCAAGTGCATGGTCCGGATCTCTCCACCTAGCATGCAATCTTCCATAGCTAAAGTGATGACGAACTGCTCAAGGGAGCAATAAAGTTACTTTGATTTGTCTTTGCAATTAAACCTAGTGTTATTATTCAGGCAGTGATCTAGATAGTCCCATGAAGGCAGTTGACCTGAATGTAAAATATGATTGTTGAAGTACACACTAGAATAGTTCCCCTCATCACAAAGCTAAGAATGTAATTTGTGTCCTTACATCTTGAAATGCAACAACGCATAAAATTAGGCTTGCATTGCAATGCATTCATGAACCTGCATAGAGTATGTTTCAGGCATTCAATAAACCTTACAGTTTTGAGTGTCACTCAATGTTGAACAAGTATTAAACATTCTGTGTGGCTTTTCTCCATCAGGATGAGATTGTGTAATGTGAAAGAGAAAGTCTGGAGAGGGCTGAGCTCTGTTCTCAGCTTAAGTGGCTCATGTATGAAAGAGCTCGATTTGAGTTCCAGCAATCTTAATGATACAGGAATAAACCATCTTGTTGTTGGACTGGGGAATCCTCAGTGTAAACTAGAGGTTTTGAGGTAGGAAGATCTCAAATTCATGCCATTGGACCGTGGGGTGCAATTACAATTGCATTTGCTTTCCGTGAACTCACTTGTCATTTTTCTTCTCTGTGCATGTAGACTTTTTAATTGTAGCATAGGTGAGGACGGCTGTGCCTCTCTAGCCTCAGCTCTGAGGTCAAACCCATCTCACTTAAAGGATCTTGATTTAACACACAACCAGCCTCATGATACAGGTGTAAAAATGCTTTCTGATGTGCTGGCAGACATAAACTGTAAACTGGAAACACTCAGGTAGGTTTTATTGGTGGGCTCTAAACAGTAAGGCCTTCTTTACATTGATGTCAAGTGCTAAATAATATTCGATGTAGTTTTCTTCCTAATTTATTTAAGATTTAAAATAATCTTTGTAATTCTTTCATCATGAAAATCCCATTGTTAATCCACGAGCTAACTATAAAACTAATTATTCTTTTCTATTATAAAATTAAAAATAATAAAATTAAAAATAAATTACTTCGTAAAAGTATTTATGAAGTTTAAAATATTAATATCATATTAATATTAATACATTTTTGGATTAAATAATGTCCTCAGAGTCTGTTTAAAACTGTAGTATTAAGTATACATAAACTGAAACAACTTTGCAGGTTTATGGGTTGTGAACTGACCAGGAAAAGCTGTGCGGCCTTGGCCGAAGCACTTCAGTCAACCTGTTCTAGCTTGAAACATCTGGATTTGAGCATGAATTGTCTTGAGGATTCGGGAGTAAAGCTTCTTGGTGCTGGTCTGAAGAACCCTCTCTGTAAACTAGAGACGCTGAGGTAACAGAATTAGACAAATAAACACTACACTACTGAGCTGTGTGATGAAGAACACAAAATGTACGTGCCACTATCATGTCACTGAAGGGTCAATAGTTCACTTTTGTATTGCTTTATTTTTCTCAGCCTCTCAGATTGTGAAATTACAGCCGCCGGATGTTCAGAACTGGCCTGTGCTTTAGAGTCGAACCCATCACATTTGAGAGTGCTTGACCTTAGTCTGAATGACCTTACAGATGTAGGAGTGACACACCTGCTTCCAGTGTTTGTTAATCTAGATAAACTATGGTAACAGACCTCCAGTTCTTGCAAAAATTCAAGTTGAATGTTTAACTGATGACGATGATATTTTAAAAGATTTGTCTTTTGTGCTTGGTTAAGTCTGAATAATTGCAATCTCACGGAACGAAGCTGTCATATGATGGGTTACGCAGACCCTTCCACATGCTCTAAACTAAGAGAATTGAACCTAAATGCAAATATGATAATGGATTTTGGATTGAAGCATCTTGCCGTGGGATTATGTAATCTTCTATCAGGTCTCCAGTCACTAAGGTAATATAGTTTCCTTGAAGGCATAGTGAATAAAAATATATTTAGAATCAATGTAATAATTATATAACGTTTTTGACAGATGACGAGTCATTGATATTTATTTAGAAGTTATTTATAATTCATTGATAAATTCTATACAGTATACAGACTAACTGAAACCATGCATACAGTTATTTTCTTCATCTAATAATGGCATCTCTTGCAGTTTAACTTACTGCAGTGTTAAGGAACAGGGCTGTGCTTTTCTGGCATCGGCTATAAGATCAAACCACTCACAGCTAAAAGAACTGGACCTCAGAGGAAACAACCTATCCGATTCAGGGGCCAAACTGCTAACAGATCTGCTAGAAGATCCGAAGTGTAAACTGGAAACTCTGGCGTAAGTACATTTATGTTTGAATCAATTGCCATTAAACATATCAAGCCTGCACTGCAAACAAGATGATAATATGAAAAAGAATAATAATTGGTGGTTTATTTGTACACATGTCAATTCTGAACATTGTTTTCAACGCTCGTTCAGACAGAATGAGATTATTATATTTGAGAAAAAAATGCTGTATAATATTAATCTCTGAAATGGGGGATTAATTTAGCACAAATATAATTTTGTATATAACTTTTTAACTAATGATCAGCATGAATTAAGCAACATTGTTACCATGTTATAAAAATACAAAGAATGTATAAACGACTGTTGCATATATTTTCATATTCTTCACTGTTACAGCAATGATAATGTTTTTTTCTCTCATTACAACAATCAAAAGTTAAGATATAATATAATATATCTTTAAATACACTCACCTTAAAATGGCGCTTATTTTCTATATGCAAAATATATAAAATAATAATTATATCATGTTTTTCTTTGCAATATGACATCTTGACATTATGTTTTTCCATTTAATATATAAATAAATGCATGCAAAAGTTACTCTCTACCTCACAGATTGTATCCAGACTTCCCCTGTGGTGGTGATGATGATGATGATGGGAGTTAATATAGAGAATAACAGAAAAGATTGACTGATATTCTCCTAGCACCCCATCGTGCCTGAGAAAGTTCTATTATTAGGACAGAGGTGTACGCAAGACATCAGGTTTTGATGTTGTTCATCATGTAAATTATTCAAACATACATGGAACAGCCATCACGGAAACTGGAGGTTTGGAACATTCGTCATGGTTTACGTAATTGTGTGCGTGACTTGTGAGTAATACTGAATCGAAAGTTTCCCACCATGAGTAAGAGCTGCTATTCAGGTGTGAAAAATGTGGAATAACAGGTTTGCTGAATTAGTCAGACATGTGAGCTTTGAGAGTTTTTGAACTTGCTACAACAAAGGCCGGACTTACCATTGGGCTTGACTGGGATCCAGCCTAGGGGCCCCGCCATACAGGGGGGCCCCGCCTGCTCTCATTCATTTGAGTTGTTTAGTTATATGCCAGTCACTTTATTTTTAATTTAAACTTTGTTCATTGGTCTAAAATAGCAATAGCACTACCTTATGTGAGGCATGCTTTCGTTTAATTGGCTAAACTTTCCGTCAGTCATGTTGCCGTTTCTGATTGGTTATTTGTGGATTCTATCCGTCACGTTTATGGCAGTTGAAACCAGTGTCTCTGCATTAAGACCATATTATAATGCCTGACAAGCGGCAAAAAACTAAGACAATAACGCAAAGGAACAGCATTTATTAAAATGAAAAAAAAAGATTCTTTACATACCTGCCTACAACCAATCAATTAGTCTGAACACTCTGTAGTAACTGACTAGCAACCACATTTAAAAAAGGTAGCAACATACATCCATTCAAACACACAAACATGACGTCTCTATTTATTAGTATTAGTCTCAAGTATTTAAGTGCAAAAGTAAACTTTCAAAATAATATTAAACTACATTAAAAGGTGTTTTAAACCTTCAGACTAGGCTTTGTCGAGCCAAAAACTTTTAGTTTTCAAATGCTGTACTTTGCTTTTCTATACTGATTTATTGATCATTTCGTTTTCAGACCAGACTGAAGTGTTGTATGATTCAATAAAAATGATGTAAATCTCACTGTAAACAACAGAGGGCGGTACAGTGTCGTTCAATCCTCTCAGTGCAAAGATATTACAGTATTTGATCAGTTTTGTCATGATGTCATGATGTTGTTTCTCTGAACTGTAATGAAAAGTTTTTTCACAATGCAGTTTGGTGTTTAAACTTTCTATGTATTATGTTACCTTTGGGCTTTTACTGCGTAAAGGTATAATATTTATTATGTTAATATTTGCATTTTTGTTGCCTCAAAGGAATTTAGTACAATAATACGAAAAAAGAAAACAGAGTAAAAGTATAAAAAATTGAATGTAAAAATATAATAAAACTAATACATGTAAATGTTGGATGTAACATTAAAAACATTATTATACAATGATGTTGCACTACTCACATAGTTTTCCTTCTTTGAAGTGGGTCTATTACATCACTTAATGTACTGTTACATATATGTTACATTTAAGTATTGTGTTCCTTGTGTCACGTTACTTAATCTCAGATTCACCACATCAATAAACTGCACTCAAAAACAAAGACTTTGCGTTATCGAGTGTTTCATTTGAATGTTTATTTATAAAAAAGGGCATCATTTCATAAATTGTCATAACAGCCATTACAGCACGCTTCAAAGAATGCAAATCGTTGTTGATTTAACCTGGTAGGTCAATACAAATCATGTTGGTAATCATATTATAGTATAGCATAAATACTAGTTTCTGTCATGATAAAGAAATATGAAATTACATCATACTTTAAACTTTGTCGGGTCATTTTGATGTGCTTCAAAGTCAGTGATTGATCTCAAGCAACATAATAAACTTGTAAATGTTTAATTCCCTTCAATTAAAAAAGTGCTACAGGTTACTTGAGTGCATTCAATGCCAAACTACACTGATATAAGAGCACCTGCATGCATGATAACAGGCAATACACTGCACAAACATTATCACTTTAATCTAAACACAATGCACACAAAAAGTACTTTAAAAAGATGTATGATGCTACAATTCAATATAGTAAATTTGAAGTAAATAATATAAGGCAAAGTGTATACTTTGTAAGCAAACAAACAACAAATGCTTTTCAAAAATACTGCACATGCTGCAGGCAAACATGATGCAGAGTTCAACTGTGAATTCATCATTAACAAAAGTAAACAATATTTCTGTTCATGTTATATGAATATTTGAAAACTGTAAGTTTACTTCAGCAGTGTTTACACAAAGTTGGCCAACATTTTGAGATGTAAACTTTCCATTCTGCCGTACCTGTGAGATTACAGTATAAAACATTTTAAGGGGTCATGACATGAGGGATAACATTTTCTTTGATCTTTTGACACATATCAATTATATTATTAACACATCCTGTAAGTTTTATATCTTAAAACATCCTCTTCTTCAATAACACAAGCATTTATGTAATTGTTCCCTTGAAAAAAAGCAAAATGGCTGGATACAAGGTAGATTCGTTTTATATAACCTGCCTAAAGCAAGATAACAACATCTTTTTACCTTATGATATTATACATAATAATCTGTGCTAACTTTGTTTTTTGCAGTAAATTCAACGTTTTAACACTTCAAAAAAAATGGGCTGTTATTGTGCACACAATAGAGAACGATGCAATCGATAGCGATTCATTTACTGTATGTTTTCATTCATCATAAAAACTTTGTACCAGTGCAATTGTTGAAGTTTCTGTGAGATGAATTATCACATAATGTGCTTAAGAAGAAAGTTTGAAAAGCTGCATGTACAAGATGCAGTTATCCACCAGCATGTCTCTCAACAACAGCTGTCAATCATAGAAGTTGGCGATTACAAACTTTTGCAGTTTCGCATCTGCGCAGGCACGTAGTGTTTCTTCACAAAGCGACATGGCCACCCACTGGGCTGGCATGCGCAATACAATGTTTTACTCGTTCCTGCAGATCCAAGTAAACACAGATGGTCTTGACAGCAGTGTCGTGTGTACGTGAAACTTTTATAAAACGCAAAGGAGAAACTTTTCCATTTTCTACTCCATTATTGTTGTATAAACGTACTCTATAAGGGGAAACACCAATCAGACTTTATATAGACAGGATTAAAACAAACCGAAAAGCTGAAAGTATGTTTTTTAGGCAACAAAAACTTTTGTAATATTATAATTTTACCCCAGGAGACAAAATAAAACGAAATGTCATGTCATGGCCCCTTTAATCACAGTTTAACAAACTTCTGAGGCGCGTCATGAGTTATAAAGTGCAAGTAAACTGGCCCTAAGAATGACTACTAAGCAACATTGTTACCTGTCACCAGTTAATTCACATATGAGGTGTCACACCTGAGCTAAAATGCACAATATCTGTTACTTGTAAACAATTTATTAGCCATGCATTGGAATAGTGAGTAAATCTTCTATCTAAAAAACTAAAACTTTATTAGACTTAGTTCACCCCAAACAATAAATCTGTCATCATTTATTGAGCCTTATGTTGTTAAAAGCCTGGCCAACACTAAAAAGAAAGTCATACAGGTTTGGAATGACATAAGGATGCCTAACTGATGATAGACTTTTTTGGGGTGGGGGAACTTTCCCTTTTAGGTCAACATGAAACATAAATATATAATATAATATAACAATTTACAGTATTATTATAATTATATATTATCTATATTAGCTGCATGTGTTACATTGAAAAATGTATCAGATGAAATTTAAATGTCACTAGCACAAGGTCAAGATATGAATTTTCTGCAAATATTCTACAAAAGCACTATTCTACCTTTGTAATAGTTGTGTTTGATTTGGGCATAAATTAGGAAGACTGCAGTATTCACTCATCACATATGGAAAGACTCAAACATTTCTATCCCATAATAGGTTAAAATTTGATGCATGTTTTCTGCATGATTTATAAAGATAATTTGGTATGGATGTGAGCGAGTGTGGGTGTAAGTTGGAGGTTGACACGCTGTCATGTTAAATAAGTGAAGTCTGCACTCTGAGGGCTGCTAGACTGAGGGTTCAATCCAATATTTTCTTGATTATATATCTGAACTCTTCTGATGTGTGCTAATAACACTCGTGGATCATGTTGAGTGCTGTCTGTACGTTATATTTACTTTTAAATGACAGACAGTATATGTTTGGTTCAGGACATCGAAACTATCAACAGAAAAAGGGCCTCATTCATGAAACACGAGCAGGACGAATTTTTGCATTGCAATGATATTACACGAGTTCCTTTGCCTGTCTTTTTTCCAATTTTTTAGCAGACCTCATCAATCCAGTACCTTAGAGATGACTGGATGAGTATTTTTGTAGGCTTACCCGGAAGTAAGCGCTGCGCTGGTTCCCTCGACTGAAAGCCTATGCATTTTCCCCATAGACTTTTGGAAGATCGCAAAATACAAGCCCTGTGATTAACAAAGGTTTACAATGTTTACGCCTTTTTTCTATCAAAATAATCTATACAAATGAACACCACATTTGTTACTTTTATAGCCAAAATACAATCGGCAGAAGTGCAAAGCTAACACGATACTATAAACAGACTACACTTAAGGTCGCTTAATATCAACGCCACCAACACCAAGCCTCCGACAACTCTTTTAAACTTAATTAAAAATGTGTTCCCTGGTAAGCATTTACTCTGTGAATGAATTTACATCTACGTTTTAAGAGATTTGTGCCCATGTTGCATTATTTGTGAGCTTTAATGCGCGATGATGTCCCAAAGGAAGTATGAGAAGGAAGATGACGCGATGAAAGAAAGTAGTCGCTTTTAGCAACTTCTTAGCACACAATAAGGCTATAAAAATCACAAGCGGGTTATAATTGGTGTGTTTTATGTCGTGAAACGTGAAAATATTTAGAGGTTTTATTAAAGCTATAGTTTGTAAAATCCGCCGCTAGAGGGCACACGATCAAAACGACAACAATGTCGTAGCTTGATGACGCTGTGAAGGAGCGTGGAATTATGGGATCTGTTGTCTTTAACTCCACCGCTGATGGTCATCAATCACACGGGAACGAGGAATCATGTTAGCTGATGAGGTAAAGTTATTAAGTTTTTAAATGTTGCGTATTTTTGTGGTGAATGCTCGATACAAGCTTGTGGCCAGCTAAACGCTATACACTTGTTCCGCATTTGTCAACGACACTGTTGTCATGTGGTTTCTACGTCAGTAAAGGCGGTAAGAAAGGGCAACGCGGATATGACTACTAAAATTGTTACAAACTGCACCTTTAACCACAGACCTTTTTTCAGGCGATTTACCAAAAACCCATTCAAAAATGTCCGGGTTTTGCATACAAAAATATGTAATCTCTGAGCCTCCATATGTCCCTTTTAACAAAGCTGTCCATCACATTGTAGGAGATGCGGAACGACCAGTACATTGACCAACCATCCCAAGTGTACAACACAACAATGGAGAAGCTAATATTGCTGCTTATTGCATTTTATATTAATTAATAATCTTCAAAATAAGATACTCCTAACATGTTACTGCTGTGGATATTCCTAATAATCATCGGAAGAAATGTCGCTGAAAAACGTGCAGTGCATCCAAAGCGTTCTCAAGGGCCACCAGCTGGTTATTTTCAGAAGAGCACCAGGCATTATTTCAGATGGCTAAAAATGCCACAGCATTACTAGATACGTAATTTGTTTGGCTGTAATTCATAGTTGGGGATTATGCTTATTATGAATGAGCATGCATGCATGCCTTATTTATGAATGATTGGTAGTCATTTACATACACGATGTTTTACATCGTTTGCCAAGTATTTGTGAATCCGGTGGACAGTCTTCGTTAAGTCGCAAATCACAAAAAAAATTGCTCATATATTACGTTTCATGAATGAGACCCAATGAGTTGTATAGTAAAAAATATATTTAGTTATTATATATATTATTGTTTGGTCTTACACAAGATATCCTTTGATGCTATTTAATTAGGTCATTCTACAAATAATTGATAAAATAATCTAAAAAATCCTTTTAGAGAGAAAATACTTTTCTTTTCTTAAATTGTAAGAATTATATAAGCATTTTATTATATCAATTAGTGTTAAATTAAATAATGAGTCATTTTTGTATTTTCATGTTTTGTACTGCAGTTGTACCATCATCATAAAATATTGTTGGAAATCATTTTGACCTATTTCAACTTTTTGAAAGTATAAAAGAAATTATGAGTGACATGCATATTTTCATGCAAGTGAATTATAAAATCGAGATAATTGTAAATATTATAGATCATTCATACATACAAATATTAAAAAACATTCCTTTGTTCAAATAGATTATTTAGCATATTAACCATCTATATTTTTAAATATATGATTTTCTATCGAAATTGTTAACATGCAGTTTGATGTCTTGTCACCTATGTGTGAGTAACAACTTTTGTCGTCACGTTTGTAGAATGACCCAATTAACAAATCTGCTTTAAAACACATATGTGGCTCCAAAGTGCATTCAAGATAAACAATGACAAACACAAATAAATCATGTGGTCCCCAGCATGTTTACATCATGTGCTGTGTCTGTGCTTGTATTTCTGTGCTCGGATACGGATATTGAGAGCAGCTACAGTTCTGTGTTTAAAGGAATAACTGACACAAAAATAACAATTTGGTCATATTTACTCCCCCTTACATCATTTCAAACCCATTTTATCTGTAGAAAAACAACAGAAGTTCCCCAACGAAATCCTAATATAACAAATCCCAAATTCATAAATCACATGGGTTGTCACAGACATTGAGGTGAGAAAATGACGGGCAAATGTTCATTTTGTGTGAATTATTCGTTGTAACGGAGAGTAAGGCTTTTTCTGTCGAGTCTCTGTGTTGTGCTTGTGATGTGAAAGCTGAGCACAAATTCTTTACAATTTGAGGCGGTCGAGCAACCACGAATACTTGAAAAGTAACATGAAGTGAACACTTTACAACAAAATGTAAACCAAGGCCAACGCATTCCTCTCCCACTTTTGCACCCACAATGTATTCATGCGTTTCGTAGAATCTCACACTATTAACACCATGTAAGAAAATGAGCGATAATTCCAGTGTTAAGCAGCTCAGCGCTTGGGTAGCTTAAGTTCTCATGAGATACAAAAACATCCATCCATGTAAAAAATGGTACGATTGTAAACATTTGCTTGAAGGTCGCACGACAAAACAACATGTATGTGAGACACTGTGAAGTCGTGTTTGACTGAAGAGGCCACTCGATAGATTAACACAGTCTGAAACACCTTCTGAAAGCTCAGCACGGCTGAAGAAAGATGGTACCTGGTGAAGACTTCTCAAAGGATACCGGAGAGACACCCTGTGGGATTCTCTCGGAAAACCATGCGTGATCCTGAGAGCGACAGTGACGCGAATGGAGGACGCATTGTTTGTGCAGTCGCTCAGATCTGCGTCTGGAGCGAGTGGACAGAGGGAACGAGTGTCGATGGAGGTTTGGAGGAGGTGCAGTTGGGCGCTGCCTGCGGTTTGATGCCTCTGCTCCTCACGTACTGCAGGAACTGATCTGGGATTTCTGCCAGGACGTCCTTCGCCAGGCGAGCCATGCTAAGAATGTGATTACCCCTGCGATCGATGTAGTCTCGGAAAGGTACAAACTATAAAAAAAAGAGTAAGAAGGAATGTTAGAATAATTCTTTCTATGTGTATAGAGCAGGGGTTCGCAAACTGTGGTATGCGTACAACTAGTGATACTCGAAAAGACGCCTGGTGGTACGTGACATGACATAAAGATTTTAAACTCTATTAAGTGTTTCAAATACAATTTCACATTTTTAAAACATCATCGATAAATAGTGAATACATCTCATATAGCCTATGTACAATGTGTAAGAACATTACTCTTATAACATTTTTTAATGCATATTGACTTTAATGCTGTAAAGCGCCAATTCAACATAAACTGCATCTACTCGAGATTAAATCAATCAAGCACGCGTTGTGATATAGTTTTGAAACGCCACTTTGACAAGGGCAACTCATTTTATTAAAGGTGGCACTTGAGAACCACTGGCATAGACAATATAAAAATTATGTCATGGTGCCATGCATTCTGGGTAACGGTCACCATATCATTTTAATTTTCGGTGAAAAACTGGTAATGCATTTTGCATGCCATCAAAAAAATATTTTAAAATCATAAATTAAAGAAAATAATAAATTAATCTAAATAATAATAATTATCTATAAAACTCTTATAAATCGTTATAAACATGATAAATTATATATAAATTGTAAATTAGAATTTATTCTGTGACGGAAATTAACCTTTGTCTAATCAAAGTTAATAAATATTTTTTTTGGATGATATATAATGTTCCCTTTCTGTCGGTCTCTCGACGTTGAGTCGAACCGACAGATGGGGTTTGCCTCGAGAACCTATCATCTTCCGACTAGATTTGAAACTGATGAAATTTGCATGCCGGAGTCTGCCCCCGATATCCGAGTATAAAAGGGAGACGGCGTGCTGCATTCATTCACCTTTTATTCTTCGGAGCCTTCGATCCTATGATCAATTCGTCTCTGAATTTCAACTACTGCTGGATTCTGAACGAGGTGGTGCAGCGGACTGTCCCTTCCTGCAGCGACTTCTCCTGGCTGTCTCGGCAGTTTGAGTTTCTCTAAAAGAGCAAATTTTCCAGCGCGACATGTCCCGCTGTTCTCGTGGGTGAAACACGCTCATCGAGGAGGGGGGCGGACACGATGTCTTCCTCAACTGCTTTGGTGTCCGGCATGCGGATGCAGCCTTCGTGGATACGCACTGCGGGCGGGTCGAGTCCAGGAAGAACCGGATGGTCAGCCATGCTTTCCCGGGCTGCCATGCGTATTGGGCTGCAGTGGACCTCACCGCCCCTTCCCCAACGCTCACGGCTGTATACGTGGTACCTCGGGTCTGATCGCGGCTCCAAGCCGCTCCTTGCCCGCGGACGTGGTCACCTTGAGAGATCGACCTAGACTTCCGTCCAAGGCGTGTGAGTTTTCGTCATCCCTGGTGTCGGAAGCGGCCCTGACGGGAAGACCCCAGGGAGATCAATAACACCATTGGGCCCAACCCCAGCCATCCCATCGTTGATCGGTTGATCCTGGACGTTCCCTGCCCCGTCCCAACATCTGCTGGGCCCCTTCGGGGCCCCAACATTCCAACAAAAAGAGTTTTCTCTCTGTCTGACAAATGCCTGGCTGATGCTTCCCAAACAGCCACGTTGGCTACGGAATACAATCCGTCTCGGCTACACGATCCAATTCACCAGACGCCCACCCAAGTTTCGGGGCATCCTCTCAACCTCAGTCAGAGGCGAGGATGCTCCCGTGGTTCGGGCCTAGGTTGCCACCCTTCTGGTGAAGGAAGCGATCGAGCCCGTCCCTCCAGACGAGATCTTCAGCATGTTCAGCAGAGCTGAAGTGTTTCGAGAAAAGTGTGCCTTATGCATCAGACGTTTAGCCAACGGTCCATGAGCGTGGCGTCTGAGGCTGAGACTAGTTGTACAATAAATCATCCTTTTAATAACCTTTTCTAGACACTCTAAACAGTATTCTACAAATTGTGCTTTGTTTGTATACATCACATATTGTCACACTTACGTACTTTTTGAACAAATACACAGCTTGCACTGCCTCTGCGATGCAAGTCCACGACTTCCGTATCACACAATCCCGTAGGAAAGGTAATGCATGACGTAGATTTCAAAAGATTTATACATCCTGGACATGTACACGAACTGACCCCTTGAAACAATAATCTTGCATAAAGACATATAACATCTTATTCAACATCCAAGAACTTTTGAGGGCTCTCCTTTCTCCACACTCGGACACACTGGATCGGCACTTTCACTTACGTGGAACGTTTCCAACGTGAAATGTGAAGTAGTGGACACGCTACATAAGGGGCACTCCGAGGCAGAGCAAGTCATATATTTCTGTTTAAAAAACTTTTTTTTCTTGAAAAATGACCAAACGTTTTGCCAGACAGCACCCTTATTCATCAGCTTGTGTCATGTAGAGCATTTTGAAGCTGCTATGAAATGGAAATTTGGACCTTAACCAACAGCTCCCTGTTTAAGTCTATTACATGAAGAACCCTGGAAAGCTTTCCTGATAAGCCTCAATTTATTTTCAACACAAGACATAAAAATTTCATGAAATTTCTATTTTATAGTGAACTACTCCTTTAATGATTCTATCACATATGACATGAGTAATGTTTAAGTGTGATGATTTAGAAATAGTATGATTGGTCCATATACATTTTATTTAGTGCTGAAACATTGCCTATAGTCGTTACTGTATTTAATGTTTTTACTGTTAAATTTACACACACCGATGGACGAGACACAGCTATCTTCTTTGGTAATCTATAATCTATAATGATGCGGTACAAAGACGTTAAGTTGAAAAGAACCTAATATTACTTTAATATTTAATTTCAGGGAAAAGAATATCACACCTGTACAATGTCTCTCTCTGCAAAGCGTCCCCTGGATGATATCCTGACTTCATCTCCGTCCAGTTCAATCATCTCTGTGAGATGGAAGAAAATGACACCGTAAAACCATCATTTAGAGCTGAAACAGTTGCTGGATTTCACATGGAGTCTAATACATCCTTTGATGTAGCTGATATGAAAAGAGTTCAGAGAGCAAATACAGACTGGTATGAGATAACTAAACCTGCATATAGATTAGGTTTAATCTGGGCTTTATCATATAATGTGCAATGAACATTTACATTGTTCACTGTCTAAATATTCATCTTTTCTTGGGGTTGAATATATCTGATGGACTTTCTTACCCTACCTTTCACAAAACACAACCAGATCTGGAGAGTAATGAGGGAATGAAAGGATGATTTAATGATTCATGAGAAAAAAGGACAAAACATGACACATGGGACATGTGGTTGAATCCAGACCATGCGTTTCAAGATTCAGAGCAAGAGTCCAGCTCCTTAGGAAAATCCATATTAAAAATAAATAATATACTTCTATAAATATCACAAATTTAAGAATGAACTAAATAATCGCAGTGGACAATGGTAAACAAAAAAGAAAACAGCAAAAAGTAAACACTCTTCAATGAAAGGTAAGGTACAAGATTTATGAAGGAATTGATAAACGGAAGAAATTTCAAAGCTCTTTGAGCACATGAGATGCTAATGACGCTCCAGAAATCATCCAATTGGTCTCATGGGTAGATAGATAAAACATGATTTTTCTTTTGATCTGGGTCTGCTGGGTTTCTGGACTGTTATGATATCCCATCCCTCAAACACCACACAGAAACCCATCTCACATCTCTCATCTTACGTACCATCAAACTCAGCCGGCCCGACTCCAACGATTATAATTGACATGGGAAGACTAGAGGCCTTAAACAGAAAGAAACAATTCACTCATTAAAACAAACCCACAAGAACACAATTCTCGTATTAATCGACACATGACAAAAATTGTGCTTTTTCCCTTCTGACCTCAGTGGTCTTCACCTTCTCAGTTGCAAACATCCAAATAAAAAATATTCACCACTGACATCATAATCTGTTGATTAATATGGAGCTGGTTATTAAGAAAAAATAATTACATTTAACCCTCCATGATTTCATTTAAATAAAATGGAACATTTGTAAAAATTGATCCTTAGCAAGTAAATATTTTTTCAACCATTCAACCCTGTCACAAGAGTTATTGTACGCTGTAAAAACAGGAATTTTACTGTTTTATTTTTTAAATAGGAAAAGATTGCTAACGTTGGGTGTGAAATAGCATAAAAACATGTAATTTTACTTCATAAAAATTTATTTTGTTTTATTTTTTCTGGCACCCAAGCAGATTGCTATTTTTATATGTTTTTTCAGTGTATGAAAACTTAAATTCTTACCATGGAGCACAAAACCAGCCCAGAAATATTGTTAGGTCAAAGTTATAGATTTTCTTTTTCTTTTGATGTCCAAATATATCAAAACTTCATTTTGTGAGTGGATGCAGCATCATTTTACTGTTTTATTTCTAAAATACGGTAGAAGAACTACAGAAATAGATAACAGGAAAAAAATGTCATTTAAAATGTTTTTTACGAATATTACTATTTTTAGGAGTATTTTTTGAAAACAGTCTATGAAACATTATAAAAATCTTAAATTAGCCAATAATTACAAACAAATGCAATTGGTTTGAAAATTAGCTAGCCCCTGTTGAACAACAGTTTATTTAAAATAAAGGCCTATTTACACCAAGGACGATAATTATAAGATAAAGTTTTTAAATCGTACTAAATTCAAGAGTCCACATCATGACTTTAACAATAATAATACAGAGGATTAACATAACTGGAATAGTTATAACTAAAGTATGTTTTTTCCAGCTGATAAACAATTAAACATTGACAGCCAACCCAAATCTAAAGCTGTCGTACATTCAAATGTAAAAGTGTAGCGTGTGAGCTTAGAAGAAATTATAATTGTTTGCCGGTGTAGAGTGGACACTAGTTATCAAGTGAAGGGGCCTTTAATGATCTGCAACTCTGTATCTTGGTATTTTTTCAAATGCATTTTTTTGACATTTCATTTGTATTATTGTAAGAGGATGTTGCGTAATAATATTTTGATATCAATGGTTTATAAAACTAGAAACCCTCCAAATAAATTCAAAACTTGAATATTGACTGGCTCATTTTAGGGTTGTGCTAGCTGATACTGTAGGACACTTCTATTATTTAACAGAATTGTCCAAATGTTGTGAGTCATAAGCCATGATTCAACGATTCTTCTTTAAGAGCAAAACTTTTTCAGACCACATCTACATCAGTTTCTAAGGGCTAAATTTCTCTCTTTCCCGTTCAGGAAAAAGTGCCACGAGGTGGCTGCCATTGTGCTGTAATTATGAAGTATGAAATATGATGCAGATTCATAAGGTTCATGTAACACGCCTCGCTCGAGGGTGAAACAGCACTCGCTCTGACATCTGCACATTATAAACGACTCCTGTCAGGCGTTGAAGAAACTCTGCCCATCACAGCCTGCACAACCTAGTTTACTAAATCTCATTTCAGTGTCTGGCTTGACGTGTTTTCCAGCGAATGACAAATAGATTCAATTCAGGCCTTTTTTCTTCTAATTCTAGATTATTCATACTGTAATGGCATACCCCGACTAGTTTTGTGAGTGGGAGAGAGACAATTTTTCTCTTCCGTGGAGTGCGCTGGCCTAATTTTTCATACAATAATTCTTCTAGTGTTAAGAACAATAACCGGTTAGGCCTGTTGTTTACAAAGTAATCAAGCTGGATTTGTTTCATGAATGCTTATAAACGTCACCGCTTTGGCTCTACGTATATTTGAGCGAAGTTTGCTCTGTATTACAGTACTTACGTTCACAATGGACTCTTTAGTCTGAGCCATGTCAGAGATGACCCCGTCAGAGATGATGAGAAGAATGAAGTATTCTGATCCGTCTTTTACCAACGAGGCATATCTGCACAAGAAGCAAACTGACATATGACTGCGTATTCCATAAGCAACACTGAAAGTGTGATGCCTGGGATTGAATTCATGGTGTTGCAAGCGCTCGGTTGTGTATACTGAGAATGTTCAAATAAAGCGTCTTACCGTGCCACGTGATTAATGACAGGTGAGAAGTATGTTGGTCCGTATAGGCGAACAGACTTCAGACTCTGATAATACGCATCAAGAACTCCATCAATACCGCTGCAGTATGGATTATCGCGATTCCCGTTCTGCATGGAAACATTGTAAATTAATATATGCATACAAACTATATCGGCAAAAGTATGTGGACATGCAAAGACCACATCGGCTTGTATGTGCTTATTTAGCATCCTTCATTTCGTTTACTGTGAGCAGTCTGTCTTTGTGATTAATGTGTCAGCAGCAACAACAGTAAATAAATAAATATGACAAGGACGTTGCCATCAAAATTTGGGATAAGCACACATGCTCATATACCAGAAGGGTCCTGCGGTCTGTACGAGGCGTTTTAAACAGCTATTCACTCAACTTTAATGGGCTACTGAGTACATATGGAGTCTTTGGCATTCAGCCCTTAGGTGTGTGTGTGTGTGTGTGTGTGTGTGTGTGTGTGTGGGCAGCTGAAGCCTCCGGCAATGCATCTCTTTCAACCAATAAGAAGGATCTGTGTCCTACTGTAAATGGGATTATGGGATGGATTTTAGGTGGCAGCTTTGTGGGTGCAGAATAGAACAAAATAAAAAAGTCCTCTGAAACGCGAGACAGTTGTGGGTAATATCCATCTACTATTTTCTGCCAATCTTTATTGTTCGTGAAATTTCATATCTATCAATAAGGCACCCTTCCAAGGGTGTACACATTTTAAAATATCCAAAAAAATGGATTGCCCAATCTTGTTTACACATGCCACACAATGCCCAATACATTGCTATTTCTTTAATGACTTGGAGAAAAAATCGAATCGAATTGTGATTCATGGCTACGATATAAACAAAAGGCTTTTGGCCTTGAAATTGAATTGCAGCTGCTGTCTGTGTCATTTATATGCATGCACTGTCTATATTTTAGCACTCTGTTCAATAAAGGAATGCAAATTTGAGAAACGTCGCACACACACCCAAATCATCTCTGCTGAACACAATTTGCTCAGCACGAGAGCCCATTCTCCAGGGCAGTTTTGAGTGCTAGATAGTAGAGAATGCAGTAGACTACTGTGATCTTGGATACTTAACTGAGACCCTACAGCATCGATCCAGCGCTGCGATCCAAGCACCTGAATCAAGTGGTTTGTAAATGTAATGTAGCGTTTTGCACTAAAACACTATGCTAAATTTTAAAGTCCCAGTGAAAAAAAATTACAATTATTATTTTTCATGACATCTAGCAGCGTTTATTGTAAATACGTAGCGTACCAATGTGAGTCATTCTCTTTAAGAAAAAATGTGTGCTCTCATAGTCTTCAGTTAAAATCTGAAAAAGCACCTCGGCCCTATAGAGACTATCCATCTTAAATGACATAAGATACATGGCATCTGTTAACTCCTCCCCTTCAACTGTCAGTCTGCTCCCAGTCCAATTTCGAGACCCAACGACTGTTTGTAAACATCCAATCAAATCGCATTGAAAAAAGCCACGGCCACTACTTTTTTCTTATTCAAAATCAACTCTATTAGAAAAACCTAATGCTGCGGCACACCACCCGCAAATCTGTCGCTGTGTGTCATCCATCTCTCGCTATGAAGTCGTTCCTAGCTTTTGTTGCTCTAGTTACAGTTATAATCTTATCCAAATATGATAAGAGGCGTTAGATAGGGTGACCATACGTCCTCTTTTTCCCGGACATGTCCTCTTTTTGAGACAAAAAAAAACTGCGTCCGAGCGGGATTTCTAAATTTCCTAAAATATCCAGGATTCGGGTTTTGCATTCTAAAGTCGTCATTCATCGCATGCGTTTTATAATTTTTGCAAAGCAACCACTTCTTGCTAGCCACCATTGGTCGGTAATGTACGTACGTAAGCACGTACGCATGCACGTACGTAAACAAAGCGCATCTCATTACCTCAGCACTGTCGTTACCTGATCTGTCCCAGAAACACGATTTGTTCCGTGCATGCGCGAAAGTGCATCGACTTCCAGCAAAAACCATTTACGGTAGTTAAAAAAAAGTAGTTTAACACAACTTGTTCCATAACTTAAATATATATTTTTTAACTCTTTATAGAAAATGGCACTTAACATCAAACGACATTAAACAAATACATTTTTTTTAAATAAAAAACATTTCTCAATTATGACGCATATCCTTTTTTTATATGTTGTTTCGTTGGTATAAATAAATAAAATAAAAAAGTAACAAAATTTATAAAAAAAAAACATTTTCCACTCTTCAAAGGGCAGTGTAGCCTATCCCTCGTTCAGAACATTTCTCCAAACCATTACAAATTGTAATTTGTTTAATGTCTTCTGATGTTAAATGCAATTTTCACTAAAGAGTTTATACATAAAATAATTTCTGGTATGGTTTGTATGGTTCCGGTTGTGTCAAACTACTTTTTTTTAAACGCACTTTCGCGCATGCTCGGAACAAAACGTGTTCCCGGGACAGATCGGGTAGCGACAAGCACCACGGCAACGACCAATAGCCAAAGAAGCAGCTTGCTTTTCAGTGGGTGGCACATAAAATCTGAATAGCGTTAACGATGCCCATTTTTTTTTAATGGCAAGTGATTTTTAATTTAACCTAAGGGCTTGAAAAGACAGTGTTTTTTTTTTCAAAAAAGTTGTCATTTAAATGCTAAACATTTTTATTTGTTTGTTATTATTCTATTGCTGAAAGTCAAAAGTATAATGGAAATGATGTATTGCTTTATGTATTAAAGTTCAGTAACAGTTTCATGGTTGTTAAAGCATTTGTCAAGTATTTACACCCATCCCGATCTTTCCACCCGCTGTGGGTGTCCTCTTTTTCGAAAGCTGAAATATGGTCACCCTACGTTAGATTTCCGTCACAAGCTTGCAGTATTCGTCCAATCACTATGCACTGGTTAATTATCCAATCATAGCACACTTAGCATTTCAGATCGATGAGCTTTGTTAAAAATCTGGGCGTTTCAGAGAGGCGGGGCAAAGAGGAGATACAAACATGCACGGTATGTGGAAAATACCGCGTTTTTTAACCTTAAAGTGTGTATACACATTACATGATAATATTTTATTTTAGCCTTGTCATATGACTCCTTTAATATCCGCACAGCTCGCGAATGAGGTGCGTGACTTTATAACTGAGTGTACAACCTGATGTCATCGTCCATCGAGATGTTATCGTCCGATGCCAAATTGGGCTTAAGTATTGCTTTTTTCCTAACAATCGTATGTTTTTGTACGATTCACATTGTGCGAATTCATGCCAATTTTTGCCCCCTCATAAAATAGTTACGAATTCCTGTGAGATAAGAAAATACCCATCAAATGGAGAAGGGTTTGCCATCTCTGTTTGAAACATAAAATTTGCCTGTGAAAATCACAACAGCTCGACTTATAAATCATTATTATAAAGCATACATTTGTAAATCAGGGTCTTTTATTTACTTCTGGAAATCTTATTTTTCTTCATTTCTAACCCAAAATTATGGATTTCAGCTTTCTATTATGAAACTTTCTAAGGATAGAACTAATTGTGCACGTAAACACTCAAGATACACTCAATGTGCCATGTTAAAACAAACTGTTTCAATATAAACTACACACAATCCTCACCAGGGGGAATTCGTGAGACACTCGACCGTCTGGAGGCAGTTTTGCACCAAAACCCAGTGCAGGGAACATCTTATCACTGTCATAGTCCTGAATAATCTCCCCCACAGCTCTCAGGGCCAGCGCGTATGCATTCAGATGATACGGGCTCATGTAATGCAGAGAGGTTGGCTGAGATGGGTTACCTGTCATAAATAAGCCACAATAGTATTAGTTGTGTTTAGATTAACACAGCAGAACGTACCTCCTTAATATAACATCATTACTCGCAATAAAATGTTATTAACATATAAATAAACTGTGAATTTATATACACTCCCGTTAGATTTATAACATCTTTCGGTCAAGACAAACTCACCGTTTGATGCCGTAAAATCAATTGCCACCGTAAAATTGATTTGAGTGCTGAAAGTGAAGAGAGCGAAAACAGTAACGTGAGCACATATGTGACTCCTTTTATGAGAATAAAATCTGATGCATAATAAAGCTCTCCTGAGAAATCTCCAGCGAGCTGAGAGATTTCTCAGCGTCTCTCAGCTCACTTTAAACTGTGGGCAGAAATGAAGGGAGTTATTCCCCGAGAGCGTTCCTGCGTTTATTCAATATTCTCTCTACAGTTTTCTGCTTTTGCTGTCTCTTCCACAGAACACACATTTATAGAGCATCGCTAACACGTTCCGCAGTTGTCTCTATGCAGAACCTTCCAATTACTCCTTCGATATTTCCAGTGTTTGCTCAACTGTTTGAAGACCAGGTCATGTGCCTGGGGTCTCTGCATCGCTCAGAATAGAGATGCTATTTATAGCTCAGTTTATTACTGCATCAAAATGGAGCGAAGCTCCCTGTAAACGTGTGTGTGTATGTGTGGAGAGATGAGGCGGGGGAAAAGAGAAGAAATTATTAATGGTTGGTAAGGCACAATGATGCAAAAACATGATAGATGGGACTGCAGCATTCAAAAGAGCATACTGTAATATTAACAGTCACTCGGGATTTCTACAGCAATAAAAGACGTGCTGCCGAAATGTGCAACAATAAAAGACGTGCTGCCGAAATGTGCAACAATAAAAGACGGTATCCAACAATGCATTGTGATCGACTTTGACTGTTTTCGTTTTTTTATTCATTAAATATTTCAAATTTAATAACAGAATTTTCAATTTAACCACCCTAATGTTTTTCAAACCTGTACAAAGCCACTTTCTTCTGTGGAACACAAACCAAGATATTTTGAGAAATTACTAAGTGGTTTTGTTTCCATACAGTGGAAGTCAATGAGGGTCAGTGTTTTCGTTAACAACATTCTTCAAAATATCTTCTTTTGTGTTTGAAATGACACAAGGCGAGCAAACGATGAAAGATTTTTTTGGACCAACACTGTAAAAAAGCAGTAAAAAACGAAATAAGTAAAATTACACTCTTTTCATGTTATTTCAAACGTAACGTTGAATTTGCAATTTTTTACTGCATTTAAAAATTCTAAATTTCTGTAAACTGCAAAGTACTGCAACATTACTGTTTTTTACAGTGAACTAATAAAAAATGTTATCAGTATGTGAGTTCCCTGGGAATTAAACCTACAACTTTTGTGCCACTAATGCATAGATCGATTGCGCAATAGATACATTATTTTTCAGATTCAAACTTTATGACAGTGCTACATTTTTCATTTGTACATCGACCAAAATGCAATTTTCAGCCAACTACGTCGGCATAAATAAACTGTAAAATAACTTTTCTTGCTAAGTATTCTTTTTTCATGTTATTTCACAAACTACTTTGAATACGCAGTTTACTTTTGACCGCATTTCTAAATTAAAAATTTCTAAATTCTGAAATTTCTGTAAAATTGTGACTTAAAATCGCACTTCAATTACAGCTAACTTTCGAATCGACTCTCATTAGTGTTGTGAAAATGCACACAAAGGCCAATCCTCACCCTCCTTTGATGTAGTCCAGGAACGTGACCTCAACATCAATGAAGCAGGACAGCAGGGTGACCTGTTGAGATGAAAGCTTGGTAACACTTCCTATGTACAGTCCTAAACGGCACCATCACACTTTCAATAAGCAATGCATACTTAAATCATAAATGTCATATCAATATTCATGACTCTGGTGATGACAACTCACTAGAGTCACAGTATCGGCGCAGACTAGCGATGGGCTACATCAGCATTTATGAATATTTATATGCACAGCTTATGAGGCCATTGTGCATTGCTTATGAAGATATAATGTAGGACCTTCAATAAGAAGTCTTACCAATATGGATGTTTGTTTATTAGAACGCACAAGGCGTGGATGGCTTTCGTCTGTTCTTTTAACTTGCATTGTGAATTGAACTCTGAATATAATTATAAATGCACTCACGGTTCCTGAGTTGAGATATTTTTTCTTCTTTTTCTTCTTCTTGGGGTTCAGCACCTGCAGAGATGCAGCCGAGTGTAATACGCTGGGTTAGCAAAAGATGTTTGGCAGGTTTTAACAGAGCTCTAAAGTAATGCTGCTCTAAAGTATTTTGATCTCTGAGGATGGAGCGATGCGTACTTCTGTAGAATTCAAATTCACAGTAAATTACCCAACACATCATCCCAAAGAGCAATCCAACATTAAGTTAAGTCACAGTTTCCATGGCTGAAAAAAACTCCATCCATGCACTTCCATTAACTTACGCAGAGGAACTAGTAAATTAACCAAACACTGACAGCTGTTACATGAAGGACTACTGGTTTGTCCAACCAATGGAAGACAGCAAAATGCTTTTCAATTGTGGCATAAGAACACATTTCTCCTAAGACAGATGTCCGGCAAGATTGTGTGAATTCAGTAGCGTAAAACTGAGCTGTGGGAAGGGGATAATGGATGTCATCTTGTGCTGAAGGACAAAATCATCCCAGGCTTTTGGTGGGGTGAACATCTGAAGACGTTTGCCAGACATGGCGGGATCGGGCTCTTGATAGGTGTTCTTATTTCTTACAGAATAGGTTAATACTCCAGTGATGTGGAGCTCATAAAGAAGACGAAAAAACTGATGAGATTTCACTGGGAGGGTGACCAAAATGTCCTTTTCAGGGCAAAAAAGGGCAATTGCTCTTGCATTGTTGTAGCAGTTCCAAACTTTAGGACTTGAGAGGGCAATAGCATTAAATGCGAGAGCCATTAAACCTCAAGTGTTCTCTTGCAGGTAGCATCTCGGATATTTCAGGCACAGGGTTATGTGTTTTAGCATGTGCATCTGAAAAATACATGAGGAAAATGAAAGCGGCTCACCTCCCACACAGTGAAGTGAGAGTGGCCCTTAGACAGTTCCCTGTAGCTGGTGCTGAACTCCCCGATGTAGTCATGACTGAAAACATACGCACACTGAGTTGTATGCTAACTTCATTGGTCTGATTTACAGAACAGGTTTTCTTTCTTACCCGCCATCTCTGTCCCAGTCATACACCTCGATTTTTATTGCTCTGTGAAGAAGTAAAACAACATTAGTTCAATTAAAGTGTTCAGGCCTTTAGAAAAACAAAAGGGTTGATGGTAACAGGGTTAACAGCTTTGAAGTTCAGTTACACATCGCTATCCTTGTGCTCAAGGACGTGAATTATAAACAGAACATTTCAGCTCAGTATTGTTTGCTCTGCAAACTCATGGTAACAGGGTTGACAATATAAATATCTGAAGGCAAACAGCCATATGGATGAAGAAAGTCACTGTTTGCACTCTCATTTAAGGGGGACATAAAAGGTACTTGTTTGTAGAATGATTCATTTTGTTTTTCACACTCTCATTGTCAAATCGAGATGCTGTAGCAAGAGTCTGACGCTCCCAAACCTTATATTTGACCCACCTGTCATAATCCCCACTACACAGCGCTCTGACGGGGATCTTGAAGGCCTGCCACACAGGATCCAGCGTGTTCTTGACCACCTCTGTTTTATGGCAGATGGTAAATCTGACAAACATGATCCAACAGAACACATGGAGAGTAGAAATGAAAGAGGAGATGTAAGATGTTGGTAAGAAGGGATCATGAAAGAAAGTCACATATGGCAAAAATCATCTGCTAGGCGTTAACATTCATCAGTTATAAAGAGAAAAACTACAATGAGCTTTAATGAAATACTAAAGTACTATATAAGGTCTCATTGTTCATTCCAGTCTCCATTTTAACTGTGTCAACTGAATCAAAAGAAATAGTCCAACTTACGTCCCATCTTCATTGGTACGGTAAAAGGCAAGAAAAGGGTCTGACTTCCCGAAGAAATCTTTCTTGTCCAGTTTGTTGCCACAAAACTGCATTAATACTGACTCCTGATGAGCAAAATACATACAGGTGAAATTAATATCAGCCTCGTGTCCTCTAGACACACCATCTGCATTGACCATATGGTGCAACTTTCCATTAAAAAAGAAGAGAAGTTAAGAGAAAAGATGAAAAGATGTTCAAGTAAGATGATGTACCCTGCAATTTCCAAGTTCCTCTGCTTTCACAATAATGGCCCCGCAGTTCTTGCCAGGAATACCTCTGAAGATAGAAGACAGAGGAACACTGTCTTATTGCACGAAACAAAAGAAGCCCTGACATCTTAAATCATATTGTTCATGACAGCTACCACTTCATCTCGCACTGTAACAAGAGAATATGTGAGTTTACATCGAAATATAGGATACATTAAATAATTCAGGGTTATTGCACTCTATGCGTGCGTACGTTTTATTATGAATGCGCATTCTCTGTGTTCAATTCATATATCAAAATGATCATAGCTAGAAATGATAAACAGTTCAGGTGTTTATCTTAGGCAGTGCTGCATACAAATATGTGTGTTTGGCAAAGCACACAGGAATATCTACTCTTATATAACTACTATGTATATAATCTACTATTATATGACTACACTCATGAAAATCAAGCTGGAATTGATGTGAAATTGGATGGACCCTTCAGCTTCCTGTGAATGATGAAAGGATTTTGAAGAAGATTTGACGAGACAACAAACTTCTGCCTTACTTATGTGCTGCCTTGAGTGCTTGTTTCAATTCCACTAAGTAGCGCTGGGTACTTTACAGCCGCAGATCGATGCTAACTGAAGAATCTCTTTAATCTGCTTTGAATGTACAGAAGCCCTCTAAGGTACTCTGCTAAATCAACCTGCTCCTGCCGTCCACCAGAAATTAGTTACAAGAAAAGAGAGGAAGATCAAATAAAGGAGGGGGGTGCTCGATGTTAGGAAAGCTACTTTAAAAGGATACTCCACACGACAATGAAAATTCTGCCAAATGAATTACTGATGACATATCCTATTAAGACATATTCAACGCCCACAGACCTCCCACAGTCCATTGATCAATCTTCTGATGCATATGGCACACAAAACATTAAATATGCCGTATCAAAGTAGTCGGCTTGAATCTGATTGAGAGGATTTCCTAGAATCTAGACTTCTAGTTTTTTTGGACCTCATGTTTCTCTTTAATTAGGTTTACTGATAGAGTGCAGGAGGGATGTTATATTTTTGTAGGCCAAACCAGAAGTCTCACGGGTAACGTTCTAGCAATGTGGTGTAGTGTATTTCGGGGGGAACTATGAGTTAGATCACAGTAAAAGACGTATAATTAATGATGATTAACTATACCTATTTTATACACCTTTTATCGGTGTCAGCAGACCTAATAATAGCGACAAAACTAGATTCACTCATCCAGCGAGTGATCCGCAGATCGTATATCAAATCTAAGAAATATTACTTTCCTGGCCCTGGAAACATAACACTCTTATTGTACAGTACCGCTCCAGAAATTATAACGAAATCAAGCAGTTAAAGTGACGCTAATATGCGATAAACAAACACAGCAACAGTTCAATTGTAGATGACAAATGCGGGTTTATTTACTACACTAAAGGGTAAACAAACCCACTGACTAACAAAATAACAAATGCTAACAAACAAAACATGAAACATAAATGCAGTAAAGAAAGGTAAGAAATAGACAAAGTAAAGAGTGGCAGTTTTACAAACATGAACCATTAAGGACAATCTCCTTTGTAGAAAGGTGTTTCAGCTTAAACGCAGCTATTTAGGATATAGTTGGATACTTGCATTGGTTCCCTGAGTGTTCTGGGACAAGTTCTGTGCGCGTTGAAAAGGTTCTATGAGTCCTGGTGGTTTCAAAGCAAGCGGGTGAGTCCGTCTACTTCTTTCTTGGAACCGGATTGGCTGACGAAGGTAGGACGAAGTTAGCCGATGTAAACTGCCGGATGAACTGTCTCCAAGGGAGGGACAGGTCTGGATGACGTGCCGGGCAGGAGCGCGAGGACACGAGATGAGCGTCGATAGCTCCGTTTACGGATGTTTTAAGCTTGAAGGGTTCACGCCCCTCCAAACTGAGTGATCCAATGTGATGAGCTGATTTTGGCGCGAAGTCAAGTTTCTTTGTTTGGCTTATTAGCTCATTTGCATTTAGGATCACTTAGGAGTTTGGCGCTGTAAAACTCTTAGAATGAAATAAAAGGAGTATTGTATAAAACACATTTCTGTGCTATACATAATCTTTCAAGGAATGAAGAGAGAAACATTTAGATATAAAACATTCCAGGGTTATAAGTACATTGACCTGAAGTTTGTACAAGAATGAAAATATAAACAGAATATAACTAAACATGCTTTTGAGGTTATAGGTGAGGCCGAATAACATGGGGACAAACATACAATGTGGAGATATAGAGGTATATCCATTTAGAACATTCTTTTGTGATTAAGGAGAAAATACAGACAATTTCCAGAGGAGGTGAAAACCTAGGCCACATTCCTTTTAGGCCAAATGGTCCATCGATGGAGAAGCACCCCATCCTCCCCGTTGGGACTTCTTTGAAGTCCAAGGGAGGTGTTAGAAACTATCCTGACCAAATGGAGGATGCTTAAGAGAGAGCAGTTGGATCAGACTTGCTGGCACCGGTTAGAGTTGCTACTGAGAGGTGTTAACGATCCCAAATGGTCACCTTTGATCTGGCCAAGATCCTACAGTGGTATACTGGTCGATGTAGAGTCCAGTTTAATCAATCCTTAGACTGTGTTTTATACATATTTGAATAGAAAATTACTCCAATTATGGAAAAAATGTCATCTTTAACAGAATAATTAAATCATAAATTAATTTAACCCTCCATATTGTGAAAGATGATGTTTTTTAAATTAAATTAGAAAAATGATCTTAATTACTTCATTGGGAAGTGCTCCTCAGATGGCAGAAACATTATTTGGTCCATCGTGGGAACAAATATGGTCCATTTCAGGTACGTCTAAGGACGTAATCACAACGTTCCAATAAATTACAATGTTACGCTGTTGTAAGGAATATGGAAATCACAAAGTTTCATCGCTGGAACGTTATCAGGTGCATTACCGTGTTAACTGAGTAGTCTCTTTCAACAATTTGTTAGCAACCACCGTTTTTAAGACAAGTAAAAGCTTTAAATAATCACAAACAAGATTAAATGGTGTGTTTAGTCATAAAATAAAATGTAAAAATATTTAGAGTTTTTTTTGTTTAACACAGAGCTTTTTTCAGGCACTTAACAAAAGACATAAAAAAACATTGATTTTGGGGCAATGATACCTGAAGTGCTAAAATGCTAACTCGCTTCCTGTGTTAGCATACAAAAATATGTGATGCCTGCAGCACTATGTACTGCGTCAGTAGACAAAATAGGAAGACTTTTCAGGGGTGACTATTATCTGAAGGCCTTATGGAATAATACAGCTACCATATTTTTATATAGATTTTATTATAGATTTTCTGGATGATCAGTGAAGCCAGTTCACACTTGTGAAAATCCATGGTGGATAAAGGGAAGTTGCCTAATTAGCAAGCATGTAACTTATGCTCAATTGTTTTTTTTCGACTGGTATGTGTTTTCATTTTTCACTGTGATTAGGTAAGATAAGGTTCTAGTGCTGGGCGATATATCGCTCTCCATTTCTCAACGAATTACGGTTAAATGCTGTCACATCCGAAAGCCAGAGGTCCCTCTGTGCAGAAACTCCGAAAATTTGAAACAGAGGAAGAACGATTAGTTCCAGGAAATGCCAATGGTCATATTCTATCGCTGTTGTTCAAACCTTTTCAGATATATTATACTAAGAAGTATATTTATAGTGATGACGTTTGACAGGTGTTGCTTTTTCAAATGCAAGTTATAAACGACTCAATCGCGTAGTGATTTTAGATTGAGCAGTATTTCCTACCGTTCAAAGAGCCATGGTTCATGGAAGAGCTGTGCTTAAAACACAGAATCAATTGCAGAATCAATTAAGACATGTATAATAAGCGAGAATCGTGACATATCGCCCAGCCATGTAAGGTTCACCGTTTCACATCCGAAATACCTGTGACGGCTCCCTTGTCCATCTAGTTCTACTGTCTTTAACACATGCTCCCGCTTTGGGTACTTGGACGACATCCTAAAAGAATGGAGAGTATGTCAGCACTGGCGAGGGCATGAATTGCAAGGGCAAGCAATGGTTTTAAAGGCAGCTAAGAATGTACCCCTGCCAGGCTAAGTGGAAACAGCGTGCCTTGTTCAGTTTATTGTACTAGACACACAATTGCTTGCTACAGTCGATATTACTTGCGGCATCATTCTCTGAGATCTCATGCCAGGCCATTTCAATGTTGGGTGAACTCCCGAAAGGTTCGCCCATTACAGAACACTTATCTCTTGCTCAGAGTGACGAGCAGATGTCTTCAGACACTGTTGACATGGAAATATCCCCACTTTCTGGAGTCTGCTATCTTTCTTATGATTATGCGTAGGCAAACAACAGAGATGGCATTTTTAATTGCAATAAATATTTCTTGCACTCATTTCACTTTGGCGATTCAGGGCAGTCACAACTTTATCCAGATGGGCAAAATGGGGTGCTAAAAGCAGACATAAGGTACAAAAGTACACAATAGATACATTGTATCTTGTACACAAAATGACCATAGTCTTCAGACCATTGTCACATCTGGAAGGTTATTCATAGGGTCACCTACTGACCCACATTCCCATTTGTTACTAAGGGAACCAATCATTCAGCTTTGTGAAGTTAGTTGTGTCTCTATTTTGTTCCTTCCACTGATCTTCAGAATTATTGCTCTTATGGTCAGAGTGCCAAAGCAAATGTTGATTTGTTGGCAACAGATGTGTGTTCAAGAATGAACTGAACGCATTCTTCAATGCATAAATAATTCAGATTAGCTTATGGCAATAAATGTGTCTGAATGTATTTATTGCTACTACAGTGCATGAATAAACGAGTATTTAGAGGTCTGAGTGAATGAATTACTGGAGACAGCTGTGGTTATATAACACCCACAGATTTAAACAATGTCACATCACTGCCAAATACAATGCACACAACAGCATACAAAATCCAGACACACAGTATTTGCAAATGGGTTTATAAAAGATAAATGTATGCATAGGTAGTGAGCAAATAGACAGAAATTTGTCATTTATCAATGTCTTACGAGTCCTAGTAGTTCTAAAATCTATAAATAATATCCCGTGTCATCATCTTTCAATAAGATCATGACAATTACTGTATGCTTACTGTAGTAAATGATAATATATAATATGAAAAATGCTGCATAAAAGAGCTAACAAAAGAGTTCACTTTAAAACACCAGATCTAATACAGTATTTAGCTCCTTATACAGTATTTAGGTCTTTTGCTAGACTTTTAGACATCAACATGCCACATTCACATAAATAAGTGAATGCAATTCACATAGAATTGCTGAAAATAGCTTGGTATCATTCAAAGGTAAAACTGCAAGATTTACAGTTTGGGTAAGTAAAAAAGTAATGAATTACTAGTTACTAATTACATATTCAATAGTGTAATTAGATTACTGTACAAATGACTCTCTCAAAAAGCATTTAATTATTACTTAATACTTTCTATAACCTACATAAACCTTGACTAGCTGGGTGATTCAAGGCTAGACACGAAAAAACTCTTAATTCATTCAAATACGTGAAGTACTCTTATTAACTGACTAAAGTATTACAAATCTGGGAGAGATACATCAAAGTGTAATGAGACTCAAGGCAAGAACCCAATTGCAGGCAGGACGAGATGGTAGGGGCATCAAGGTATTTAATTTACAGAACTGGACTATACAAAAATGGCAAAACAAAACCCACAATGGGGAAAACAAGACAGGAAACTTAACAAGAACACGGACTGACTAAACTAAGAAAAACAAAGACTTGATACAAACACTGGGAACCAACACTAAACTACACTTACTTTGACAATACATGGTAACAGGAACTTCGAAGGACGAAGGACGAAGGACGAAGGACGAAGGACGAAGGACGAAGGACGAAGGACGAAGGACGAAGGACGAAGGACGAAGGACGAAGGACGAAGGACGAAGGACGAAGGACGAAGGACGAAGGACGAAGGACGAAGGACGAAGGACGAAGGACGAAGGAACAACATGCAGCATACAGCTCATATCAAACAGGTACAGGAACAACTTACAGGCAAGGTAACCCTTACAATGAACGCGCACAGGACAATGAACACGAGGATGTCTTAAAGGGAGAGAAACCAAGAGGGAACAGGTGCAAGGGATTAACAATCAAGGAAAGCTAATTAACACAAACTAGGAAACAGGAGGGCAGGAACGATGACGCAGACCAGAGAGAGAAGAAATCGTCTCTCTCCCACATGAAACAAAGGATCCTGTATGAACCATGACATCAATGTATGCATTTCAAAGTTAGACTTTTTATTCATTTTAATGCCAATTCTACTATTGAATACATTATACAGTATTTAGTTCAGTTACATTCAAAGTAACTAATTAAATTACAAAAAGAATAAACTCATCAAAGTTTAATAAAGTTAAATAAAGTAATAATCCCTTACTTTACTTTTTTAAGGGAAAGGTAATTCAATTACAGTAACTAATGTCTTAGGAACACCCAACACTAGGGACTGCATCCTGTAAATGATCATAATCATTACAAGTTCTTATTCAAACTACAGTTAATTCATTATAAACACGTTTATGTATCTGTATTTCTCTGTTTATGATGACAACGGGTGAACCTCAAGACAATCTATATATTTGAATTGAAATTGATAAAAAATAGTAATGTCACATCACATCTGCTGGCCACACACACAGATAAATAAACGTACTGGAAGTGGCAGCATGTTTTGAAGAAGTAAGATCACATTCGGTGAAAGCTAGACTTACGTGAGTGGTCTTTCCATTCGACTACCCAGAGATCCCACCATCTCTCCCAGAGTACAGTACATCTGACCCAAGAAGTCCTGTACACACCAGAGCAGAGCGGCATATTAATGCTATTTCTGTGTATTTGGCCACATCTGCACATATTAATCAATGTAAATACAGGATAAGTCATATAATAGACAATTCAAAACCAAACTTTCTTCAAGTGGTCATGTTTGTCTTTTTGTTTTGTTTCTGTAGTATAAAAACATGCTTCTACAGAAGTTTCAAAACAAAAAACCTCCTACTAAGCCACACCCAATCTCAATCTAAGTCATGTGACAACTGTTAAATTAATTTTAAAATTTTTAAACAAAAATGCATCTGAAAAGGAACAGAGCAGGCGTGATAAAACAACTTTCTAAAACAGTTTTAATGACATTTATGTAACAGAGTTTTTCTAGTTTTAATATAAAACAACCTTAGGGACTTCAACTTTTCTGTAAAATAAGGAACACTAAAACAATTACAGATGAGAAAATGTTTTTATAGATCACGTTAAGATCTACTTTGGAAAGGCTGCACACTGTAAATCTGCAGGGGAAATGTTCTCCTGATAGACAGAACTGAACTGAAAATAGCCGGAGGAGAAATAAAGAGCTAATGAGATCTGTAAGCATCTCTCCACATCAACCCCCAGATGCATTCTGGGATGGAGTGACCCATAGTTCTGACCCCCACAAAAAGTCTGAAAATCACAATACAACGTCCTTGATAAGAGTCAAGCCAGCTGTCTGTATGTCCACACACACGCATACACACGCGCACACACACACAACTGTGTCCTTCACTTTTCCATGTATGGCGAAACACTTACATGTTTAGAGAGGTTTTCACTCTTTGAGTCAAGATCATACCTAGAAAAAATATATAAAAGTCAAACAAAAGAAATGGGAAGCATTTATAACCAAGACTCAATTGTCTGTAACGTTGTGTTGTTCTGGGTGACTATCAGGGTGTTGCTTTGTGTTTATTCTGGGTGTTTAGTGCTATGTTGTGTGGTTTCTAGAGCATTGCTAGAGGTTACATGTTGATGTCACTGTGAATGGTTGCTATGGTATTCTGGGTGGTTGCTAGGGTGGTATGAGTGGTTTGTAAAAGTGGTTGTTAGTGTTCTTGGTGGTTGCTTAATGAGAGAAGTCAAAAGAGCCTTTTTTTGTCAGAATATACAGTAAGTGATTTTTTTATTGTGTATTAAGTGAAAGAGAGACATATTTTTAGTGAGCGCTCACATCGAAAATTTGTTTTCAAAACAACACTTAAAGGACTAGACATTATTTCAGCACATTCTCAAGAGCCGATTCAACTGCAGCTCGAATAAAAGCTCAGTAGGTGACAACAACCTATGATTCTGCGAAAATCTTTCATGTTAGCATGTATGTTATTCCCCTCTCAGCATAAAGTTACAAACGTGACTTTCTCTCTTTTTGTCTGCCTCTCTGTTTGTCTGCAGGTGTCCCTGTCTGTGCTGTTTCTGTATAAAATGAGCCGTATCAGCATGTGTAATTTGCTACATAACCAAGACATCTTCTACACACGCAGCAGGCTTTCAGCTTCAGAAAAAAATGTGCTTTCCTATGCAAAACCTCACAACTAAGGTGTTATTTGTGTTGTGGGTGGTTGTGGAGGTGTTGTTGATGTATGTGGTAGTCAATGCATACTAAGTTATTATTGCTTGCGAATTGATTGCTAGGGTTGTCTAGGTGGTTGCCAGGACGTTGATATGTGGTTGCTAGGATAATATTTTTTGCTGAGAAAAGCAATATAGCACACCTCTCCTCGACAAGACTCATGATTTGAGGTATCAAAAGGGTTTTGATACACTGAGCTCACAATTCAATAGAAGATATTATTTTGGGATCACGCGATAGTATGACTATCCTTTGAACAAAAGTAAGAAAATAAACTGAAGTAACAGATATAACCATTCAATTTATTAGCCAAAAAATTGTACACACAGCTTGTCATAGAATAAATAACATTCAAGATTTAAAGGGGTCATATGGTGCGAATACATGTCTTTGTTGTGTTGCCCATGCATGTATTAGACACATAAAATTGCAAATATTAAAGTGTCAGAACAAAAGATGCATTCTATCTAAAAGCGAATGCTCACCCAGACCTGCCTGAAACGCCACATGTAACCACACCCCCACAAATCTACGTCAGTTCGTGGTATGAGTTGACTTCATTTATTGACACTTACATTAAAAACGGAAGTCTGCCTTCAAGTTTGCTGCTACATTTATTTGATTTACTTTTGAAATTTGACTGTTGCTCAGCTCCAGTGACTTTGAGGGAAAGATAAGTGTCCATCCGATCCACACTCACTTATCTCGGCGGAAGTAGTAGACCATCCGGTTATTTCTCGCCTTCTGTTTTTTGAATACTAAGTTTCGTACATACTAGTCATGAGTAATACAAATGTTTTCTACTATATAGTATGGAAGTAGGCAATTTCAGTCAGATTGCCCCCGAATATTCGTTGCGAATGCTTGTCGCGATAACGTTCTAGAACAAAAACAATAGATTCTTTTGAAGCCTGTCATATATAGACCACAAACATCCGCACAGCGAAAAAACTACGCTTTTTTTTCGTCTAGTGCGACAAATCTTTCCCCTTTTGCAAAAGCGAGGAAACTGACCGTCTAATAAGAATCGAGCATTTTACATCACACGCATATAGCCCTTTAAGGCAGCTCAGAAAGCTGTTGTGAGAGAATGGACTGAATTGACCAAATGACATCCTGAAGTAACGATGAAAACGATCTCTCTTCCCAATATCGTCTTATCGTCGAACATTCATTTGGTCATTGATATGAAAAAGTGGTTCGTCGGGTATTCGTTTCGCTTTTTCGGATCCTCCACAATCTGAAAAGACCTTAAGACCGCCTAAACGTACCTGTCAGCACAATTGCTTTGGGACCTTATGTAAGAGGCGGTACACACTAGGAGTATTCGATCAATCGCTATGCACTGGTTAACTGGCCTATCATAGCACATCTCGCTTTTCAGAGCGATGAGCTTTGTAAAAAATCTGCGTGTTTCAGAGAGGCGGGGCAAAGAGGAGATACAAACATGCATGTATGTGGAAAAATACAGCGTTTTTTAACCTTAAATCGTGTGTATACATTTCATTACATCTAAAACGAACAATAATATTAGTTTTAGCCGTGTCATATGACCCCTTTAATTGCACCGCATGTGTTTAAAAATTGAATAGGTCTTTGGACGAAAACCAAAGCTTAACCAATAAGAATAAACAGACATAGTATCATAAAAAATTCACCAAAGCCCTATTACAAATTTTTTATTTTTTGCGTTGTGTGATATATCGATAATATGTAGTTTCAGTATCTGACATATCTTCAATACTTCACATCCTACATGACAGGTCAGCGAGCTGGTTACATGACCACCACACACATCTCAGTGACGTTCTGTTTAACCCAGTCTGCTCTCTGTCTGTCTTCATAAACACTTATGTTTGTTGTGAAAAAGACAATTAAATGGGAAGCACGGATTGTTTTTCTGTGGTAATTCTCTAAAGGAGGTCGTGTGGTGTGTGTTTGACCACATACATGTGTGTGATTGTGAATAATACATCAATGTAATTTCTGGGATACTGCTGTATAATGTGCTTCACTGAGCAGAAGCAATCCAAGACCTTGCAGGCCGTGTGTGTCTGTGTGTGTTTGTGTAAAATCACACAAATCTTTGTTTTTAGCACTTACTGAATAGGTTTAATATCTTAAAGTGAAGTAAATCTGTGCGGGGGGGTTTTCCAGGCACGTTTCATATTTTATCCAGGGCAACTTACAATATATTCAAGGTAACATTATGTGTGTTCCTGGAAAATCGAACCCATGCCCTTTTCGCTGCTGACACGGTGTTCTAACAAACAGGATCACGTTTCCAATGACATGACTATGTGTGTAAATTGACTAAAAAGTGTGAAACCAGCATAAATAAAAAGTTTAAAATATTTTCACATTTTAGACATCTGTGTTTCGAAATAGATTTAGATTAAGAGACTGTGGAAACATTTTGTGGCACTGGCCAACAAAACAAAGCGGTAATAAAATATGATGCATCATTTCGAAATGAATTGTTAACACAAACATATAAACACACACATATGTTTGTATAATGATATACTTACAGGTCAAAGCGTAAGTTTTGTCTTTCTTCAAAAAAGTAGTCTAAGATGAATTTGTGCACAAAGTCTGGATTCAGGGTGTTGTCGATCACTTCTGTTCTGCCAAACTAGAAGCAGAGAAAAACAAAAATATTTCTCAGCAGGTGACAAGCTGTGTAAATGGTCACCAAATGTTATCTAAAAATATCAATTTAGAAATGATAGAAAACACAATACCTCTCTCCACTCCCTGCTTGCCACCGTTTGGGTAAACAGCACACAAACTACACAAAAACAAAGTGTGATATTAAAATTCAAAAACATTTCTTTAAAACGTTTTTAAAAAGTTGTATTTTAAAACTCGTACATTCTTGACATGTCGTTTAAAGGTGCATGTTACGAACAACAAGTATCACAACAATCATTCAACATTAAACATACAAGAACTAAGGTGTGATGAATGTGAGGTTGAACGTAAATATAAGGATGACCTTCAGTTAAAGTAAAAACGAGAGCTATGCCTTTTACAGCCTTTATTTTTATTGCCTTTTTTAAAGCAACAGACATCAATTCAAAGCCTCATACATCCTTGGCTAGTTTAAAAAGAGTATCAAAACAAAGATGTTAAAGAAGGCATAGTTCACCCAAAATGAAACTTTGGTCATTACTTAATCATGCACGGATTGTTTCAAACCTGAATAGGTTTCTTTGTTCTGCTAAACACAAAGGAAGATATTTTGAAGAATGTCAGTAACCAAACCGATCTCATCCCCCATTTACTACCATGGTATTTTTTCCCCCAACTATGGCAGTAAATGGGGGATGAGATCGGTTTGGTTCCTCAAATTCTTCCTTTGCATTCAACAGAATCATAAAGGGAAAAACAGGTTTATTACAAACCAAGGGGGAGTCAATGATGACAGAACTTTCATTTTTATCCTGTAAAGGGCTTTTGGGACATCCTTGGCACATTTGTCTGGCAGGCAATGAGATGAGCGGTACAGTTAACACATACACACTCAGAAGTTATGCCAATTCATATCACAAGCAGGCAGCTGAAATAATTCTGTTTCCAAACATCTGTTCGACTGTCCAGGGGGCCTTCCTCTAAATACGAGCCAATACCTGCCATCAGAGTGTGTCTAAAAATAAGCCTCGTTACAAAAGAAACCATCATCATCCGCTGAGTGTGTAATAATCACACACTTTCATCTTGCATTTGGACTCCAGAGTCTCGTAGACTTTATAGTGTGTGACTTTATGACCCCCTGCATTTTTTCTTTTCTAGAAGACGAGTATGTGTGTGCGTGTGTGTGTGTATAGACATATATGCCTCAGCTGTCTACATGCGCTGAGGATCTCTTAACAGTAAACTCTTGTTCTGTTCAGCTGTGTGTGTAGATGCACGGGCGCCGTATAGGGGGGAAAATTTAGGACAATTTCAAGGGCCCATGACTGAGAGGGGCCCCAAAAATAGATAAAAACTAATATAAAATTATTAAACCATCATCATTCAGTATATATATTTGTATAATAATAAAATTAATGATCTCTTTGTTTTTTGCAGTAAAAGTTAAAAATCCCCATTGACCAAAAAGTAAACATCCATCTGCATATCCACCTGTATCTGCATAAAAGTTTGGTCCTGCCTTAGCGCAAATCGCTTGAAATCTCCATCTATACAAGTTACGGCAAGCTGCTCGAACACGTTGGGTTCGCCGTGTTTGGAGGCCGATGTGGGTTCGCAAATCCAACATCAATAGCAACGCAATGTTCGCCATTGTTCATACCATTGTGTCAGTATGTTTGTGTTTGGCACTTTCGCGCTAGCGTGCTGGGAAAAACAAGATGTATTCGGTGACGTAACACCTGCCTCTGTATTGGCTCTCTAGCCTTTGGAAAAGCAACCGGTTCTTAAAGGGCTCGCCACTCGAACCAACTAAAAACTGGCAATAGCACCTGGTTCAAGCTGGTGGAAAGTGGGTATCCGTGATGGTGTTTAGTTGCAGTCAGTAGATGCGCCAGAACTACAGTGACCACAATGGGATTCATCCCTGGTGATGCTCTGCCAGGCCTCTACTGGATACGTCTTCAGTTCCTGCTTGTTCTTGGGGCATTTTCCCTTCAGTTTTGTCTGCAGCATGTGAAATGCATGCTCAATCGGATTCAGGTCATGCGATTGACTTGGCCATTGCATAACAGTCCACTTCTTTCCCTTCAAAAACTCTTTGGTTGCTTTTGCAGTATGCTTTGGGTCACTGTCCATCTGCACTGTTAAGTGCCGTCCAATGGGTTCTGAAGCATTTGGCTGATTATGAGCAGATATTATTCCCCGAAACACTTCAGAATTCATTCTGCTGCTTTTGTCACCAGTCACATCATCAATAAATACAAGAGAACCAGTTCCACTGGCAGCCATACATGCCCACGCCATGACACTACCATCACCATGCTTCACTGATGAGGTGGTATGCTCAGGATCATGAGCAGTTCCTTTCCTTCTCCATACTCTTCTCTTCCCATCACTCTGGTACAAGTTGATCTTGGTCTCATCTGTCCATAGGATGTTGTTCAAGAACTGTGAAAGCTTTTTTTTAGATGTTGTTTGGCAAACTCTACTCTGGCCTTCCTGTTTTTGAGGCTCACCATTGGTTTACATATTGTGGTGAACCCTCTGTATTCACTCTGGTGAAGTCTTCTCTTGATTGTTGACTTTGACACACATACACATACCTCCTGGAGAGTGTTCTTGATCTGGCCAACTGTTGTGAAGGGTGTTTTCTTCACCAGGGAAAGAATTCTTTGGTCATCCACCACAGTTGTTCTCCGTGGTCTTCTGGGTCTTTTGGTGTTGCTGAGCTCACCGGTGCGTTCCTTCTTTTTAAGAATGTTCCAAACAGTTGTTTTGGCCACGCCTAATGTTTTTGCTATATCTCTGATGGAAAACTTAGTTTTTTCAGCCTAATGATGGCCTGCTTCACTGATAGTGACAGCTCTTTGGATCTCAACTTGACAGCAACAGATTCCAAATGCAAATAGCACACTTGAAATGAACTCTGGACCTTTTATCTGCTCATTGTAATTGGGATAGTGAGGGAATAACACACAACTGGCCATGGAACCGCTGAGAAGCCAATTGTCCCATTACTTTTGGTCCCTTAACAAGTGGGAGGCACATATGCAAACTGTTGTAATTCCTACACCATTCACCTGATTTGGATGTAAATACCCTCAAATTAAAGCTGACAGTCTGTAGTTAAAGCACATCTTGTTCGTTTCATTTGAAATCCATTGTGGTGGTGTATAGAGCCAAAAATGTTAGAATTGTGTCGATGTCCCAATATTTATGGACCTGACTGTATGTGCAGCTAAGTAAAAAAATCAGCTGTTTTCATTGTTTTGAGAGGATGATGTTAATTTATTTTGATTGAAAAGTTAATATATATTAAAGTTTGTTAGTTTTTCTTTTTTTTGATCTTTCATTAATAATTAATAATAATTTTAAGAGAATTTTCCATTTTGTCAAATTTTACAATAAAAATACATTGAGACTGTAAAAGATGGGCTTCAGCACATTTTTTATGGTTGCTTTCAATCTTCCATCAAATAATGAAATGCATACTAGACTTGCATGCATGTACAAATCACCAGCAGTTAATATTGTGCTAGTACTAGTTTTGAACTACAAGAAGCAAGACAGTTGCTAGCGTTTCATTAGAGTTATGTAAAGCTTTTGATGGGACAGTTGGCCCAATTAGATTTTTTGTATTAGGGCCTAAATTCCTGGCAGCGCCCCGTGTAGATGCATATGGTGACCTGGATGCTTAATATATATTTCAAGGAAAATAAGATGAGAAATCAAAACGAGTATAATATCTTTAAGGAATTATGAGATTTGAGGTTGGGTAATTGGCTGAGAGGAAAGTGTTACTCAGAGACTCAGAAGTATTAAATAAGATGGGGCAATTTTTCATTTTATTTATGAATTTTCCAGATACTTTTATTGGATTTAAGTTATTCATTTTTTACTTTTTTATTTGATATGAATATAACTTAAATTTCAAAAATATATGAAAATTATCTCATAATTAAATTGATTAACATCAATGAGCTTAAAGCAAACGGATTATTTTACTTAATCAATCTGCATTCATTTTAAACTTCCATATATTTTAACAATTGTCTTATTTGTGTTTGTTTTAATTTCTCCTAAGCAATTTTAGAGACTAAATTGATACTTAAATAAAAACAACAGAGAACATCAAATCTTCTGATCTATGAAAGAGCAACATCTGAGCAATACAATTTTCTCTAAAGGTTTACTTTTCCGAAACATAATCATATCTTCACAATGCAGTCGTTCTTTTCTGAGAATTGCAGGGATGAAAATCAATACTGCAACCACATATATAGTATCAAGGTTAGGAATCTGCCACCACACAATATGACGTGTTCCCTAGACACAGAAAATTCTGCCTTAAATATCACATGCAGCGCTGTGAAAGACCACACACACAGAGAGAGAGAGAGGCAGTGATGGTGGGTATGAGCGGAGAATCTATATTTAGCTGTCTGGAGTTCCTGAATCTTAAGTCTTTTGGCCGGTGAATGTAGGAAGGAGTCTGGTGATATCACGTCAGCACATCTCAGCACATGTGATGCTCTACCACGCTGCTCACATGATGATCCCCAAAAATCCTACAGTATGAGGAGCTGGAAACACCGGAGGCGTGTGTTCAAATCAGGACTGTATTCTCATTCAGAGCTCAGCAGAAATATGCCACCAGAGGTGACAAAAAAGCCTCAAAATATTAGAAAACAAGTGGGGGAGAAAAATACCCCCATCGTATATTTAGACGTGGTCCAATCCTGTGTGTTTTAAATGCCATTCTATACATGGATTTAGGCTTTGCCTAGAGTCATATGTCGCTGTTTAGTGTCTATACTGTACGTATACTGTATTCTAGCATGTTTAAATTGTTTATTTTGTAGTAATATAATGTGCAGTATTCTGCTTTTCGTTGATTTCAAGGGATTTATATTTATGTGGACAGTTATGTAATCTTGTATTGAACTATATGCTTTAGAAACAGTATAAAAGGAGGTCACGTTTCTTTTGACCTCTTGTTGCTTTTTCTTCATTTTTTGGTCTAATTCAAGTAATGACAGAAATTAATATGTTGGTACAATTATAATTTTGTCTACAAAACTAAAACGACCACTGTTTTTGATACTAGAAATCTTCACCCCCATAATACAATATATGTAATGTATGTGTTTGTATGTAATATATATATAGTATGTATCTGATGTACTGTATGTATAATGTATCTACTAAAGTGAAGAAAATATTTAAGACAGCAGCAAAGGTATGTACTTTAAAAGCTTTTTTTTCAATTCCTTCCATAATTATATCGTATTAGAAAGCTCGTGGAGCATATAATCATGCATGTGCAGTGTGTTTATATATGTGTGTGTGTTTGTCAGATGTAGTCAGTTAAATCAGCCGCACGACGGAACGAATGATGTGACGCCTGCAGTCAAATGCATCTGTATTTTCATCAAAGCTGTGAATGTCAGCAGCTGTAATCAGCTGAACAGAACATCTGCATTTCACAAGCAGTCACACACATAATATTTAATATTTCCAGTACATAGGCGGAATGATTTGTATACTGTACAAACTGTATATTTGATCCCCTACCCCTAACCTCAAGATCAAAACTTTGCATTTTTAGATTTTAAAAAAATATTTTTTTGTACGATATTTAAGCTTTTTTGTACATGGGCCCTCAATTTTGGTCCCCATGGTGACACGAGTCCCCATGAGTCGGTGTGTATTCAGGTATAAGTCCCTACCGGGATATAAACACACACACAAATAAACGCAAACATTCAAAAGCAAAAAGTCAATATACTTGTTTGTTTTTCGCACACACAAACATGTGTGTAAATAAGTTATTATCTTAAAGGGGTCATACGACACGGCTAAAACGAATATTATCGTTTCTTTTAGATGTGATGCAATGCATAGGCGCCGATCCTGTCGAGCACCCACAGAAAAACTGGATATGTTTCTCAATCAATTTTAACCAATCAAACATGCTTTTAAAATTCGGATGCCTCTCTGATTGGTTGATCTTGCTTGTCGTAATTCAGATAGAGTGGACAACAGCAGTGGGCGTGGTTAATCATTCATTATCATTGCAATAATGTCAACTCATCTTTATAGTTTGCGTACAAATGGACCGGCTCCTAATTAAAATGAAAACTTTAATTGAGCCTAGCATCTCTTCACTAAGATCCAGCACTGTTGCTATTTCTTCAAGTGAACAGCCGTTGTTGTCTACATCATCAAGTAATGACAGCAGCAGCAGAAGTAAAGGCGGAAGGGAGAAGTTATGAACTCTAGAACATAAGAAAACTGGATAAAAACATATCCCTGGATAGCATACAATGCTTCCAAAAACAAGGTATTTTGTGAACTCTGCTGTAAAGCAAAAGAAATGCGTGCCCCATTCCCATCTACTACACACAAGCTAGAATACTATGCAGTGTTTGTAAAAGATGGCTTTTCTAGTTGGTTGAAAGCACTGGAAGTAATTAAGTTTAAGCATATTAAAATGTTATCATTTCCTCTAAGAGAGCTAAATTAAAGATGCGTATTGTAGGTTACAACATTGCGCAATTTGCATAATATATTTCTTAAAGAATCTGCATATATATTTTGTTATTTTCTTGTGATTAAGTTCGGGTTTTGACAGAAGATTTGTCGCAATATGAATTGTCGTTATTCATTGGATTTAACTCATGAATAGGCTAAGAATGTTAAACTATTTTAAGTTGTTATTTATTGAATTTAAAATGCGTTTCTATCTAAATTACAAGCTTAGGTGTATAAAATCTCAATTTCTAAGAAACGCTAAATTTGTTTTATACGATTTGCTTATGGGTCCCGGCTCCGTTTTAGGACCTGAAGATCTGGAGCAATGTAATTGTTCGTTCTATTTTAGATCTATTTTAAAGTTATGTTTATTCAAGCAATGTTATGGCTTAAGGCATAGGCCCTTTTTGTAACATTTTTATTATTCCTCTGTTAGTATGTTCAGGATCAGGTATGTTTTGAAATGTTTTTTTCTCTACTACTCCGATTCTGTAACTGAAATTTTGGAGCAAAACCAATTATTGTTGTTAATGTTATCATTTGCTAATGGTACACTGAATTAAAAATTATAATAATAATAGTGAAGTGAAAACATTAAGTGTGTGTTATTTGTAGCCTACAATACAAAATTTACAGAAGCTGTTTAAATATTTTATACTTTCTCGTCCATATGCTCCACTGTACATCACAGACATGATGAATTGTTCATTGTGAGTTTGAAAAATAAATAAAAAGTACAAATTTGCTTATGAAAAAATTTTGTTTTTTCATTTTCCAAATTTCATTTGGTGACACACATGTGCTTTTGTGGTGGTTGGGGCCTTTGGGGGTGGGGACGATGTGATGTGATGTGCCAAAAGAAATTGCCTCCTATGATGCAATGTGTCTACATGATTTAAGGTTAAAAAATGATGTATTTTCCACATACCGTGCATGTCTGAAACTTGGAGATTTTTTACAAAGCTCTTCGCTCTGAAAAGTGAGGTGTACTATGATTGGCAGTTAACCAGAGTTTAGTGATTGGTGGAATACAGCAAGCGTGCGACGGAAATGTGACGCCTCTTACCATATTTGGAACATCAGGTTCCAAAGCAATTGTGCTGACAGGTACGCCAACCTTACTTGTGTATACATTTGTCAAATCATACCATGAACTGAGGTAGATTTATGGGGGTTTGGTTACACGAGGTGTTTCAGGCAGTTCTGGGTTACCATTCGCTTTTAGATAGAATGCATCTCTTGTTCTGACACTTTAATATTTGAAATTTTACATGTCTAATACATGCAAGGGCAACTTATAACTCTAAGGTAAAACATGTATTTGCGCCATACAACCCCTTTAAATTCCCAATTAAAACACCAATAGCGATAAAAACTGCATTGCAATAAAATGACTAATGTTGTAATTCTGTAAATTTAATTCTTCCTTTAAATGATACGTTTCAGCTTAAAATTCAAACCAGTCTTGTGTGACAGAGATACTTTTCCTGAAAAGTAGACTGAAGTAGTAATGCATGATGTTTGCAGTGCAGCAGGGTTTTCATGCAGTAATCAAGAGCTGAGAACATAATGAACGCAGGCAGGTAATGAAGCTCCATGCAGCGAATATAAAAAGATCTGATGATGAGTATGACTTATCCCATCATGCTTTCAGTCCACCTGCCTACTGTTACAAAGATTTTAGTCAGATGTGCTAGTTTTGCGATCTGTTATCTTTTAAAACAAATGAAAAACATTTTTGCATCCATAACATGTCACTGCACACAAGAATAAATAAGTAGGCCAAAGAGCTTACTTGGGTCAGATTTTGAAAAAGTGTCTCTATCCAAGAGGTGTCTGTAAAAGAAAGAAAGAAAGAAAGAAAGATAAGGTAAAAAGAAAGAAAGAAAGACAGTTATTTATGAATCTTTTAAAGCGTTTACAATCTCTCTCTCTCTCTTCCTCACAAATACACTTCTGACCTAAAATGATCATGTTGTTTTGAATGTAAATACATCAGTAATGTGTAAAAGTTATTTTCTCAGTCTTATGATTCTCAACTGTTGAGATTCATCTAGTACCAACCAAAATGTGTTCTTTTGTGATATACTCGTGATGTGCAACGAGAAACAACAACAGAACCTATTTATGTTTTGTCGATATACCGTTCAATACTGATCCTAATGGAAAAATGCTCAAGCAGCGCACAGTTGCCATAGATACCTACTCAGACAAATATGATTCATAAGTATCTGTTTTATGCTTATATATCAAATGCGTATATGAAATGTATGAAGATTAAATGAAAACATACATTATATTTGTTGTGTTGCATAAATGGATCATACTAATGGCTATTATTTTGGCAATGGAATGCATTGTGTTTTCGAGAGGACTATTATGGTGGAAGGGGAACTTGGCTTGGAAGTGTTGAAAGAAAAATAATGATGGAGAAAAGTATTAAAAAGAAGAACTCATTTTAAGTTGTTCGGGAGTGTAACACTTCAGCCTGTGTTCCCCATGTGTTTTGCCTTGTTCATTGTTTACACCTGTCCCTCGTCATTGTTAATTAGTCCCGCACCTGATTCTGTTTTCCCTGAGTGTTTTCCCCGTGTATTTAAGCCCTGTGTGTTCCTTAGTTCTTTGTCGAGTATTGTATTGTAAAACCTGGTTGTCTCCCGTGTTCTCCTACTCCTGTGTTCATCTTATTAAACCCCGTGGCTTGTACCTGTCGCGTCTCCGTTTGTCTTCATCCGTCTTCCCCCGTCTTCCCGTGTTACAGAATACTCAACCTAATTCCAAAAATATGGATAGCTATGGCTTCTCTACAGAGGCCATCCTCAAGGTCCTGAGGCAGGATGGTCGGTCTCTGGAGAGATCCAGAGCCCCTCCAGCCGGACCTGTCCGCCCTTCCACAGCCCCTCCAGCCGGTCCCGTCCGGTCTTCCAGATGCCCCCCAGCCGGTCCCGTGCGGCCTTCCAGAGGCCCTCCCACCAGTCCCGTCTGGACTTCCAGAGGCCCTCCAACCGGTCCCGATTGGCCTTCCAGAGGCCCTCCAGCCGGTCCTGTCCGGCCTTCCAGAGGCCCTCCAGCCAGTCCCGTCGGGTCCTCCAGTGGTCTCCGAGCCGGCCTGCCCAGCGCTCCATCCTGGAGCCTGCCCCTGGACTCAGCCCAAATACTTTTTGGGGGCGCCATACGGGCAGGATGGCCCCATATGGGCAGGATGGCCTGATCGGCCAGATCGCCCGTTGCCCTCCAGGCCTCCCTAGCGCCCGTCGCCCTCCAGGCATCCAGTCGCCCTCCCGAGCACCCGTCACCCTCCGAGCCTCTGGCTCCTCCCTGGACCCATTGGTGCCGGCAGCACCGTCCTGGAGGCTTCCTGTGTCCTGTCTCCTGTGCCCTGTCCCTTGTATCCCGCACGAGCCTCAAGGACGTCCCCCCCTCCCCATCTGTTGTTCGGCGCAAGGACTCACCTGTGTGGAAGGGGGGTACTGTAACACTTCAGCCTGTGTTCCCAATGTGTTTTGCCTTGTTCATTGTTTTCACCTGTCCCTCGTCATTGTTAATTAGTCCCACACCTGATTCTGTTTTCCCTGAGTGTTTTCTCCGTGTATTTAAGCCCTATGTGTTCCTTAGTTCTTTGTCGAGTATTGTTTTGTAAAACCTGCTTGTGTCTCCCATGTTCTCCTACTCCTGTCTTTGTCTTATTAAACCCCGTGGATTGTACCTATCGCGTCTCCGTTTGTCTTCATCCGTCTTCCCGTGTTACAGGGAGTTAATCAACATTAATGCCCAGGCGGGACTATTCCAATAACCTCTTCTCTAACTATGCGATTAACACCAACAACTTAACTGTAATAAACCATGTCCCCTGTGTATATAAAACATAACCCCCAAATGTAAAACACAACACTAACCAAATATGTAACCTATAAACGCAAACAGATGTATAACACATAACTAGAACTAGAAAGAAAACCTTTTTATTTATACAAAAATGTATCCATCATAACTCATCTTTAAACCCAATTACATATTTCTGTGAAAATAATGTCTTTGTGCTCTGAAATGGTTTGAATGTTACTTTACACCATGCTTCATTTAGTACACACAGACCATGAATATGCAAATTAGTTCCCACCTTGACTTAAATAATGGCGTTTACATTAGCCTGTTGTCGTACAAAAACAGCGTTTTTAAAAGAAAACGATCCTCGTTTATACTGCAGTTTCCGCATGCGTTTAAAATAAAATGTAAATGAAAACGCATGTCACATGACCATTCAGACACGCTGGGCATGCACACATAAATGTAAACAGTTGTATGGCGTAAATAAGTTGCTTGTTGATGACAGTTGGTTACTAGTCACAGACCGACCAGTGCAGAATGAACATGATGGCGAGGAAAAGCAAGGACATCTTCGTGTGGATAACATCAGATGAGGTAATTCACGTTATTAGGCTTGTTTGATTTTACCCGGAGCCACGATCGACGCATGACATACTGAGAGCATGATTTAAAAGCATACGGCTATCGATTCTCTATCGCATTGCTGTAATGTCACCATGTCGATCCGTGTGCGCAGCTTGAAGTTAAACAAGCTTCTTGTTTACACAGTCCTCTTGAAGCTGGTCATTGTCGCCTTCAGGTAGTGTAATGGCTCATGTGACAGAGGCTTAACGAATCAGGGAAGCAAACACAATGATACAGATGACCCAATCAGAAAGCGAGGGCAGCCATGCCTGGGTATTCTAATGTCTGTTTTCGCCTGGTAACACAGAAACGCAACCCAGGAGTTTTCAAACTAAAACAGGGTCTGCAGCGGGGTTCTTGTGGCTGGCAGTCGACCGTGAGGTGGGTGCCGGTCTTTTACTTCCGTGTTATTGTTTGTTTGTTTTGATTAAACTTAATTTAATGTTCGCCAGTTCCCGCCTCCTTCCTTCCCTACTTTGAACTTTGCTACATTGGTGCCGAAACCCGGGAGGAAGGAGGGAAATCCTCTTGAGGAGCTCTCGCCACAGAGCGGCATCGCAGTGCTGAGGAGTTTGGACAGCGCAGACAAGGGATGTCCGCCAGCGGCTGCCCGAGGCGGTGGTGCTGGAGCAGGTCGCTGCCGACCTCCTGGGCCGAGGTGGCTGCCGACAGAGAGGGAGAAGAGGAGTCGTCGCCGTTGCCCCTGGGCTGGAGCCTGCTGCCGTCCACCGTGAAGGGGAGGAGCAGGAAACGGGGGACTCCGCCAGGGGGCGGAGGAGGATCGAGCTGTCAAGCGAGCACCCAGAACTACCGCATGGCACCGCGAGGAAGAGCCTCTCGGCTGGCTGAGGACTGAGCGTCAGTTTTTCTGGTAACCGGACAAGATTTTTTTTTCTTTTTCCTCTATCCCCTCTCTCGTCGCTGTCGCCCCTTGTGCTTCCATCTCCTTTCTCTCGTCTCGTCTGTCCACACCCCAAGCTGCTGTGGCCGCCGAGACTGGTCCCCGGGTGGAGTAGAGCACAGTCTCGGGAGTACACCCCGGCCTGCAAGGGGCTTTGAGGGTATGTTATGAGCAAGGCGGGACGGGAGCCGTGAGGGAATGACTCCGGGCCAGTTACACGAGTGATAATGAGTGTCAGCTGCGCGTTGCACTGGCTCCGCATCTCTCGCGGTGGAGACCGGACACGTGTTATGTTTGTATTTATGTTCTTGTGGCTGGCACTCGAACGTGAGCTGGCTGCCGGTCTTTTACTTCAATGTTATTGTTTGTTTGTTTTGATTAAACTTTATTGAATGTTCGCCGGTTCTTGCCTCCTTCCTTCCCTACTTTGAACTTTGGTACAATAACTATTTATATATAAATTATGATCACTTTCATTTATACTTTTATTTTATTTTAAAATAATTGCGTAAATAAATGATTTGTTGAATTTTATGTTCATTTTAATAAATAAGCAATTAGCTAAACGGGTCCTGTAGTTCGGTCGCATTTAAAGAAACCGTATGGTACATTGACATCTAGAGATTGAGAATGGTATCGCAGTCTAAATTCAAAACATTGGAGAGACAAGTTTACCCATGTAACGGTTCCTTGCTTGTTATCAGAAATAATATAGAGACACTCTATTGTTTGTGAATGTGTACCGGAAGTTAAGGGCAGTCCACGAACGCATTTGTTTATGTTGTTGCTCTGATACCACACACACATCTATTTGATATCTGAATTTTCATCTGCAAGACATCTGGCAGATGCTGTTTGGCCATCTGCCCTACATCTCTGAGACGTCTGCTGTCAGATGTCATATAGACCTCTAGAAGATGTTTGTAAGATGTGTACGATTAAGAGTATGGATGTAAACCACAGCTCTCTACACAGCAGCTTTTCCATATCTCAAGATCTTTAGAAGACTTCTTAAAGATGTACCTGTACTTTGAAACCGCCTAAAAGATAGACGACACACTCCAATTCACTTCCATTGTAGAAAAATAAAGCCAAAGTAAAAAAGGTCCCGCCCATTTTCCCCTATGACTCAATCGTAAATGAAGTAACCATTTTACTACTCCCCTTTTTTATAACATCTTATAACTAACGAAAAACGTAACCTCGAAAACACACCAGCGTGATGAGATCAAGCAAAAATGACAGAAACCATCCTTGCCAAATATATATTTGAACTGCAATTGGATTTTTAGTTTGGCATGATTCCTGTTTGTTTACATGGAGATTGGATTTTTATCACGGGGTGTATCCACCACCACCTGGTCCTTCATTGAGTAAATAAGGTGTTTTAGTGGCACCAACTGCCGCTCCAGCGGTGCAGATAAAATCTGCCGTCAGCACTGTACCAATGAGCCACATCGCTTACACACATTCACAATGCTTCACATACACAACTGTGAGCATGTACTGTATGTTGGGTCAGAGTTAAAGTTACTGTTCAGTTGACGCCATCCTGTTCCTGATGATCACTAATGCCAAAACAAGACATAATAATTTTTTGAAAAAAAATAAATAAATTGACTAAAAACATAAAGGTTGCAGGTAAATATAAAATATCACTGATGAAAGACTCTCTAGTCTCTGCAAGGTAACTGGAGTCTATCAGCATTTTTGGTCATTGACAGAAAACACCATGTATGTACAGATGGTCGGTTCATCACACACACACAAACACACAGGCATTTCTCAAAATATCTTTTTAAAAGTGAGTAAATAATAACATACAGTATTTTTAATTTTTAAGTGAAATATCTCAACTAAATCCTATTGTTCACAACCTGACAGTTTGTGTATACATAGGACAGTCACAGAATTATGGATGTGACATAAAAAAGTTTTGGTTACCAATATACTTCACCATTTGTTGATATTTTACTAAACCCTTCTTGGAAGAGTTCAAACTTAAAAAAAAAAAAATATCAAGTTTCCTAGTTTTTAAATAGAGAAATAAAAATGTGTAACGTATGTGACAGAAAAAGGACACCATTTAAGAGAGACGACAAACTTTGTAGGAGTTCTGTGAATAAAATGCACAAACCTGAAGCAATAATACCCAACGAATGGAGAAGGGATGCCTCTTCATAGAACATAAAATAATTACAACAATTTGTGTTCCTTCATGAGGATTATGTACTATTATGGATCTGACAATCCTGAAAATGGCACTTACATGACTATGAAAAATCATACATTAAAAATAAAACAAATCCTTTAAAAACTTCAAGAGAGACCTCACAAAAGAACTTTATATTTCCATGGTAAGGTTGACATTTTCAAAGAATTGCCCTATAGTCACATGACAAATAATGCACAGCTGACTAGATTAAGGGGTCGACACATCTTAATCTCAAGAATCTTCATAAAACATTTACACAGCCACTTCCACACCAAACAACGCACCCATTTCAGATCCTTCACCCCATCGCACAATCTCCATAATAAGCAACATCATAAACGACTGCCAATCACATTCACTCCCAATCCTCTTATGATTTAATGAACATGAACCCCATGCTTCTTCCACGCTTATCGTTCATTCCTTTCGAGCACACGATGGTGAAACACAGAGGAATAATTCATGAGGTGTGTAATTAAAGCATCATGTGTGATAAAGTTTAGCGTGGCTAATGAGGATTTGCCTCTGTGGGGCTTCAAATGAAAAGGCCTCCAAACACACGCAAAGTAAAGCTCTCCGGATTGAGGAGCAATTAATGTCATAAAAGTATTGATGATGGGCAAAGTATGAATACAATATTCATCTTAAAATGCTGACCCAATAATAGTAGAGTTGTGAAGTATGGCTTTATTAAAACAAACTGCTTGCGTCAGGGGGAAACACAGTATCATCGTAGTAGTCTGCAGATGTGCGATATCTTAATAGCCTTTGAAATTCAAGGCTTGCGGTTTCAAAGGAGACTGGTCTGAAATATGTTGCGGTATAAGCACATTTCACTGGAGCTGTTATTGCAAAAAAGTTACACTTTAGCATAATACAGTTATTTCAGAATAGAATGTCGTTGACTGTTTACTGTTCATACACGTGCATTATATATATAAGTCTCAAAAACATTATTTCAAGAACGATTTACAGTCGAAGGGACAGTACACCCCAAAAATGTTAATCCTTGCATAATTTATTCACCTTCATTTCATTCCAGACCTGTATGACTTTATTTCTTCTGCAGAACACGAAAGAAGATATTTTGAAGAATGTTGGTAAGCAAACAAACAATACTAAACCCCGTTGACTTTCATTGCATATGTACAAAAAAACATCAATCAATAGCTTCTATTTTATTTCACAGAAGATACAGTCAGATACAGGTTTTGAAGCACATGACGTTTGACAATAAAATGATGTACCGCTGCCTCTATGATACTCATATCGGACTGATGGACTGAATCAATTCCTCTCGTCTTAGTTTATAAAGACTTGGAGGAAGTGTTACTGAAGGCAGATTCACCTTATCCTCTTTCTGTGTGTATTGACACGACCTCCAGCCCAAAGGGTCTCGCTTCTTTACGCTCAGACCAAACACCAAACAATCATTCAGTTGATACAGATGCTCTCTGCGTCCTCACTGTCAAAAAGCTTTTCTTTTCACCTTCACAACTGTCAGTCTCTGTCTTGAGTAGCATCTGAATTCTTACATTGGTGTTTTCCATTTGCATGGTTTTCATTGAACACTAAAAACCGGATTTTTGTGGAACATTAGATCTCTTCTCAGAGAGAAAATGTCAAAATTCTACAGTGAACATATGACTTAATTTTCTTCTACTGTTAAATTGTATATTTAAGAAGACAATAAAGATATATAAACATAAAAGATTTTTGAAATTAAATTAAAAAGGTCTATAAAATATATACGGCTGCTGTATTTTTATTGTATTTATTATATTGTTATTCAGTAAATAAGTATTTCAAACAAGCCCTTGACAATTTAAATGATCACCAATATCATTCTGCACAGGTTTCATAAATGTGTGCACAAATGTTTTTAAGATCTAAACTCCCTTCACATTATAATACTGTACACTCACCCCCCCAGCGCTCATTTATTCACAGCAGACCCGCAAGACTTATCTGAGGTGTAGCGTATTTCATAACAAAAGTTGAATAGATTGAAATAATATTCCTTTACCATATCAACACAGGCCCTTTGTGCGCATCTGATTTCCCTTCTGAGGTCTAAGAAAGTTAAAGATTTCTATAAATAAAAAATAACGCCGCTGCTTCTCAAGACATCACGGCTTCATACATGCACTTATTATGTAACATTGAAGAACAGAGACATGTCTGCGAGTATGCATAAGACATTCACCACACCAAACATGCATAAGTCATACATCCCTATACGTGACCTAGTTTGTGACCTATATGTGACCTAATTAATGAAAACCCAGATAAAATATAACCGTGATATCTTTAATGCTAACTGAGTAAAACTGATGTCATTGCATAATATAAGACTATAATCAAACCAAAGGTTAATGGTTGTTATCTTATAATTCGACATTGAGACTTAAACCTGGTTTTCAAAGACAGAAATGAATATATCCATTATAGTGCATTCATAATGACAGTCTATGAAATCAGATGGATGCTTCTGATAATAACTGGATCCATAGGCGTATGATATACATAAAAAATGTATAATGCATTTTTCTACATGATGGGCTTTACGGTGTTTTATGCATTTTAAAACATAGTACACTTTACAGGTGTAACCATGAATTGGTTTTCATTAAAAGTGATTAAACGAAATGCATTGAATAGCATCACAGCAGCCTAAAACATATATTATAGGCTATCTATGAATTGATCATAATAAGTTTCTTTTTTTTAAATAATGTCAAGTTGATTCATGTTATAACATCAGCACGAAATTAAAGTCACGAAATAACATCAATAATGTGTAATATCAAGCACATTTAGCAAGAATTCATATCAAGCTGAAGATCAAATGTCATTTACACTCGACACATAGTCCAGAAGCATCAGACAATGCATGTTATCAGAGGAACTCCACGCACGAGTGTGTTTAATCAGACGTGCATCAGACCCACTCGCGCGACTCACCTGCACGACACGGTGATCTCAACTTTAGTGGCGGGAATCGCCGCCGCGAGCGCCTCGAAATCCGCCAAACTCGCCATGTTCAGTAAACCACTCATCATAGTAGACATGATGCTGTGTGAGTGCACAGAGAATCTGAGCCGAGCATCCTTCACACGCGACGTCACAGCGCGCGAGAGAATTCCTCCTGGTCACGCGCTTAGTGCGTTCAGCAAAACACCCCCAAAGATAAATCAATAAACACTGAATTCTGTCTATGTGCATCATAAATGCGTTAAAACATCGTACGTTATGTGTTGTTGTTTAACTGCAGTGCCACGAGCGTCGTTAAAAAAAACGGGATTTGACATTTTATTACTTATAACTTTTCGATATATTTGTTCTTAAGGAAATGCCACGGACAACTGATCTACTTTATATTTTATAAAAGCCCCTTTAAAACGTTTACAGTGTTTTTGAATATTCTATCATTTCTAACATAAACAACCTCAACATCCAGCATCATATGAGATGTTCAATATTATCATTAATATTCATGTGTTCAGGTGTCAGACCTGAAATGTCTTGAAATGTTGTACACAGCATTCGTTCTCTGTGTTTGTTATGTGTCACACCTCAGTGCACCTGTCCTGGACACATTTAAGTGTGAAAACTGACACCCACAGAGGAAATGAACACTTCATCAACACCCGACCTCAGCATCCCCATAACCCCATCTTTTAGAAATCAAACAACATTAATCTCCGTCTATCTGTATTACCTTCGCAAGAGTGTTTATGTTAATATATTGGTTTGGTTAACATGATTATGTAAATGGTGTTTTTAGCACCACATGCAGTAATGCAATGCACATATTTAAGACTGCAGAGTTGTCAGGTTAAGACCCCTCGGGGATTAACCCACAGCATTTACACTGGCAAAAATCATGGACTGTAAATCCAGTCAAATAGTCTCAGGTAGTGCATTCAAGCTTTAAAAGTGCAATGACTAATGACAAAGGAAACTGTGATAAAAACATAATGGAGTTAACCACGTAGGCCTAAAAAATAATACAATGCCTTTCTGCCCTGCCAGAATAACTTCACAGTCTGTGTATCAAGGTACCTCATAAAGAAAATGGTTTTAGACAGGCTTCGGGCAGGACAATGTAATGTCTAAAAATAGTCTACGTCCATGTACATCCAGACGGTTGTCATCGCAAAATAAATTTTGACAGCACTCAGGCCCTTAGTGCAAATCCAGATGATTATATCACTATTCAATGTTTAGGCGACAGTTGTGAGTTTTTATTATTTTAGCATAAGCAGTGTGAAAATGGACTTTTGTTGGGAACTTTTTTATATGTTTAAACCAAGGATGTAAGCACTTTATTAACGTATGAAATGTGCAAAGCATTTGAAGGCCATCCTGGACAAAGGGTGGAAATCCTCTACATATTGAGGTGGAACCCCTTGAAATTGACTGTTGCTGTGACAACAACGCCATACTGGGGATGGGAAGACTATAAAACCCAAAGAATGGAACAGGAAGGTGTTATTTTCTTGATGAAAGCACAATGTTTCTCTATGGCCTCGAAGGTTCACAATCTACGTGGAATAGAAAATCATTTAGGCCAACATTACGTTTGGAGAGTTAGACGAATTATTCATTGTCATAAGAGTTGTAGAAACTCATTTGTTAAGGCTGTCAAGCTATTTCTGACTCCACCTGAAGGCAGCAACTGTCTCTATTAACTGACTTTTCGTCTTTTCTTTTGATGTAGACTAGAACTTCGATTCTAAACCTTCACAATCAATCTCTCGCCATGTTTGATGCTTAATTTACGTCCAAACGCAATGTCGCATTAATACAAACCGTAATTGAGAGAATACACTTTGCTTCAAGATTGTATTTGTCACATACACAGTTGTATAGAGAACATACAACCAGCAGTGACGTGTAGGTGCGGGTCGGTTCCAAAGACAGAGCAATTATTATCAAAACTATCCTCAATTAAAGTAAACAAACGTGGCGCGCAAATGCCCACATGGACTTATCTATCCAAACACGCGCACATAGAGGAACAGTCTAACATGATACTATAGTTATTTACTCATTACTTTGCTTATTCTTATACATAAACCATAAACATTGTCAAAGTCCATCAAACAGATTGGAGTGCTGGTGGATGTGTACCTGAGGACGGTATTCTGACGGCGGCGCTTCTCTGCTGTCCTCACTGCGAGTCTTTGGTTGATACGTTTCATTTCGACAAATGTAAATATACTAAACTTAATGCCTGAGAAATAATCTGCGTGCACATATGGGAATGTTTAACGTGCTGTATATTGACTTGCTGCACCTAATGTCGTTAGTGGGACGTCATCACCTCAGGGGTCACGATCGAGGGGGGCCTGATGACTTTTTATTTTCTCGGTTTTATTTTTAACCTGGTTTTTACTAGTTGTAACTAGTTGTTACACGTTTTGATTAAATACGCTATTTCTAATAATAAAAACAATTCTGTAAATCATTTAGCGACCCCACCCCCGTGGCCTTGTGATCCTACTTCGTGAACCGCGGTATGGGCACGGTGTTTGACTGCTTGACATTAAGAACTGATGCATTCACTTAGTATGAGTAACAACTGAAATAAGATATAACCTCCTGTTTTATCTGTGCTGTGACATGGGCAGTTAGTTTCTTTTGAGGGAACATTTGTCACACGGCCAAATATAAATGATAATAAATGAATAATAATAATAGAGTAAATCAATGATAAACATTTCACTTTAATTTTCATGCTTCTATTGACAGGTCCGTGTCACAGGTGACGCAGTTCTTTTGGTTTGGAGAACCCAGGTGTGGAAGCCCAGGTGCGAATTACACCGATTAAAAGATCACGGGTGTCAAATAACTTGTCAATTTAAAGGTTGAATAGATGGACACATAGAAACACAAAACATTGTGTGTTTTAAATAGCCTAGTGCTGCATATGCGTTGAGAAACCTATAGTTGACAACCTGCGCTGTTGTTTTATAAACATGAACAAAAATTGACACAATAACTGTGATACTGCTGCACTCTAGTGGCCAGTACTGGTCACCAATAAACAGCCTTTATAAAATGTTTTTAATGCACTGCAAAATAAGTTGTCTGTGTCAAGTCTTATTTCTATAAAAATAAATATCTTTTTCAATAAAAATGAATTTTCTGTTATAACAGTCATGTTGATCTTTTAACTGTATGGATTTTTCAAAGTTGACAGTCATGGTCACCATACACTTTTATCATTTAACAAGCAGCCATACTGTAATATTTACATCTTTATCATCTTCCATATTCTCCATTATATGGGTCGTGGGATGTATGGGTAGTTTTTGAAGCTAGCCATTACCTTTCATTTCATTTTATTAAACTTTTGATGAAATATAATTAGAAACATAGGCTAATTATTGTCACAATTGACTATTGTCAAGATACCGTAGAACTGTATTTATGGTATTTTCACACATTAGACCGGCAGGTCCACTTTTATTTTAAACACATTAATTATTATAGTAATTAAAATAAAATGTCTCACTGAACACAGCTGCACACACAACAGGTTTTTGACAGATGACATTTAATTCAATTGACATCTGACATTCAAATCTCTATGGCCCATTGTGTTTCAACCACAGGCATCATAAATATGCTTTCAGGAAAGCCAAAGCATGGCCAGAAATAAAGCAATAAACAGATTTACAAAAGCGTATAAGTCAGTCTTCCTATGTTCATCTAGCACGACACCATGAGAGACAGTCTGACGTGTCAACTATAGCACATGTAGTGATCTGCAGTGAGCAGGCCTTTATGTAGTGTAGATAAGTGGAACAGGCAATTAAGTAATTCCCCTTTCACATCTGGATACAGTATATATGCGGGACAGTATCTAGTGAATACTACACACACACCCATAGACTTCAGTGACATACGTGAGCAGCAGGAATATATCAGAGGAAAGAGGTTAATGGATATTGACAGAAACACAGAAGAGGTTTGTAAAGAGTGACGAGAGAATGTCTTATATTGTTACTGTACTTACTGATTTACTGAAGCTGTTAAGATTGTTTAAGATATTGTTAATTGAACATCAAAGTGATTCCAGATGAATCTAATAGCCTACACTATAAAACATATTCAGGTCATACTTTTACTCTAAATGATAAGGAAAGAAAAAAGAAATGACATTTTGCATTAAGGAAATGAAGCTTTTTTAGGACCATAGGATTTTTTAAATTTAAAGGATATCGCGCACAAAACAGGGTTGCAAAGTCTGCGGCTTCAACCCAAAATCGGCCTACTTTAAACTGTTGCTGCAAGTTGTTTTTATTCTGTAGGGTAAATGTGAAAAAATGTAGTTTGTTATAAATTATATTCAGTGTTGCAAATACTACCATGGTCATTTAATAATTAAAACAATCTATATATCTTTTTCACATTACAGTAATAGAAATGTGATTTATTTTAAGAAATCAAAATGTGACTAATTGGCATGGAAATATCAAGTTAGCTTTCAGTTTCTTCATGTAAAATCCTTAATAATTACTCCATTAAGTTAAAACGTGACCACTTGAGTACTCCACAGACACAAAGCTCCCTGACGTTCTGGAACATTTCCCATAACCAGAATACTGAAGCCAGCTACAGTAGATCCGGTTCCTTTCCTCCAAACTTCCATCAGAACGTCAGTGTGTCCGCTTTCAGTGCGTCTTGATGATTGTTAGAATTATCTGCGCTGGCCTGGTTATTTAAAGGACAAAGAGTTTTATTTAGCATGTGACGTTGATTTGGCGTCTTAAACGATGCTCCAGCATTAGCAGTGAATGCTGTGAAACGTCCGAAAGAACAGTAGTGAGCAGATTCAGATGCGAATAGAATGCCGGAGAATCAAGTGGAAATCCACATTTCGGTAGTGGGGTCAAAGTGCAAAAGTCTTTGGCAGCAGCGTTACCATAGTTACCATGGTAACGCTGCAGTGGCATCTGCATTCAGTCAATTGCCGACGATGTCATCGGCAGTGTCAGTGACATCTGCGCCGCTGTCCAGACTCCCCCTCGCGCGCCAGATCTTCACCGTCCGGTCACTGCAAAGAAATGTGGAGTGTGCGTGTTAATGTATGGATGGGAGTTTTACGATAGAATGAACAAATATTATTAAAAATGTGATTGTATTTGCTTGCTTATGTTTATAACACTCACTCGGAGGCTGTGAACAGATGACTGCTGTTGGTAGAGATGCTGTTGATGGGGCTCTCGTGACCTCTGATCTCCCCGAGCGGACTCAACGTGTCCGTGTGCCAGAGTTTGAGAACTCCTCCCCTACAACCACTCAGCAGGATGGGGGACGCAGGCACGACTCCCAGAGCACAAACCCAATCACGATGAGCGTTGGGTACCTGCTGTAGATCAAGCGACACATGACAGCTCATTAAACCTGTACAAACACACCGTCTGCGTTCGGATCCAGTCACTTCCTGATGAGCTCATTAGCCTCTTCCTGTCATGTCTCAGGTCTGATTAATCATCTGATTGGTTAATTACTTAAGGAAGGATTTACACTATCTGTGTGTGGAATGATGATGCGTGTGCCGGTCTGGACTGTCATGTTGTTTAGTCAAAACAAGACTTACGTCATAAATGTGAGAATGACATTGTAAGTAGTAACTACAACTAAAAAGTTTTAAAATGTGTCTAATTTAAGAGAATAGGAATGTTTATGCCACACCTATAACTAAATAATGATTCAGAGGAACAATATTGTCAGGATCACTTTAAGAAATTTTTCCGACATACGATAAAACATTGACAATAAAAATACTTGTAAACTGCAAAACTGCAACTTGCAAGCTATCAAGAAACTGTTGTGTCTGTTGGTGTGGACACAAAAACTGTAACTTTTAAAATATAATAGTTATCGTTCTAGTGTGAACAGACCCTTACAAATGACTCAAGAGTAAGATGTATATAGAACCATGTGATTCTCCACACGAAATTTCCATAATTCATAAAACAAGGCTTCACTTTTTTCGTCTTTCCGCCTTTTTACCGTTTTACGGTAGGGGGTGCTGTTACGCTTATTTACACATCCAATGAATTTTGATTCTAATCTGGACAAAGTTTTCGAAGTATTTGTTCAAAATGCAATTTTAATATGAAACCTACGCACAATTAATGTGTATAAAAAGACCTAAAACCAACAGATGAATAAAATATCATGTTTTTTACTTTGCATTCCAAATAATATCAATCAAACTGCAGTTGGGTTGTTTTGATCAAGTAATGATAACTTGGAGAAAAAACACACACCTAACTAACAATAAAAACATGATTTTTTAAAATGTAGCTTAGTTTAATTTTAGTAAATTAACTCTTTGAATGCTTTCTTAAGCAGAGGCCGTGTTCTTTCTTTGGATTTATAAAATTATATTTACATTTTAATACAACAAAATATTCTGGGGACAATAAAAGTTTTATGAATATGATCAAGAATGTTGCTGCTGCCTGACACCTTTCAATGCTAGAAAAATAGTGTAAAACTGGCGCGCCCGTGTTCGCAAGGAAGAAACTGGCACAACAAATGGCAACTATTTATTTCAAAATATAAATGCAAACAGCTGTCCTGTGGCTCAGTGGTTAGAGCAGGGCACTAGCAATGCCAAGATCATGGGTTTACATCCCAGGGGATAGCACATAGTCAGAAACAAATGTACAGTATAATACAATGCAATGCAATGCTAGTTGCTTTGGATAAAAGCATCTGCCAAGTGATAAATGTAAACACATTAAGCCAATTCCTCACAATGGCTTTAGAAGACTGAGAAAAGCATATTAATCATGTATTTTTATAATAGTTTCTGGTTCTTATAGATTTACTTTCAAGACACTTTAAATGTCACTGTATGCTACATGATAAAATACTCTTATTCGTTTCACCGCAAAGGTTTAAAACAATGTAAATGCATCAGTTTCATATACTTTTTCGGCTAATTGACACTTTTAGCTTGTATGATGGTTTACCTGCAACAGGTCCTTGCGTGCCAGATCCCATTTCTTTATGCCGTTGTCTCTGGAGCCGCTGAACAGACAGTCTCCCTGAACCACCAGCGATTCAATGCCGTCATAGTGAGGCGGCTCAAAGTTATGAGTGGGGCTAATGCTACCCGCAGCACCCTCGCTCACGTCAAACATCTACAGGATAAAAACATCCAAGGGCTATTTAGATGATGTTCAATGGAAATTTCCTCCAAATGATAATTGTGAAACACACACCTTAATGTAGTGATCCTTTGAGCCTGTGATAACTAGATCTTGTCCATTACAGGTCTGATCAACAGTCAAGCACATGACAGGACTCAGATGACCTGTTAACTTCCCCGTAGACACGAATCTGACAAAAACAGATCAATATGAGTCCTTTTTTTAACTACAGGCACTTTTTATGTTTATCGAATGCTTTTTAACAACGGTTTTCTTTTTGTTATAAGGTCAAATTAATGCCGTCTAAGAAACATCTTAACGTACCTTAAGCATTTATTTTTGTTACTTTCTAAACGCATTTTATCGACAGATGTGACTTTTCAAAGACTGTAGTAATAACCTATACTTCCATGGCATTTATTAATTTATTAAAAGTTCATGTTAGTATTAACATTTACAAATAATTATCATAATAATGACAAATAATATAATAATAATAATTTGTAATAAATCATTACAAATAATAATTCAACTTTTTAAATCAAAGTTGAAACTTTATTGACATGAACTAACATTAATAAATGCAAAAATCTCATTGGTTGTTTATGTAAGCTAATGCATTTACTAATAATTACAAATACAACCTTGTTGTAAAGTGTTACCAGCTCTTTTACTTTTGACCAAGACTTTCAATCATGAAGTATTAATAATTAATTTTGTGACATTATGATCAATTAAGACAAAATAATATTAGATACATAAAGTAAAACGAATAAAAACAGACATAGTAAAACTACGAAATGAATAAATTTGTTCCAATAATGTCACCACAGAATGAAACAAACCAAATAATATTGTGCCAATGAAATTTGTATGTTTGAAAAATAACAGTATGGTCCTCAGTAGACCAATTTTGCGAGATTAGTGTTTATTAAGGTAGTTTCTAATTGAACCATAACTGAAGGACCACTCATATAAAATGTAGCAGATAACGTATATAGTAATTGTTAGTGTGCTGGGCAGAAGTTATACCGTCTCAGGTCCCACATGCGCACAGAGTTGCCAGCAGCAGCGTAAAGAACGGTACCGCTCGGGTTCAGAAATATCTGATTGATCTGGTTTTCTCCGGCTGGGATGGTGACGGTACGGTTGGTACTGGCAGCACACATGTCACCGGTGTTCACCAGACCTGATGAACTGAACCACAGACAGACCATTTGAACATTTCATTCAATGATTACATTAAGAGTTAGACATTAAACACCACAGTCAGGGCCCAGCCTCGGTTGGTGCCATAGGCAAGATTTTAGATTGCGCACCCTCCTATACAAAAATGAATGCATTAATAAATAACAATATCTGGAAATGAACTTTTTTAAAAGCAAATTTCATATTTATTTGAATGTAACATGAATTGTGATGAACATAAATAGTAAGTAAATAAATAACAACTAAATGTATTTGTAATAAAAATGCTTCTAATTCGATTCTAACTGTTGAAATACTAATGCTGAAAATAAAATAAAACTTATTTTCTTAATAATACTGTATTTGAATATAAGAGCCCATGAAACGAATGTTACTTGTTTTTGTTTTTCAAATTAACAGTGTAGAAGACAAAATATTTAAAAACAGTTTTTCTTGCAAATGTTATGAATAAACATTTTAGTTTTAGTATTGTCAATTTCTACAGGTTTAAAGGCGGATTGCGACTGGTCTGTGTTTTGGGGTAAAACGAAGCTCGAAAACGTTGAGAGACGGAATAGTGTTTTCGAAACAACACAACACCCCTTTGATTCTGGAGGCGGGGTTTACATGACGTATGCAAATAGCCTCTGCGCACGTGGCCAGAGTGATCATAGAGATGTGGGTACATCTGTACCATCTCTGCAACGCGACACTAAAAGCATTCTTGCTTCTCCGTTTTTTTTTTAATGTAGACCTTATCTGACCTCACCTCAGCCTATAAAAAAAAGGGTTATTTATTTCCCAAAGACACGGTGGCGCTACATAACACCCACCTATTACGTTATGGCCAAGGACCAATGGTCGCTCAAGGGTGTTTTCCGGCCAACACAACCTTTCCCGGATCCAGTGATGATTGGTTTGCAGCGGCGAGCTATTGAAACGAATTGTCGTTTGGACCTGATTTTGTCCGGTCGTTTTTCGAATGTAGTATGCTGAGCCCTTTACTCTTCAGTTTGACATTGGGATTGACTCACCTGAGTGTTCGGATGCACTTGGCTGAGTCTCGGATGTCCCACACCTTTATGTATGAGGTGGAGACGGTGAACACCAGACTGGAGCTGTAACGCACGGAGACGACGTTGTTGGGGTGGCCACCTAGATACATGATCTCCTGTCCCGTGACCAGATTCCACACCTTACAGGTCCGGTCTGAAAGAGGAGCGCCACAGAATAAACATGTCCTTAATACTTAATACATGTGTGTAATATAAGAAACTTAGGAACAGTTTGCGAAGGGCTTAGGAACAATTTAAGTTTTTAAAGCTAAACTAAATACTGACAGACACAGGTCTAGTTCTGACCTTTAGATCCGGTGAACAGAAGGTCATCGGTGGAGTCGACACACAGCACAGCTTTACTGTGACCTTCTGCTATATGCACACACTGCAGAGGGCCGGCGCGACTGCTCTTTGACATAGGAACAGGGTTGATCACGCCTCTGACACACGCCAACAAACCACAATTCACAGTTAGTCATTTAATCTCATGTGTTTCAAGACATTAATGTCATGAAAAGGATTTCGACAGTATTGACGCAAATGACTTCATGGTGTATGGATAAAACAAACAACATGCGCGCCAATGGAAATCCCTTACGATATTAATGCCCATGCAGTATAAACAACGAGAATCAAAACAATTAATAAAGGAAAATTAATAAGGGTGTGTCATTTGTGTGTGAGGAAAGGTCAGAGGTCAGATGTCTCATGTTATAAGACAAATATAAATTGTTACATATTCTAACTGCTTCTAACATTTTTTGGTCTCGTCACAATCCCCAAACTTTTTTAGGACTTTTATTTCTTTTCCTAGAGTATTATTTTCTATCCCTGATCTTGTCTATCGATCGGAAACCTGTTTATCATCTGGAGGTTAATAGAAGGATCTGAGCCGATCCCATCCCATCTCGACAGGTCGCAAGCAAATAAAACTTGTAGTATATAAAGACAAATAAACACCCTCAAACAAATGTAGACACAAAACAAAATACATTGATATAAAATCTACTTTTTTTTAAACTCTTCATGTAAAAACAAAAGATATGCAAATAATCAGAGTAGTCAGCGTTTGTTAGGCAAGAACTTCCGTTCAGTTGACTCTACACATGGTTTTCCATGACATTCATTCTTCACCTGACAGTCTTTCTTTTAACAGGTTTGGGTCTGGTAGAGCATATACCGTGTAAACATTATATAGCAGTCAGACAGCGCGCTTTTTAAAGTCAAATGAGCAGATGTTTCATCTAAGAAAGGAAAGTTTCTACCAGATCCAGAGTTGTCCATTTCCAAAGTAGTTTGTCATTAAAACCAAACCCTTTTCTAAATGTAAGTTGCACTAGTATTGTTCTGCCACTGGGGGAGCTAGCTCTTACTGTGTGATCTCTTTGGCTTTAGCCTTGTTGGCCAGGGCCTGTCCCTTGTCATAAGTCTTCCTGCGGGAGAGAGGGGATGGTTCTGGTACTCTCTTTTGCCCACCTGCTGCAAGTCTGTTGCCAGAGCTGCTACTTTTCCATTTGCAATGAAAGACAGAAACATGAAATAAAATAAAAACAAAGACTGAACCAAAAACGACCGCAACAAAAGGTGGACAGCATGCATACTAAAGTAAACACATAAGCCCTAAAGTGAACTGTTCTTTGAAAGTATAAATCCAGATTAAAAGGACAGGTCACCCAAAAATACATTTATTTTTTCGGATGAACACAGGGAAAGAAATTTGGAAGGATATTACGATATTATCGTTGACTACCATAGTCGGACAAATTCTGCTCTAGTAGTCAATGATGTCCCAGAACTGAAAATTGCTAACATTCTTACAAATATCATTTTTTAGACATTTATACAGATTTGGAACAACTTGCCGGTGAGTAAATGATGACGGCGTTTTTTATTTTTGAGTGAACTGTCGCTTTAAGAGGTCAGATAAAACTTTACAGATAGCTATTTGTGATTCAATTTTGGCAATCCTGTCACGCCATGTGTTCACAGCTAGTCACTGTTTGTGGTAAACCTGCACAATCTTTTACAATAATGAACAGTCTGAAACTACTGGTAAGCAGTTCTCTGGCAAACAATTTTCATGCAAACATTTGGCAAATATTTACCAATACTACTTACATTCAGTAACTATCTAACACTACTCCAAACAGTCCTCTGCCCAGACAACCTTTTGCCAATATCTTAAACTACTGCCAAGGAGATCTATTGCAAACATTCAGAAAACACCAACCACTACTTGTAACCAGTCTTCTTGTAAACCTTCGGCAAATTAAAAAAAAAGTACTCGCAAGGACTTCTATGGCAAACATTCTGCAACTATCAAACACTACTGCCAAGCAGTTCCCTGGCAAACTTCCCTGATGAGAAAAACAGCAGATGCTGGGTCAGGTACGTTTTGATGCTGGTTTGACCAGCTTAAAGCAGCTATGGACCAGCACATGACCAGCTAAGGACCAGCTTAAACCAGCACATGAACAACTTAAACCAACACAAACCATCATCAAAACATACCAAACTAGCATAAGCTGGTTGAAACAGGGATTTGGCAAATTTTTACCATTACTGACAAGAGGTTGTCTAACTTTGAATTTGCTATTTGGTTTTCAAGGGGAATCAAATGAGTTATTTCATTGTCATGCGGTTTCTACAGAAGTAAAGTACAGCAGTACTTCTCAACTGGTTGGCCACGGGACCCACACATTTTCCCATGGTCATCAAGCCGCGACCCTTTTTTTAGGATATATGACATCATGTAATTTGTTAAAAAAGTCACTAATACAAAGTATGTGTGACTAATATAACTAGCACTGATAAATTAACAGCCTATAAATTAAGATTAATGCTATGAAATAGCAATCCCAAACTTGTACCCGTAATGTAAATTTTTGGTACTTTTTATAGGTGCTTCAGTGAAGACGGCACACGCTGCTGCATTTGATTGAGTAGAGCACTGTATAAAGTCTGGAAGGACAAGATAGTTAGTTTTTCTGAGGTGAAAGACTTTTTATTTTGTAACAAGTTAAGAAGATAACAATAGAATAATGTCACTGACATTCAGCCTTACAACATCTCACTTTAAAGCTACAGTATGTAAAAACCGCCGCTAGAGGGCGCACGATCAAAACAACAACAATGGCGTAGGTTGATGACACTGTGAAGGAGCGTGGAATTATGGGATATGCTGTCTTCAGCTCCACCACCATCAATCAGACGGAAATGAGAAATCATGTTAGCTGATGAGGTAAAGTAATAAAGTTTAATAAATGTTGCGTATAATTGTGGTCCATAAATTTGTGAATGCTCTAAACAAGCTAGTGGCTTGCTAGGCGCTAGACACTACTTCAACATTTGTCCACGAATCTGTAGTCATGTGGTTTCTACATCAGTAAAGGCGGTAACAAAGGGGAACGCGGATATGACGCCATTGACAGGCGACTGCACAGCCCCGTGTCACTGTTTAGAATGGCGATTTTCTCACAATAAACAAGTAGTTCGAAACATTTTAGATATTATAAGTACTCATCTGAACAAAATATATAACACTGATCTAGGGGTTCTTGGATATTTAACCGCTAAATTGTTATTAACTGCACCTTTAACGCATTTTGAATTGAGACAGCAAGCGCTCCGCTCACTCGCTCAGACATCTGCCAACAGCTTTCACGCATGTCTTTCAAAATAAAAGTCTCACATCAGAAAAACATTTAAAATTCTGTTTTTTTGTTGTTTAGGTTGTTTCTTAGACTGTGCACTCCGCGACCCACTTCGAGGGGTCTTGCGACCCACTTCTGGGTTTCTTCCCACCAGTTGAGGACCACTGGGTTATTTCATTGCTTCTCAGTAGGACACCTAACTGGTGGATAAATTTGGATGAGTTTGTTAGCATTTTGTCTGGTCATTGAGAAACAATGAATGCTTGATGAAATAAAACAAATGATTCACACTATGTTAAGCACTATGTTAAAGGAGACCAAATTGTTTTTATGATGAATGTCTGAGCTGGAAGCCAAACAGAATGTGACAATCGGGATATTTAAGTACTGTCAGTATTTGTAACCTAACAGAAAAGATCAGTATAACATCACTACACATTTCTCAACAGGACTACACTTTCATTTGATTAGGAAATGTATATTTTAGGGCAAATATAAAGCTGGAGGATTTAGTCCATGCATGAAGTATGGTGGACCAGTTAGTAAGCGCTGACCAGATTAGTATTGAAATATATTGAGTATCTGCCTAAACTTACATGTTACCCATTCTAGAGGACAAGCTAGAAGGGGGAAGCATGTAGTCCCTGTCTCTAACTGTATTTCCAGCAGACTCCAGGTCTGCAGTCCCATCGGATGTCTCACTCATGGGGTGTACAGAGACAGGTGTGTCTGGGCCATAGTCGCCGTTGTTGACATAGAGTAACTCCATCTGAGTAGTGGTTCTTCTCCGGGCCTGAGTAACAAATACAAAAATGGATTAAATCTTATTGTTAAATCAGAATGTACATATGCAAGTTGTTACTTTGAAAATTTGCCTGCATGCATCAAAATGAACATTCTTTGAGCAATCCAAGGCAGAATGGTTAACTACCAAGGTCTTCATTTCTGCCGTTCACTACTGTACCTTAATACATCTAGATTTAAATACGGGTTCAATGCATTTTAAACCATACCTTAGTCCTAGATTTGGGTTCTCCACATAACTTCATAAGGTCTGATGCCTGGGTGCTACATCATGGGAACAGATATTGATATTGTTTCAATATTATAAATATATATTTAAAGCCTAAATTCATCAACAGCAGATGTTAACTTACTTCCCTTCCACAGCAGGACTCTGTGTCGACTCGTCGCTACTACTGTCATCGGCATTTTCTAAACGGAGAAAAACAAGAAGTTTAATTTTCCAGAAATCACAGACGTGTAAAATATGTTTTTTTAGACCCCATGAAATGGTTTGTCAATTCTCTTCACAATATTTTTAAGTTCCTTTTTAAGGAAAGCTTGGGAAACATTTTGTTTACCTCAGAAAAGTATTCTGAAATTGGTGGAGTATTGCGTTAACAGTTAAGAGATACAAAATGTACACTTCACTGATAGCACGCTTACATCTCGGAAACGTCTATTTGATATCTGTATTTACATTAGCAATACGTTTTTGAGACATTTCCTGTCAGATGTCAAATAGACATCTAGAATATATCTGTAGTATGTTTATCATTAAGAATGGATGTTAAACTGCCTTTTCTTAGACATTCATCAGATGTTTTAACACACCAGATGTATTCCAGATCTTTAGCAGACATCTTACTGACGTACCTGTGCTTTCTGGGTTTGAATGCATTGTAAGTTGTCGCATAAATTGCAAAACCGAAGACTTTAAGGTACCTAGAATTTAAGCAAAATCCTCATGATGCTGTTATCTCAACGTTCAATATGTATTTTACCAAAAGCTAAACGTTTCATGTTTTTAACTTGCAGGAGAGTACTCTAGTGTACTGACAGAGTCAAGGCTAACAAAGATGAACTGAAATTCACAAAACTCAAATGTTTATTTTTCATGGGGTCTATAATAACCTTGTGATGACTAAGGTAATTTAAGCAAAATCATCTTGATGCTAATATCTCAACGTTCAAAGAGATTTATTCTATATTGTGGTAGTAAAAAGAGAAAGCAAATCAATTAAGCCCAGCGCTACCATGCTAGTTTCTTTAGTTGCTTTGAAACACTGATCAAAACCAGTACCTGATATTTTATCTGCAACCAAAAAGATGCTATCATCAGAGTTAGCGCAAAACAAAGTTGCGTAGAGGAGAAATTAGGGAACACAAATGATAATTCAGTAAAACAGGACGGAAATTAGTATATGGCACAAAAATGTGTCCTACTGGAAGATTCTTCACACATTTTCTTGCCCTGAGACTGAAACATATGCTAATGCTTATTAGTGGCGTGTTGCTAGGGATTGGTGGTTTAAAATGAAAATGGTAGAGCAGGTGTGGAAGGATGAACAGAAGCCTCATGCACCTGCGGAGGGGACCGCTAGCCCGTGGTTAGTCCGAAGTGGTAACCATGCACTCATTACAGAGAGTGTACGGCTACTGGTACTCACCCGAGGGCATGTTACCTAGTTCTGTTTCAAATCAGCCAACAGGGGAACAGAAAAACAGCATAGAAATCAAAAATAGATAGATTAAACCAAATCTGACCAAAAGAAAAAAAAGACAGACAAAGCCTGGTGCTACTAAAGGAATGTTGCCAAAATTGGTCACTGCAAGAAAGGATTCATATAACTTGCTTATGACTGGTTTGCTTTGAATGCCGGTCCTTTCTTCTATTGGAGTGGGAGGTATAGGCAAGCTGGTTTAACCAGGGCAAGCGCAATTGGAGGCTAGCAGGTCTGATCTCGTAGATATCTATATTTACATCTTGAAGACATCTGCAATCAGGGGCGAAATTTCCACTGGGGACAGGGGGGACATGTCCCCCCTCATAATCCCGTGAGTGTCCCCCTCATTTTCAAATTTGTTTGTAATAGCTTTTTAACCACATGCCGTCAATTATTTTAGAAAGTTAAGGTATAAAAGCCATGATTTCCACCTTTTCTCAGTCAATACTCGCTTTTTCCCCCTTCATGAACATCAACTTTTGATACACAATAAAAACACCTTTTAGTTTCATGGTTTAATCAATTTAAATAATCAACAACAATGCAAAATGTAGGTATTTTGAGATTGTGATAGGATTCAAATCAAAAACATTGCCCCCCATTTTGTGTCCCCCCCACTTCTCAAAACATAGTTTGCTAATCTGCAATACGTCTTAGATACATCCGCTGTCAGATATGTCATCTCTAAGATGTCTGTAAGATGTTTATGATTTAGAATGGATGTAAAACTGCTCTTTCTAAGATGTTTAGCAGATCATTTTACACGGCAGATGTTTCCCAGTTCTCCAGAAGACGTCTTACAGGTGACATGTTACTAGCTGGGTATGGTCAGTTTTTGTATCAGAACCCTGATTGAACACTACTCCAGATAGCACAGGTACATCTGTAAAATGTCTGCTAAAGATATGGAGATCTAGAAAACATCTGCTGTAGACAAATAAGAGCTGTTGTACATCCATTCTAAATCATACACATCTTACAGACATTTTCTAGAGGTCTATATAACATCTGACTGCAGACGTCTCAGGGATGTAGGGCAGATGAGCAAACAGCATTTGCCAGATGTCTTGCAGATGAAAATGCAGATATCAAATATATGTCTATCAGATGTATATGTGCTATCATGGACCCCTTTTACACCTTTTGTGTAAAAACATTTCTAAGATGTTTAGCAGATGTTTTTACACAGCAAATGTTTTCCAGATCTCCAGATCTTTAGCAGATGTCTTACAGACGTTGTGGGTGGAGTCTATATATCAGGAGGCGTGTTCCTACCTTGAAGAGCATTCCCTAACAAAGCGTCCAGTTCCGGGTTGAACTCGGCCTTCTCCTTCAGCATGTGGAAGAGCAGCTGATTCTGAGTGGCACTGTTGATCTCAGTTTGCTTGAGACGGCCCTCCAACACCTTTATCTGGGATTCTTTCTGAGCCGCCTGTAGACCCTGAAAACAACCAATCCCATTTAGATTTGAATACGTAAAGCTAAATAGAAACGATGAAGGGTCTATGATCTGTTACCTTATTTACAGCCATGGACATAAAATGATCGAGAAGGAATCGAGCCTCAGCCAGAGTGCAGGAGCCAATGACAGCTGAGACGTCAACAGAGTCGCCCTCCTCCTACAAACGTAGAAAAAATCCATGTGTCATTTTATTTAGAGTAATCACAGAGAAGTAGTTATCCGATTCATTTGTAGTTCTTAAAAAAAACTTGATTTTAATTGATTTACAGCTGACTGACCTTGGCTTCCTCCATCTGCATGATGTTGGCCTGGCAGTCAGAGATGCTGTCATTGATGTAGTCGATGTTGGCCAGCAGTGACTCTAGTTCTTCATTCAGAGACTGAACAGTTTTCTCGTCCTCCTCCGGCTCTTCTGCCAGCAGTCTCTCTCTCTTTCTGATGATTTTATCACGCCTCCGTGTCAGCTCTTCACGTTGCTGTAAACAGATTTCAAATTGTCTTGTATTTTACCTATTATAATGGAATCAATGAACTTATTTCTATATTACATGGGTACATTAAGACAGAAACAACATATTTATAATATTAAACCTATGTTCATTTTTACCTTTAGGAGACGATTCATGTCTGCCTCCATGTTGGAAATGGTCATCCGCTGCATGATGATATCAGAGATGCGGCGTTCCACACTCTGCCATTTCCCGCGAGCAACACGAGCAGAATATATTCCGAATGGCCTCCGGAGGTATAGCCTAAATCCAAAAGAGATGTCAGTCACAAAGAAAGGGGAACATGTATTCTGTTACATCTGTGTTTGTATCTGTACCTGGTTCCATTAGAGCCCGGATAAGCCCGTCCTGCAGGTGGTCTGTAAGAGAAGTCCTGACTCGGATCATTCACCTTCCTTGTGACCTTTCCTGATATGGGCCGCACCTGTCGCCTCAGAGAAGTCACCTGACAGACAGAAATACTCACATGAGCATCTCGAAAATATCGAAGAAATAAAAAAAATCTGTATTTTATGCAGGTAACCGTATCTTTTTTTTCACCTAAATACTATACTGGTCGAAAGTTTTAGGACACTTGAGTGAAATTTTTCTTGCTGTTTGTAAAAACTTTTGATCTGAAAGTTTATGCTTAAATGTCGTAAATTAGTTAGTAGACATATATATAATTTTGGAAACAAACATGTTTTTTTTTTCATGGCAAAACTAACATTTTAATTGCAAAAATTAAAGTGTCGGAACAAAAGATGCATTCTATCTAAAAGCGAATCCTCACTCTGACCTGCCTAAAACAAAGTGGTGAGATTTGACTAAGACTGCCAAAATGTATACGCAAGTAAGGTGGCGTACCTGTCCATGTTCCAAATATGCTAAGAGGCGTTACATTTCAGTCTCATGCTTGCAGTATTCGACCAATCACTACGCACTGGTTAACTGGCCAATCATAGCAAACCTTTTTAGCCGTGTCATATGACCCCTTAAATACCTTTTCAAAGAATTGTCTATACAGTATGCGTGCTTGAGAGAAACATTTCACCTCTTCGGTTTTCCTGCGCAGAATAAGCTCCTGCTGTCTCTTCTGAGCTTCTAGGAGTTTCAGCTGATGCTGTAAAAGAGAAAACCACAAATCACTGAAACAACACTGATTCTTTCCAGAAGCATCCTTGTTGGTCTCCCGTCACGCACCTCTTGTTTGCGTTGGTCCTTCTTGAGTGTGGCGATCTCACGGTTCCTGCGGGATTCTGCCATTCTGCTCTTCTCCTGCTGCTCCTTCATCTGCTTCATCAGACGCACCTGACAACGGTAACCATAGCAACGCTCAACTTCCTTTTCAATGTCACCAAAAAACTAAAATATGTGCAGTGCAGACAGTATAACGCGACGCAAAGTTGGCCACTAGGTGGTGCAGTTTTAAACAACGTAATGTGATGATTCTGCATTTATTAAATGGACATCTAGTGTCTAGAGTCAAGTCTTACTTTGGTTTTCTTCATTTCAACCAAATCCTGCTGTAGTTTCTTCAGCTGTTTCTCGTACTGCGATTGGTTCTTCAGTAAGCGAGCGTGTTCCTTCTGAGCCGCCTGCAGTTTTTGCAGCTCTTTGTTCATGATACTGAGTTTCTTCTCATACTCAGCCTTTATGCGTTTGGCTTTATCATCGGAGCATGACCCCGCAGAGCCTGTCGAACACACACAAACATACGAACATACGAAAAAACTATATGTTTGTTTCCCCAGAGCACGTTGCAATCCAGACTAGAACCAGCAGTAGGTTCGTGAAGTGTTTTTGTATATTGCATTTAGAAAGAGCTGCTGTTCATACCCATATTTTGAAGCACACGATCTCTCTCCAGCTGCGTGTCTCTGATTTTACTCTGCAGCATCATGAGCTTTTGTTCATACTGTTGTCTGAGCGTGTGCAGTCGTCTCTGACTGTTCTCCAGCTCATCGATCAGCTTCTGCTTGATGGCGATCTCACATGTGACGTTGGCCAGGTCTGCCTGGAAGTCCTCTGATCAATGACAACAAAAATCTGAATGAATCTCAGTGGATCATAGATTGCATGAAGACAGTATTCATTAGTACATTTTTATGTTTAAAGAACGGCCGGGCAAAGAAAACTAGCAGACTAATGAAGTTTATCGTGTTTGTTCCGGCTAATCTTAGTTTTAAATTTACCTGGATTCTGATTGGTCAATACCGTATTAAAAAAATTCAAATCAATAATGACATCATACAAAGTGTGTTCCTAAGACAGCTTCCTATGTGAAGATCATCACCCTTCTCATCGAGCTCAGAATCAGACTCATCAGAGCTCTCGTCCGCCTCAATTTCCTCTTCGTCAACCTCCTCTTCCTCTTCCTCTCCATCCCCTTCCTCACGGTCACTGGCTTCCTGTTGGAAAGAAGTCAGTCGTGTTATAGAATGATTGACAGCTTCACCCTCGCAATGGGTTTTGATAGGGCAAGAAAGCGTTGATCGTACCACGTCTGTCTCGTGATGGGTCGGTTCTGATGACTCTCTTTCGCTGATCTTCTGCTCGCTGTCAAGTGTTTCATCTTTGTTAGCACTGCATGGGAAAATCAACAAACCAGAAATAAGATATTATTTGCAGACAGATTTTTTTAATATGGGAAGCGATCTGTGCAAAACAAGATCACATTATTGGGGTTTAAAAATGAATTAAAACTAAAACAGGGATTCAGCAGATGATCTGAAAAAAAAGATGAAGGGAAAATTACACGGTATTAAAGGTGCAGCTTGTAATCTTTTTGCTGTAAAATATCAAAAAGCACTAGGCCAGTGTGATATATTTTGTTTGGTTAAGAACTTACTATTTCTCAAATGTTTCAAACTATTTGTAAATCGTGAGAAAATTGTCATTTTAAGCAGTGACACCAGCCTTGTCTAGCAGTCGCCTGTCAATGGCGTCATATTCCCGTTATCAAAGACACTAGATGGAAAGCCTGCAACCTTAGTGGAAAGCAAAAAAGGAGTCTAGAGGCAGTTATATGATTGGCTGAGGTGCCTCATGTGATACTGATTAGCTTTCTCCAGACCTTGCATGTCCCTAATAACACAGTCTCTTTTTTTAATGTTTACTGGCGAAGACATCTTGACAACACAAGTCTCATAGTCAAATGTGAAAGTATTAAGCCGCGGTCACTTTTGACCTTTCCCTCTATTGACTGCCATTCATACACATACGAATGCGACAGACCGAACACGCAAGCCCGGCCAAGGAAATTATACATTTCGCTGCACAGCAAAGTTGAAGTTTAGTGAACACTGACCTGAGAATTCGCATCACGTGAATGTGTGAGACCAATAAAAGAACAAAACGTCAGAGCATCAAGAAACTATTTTGTTTTGCACAGACGTTATGGAGCACAATTATTCTTTACTGTTTGCAGCTGCTAATCTTGCAGGTGTTTCGATTAATTTACTGACAGAAAACATGATTATTATATCGCTCATCAAGGTGAGTCTTATTGTTTGAAAGTCTTTTTCTTAATTTAACACGAGTGTCATGTATATATTTACTGATCAGGCAATAATTGATTTTAGATCATCTGACTAAATAGTAATAATTTAATTGAATGATGAATTGATTATTAGTGGTGGAGCTGAAGATGACAGTTCCCATCATTCCTTGCTCCTTCACAGCATCATCAAGTTACGCCTTTGTTGTCGTTTTGAACACGGCAGTATTGAATGTGCGCCCTCTAGCGGCGGACTGTACAAACTGCGCCTTGAAACGGTAGATACATTTTGCAAATGCAATGTTAAAAGAGTTACACCATCATGTGATGAAAAACAAGTGTTTTTGTTCTTTTTTTATTTAAAACTTACTATGTAGATCTACTCACACATACTCTAAAAGAAATGTCTAAGTTCAGAAATTAAAGAATATGGATAATTTGTTCTAATAGGTATGAGGGTATTATACAAAATAATAATTTAGAAAAATATTAAACAAAGTGATGAAGTGAATTAAAAGGGACACGTTATTCTATTTGACATAATTTACCTATTATTTATTTTACATTATATACCCGAGCAAAAAGAGAAGAAATCCTGAGCACTATCAGTCCTAGCAAAAAAGATAAACTGAATTGGTCGTACAACATTTCGGTCTCATAATTGGTCTATTATCTATAGGTGTGCTAGGTTGATTGTTTATTGACATTATTTAACTGAAAATGTTTTTTTTGTCATATTTTATTAACCTGATGTTGCTTTAAACTTATATGACATACTTTCTTTTGTGCATTCTGCATGTTCTTACACCACACGTGTTTGCTGACACACTCTATGAAGTGTATAAGTAAATGACAATCTGCTGAAATTGTACAGAATTGATCAAACCAGAAGTTTATTAAAAATATAAACTGCATTCAAATTAAAGGCATTAAGAATGGATAGATGGTTGGTTGTGTGGACGGATATATGTAATTCTTATTTTTGACTGATTTCCGTTAGATTTTAATCACTGACTATTGTACTTTTTGTGTTTTTTTCTTTGTTGGCAAAATAAATAAATATAAATCCTGAAACCGCTTCTAACTACAACTAAAAACAGAGAATATAAAGGTTGAAAGCAGAAGTGGGTTATGGGTAAATAAAGGGGGCGAGGAGGGAGAGGGTGACACAGGGACAAACCTGTCTTCCTCCACCTCCATCTCCTCATCCTCCTCTCTCCTGTCATCCAGCAGCTGATGGAGTCTTCAGCAGTCAGAGGTCAAAGGTCAGGGAAAAGAAACATTGAAAAGAAACAAAGAAAGAAAGATAGAAAGAGAAGAAATGATAGTGACAAAAAAATTAAGAGTTGTGTCGGGTGAGACACATCACACCAACAATATTTTGTCTGCTATAGTTTAGGTTTTGTGTTGAGGTAACCTTTATTTTATGAACTGCAGATAAATGCGAATGAAAGTGCAATGCCTTCTGCCTCTTGGAATTTCAATAGAAAAATGTGATAATAATGCAATTTAAAATGATGCTGCAGTAGATGCATGCAATGGTCTTTAATAAATGCTTGATATGAATATTTTATATAATATTTGTTGCCACAGGGAATAATGGGAAATTCACAACTCTCATGTAGCTTCTCAGGTTTTGCTGTTTGAATGTTGAATCCCGGCACTTGCTCGCACTGGTTCAGAACACCTGTACTCGCTGGCTTTTGGCTGATGGCTTTGCAATGTGTTGAAGTGCAACATTTTTATCCCCATGTACAGCGGCGCCCCCAGGACTTTTTTTATGGGGTGTACAAATACAAAAATGTACTACGCCTAGATCTAATCCAAAATTACAACTCATGGATGCATTTTAACCAATGAAAACTGTAGTTATCAATAGAACATGCAACAAAAGTTATGGGAAAGTCTATGCCAGGGTACTGGAGAGGAGAATCCGGCCGATGGTAGAACCTTGGATTCAGGAGGAACAGTTTGGCTTTCATCCCGGTCGTGGAACAATGGACCAGCTCTATACCCTCTCCAGGGTGCTGGAGGTTTCATGGGAGTTTGCCCAACCAATCCACATGTGTTTTGTGGATTTGGAGAAGGCATTCGACCGTGTCCCTCGCGGCATCTTGAGGAGGGTGCTCTGGGAGTATGGGATTCGGGACCCTTTGCTAAGGGCTATCCAGTCCCTGTGCGACCGGAGCAGTTTGCATTGCCGGCAGTAAGTCAGACTTGTTTCCATTGCATGTTGGACTCCGGCAGGGCTGCCCTTTGTCGCCGGTTCTGTTCATAATTTTTATGGGCAAAATTTCTAGGCGCAGCCAGGGGCTGGAGGGTGTAGGGTTTGGGGACCACACGATTTCATCTCTGCTTTTTGCGGATGATGTCGTGCTGGCCCAATCAGACCAGGACCTTCAGCATGCACTGGGAAGGTTTGCAGCCGAGTGTGAAGCGGCTGGGATGAGAATCAGCATCTCCAAATCCGAGGCCATGGTTCTCAGTCGGAAAAGGGTGGCTTGCCCACTTCAGGTTGGTGGAGAGTTCCTGCCTCAAGTGGAGGAGTTCAAGTATCTGGGGGTCTTGTTTACGAGTGAAGGAAGGATGGAACGGAAGATTGACAGACGGATCTGTGCAGCTTCTGCAGTAATACGGTCGCTGTACCGGTCTGTCGTGGTGAAGAAGGAGCTGAGCCGCAAGGTGAAGCTCTCGATTTACCGGTTGATCTACGTTCCTACTCTCACCTATGGTCATGAGCTGTGGGTCATGACCGAAAGGACAAGATCCCGGATACAGGCGGCTGAAATGAGCTTTCTCCGCAGGGTGGCTGGGGGATCCCTTGGAGATAGGGTGAGAAGCTCGGTTACTCGGGAGGAGCTCAGAGGGGCCAGCTGAGGTGGCTCCGGCATATTTTTCGGATGCCCCCTGGACGCCTTCCCGGGAAGGTGTTCCGAGCATGTCCCACCGGGAGGAGACCCCGGAGAAGACCTAGGACACACTGGAGGGACTATGTCTCCCGGCTGGCCTGGGAAAGCCTCGGTCTCCCCCCGGAAGAGCTGGAGGAAGTGTCTAAGGAGAGGGAAGTCTGGGCATCCCTGCTTAGACTGCTGCCCCCGCGACCCGGCCAAGGATGAAGCGGAAGAAGATGGATGGATGGACAATAGTTATCAGCCCATCAGAGATGTATCTTTGTCTTTATGTGAGGAGCAAAAAATAACAGTAATAAATGTCTTTACTTTCGCACAGTTTGACATGGGGCTAACCACTCTCACAAGCCCTTTGCTAAAGTGACTGTTGTTTTTCAATGAAGATCTGGCAAAACTAAGAAAGACAAGCCAAAAATAAACCTTAAATATGCAAGTATAAATATAGTTTATTATTTATTTGATTTGTCAATGTCTATGTTAGTTTAATAATGAAATGATTTGAATATTATTATTATTATAAAAAATGCCATTCTGGTTGGGGGGTCCATAAGGGTAGCCAGTGTTTTATAGGGGTGTTCCTGGTCCCCCCTTGGGGGCGCCACTGACCATGAACATGATGCAAAGCAACACAGTCCAATTTCGTCACTCCTACGTCTTTGGTGTGGGTTTGGTGTGTCCCGTTCATTACTAATTGTGGAGGCATTTATGTGAGCTCATCTCTTAAATCCAGGCTGTGTCCAAAATAGTCCCCATACCCGATTTCATAGTGTGATGGAGTTCCCCCTTCAAAATGTAGAGAATTTCATCTTTTATCTTGGGTGTTTGTATCTATGGTTTAAAATACGTAATGTATTTCTTTAACTAATTCTCAAAATCTCTGCAATTTCAACTACTGCTTTATACCTGAAAGCTGCGTGTCACTGTGTCACTAATCTCTTAGTATGAGGTTGTTAGAAGGCGTTCCTAGCCTTGGTTGTCCTAGAAACATTTATAACCAAAGCTGCAGTAACTAACAAAGGACGGATGACGTGAGCTCCACTGCTTTACTCCCATTGGTTGTCGCTCGTGAAAGTCGAACTCATTTGCATAAAGTTGAAAAATTATCAACATATTGCATCTCTAGAAACGTCCACTTCCTGTCACCAACAGTCACTGTCTTTCATGTCAAGCTTCTATTGAAACGAATGAGATTGCGTCCCTCTGCCCCTGCTAGTAGCTGACCGCGTGAACGGGGCGTAACAGTGTACTAATCGAGGGCACATCCATTTTTATTGTTGTCCAAATTCATAGCGAATCGGGTGCACTCGCAATAACAAATGAGATTGAATTTTCACTTCTCTGCAGATGACACCTGCACAATGACTTCACGTTTTTGTGGTTTTCCCATAAAAAAAGCCAAACCTTAACAACTTCATTGTAATAGGGGTGCAAAACAATAACAAAAATCATAAGGAAACCAAAAATACAGTTTAATGAGGGTAAAAAAACATCCATAGAAAGTTTTCTTGTTTGTACATTATTTCTAAACCGGATTAAAGACATTATGGTAATGCTTGGCATTGTAATAACACATCTTAGTAAATAACAGAGATCAGCATGAACACTAACAGAAATCCCACAATGCCTCTCTTTTACCCAGCTACACATAGGGGCAATTATTATTAACATACTCCGACCTTTACTATGGTAACAGCCCCTCGAGATCCTACCCCACTGAGTTCACACCCATCATTACCTCTTCTTTTTCTTCCTTTCCTTTCTCTTCAGTTTCTCCAGATCCTTCTTGGCCAGATCGATGATGTCGTTGGTCTCCTGGCTCGGATCGGCCCCCAGCAGGGCTGAAGAGAACGTTCCAGGACCTCCATAGAACGGAGGGCGGGTGGATGCTCGCGTCAGGTTCCTCCTCAGGGTCTCATTCACCGATTCGCTCTCAAGAAGTTTTGCTCTGAAGCACAGACACACACACAATCACAAGATCAGTCGTGTTGATGACTGTAAATATTTATTTTACATTAACGGTAAATTGCATGATTCACATTACCTTAAATTTTCAATCTCCTTAATGTAATTCTGAATCATATTTCCAATCTCTTCATTACCTTCACCTGAAACACATCCAACATCTGCATGTAAGTGGCAATAGTCAGAGGTCATTTGATATGAATGGAGAGGGGCGGCGTTGATGTACGCTGTACCTGCTCTGGAGAGCACCTGATTGGCCTGTTCGCTGAGCAGCTGTGTGAGTCGAGCTCCTTGCGCATCAATGGTAACCTGCATGGCCTTCACGCGCATGCGCAGGTTATTGTTCTCTATCTGAAGCATTGAGCTCTCGTGAAACATATCATTAATGCCTTCCAGCCCGTCCTCTCCAACCATACGCTTCCCCTTAGAGAAAAAGAGAGATATACACTATTGACATTAAAGTCCCGGTGAAATTCTAAATTATTATTCCTATTTGTTCATGAAATATCGCCACGTTTATTCATGTGCCCTCACATTACATTTTAAAAATGCACTTTCGCGCTCTAGTGATTATCCATCTAAAATGACGTAAATAAAACGGGTTGGGCTAATCTGTTCACTCCTCCCCTTCAAATGTTAGTCTGGTCCCAGTTCCATTTAAAACTGCATCGGCTGTTTTTGTACATCCAATCAAATTGCAGTAAAAAAACAAGCCACCCCCACTATTTTTTTCCTTCGAAATTCCGTTTCACTTGAAAATGCACCAGAAAACATTTTTTTCAGAAAAATGGTTTCATTTATTTATTTATTATAACTAAAAAAAGTTTTAATTGTATAAATAAGATTACAATTTTATTTTCATTTCATACATTTGTTTTTTTAACATATAATATTAACAAACACTTCAGAAAAAGATTTTAAGATATAATTCAAGTAACTGAGTGCAGCTATGACACGTCAGAGGAGATCTGGCCCTCCTGGCTGAGACTGGTTTCTCCTGAGGGTTTTTTTCTCCATTTATTTATCATTTGAGTTTGGGTTCCTCGCCACAGGGCAGTGTTGGCTGGCTTGCTCACCGGGAGACTGCATTTATTAGATATTATTTACATTATTTGTTCTATAAACACCATGCACTGTGCTGTGCTTTACATTCTCTGTGATTTTCACCGGTGAAGCTGCTTTGGAACAATCCACATTGTGAAAAGCGCTACATAAATAAAATTGAATCATTAAAATATGTATCAAAATTAAGGATATAAAATGAAAGTACATTAAGTAGATATTAATATTTTGATTTTAAGTGCACAAGACTTAATATCTTCATTCATTCATAATATCACTAGTTCATTTGCTTTTCAAGTCATTTTTTTGTAGTATACTATTTATCCATTTTTGAAAACACAAGCCTAGCCGTTATGTATTGTAGATATAATTAAAAATATTACACAGATTAAATTACTGTAAACAATATTTTAAACACAGTGTTTGCACAGAGAATGCCCCACATGTGTTTATCTTGAGGATACGGTACACGCAAATGAGAACTGGAACTGCACAACTTTAGATTAGAACAAACTCATTTATAAATCTACATAAAGAATTTAGTTATTTGTGGACTTTGATGGATGGATATTATCTCACCGTTCTGTACTCCATAAGTTCCATTTGCAGTCTGGCGATCTCTGTCCTCAGTGCGCTGATCTGCTGGCTGGCTTTGTCTTGGTTCACCATCACCTTGTTTTTGATGTTACGTGCTCGGTTTGCGTACTTCAGTGTATTCAGGGTCTCCATGAAGTCCTGATCTGACGGGCTGATGCAGGCGATCATCATTGTGCGGCTGACAATTAAAATAAAAACTTGATTCACTCACACAGTTTAATGCAGGAGACTTCAAAATATTCTGAACAAGCAAGTCGTTTTGTCGAGGCAAAACTCTCAGAATAGTGGCACTTCGGTAACAAGACCAAACAGATGTCATGGGCTGAAAGGTGCAATATAAGATTTTAAAGCTACATGGGAGCGTAAAGGCTTTGGAAACATACAAGTGTAAGTGAACAATACATTGTAATTTAAGTGATGGCAATAGCGCACAACCTGTTTCCACCCAGTGAATCTTGAAGAAGGCGAGAGAGTTTGGAGTCTCGATAAGGCACATGCGTCGACCGTTTGCTTCTGTCTCCCAAAGCACTGATCACGTTCCCCAATGCCAGCTGCATTAAAGCAAATGAATAAAAAACAAGGAAAGATAAAAATATCACCATTAGAGATCAATGTATTTAAACGGTTAAGGTCACATGACCATTAAGTTGTCATGAAGGAGTTGAATGTCTGTTTGGATTCTGACCAGTCCACAGTTAATGGAGATGCCCTCTTTGGCTCTGTCCCCTGTAGCTCCTGTTCTCTTGAGTCTCTCTGACCCGGCAAGATCCACAAAGTGAAACTTGGCTGTGAGTGTTTCAAACTCCTCCATCTCAGACGAGTTGTCGACCAGTCGATTGTCTGTCTCATTGTCCTGCTCCGGAGGCTGACAAAAAGAAGCAGGGCAGTAAATAAAAACTGTGAAATTAATACTGCCAGGGGTTGGTGTATATTTATTTAGATTAGAGCCATGGAGGTCAAAATTTTGCTAGAAACAGAACACCTTTTTATTTTGCAGCAAAACAACACACACAGAGACCTGTTTTAAGATAAGACACAATCTTTCATTGCTTTACATGATACAAGGATAAAAGCACTGCCCAACATTGATGAGTCGCCCACAATGACATGAACATTCCAAAGATTCTACCCTATTAATCCTACCCTAAAGACTCTATTTACTGATCTCACCCTAATAATGACGCACATTTAAAGACTTAAGTCCATAGACCCAAAGCTCAAAACTTTACACCAACGATCAAACCCTACTCCAGCCCAATGACCCACCCCATGTCATAGTCCTGGCCGTCCTGTTCTAGTTTCGTGCCTTGTGGACATGACCTGACAGTACCATGACTTGTGTGTGTGTTTTGTCTTGTTTGGAGACACGTGTCGTTTGTTTTTACATTCGGCGCGTGTCTTCCGTGTAGCTCCGCCCCCTTGTTTCTCCGTTAGTCTCCCATTAGTGTTTTATCTCCGTCACCTGACTCCCTTTAAAGTTTAGTCTTGTCACCTGCCCATCGCTCCTCCTGTGTCATTATCCCTCGATAGTATTTTCCTTTTTAAGCCCTGTGTTTCCCTAGTAGGTTTGTTGTTTGTATGTTTTGGTTTGTTCTGGTTCATGCTGTGTCATACCTGTACAGACTCTCAGTTCGTGGGAGAAGCAGTTTGTTGCAGCTTGAGACTCAACTCTCAACTCAACGAAAGTCATATTGTAAGGCGTATCCTGCTGAATTCAACTGTGTGATTTAAACGGGTATATAAGTGCAACGGTCGTGCAACGGTCGTGCAACGGTCGTGCAACGGTCGTGCAACGGTCGTGCAACGGTCGTGCAACGGTCGTGCAACGGTCGTGCAACGGTCGTGCAACGGTCGTGCAACGGTCGTGCGCTGCCCACATTGCGTGAAGACCGTAGAGAGTAAAGACCATCGACTCTACCTGTGCGACTCCACAGAGCAAGGACACCGACAAGGCACTTGAGTATTACTGTTTTGCACTTCGACTATTGCACTTTATTTATTATCTTTATTCTCTTTTCTTTATTTGTCTTGTACATTCCTTCATTTTTCACAATGTGTTTTCAAATCCACACTGTCATTACAACTCGTAAATCACCGGTAACACTCAGAAGGCCACGCATGGCTAATGCTAACAATCTGCGCACTCTTTCAGCATCCAAAACTACCTCCATTACCTTTCCCTATTGGTTTATGGAACTGCCAATCTGCTGTAAACAAGGCAGATTTCATCACAGTTATTGCCAAACATTCTGGTCTTTCTCTTTTAGCACTTACCGAAACCTGGATCAAACCGGAGGACACTGCCACACCGGCTGCCCTCTCCAATAACTGCACTTTCTCCAATAGCCCACGCATATCAGGAAGGGGTGGAGGAACCGGACTACTTATTCCTAATGACTGGAAATTCAAACAGCTGGCACCCTCTTGCAGCAACACCGCCTTTGAGTCTCATGCTGTTACTGTCATCCACCCTGTTAAAACGCATGTTGTAGTTATCTATCATCCCCCACCCAGGGCACCTTGGACTTTTCTTGGAGGAGTTGGATGCGCTTCTGTCATCTTTCCCCGAAGATGGTACTCCTCTGGTGGTACTTGGAGGCTTCAACATCCACCTGGAAAAACCACAGGCTGCTGACTTCAACAACTTGACCTCAAGCGAGTGCCCACTTCAGCAACCCATAAATCTGGTAATCAACTTGATCTTATCTACGCACGCTATTGCTTCACCCATCACTCCCAGGTCACCCCGCTGCACAAATCGGATCATTTCCTCATTACTCTTGATCCCGATTTAACTTCTCCAGACACTACACATGCTTCCCCACTGGTCACATTCCTACGCAACCTACGATCAATCTCTCCCTCCCGCTTATCCTCTGCAGTCTCTGCTACTCTCCCACCCCCTAAACAGTTCTCTCTCCTTGATGCTTACACCGCCACCCACACCCTTAGCTCCACACTAACCTCCTGCTAAGACATCTTATGCCCTCTTAGATCTAGGCCATCTTGTGCATCTCCTTCTGCCCCCTGGTTATCTGATGTTCTTTTTGAGCATCGCTCCTCTCTCAGGTCTGCTGAAAGAAAGTGGCGCAAATCAAAAGAACCTACCGACCTCTCTCTCTATCAGTCTATTCTCTCTTCCCTCTCTGCGGATGTCTCCTCTGCGAAAACCCAGTACTACCACACTAAAATAAACAACTCTCCTGACCCTCGTACTCTCTTTAAAACCTTTTCTGCTCTTCTTTGCCCGCCTACCCACTCACCACCATCACAACCTCTCCATTCAACTGGGCTCATCAACCATCACATCTTCCAGAAAGGCAAGAAACCTGGGAGTGGTCATCGATGATCAGCTCAACTTCACAGATCAAGTTGCCAGCACCGCCCATGTAGATTTATCCTCTACAATATTAGGAAAATTAGACCCTTCCTATCAGAGCATGCTACGCAAGTCCTAGTAAAGGCTCTGGTCCTGTCCAGACTGGACTACTGCAATGCGCTACTGGGTGGACTTCCAGCTCGCACAACCAAACGTCTTCAGATGATCCAGAATGCTGCGGCAAGAGTTATCTTTAATGAACCAGAGCACACGTCACTCCTCTATTCATTAAGCTACATTGGCTCCCTATAGTCGCTCGCATCAAATTAAAGACTCTGCTCCTGGCCTACAAGACCACCACTGGTTCGGCACCACCTTATCTTCACTCGCTAATGCAGACATATGTACCCGCCAGATCCCTACGCTCTGCAAACGAACAGCTTCTTGTGGTAAAAAAATCTCTTGCGCACCTTCTCTGGATCTGTTCAACCTATGTGGAATGATCTGCCCGCTGCTACAAAATCTGCAGATTCTGTAGCCATCTTTAAGAAACGTCTGAAAACACATCTCTTCCGTCAACATCTGACTGATCTGTTCTGACTCTATTTTCTTCTCTACTCTTAAAAAAATATATATATGAATGAATGAATGGTTCTGTATACTGTGTTAGATTACATGAGACCAGTCTTCCTTTTTGATTGCACTTATGCTTTTGTTGTACTTATGCTGTCCCAATTGCTTCCATTGCCTACCCCACCTGTAAGTCGCTTTGGATAAAAGCGTCTGCTAAATGTAAATGTAAATGTACTGGATTATTTATTCCCAGCCTTCTCATGTGGGATTGATCGAGCATTTTTGTGTGGTATTGTCACCTGTACGTACTGGATTATTTTTCCCAGCCTTTTCGTGTGGGACTGTTCGAGTATTCTTTGTGTGGTATTGTTCGGTTGCTCCTGTTATTTTTACCCCCTCGTGGGTTTTGCTTTCACTATTTTTGATAATAAATGTTTTTACTCGCTGTTCAGCATCTGGGTCCTGTTTCTCGATCACACCCATTTTGTGACACCCCAAAGATTTCATGTTAATAATCTCCCTCTAAAGACTACAATTCAAAGATCAAGCCCTTAAAGCCTCACTCCAGTGATCCAACTCTAAAGAATCCACCCACATGACACAACCCTGAAGTCTTCACCCTAATAACCCTACTCAAAACACTGTACCTCTATGACAATTACCCAACAACACTACTCTCAAGACTCCAGCCTTATGACCCAACTCTGAAAACTTCCTCTTAATGACCCAACCCAAAAATGTCCACCCTAATGACCCAACTAAAGGACTCTACATTAATGACCCAACCCTAAAGTCTCCAATCTAATGACTACACATTAATGACCCAACCCAAAAATGTCCACCCTAATGACCCAACTGTAAGGATTCCACATTAATGACCCAACTCTGAAGTCTCCACCCATATGAGCCATCTTTGAAGACTCCACCTAAATGACCCAACCAATCATTTCCATCGTAATGACCCAACTAAAGGACTCTACATTAATGACCCAACCCTAAAGTCTCCAATCTAATGACTACACATTAATGACCCAACCCAATAATCTCCACCCTGATGACCCAACTGTTAGGACTCCACATTAATGACCCAACTCTAAAGACTTGATATTAATGATCCAACACCAAAGTCTCCACACTAAGGACCCCACTCAAAACACTCCTCTTTAATGACCCAACTCTAAAGACTCCACCCTTATGACCCAAGTCTGAAGACTTCAGCAAATGACCGAACTCTGAAAACTTCAAATTAATAACCCGACCCTTAAGTCTCCACACTAATGACCCTACTCAAAACACTCTACCTCAATGACCATACCACAACAACATTACTCTGAAGACTCCACCCTTCTGACCCAATTCTAAAGTCTCCACACTAATTACCCAACCTCTATGACCACACCCAAACACCTTTATTAATTTTAGATGGTACGTACATTTTCTGCAGGGGCACAAACTCGCACTTGGCAGATGTGAATGGTGAAAATGGCGTGGGACCGAGAACTCTGTACATTCATCTGAGTGCTGGCGGTGGTGCGGGAGAGGGCGCCCAGCTTCAGACACTGCATCATCTACAACACATCATTTACTTGTAAAAAGATTACATTAATAAAGTGACACAAGGACAATAAATAAATAAATAATTCTCACTTCTGCCTCTGAGGAAACAGTGCGTGTCATCACTCCTACAGTGTAGATGCCACCGTTAGCGTCTTCGTGGATTTTAATGTGAGACTTCTGCTTCCTCTCCATATCCCGCGTGGTGTCGAAAAGATCCAACACCTCCTCGTTATACAACTGAAGATATAGCACCGGCACACACACACACAACGAGAAAAAAAACAGACAAAATTACTAATTAAATTAGCTTGCGGTTGGGAAAAAGAATGAATTTCACTAAACATGTTGATCCAGCATCACTCCAGTGAGGAGTTATTTAGTTTTGTACCTCCAGAAACTGAGCACTGATCTTGAACTCCGGGACGGGCTGACCTTGATCGGTAGCTGCCTGACGTCTCTGCTCGATGCCTTTAAAGAGATGACTGACAGCCCGCGGGATGATGCCCAGCTCCTCATCTAGAATGTTCACATCAAAGCCAGTGCCCATCGTATATGTCTTCCCTGACCCTGTCTGAGATACAAGACAGAGATCTGATCCGTCCGTCGACATTCACAAATTATAATTAATAATGCAATCTTGCATACATTATCAAAGAGTCAAACGGTTATTCAATCTGCAACCTTTAAAAAAAAAAAAAAAAGTTATTAAGAAATTATACATAATAGTTATGGATCGCAATCCATACAATCACTACAAATGTAACATACCTGTATTAAAGTTTGTAATGCATAATAATCAAATTCCTTGAATTAGAAATAATTTTATCTACAGTATAAAGTAAATGAAGTATTTTATATTATTATCCCCTTATGAGTTATGACCCAACACTCGCTTTTAGACGGTTTGGTGGTGATGGAGTTTGATCAGTCTGTCTGACAGAGAAGTGAGACTGTTGATATAAAGCAGGATTAACACCGTTCCAGTGAGCAGACAGACAGATGAATGTTCTTGTGTTGGGGGATAAGTCAGTCGTGGAATGCAGGTCAAAGCTGAAGCTCGTCAGAGAACATGAAAAATACATGGACAAATATATACAAAATAAGACATCCAAAGTAACAAATATGTAGAATTCAAGTCAATGTCTATAATTATTAAGTCTAACTCTTCACATGATATCTAGATATGTGTAACACGGGATAACACGGGTAACACGGAGGAGGAATGGAGATGCACGACAAACGTAAACCAAGTCCAAAAGGGGTTTAATAACAACAGACACGGGAACAGGAGAACGGGGAAGACACAACCAGGTTAACCAACCAGGGTAGGTCCCCTTTAACCCATCGCCGGTTTCTTCACCGATGAGGAGTTTCTCTAAATTGTGGAGTGGATATGGAGCAAGTTGGAGCTGACCCTCCATTCTCCACTGGATGACGACCGCTCATGCACCCCTCGGCATCCCCCACACAGAAATCAGAGCCTCCCACATAGAGGACCTAATTGATAAAGTCCTCAAGTGAGGACTCCTCTGCGAAGGGGACCACAAGGAGGGCGAGCAGATCATCAGCCAGACCAGTCCAAAAGAGCTGATTTAAGTAAGGATCGCTCCAACTCAACCGATAACTCCACTCCAGAAACTCCTCAGTGTATCTCTCCAGAGACCGACCATCTTGCCTCAGGACCTTGAGGATGGCCTCTGGAGAGAAGCCATAGCTATCCATATTTTGGGAATCGGTCGTGTATTCTGTAACAACGGCACACAGATGAAGACGAACGGAGACGCAACAGGTATAGTCCAAAGGGTTTAATGATAACAGACACAGGAACAGGAGACCGGGGAAGACACAACCAGGTTTACACTACAATACTCGACAAGGGATACAATGAAGGGGAGAACTTAAATACAAGAGAGAACGAGGGAACAACAGGTGCTCGGGATTAACTAATAATGAAGAACAGGTGAAGACAGTCAATGAGGAGGGAGTGTGTACAAACGGCAGTCCATAGGGAAAACGTGGAAAACAAGGGAAGAGGCAAACAGGAGTGTTATAATATGACTTAAAAGATAAATACACTATAGCAGGGTAACGTTATTTCTTTCCCATCGCAATGGGAGAGCGCCCCTCGCGGCTGAACAGCTTCACAAGTACAGCAATTACAAATTTGCATTACATTATATTAAATATAAATGACTCACAAACAAACATTTTCAAAAAACGATCGTGTTCCCGTCAGATCTGCTCAATATAAGCATATAATATGATGTGTTTTTAGTTGGAACTGTTTCTCTATATGCTATGATGAGAAATAAGGGTCAGTAAGGAGGATTGACAGCATGATCCAATCGTTTTCTTTGACATATTTAATTTAAGCCTTTGTGTTATGATAAGAAAATATGATTTCAGGAAATCACAAATCCATCGTGACTATGTTAAACACAACAGACATCAAATGCATATTTTACAAGTACAATTGTTAGTATTATGTTTTCAACTATTAATTTTTGGGTTGATGCTTCTAACTAAGTTGGGAGAACCATTGCTTCGAAGGAAAAAAGTTAGTTTCGATCCCTGGTCTCTATTTATTTGCTTAAATATTATGTATACAAGTTACCTTTGCGTGTTACTCACTTGTAAAAGAATTCCAAATTTTGCCGTTAGGATAGGGAATACTGTCACCATGACAGTATAAAAGGGCATTTTAAGTTAATCAGCAGCACTATTTCCACTATCAGTGATGAAAAGTTTAAGACACAGGACACACACCTGTCCGTATGCAAAGATTGTTGCATTGTAGCCCTCAAAACATCCTTCGATGAGTTTTTCAGTGCAGTTGGCGTAGATGGCCTCCTGCGTTGAGTCCATGTCAAACACATAGTCGAACGTGAAGGCCTTGTCCTTTCCAAGAACCAGCTGTGGCTCGCAAGGGGTCACGAATGTGCATATGTGACATCCTTCGATTTTTTCCTTCGCCAGCTGAGGACGAATCCTGACAAAGACATGAAATGACTCAATGTTAATTCACTGGTATAAATATCATAGAGAGATTCATATATTGACAATGAAAAAATGAGTGACTCAAAATAAACCTGCAAACTCACAATGCAAGCTGTCTAGCGAGACAATTTGCACTTGGGGGATAAAGCAAGTTATAACGGAGACAAACTGTTTTCTTTATATATTTTTGCGCCTGTGAGTGAAAGGTACAGTTAGTAACAATTATGCAGTAAAATATTCAATAACCACTAAGCCATTGTTATATATTTATTTTCAGTTGAGTACTCACAATATCTCAAATGTTTCCAACTACTTATAGATCATGAGAAAATTGCTATGTGACATAGTCGCCTGTCAATGGTATCATATCCGCGTTACCCTTTGTTTCCACCTTTAATGACATAGAAACATGATTTCTCGTTCCCGTCTGATTGATGACCATAAGCGGTGGAGTTAAAGACATCAGATCCCATCATTCCACTCTTCTTCACAGTGTCATGAAGCTACGCTATTATTGTTGTTTTGAACGTGCGCCATCTAGAGGCGGATTTTGACTGTGGCTTTAAAGAGTATGTAGCATGAGATCATGAAAATGACATTTCATGCAGTCTGTTCTTTTGCCGTGTTTGAAAGTAAGCTGTCTGCCAAGTTGTAAGTCCGAAGGTGAATAAATAACAAAGTTATTTGCTTGTAAAAATATGAGTTGACTCTGAATCAGACAAACGAGACGTGGAATAGTTCACCTGCGTATCTACGTCACTACACATAGTCCTCGCCTACGTTTTGTTGAGACTGCTGCGAAAACTTATCTCTCCTCCCCCAAACACTGTCGCTTACGGAGCACTTTTAGGGACATGGTGGTGGAAACAAATGAGAGATAAGGGAAAAATATTTCTTAAAGCTTTCGCGTTATCTCGCAAAATCTTTGCGTTCCCCCGAGAAACATTGCGTTATCTCGCAAAACTTTTGTGTTCTCTCGCAAAACTTTTGCGCTCTCTCGCAAACATATTTGCGTTATCTCGCAAAACATTCAAATGTCCTGTTATTCCGCTCCGTACATTAACAATGGAGCGGTTCATATTAGATTCCCGGACCAATAACTTGTGAGCTAAACGTTGTTATAACACAAACAACACATTATTCCTTAGACAAGGACCAACAACCTAGTCTTCCTCAAAACGAGAATATAAATGTATTTCTACATGAGCAGGCGACATGGAGTAGTCCAAAGAGACCGTCTACAAAGTGACTGTAAATCCGAAGCGTTATTAAAAAAATTGTCATTAGTAACTTAAATGTTACACACTGTAGTCTCACCAAATTTAGATTACACATTAATGGCCTCCTAATGAATCTAAACTGGTTTTAGTTATACTACATTATGTAGCACTGAAGTTAAATACTATTTTTAGAAGCCTAATGATCTTTGGGTTTTGCCCTTTATAGAGGATCCCTTCGGTCTTGTCACAGCTGGCTCCCGCCTGGGGCTCGATTTGTGGAAAATTAAGTTCAAGTTCATTGTTTATGTTACGTAGAATGAGATGTCATTTGTGTTATAAGAACGTTCAGCTCACTAGATATTAGATCGGAAATCTGCGTCTATAAACCAATGTTTAAGGAGCTAGTCTCAAACTCAGCCAGCAGAACATTAAACATGAAGTGTTTGTCTGAATTCAAAATGTTTTGCGAGATAACGCAATGGTTTTGCGAGATAATGCAAATATGTTTGAGAGAGAACGCAAAAGTTTTGCGAGATAACGCAATAGTTTTGCGAGATAAAGCAATGGTTTTGCGAGAGAACGCAAAAGTTTTTGTTTTGCGAGATGTTTCTCGGGATCGCAAAGATTTTGCGAGATAACGCAAAAGCTTTAAACAATATTTTTCTCTTCCCTCTAATTTTTTCCACCACCATGTCCCTATAAGGGCTCCGTAGTCGCTCATTCGTGATGCGTGTGTATCACGTCTAGAACCTGTGTGATTTTTGTCTTAACTTCAAGAAATATTTTCGTACCTTATGTCTGTGTTTAGCTAATGCATATAACCCTAACATTAGCATGTACCGTTATTTATGGGGTGTTACAGTTTGTTTATCTTGCTATTAACTTTGCATTTTGACACATTTGCCGCACGTGCACCTATATAGATATATTTGGGTTTCATATATATCATTTTTCATAACGTCGACTTTCTGAAATGCTCGATGTACCATGACAACGCACAGTTAAGACAAAATAATAGTATTAACAGTATTTTAAGAAAAAATATTATTTTATTTCATTGATGAGCAAAAGCACAACATGCATGTTGTCACACTGGGAGTTTTTATGACAAGAGTTGTCTCTTGCCACTGACAAACATCCTGCTCCAGTCGTGGTGGAGTTTGTGGTAAATTAGGGTCTTCTGATGGTTCCTCGTCAGACTCGGGCTCAAATTGGAACGGTAAAATCGCCGACATCTCAAGCTACACATATAATACACATGACATCCAACCACATGTAAACCGTAATCCTGTAATGATGGTAGGCATTCCATTTGTGACAAATGATGAACGCGTTTGACCAATAACAACAGACTACAACATCTGACCAATCACATGTCACAAGGTTTGCAGGTAGGCGGGGCCTAGACGGATGAATCGCGGAACGAATCATTTGAGAGTCAGTCAAGAAGTAAGGTACGAATAACTGCCTATTATTACGACATTATAGTGTTTTTACACATTGTACGTAAATAAACTTGTTGTTGGACACTCCATAAACCAAAGTAGGACCTAAAAAAATATATGCTAGGTACTCTTTAACAGCTGTCATGATTGAGGAACAGTCATACTTAGCTTGTCAAAGTTAGTTACCAAAGTCCCTATAAAAGAGAAATCATCCCAGTTGGTGGATATATTTCAGTAATTGGAGACCGACCCCCATTTTAAATCTCTTAGTTTAGGTCATAGTTAAACGACATCAAATATAATCAAATTGTACCACCCAAAAAAAAATGATGCAATGGTTCATAACAGTCCCGCCCTTAGAAAATCTTCAGCCTTTGTCCATTGATAATTAGCTATTTTATTCAAAAGTGTAATTTCTGTCACCAGAGTTGCACTTTTCCCCTATTCACAGAAATACAACTGCGACATCTTGTTAATATATACAGTTGACGATGTTTATGTTATTTGTAGAACCCTGCTGAAACTCTGTTTTTCCACTAAAACAATAGTATAAAAAATCTAAATGCTTAATTAAAAAAAGAGCATTAAGGAATAGTTCACCTTCGAAATCAAAATTCTGTCATCACTAACTCACACTGATGTAAATATATATGTATTACAGAATTGAAAAAACGTTGGTAACCAAAATCCAATGGTCCCCATTGACTTCTATAGTAGCACAAAACCAATGCAAGCCAATAGGGACAAATGGTTTTCTATTACCAACATTTTCCCAAATATCTTCTTTTCTGTTCTGCAGACGGAAGAAAGTCATACAGGTTTGAAACGACATGAGGGTGAGTGAATAACATAATTTTTATTTTGAAGGTGAACTCTTAATTTAACACGTTTTTTTTTACATTTTCATATTGAATGGTTTCCAGTCTGTCCAGTTGCTAAACTGAGTGTTTTTGGGTGCATTGCTATGCAGTTGCTAAAGTATTCTCAGTGTTTTAAATGCTATGTAGGTTGTCAGGGCATTGCTACAGTATGCGGTTGTTAGTGTGGTTAAGTTGCACTGCTGTGTTCTGGTTTGCTATAAAAAATGTGCAAAAAAAATAATGCTGCTTGACTTAGACATGACATATCTGAAGAGAATCTGAGATGAAGACTTTCTCTGGTGCACCTGACAGCGGAGGCTGAACTCTGACTCTCTGTGTGTGTGAGACTCTTTTGTTCAGAGCACAATTCACTGACAGTAATACAGAGAGACTATTGTGTGTGTGTTTGATACTGGATCTGCCCTGCACTGCACAACAAAGAGAGAGATAGATGGATAAATGAGTTTTCTGTTTCAAACAATGAACAACATAATATATGTAAATAATATTCACCGTTAGAATCACCGTTCTGTGTCATATAAAGGTTCCCATAATAACTTGAATAATCCTGTATTCAAGGTGTTTTCAAGTAGATTTAGATCAATATAGAAATTCTCACAAAAAGTGATCAGCCGGAGATAAAGCATAACACAAGAGTGTTACGGCCATATATTATCTTCAGGAAAACTGTATCATGACCATACCAGCAAAATGCTTTCGTACAAAAGACAACGGAATCTAAAGTAATAAGCGAAAACCGTAGACTGTATAAAATATGGACGAAATTGAAATTCAATTCAAGTTTATTTATATATCTTTTTTCACAATGTGTATTGTTCCAAAGCAGCTTTACAGCAGCAAATAAGAAAATCAGAAAAACACAGAAAAGGTAAAACACAGCACAGTGCATGGTGTTTATAGAACAAGCAAGATCATTCTAATAAATAATATCTAATTATTAAATAAATAAATGCAGTCTCCCAGTGAGCAAGCCAACACTGCCCTGTTGTGGCGAGGAACCCAAACTCCAATGATTGATTAATGGAGAAAAAAAAAACTTTGGAGAAACCAGGCTCAGCCGGGAGGGCCAGATCCCCTCTGACGTGTCATAGCTGCACTCAGTGACCCTGACCAAAAGCCACCGAGAAAATATCCACGAAGAAGAGGGAGAGCCCCCTACCCGGGACCCAGGAAGTCCCACTCTTTGAAACCGTGCAGGTCCAACCCGGTCCCACTCCACGATCGACACCAGAAAACAGAGGAACAACCAGGGAAAAATAGTGGGCAAAATGTAACTTTATTCCTGTCCTGTCAGACATCGACCACAAAACAAGACCAAACCAGACTCACAGAGCCCCAACAAATGAAACCCCCCCAAACCACAACCAACGATTGTTAAGTAGGTAGGGGCTTAACCGTTTAAGGCTTTGTAAGTAATTAAAATAACTTAAAAATCAATACGATACCTAATGGGTAACCAGTGAAGCGATGATAAAACTGGGGTTATTTGATCGTATTTTCTCGACCTGGTTAGAACTCGTTCAGCTGCATTCTGAACTAACTGTAGTTTGTTTATTGATGATGCAGGACAACCACTAAATACAGCATTACAATAGTCAAGTGTTGAGGTCACAAATGCATGAATAAGCTTTTCTGCGTCAACAACACATACAATATTTTGTAATTTGGCAACATTTCTAAACTGGAAGAAGGCTGTTTTTGTGACTTGTGATTTTTAAATGACAGGTTGGTAATATTTCTTTAACTGTATTTGTTGGAGTAGCAGTGCAGATTTCAATTTGCAGGTTATAATCTGAGAGATTCTGTTAACGTGTTTTTAATGCCATAAGTAATATTTATGTTTTGTTAGAGTTTAAAAGAAGGAAATTACTAGTCATTCAATGTTTTATATCTTCGATGCACTCTGCCAGTTTGGATAGCTTGAAGGAATCATCTGGTCTTGATGAGATGTATAGCTGAGTATTGTCTGCATAACAGTGGAAGCTAATTCCATGTTTTTTAATAATGTTGCCAAGTATATGGAGAAAAGCAAGGGTCCTAAAACCGATCCCTGAGGTAAACCATAATTTACTTCGTCCATTTCCCTATTTAAATGGACAAATTGATATCTGTCTGATATGTAAGATCTGAACCATTGTAAACCCTGTCCCTGAAAGTATTTTATGGTCTACAGTATTAAACGCAGCACTAAGGTCAAGCAGGACAAAGAGTGAGATGTTACCTTTATCTGATGCTATAAGAAGGTCGTTTGTCATTTTAACAAGGGCAGTTTCGGTGCTACGATGCTGTCTAAAGCCAGACTGAAATTTTTTGTGTATGTCATTATTTTGTAGGAAAAAGCACAACTGAGTTGACACTACTTTTTTTAGTATTTTAGACAAGCAGGGGAGATAAGAAATTGGTCTATAGCTTCCAAGTTCATTGGGGTCTAAGTTTGTTTTTTGATAGGAGGCTTAATGAAAGCCAGCTTAAAGGGTCCTGGGACATGGCCTAGATTAATTGACGAGTTGATAATGTAATAAATGGGCTAATTGCAACAGGTAGTAAATCTTTTAATAAATAAGTTGGAATGGGGTCTAATAAGCATGTTGTTGGTTTGGATGTTGCAATAAGTTTAATTAAATCTTCCTGTTTTATAGGTGAAAAACACCGTAGCTTTTCTTTTGGGGTCATGTTTGATACTAATTCATCGGACACACTTGGAGCTGGGTTTTAACTATGTTGTCTCAAATGTTTTCGATTTTCTACTGAGGTGCGGTGGAATAGCCAGGTCAGGTGAAGTCTGTTTGTTTGTTAATTTAGCAATTGTACTAAATAAATACTTGGATTGTTTTGTTAGTTTCTATGAGGTTACAGAGGTCCTCGGCCTTTGCTGCTTTTTAGTGCCAGTTTGCATTCTCTTTCCATGGAATTTTAAAGACCTCTAATTGGGTTTGTTTCCATTTGCGCTCCAGTTTAAGCGTTTCTCTTTTTAGGGTGCGAGGGTACTATTGTACCATGGTGCTATGATATTCTCATTAATATTTATAGTTGCGACCCCTTCTAATGTATTAGAGAAATCTGGTCATGTCATCGACCATCTGTATTTATTGGTAAGGTTATTAAAGGAGTCAGATCTGGCAAGTTCTTTACAAAACTATCTTTAGTAGTTCGACTACCGTGTCGATTATGAGTTATACACGATTTCTGCAGTGCGCGTGTATATGTTATAAGATGGTGATCGGTGACATCGTCGCTTTGAGTTTGGGTTTGCCCTTGAGAACCAATCAACTCTGACTTCTATAGAAAAGGCCAATGAAATTTGGCGAATGAAATTTGCATGCCGGTCTCCGCCCCCGGACGTCCCAGAGCTTTCTTGGAGAAAGATGGGTACAGCCCTGACTGGTAACCTTTCACGGATGGGGCCTTAGCTGTCTACTGGCGAGAGGCCGTCCGGCTTGGGTTTACACCGGGTGAGCGCAACTCTTAATCAGAGAAGCGCTGCAGAGGCCACCTCCTACCCGTGGGGAGGAATATGGTGGCTATAAGTATGGTCTCGTCCTTGGAGGAGAACGCATGGAACGTGCGGACTAGGTAGTTAACCACAAGGTGGAGGCCCACATGGGGAAGCTCATGGGTAACCATGTGTGGGAACCGTTGCCATGAGGATATATCAGACGGAACAGCCCACGGGGGGTGTTACTGCATCCGATAGCACTAGGTCTGGTTAGAGTTATCTATGATAGTTCATATGGTATCCCGGCCTAAGGGGGAAGGCTGCTCTGCCGAGCCAACCCCCAGGGGGTGCTTGCTTAGTGATAGATGGAATGCCTGTTCTTAACCAGTGTCTTGGTAAGAAGGAAGGTTGGTGAGGTACCAGTTTCTTAACCATGTGTTTGGGTAAGAAGAAAGGTAAATAGCACACTGATCCAACCTCTTGGAGGGTGGGAAGGTGCTTTCGCAGGCATACGCCGCCCCGGATGCCAGTCCTACATGTCGCCACGCAGGACGTGGGCTGACACCGGGTTTACGCGAAGGTTGTTAACCCTTGCGAAGGTGTTTGGGCGTAGCCCAACCCGCAGCTCTACAGATGTCTGCTAGAGAGGCGCTTCTGGCAAGTGAGGCGCTTCTCTTGAGAGAAGGTTGCTGACAGGGTGGAGGTTTCCCCCTTGACCTCTGCTACCGGGGTGTCGCCTGTGGGGGCACAGGAACCAATGTCGAAGGGGTCCTGGGTTGCAGGGAAGCAGACGTCACGCAAGATTTCGGAGGCCTCTAGGCGGCTGAGTTGCGACGTGAAAAAAATGTGGCTAATTGCTGACTGCTGAGCGCAGTCCTCGACGGTGTTACCAACAACCCACCCTGCGAGATGAGTGCATCAAGAAAGCGGACTTCCTTGGTGTCACTCTTCTGCACAAGGTATAGCCGGGGGTGTCTCTCCTGGACCACTACCGTGGACATCGTCCGACCCAGGGCCCGCGTCGCCACCTTAGTCGCCCGTAGAGCGCTGTCAGCGGCAGCACGGAGATCCTGCATTATACCCGGTTCGGCCTTACCCTCGTGGAGCTCTCTCAACGCTTTGGCCTGTCGGACCTGCAGGATGACCATGGCGTAGAGAAAGGAGGCAGCCTGGCCCGTGGCATCGCAAGGCTTTCGACGCCAGTGATGCCGAAGTCTTACGCGCTTTGGGCGGTAGGCGTGGCTGATTCCCCCGAGGTGGTAGCCGTCCGCGGCACAGGTGCACCGCGGGCGGACGTTCCAACCGGGGGTTCTTGACGTAGTCCTTGGCTGCCCCACCATCGAGGGAAGTAAGGGAGCCGGAGCTGGTTTCACTGGAACGATCCGTGAGTGGAGCGTTCAAAGTTTTACACAGCTCCTAATGCACCTCCGGGAAAAAACATGGCACCCGGGGAGGGCGCGGTTTGCACCGTGCTCCGACCTCAGGAACCACGTATCCCCGGGCTAGCACGGATGACATCACTTCTGCTTCCTCCTGAACTTGACCGCTGGGGGTGGAGCTCGGATTCGTCAGAGTCGGATGTCAGTCTCCCTCTGATGCTGCGAGTGACATCTCATCTACGTCACACATCGTTTCCGAGTATGTGCCTGAGGATCCGGACGGTATGCCACCACCAATTGGGGAACGTTTAGAAGAGCGAATCGGGTGCGAACGGCCCGTGAGCACTTGGCTGGCGGGTTTACCTTCGCAGAGTTCCCCATATCACTAACGCTGCTAACGTGGGTGGTCATCAGGGCCGAAGCCACAGATGTCACAGCCCAGGAAGCAGACGAAATGGTGGCTGGTTCCCGTAGAAAGACAGCCACCTGTGACCGCAACTTCTGAATGACAATCTGCCCGCAGTGCGGGAAGATGTGTCAAAGAACGCTGCTTCAGCGTGCAGGATAACCAGAACCCTAATGCAGCGATCATATCCATCCCCCTTCTCGATGAGGGTGCCGCACCCAAGAGAATAGCAGGACATTCCGCGCTGGAGAATGCTCAGTCAGTCCTGAAAAGGACTTTTTAACTCCAACACCTCCGAGACGCCCAGGGGAAGGTCGCTGCAGGTAGGGACGATCCGCTGCTCTACGTTGTAGAACCGGCAATGTAGAAGAAGAAGAATTCATTGAATTCGTTCTGTTCGTAGTCATGAGCGAAGGCTCTCAAGAACAAAAGGTAAATGAATGCTGCACGCCGGCTTCCTTTTATACCGGACATCCGGGGGCGGAGACCGGCATGCAAATTTCATTCGCCACATTTCATTGGCCTTTTCTATAGTAGTCAGAGTTGATTGGTTCTCAAGGGCGAACCCCATCTGTCGTTCTCGACACAATGTATAGAGACCGACAGAAAGGGAACCCCAATATTTTGCCACAGAATAAAAAAGATGACCGCTAGGTCAAAACGCTTAATATTCGCTAACAGTAAATCACTGCAAGAGCCTTAATCATTTCTAAAGTATTTGATAGCAATAGAAAGGACCAAACTATATTTAATTTTTGTGACAAAACTAAAGGCTATTGAGTATTAAAGGAAAACAGCTGTAAGAGAAAATATGGATCATCTTTTATTAAATGGTTTTATAAAGTAAATTCCAAAAGCTGTTTTAATGACAGAATCAGACATTCTAGATGTAAATGTATAGACAAATAATAGTGTTGTGAATTCTGCCACCTTTCTTAAACAATTAATCGAAAACAGGTTTGAGCATTCAGATCTCTTCTATGAAAAAATGCATCTACAGGCGAGTCAATACCTGCCGTGTTCATGTCCCAGGGGCAGCTTCATACTGTCTGTGTAAATCATCTTGGTGAGATGTCCAGACATAATCCACATCCCCACACATTAAATAGGAATTATTATATTTTGCTGTGAGAGTATATTACAACAATAAGTCGCTTATGTGTTGTGTTAGTGTTATTTAACAGCTCTCACTCATTGGCCATTCAAAGCAACTTCACTGGTAAAGTCATATTGCAAAAATGAATATGATATTTGGTTGGATATGACCTTAAGTAGAGTCAGTATCTGTGGACTATAACACAGGTCTCAATCTCTCTCTATCTGTTTTCATCAGAGAGAGAGAGAGAGAGAGAGAGAGAGAGAGAGACACAGAGAGAGAGAGAGAGAGAGAGAGAAAGGAAGGATGAGCGAGAGAGAGAGTATGTGTGTTCTTACTGCTGTGACAGAATGTAGGCCATTGCTGGATCTACTGCAGTTTAACCTAAATCCCTCATTCACATGCTCTCACGTATGAGTTAAAACCTTGAGAAAACAGTTCACCCAAAAATGAAAATCCTCATCTATCTCAGATGTAACTTCCTCTTTTTCAGTTGTGCACAAAAAAGATGTCTATAAAAATCACTTTGAGTTCAATAAACACAAAATTTTTCTAATATGTGCTTCCCACACCCTGGTCTCTTCTGGTACATTAAATGAATCAAGCAACATCTTGCAATCTCATTGCCTGCAGTGTTAATCAGTAACCCAGAGAAAAGTGTTGAGGATCTCAATAGAGACTAAAACTGTAAATCAGCCCTGTTTGCCCCGGGGGCTGGAGCCCAGCAAGTCATTCATGCTATTCTGGAGATGGGTGAAGAATATATCAAAAGTCTCCTCTTGTCTTTTTGGAACTGGCAGAGGAAAAACACAGCATGCTTAAACCAGCAGTTACTTACTTATTGTGTATTATTCTACCCCACAAACACAAAAAAGACCTGCTGAACCATCCAACCTCTACTGCTGAATCCAGTAAATATCATTTCTTCAAAAGGCATAAAAACATTCTGAAATTTTCTCAAGATAAGTTTTATTTCTATAAAGATCTATATATAAACATCAGACTTATGCCTTCCTGCATTTCTCAATATTAACTGCAATTGTTTCGCCGTTGATATCAACGGTCAGTCCGTCTGCCATTCATGTCTCTTTTTCATGTCGCAGTCAGTGTGAATAGACCAGGTTTTTATAGATTTGATTTTAGTTTTATATAGTTTTAGTAATATTTTAAATTAGATTTTATTTTTAGATTTTTGTGTTAATTTTAGTTAAAGTTTGACCCATTTTGGTATATGCTTTTGTCATTTTATAATTTATTGGTTTATTTTTAATCTTGCTATATAAGATTAATACGTTTTTATTTTAGTTTTTGTGACCGCTTTAAACGTCAGCATTTCAAAGTTTCCTTGAGTTAAGTTTTTCCAAATAATTTTAGGTTAATTATTTGATTTGATTTGAATGAACAGGAATGTGTTTAAAGTTTCAATTTAGTAAACTAAAATAACCTGCGAATAGACCTAAAGATCTTACTGGGATTAGAAATAGCCTGACAAGCTAGGGCCATAAATATTGTACAGTGTGCCACAGTCTAATCACGTCCTCAAAAAAGGTATGCAAAACAACCTACAAATTTATCTTATGACTCATAAGCCATCTGGTAAAAATGAAATTATGCTACAAAAATATAGAAAATATGCATTCTGTAACTTCTGCCTCTATGTCGCCCTCTCTGTTTGAAACACACAATTGCAAAAAACGTGTGTTGAAGTCAAATAATGTCATAATTTCCCACAAAACCGTACCCGACGGCTCAACATATAAATCGTTTTCATTTTGAATCAAGGTGAGGTAAGAGAACTTAATATTTTCTTAAGTACGCGCTTAATAACTGATTCCCTGTTTATTTCTAAGCCAAAGTCTATGACTAGACTGGGTCTAGACTGGGAAACATTGTTCTAAATCAGATGTCACTTCTGAGGTGTCAGTGGTTGCAAGTGGGAACAGTAGGAGTGAACTGTGCTATCCGGACAGGTTGTCGGAGAGACAGAGTTTCTACGTGACAACACACAGCTATTGATGCAGTGCATTGAGGCGGACTGCTTCTCACAGCATGAGCACACAATCACTCACACACAAATCCACAGCATGCCTGAGAACCAAGAGCCGAGAGCGATGGCTTAAATCTGTCCAACAGGTCTCCTGAGAGCTGCTCGAGGGAGACCCTAAATACAGCATGAGATATAATGGGAGTAAACAGATACCCCATGGACCCAGAGGCATTGTGGGATAGGGCAGAATAAACCAGGACTGGGTATGTCTGAAATAATCGCCCCCTTCTTTTCGCTATTGGCAGCTTTTCAAATGTTTCGAGTGCAAACAGAGAGAGACTCTGAAAGAGATGACTTTTGGAAAACCATGAAAAGAAAGAGTTTAACAAGTATTTTGAGTTTAAGAGTTTTAAGAGTCTAAAAACTTACTGCACACACACCATTGTTGTGTATGTACTATGTACAAATGTATGTAATATTGAATTTTGACATGCATACTGTATAGGCTACCGTTCAAATGTTAAGAGTCACTTACTCACTGCAATACAATATGATACACAACACTGAGTTCATGAAATAACACCAAAAAGGACAATTCTGTCATGAATTACTCATATGCGCGTGCGACAAGAGGTTTGATACAGGCTCTGAGGCTCATTTCAGTTAAAAATTATTATAATATTTATTTCTCTTAAGAAGACATTGTGTCACTTACCCAATGTAACTGTTGCTTTTTATAATAAACCTCCGGCCGTGGCCTACAAATGTGATCGCCGGAGGACGCATGCAGCCTCCGAAGACGCAGCTACTTTGTCCAAGTTTCTAAAAGTACATTCTAAAACTCAGTAATGATTGAGGTTTGACGTTTTAAGACGACATTTCCCCTTGTATTGGTCTATTTTTCTTTAGAGCCTGTTTCTTTTACTAACCCCAGTACTAATAAAGGTGTTCATAGTGCATTTCATCTTTTGTGTTTTTATTTTTAATAGTGCACTATGGCAGCTATATGCTCACGGAAATAAAGTAACGAAAATCAAATATACTTTCAGTTATAATACAGTTATTTTAGGCAACCTTTAAATAAAAAATTACGGAAAATATTGTCTGTAATGTCAAAGAATGTCGGACTGAAAACACTGTTCTTTTTCAGCCTACCACTTAAACTGAGACATTTATTTAAGAAGTTTATTATAAACTGAAAACAATTAGGCTCACTAGACACATTTTATGTCAAAGCAGGGTGTGAGCGGGATTTAGTTTACTGGTAAGAGTGATGTGAGCGTCACAAATATTCTAATTAGTTTGTGACATAAACAGAGCCACAAGTCCGTCAAAATCCTATGGGAACACCGATTCATTATCATTTTCCACCCTGTGGCTCATGATGTATGTCTCAACTGAGGAGACCTTCCGGTGGGAACATTATCCTCCATCAGATAAAACAGAATAAAAAAACAATATATGTTGCTATCTCAGTTTATGATTCTAGAGATCAGATTGATCACATTGAAGATTTAAGGATTAGTTCACCCATAAATACAAATCCTGTTATCATTTACTCACCTGCTTGTCATTTCAAACCTGTATGACTTTCTTCTTCTGCACAACATGACAATTTAATGGAGGAGGACCCTATTGAGTTATTTGGACACAAAACTACTGAAACATTTCTCAAAATATATATTTTTTCTGCAGAACACATAAGAAGATGTCGAAAAATGTTAGCAACAAAAAAACACTGGTCCCCATTGACTTGTGTTGTGTTTTTGATCTTTTGTGTTTTTAGAGGAAAGTAAATGTTAGTAAATGATGAAAGAATTTTCATTTTGAAGACGAGCTATCGGCCCTTCCTTTAACTGAAATTGCGTACTGTGACAGTATGTTAAAGTATGTTATTTACTCTACCTCATTTCATTTCAAACCTGCATGACTTTCTTCTTCTGCAGAACATGACAATTTAATGGAGGAGGACCCTATTGAGTTGTTTGGTCATCAAAACTACTGAGACATTTCTCAAAATATATATTTTTTCGTTGTAAGAGTCATATACAGGCTTTAAAAGTAAGCTGTCTGCCAAGTTGTAAGTCCGAAGGTGAATAAATAACAAAGTTATTTGCTTGTAAAGATGGGAGTCGACTCTGAATCACACAAACGAGACGTGGACTAGTACACCCGCGTATCTACGTCACTACACATAGTCCCGTCCTACGTTTTGCCGCACGTGCACCTATATAGATATATTTGGGTCTCATATATATCATTTTTCATAACATCGACTTTCTGAAATGCTCGATGTACCATGACAACACACAGTTAAGACAAAATACGTATTAACAGTGTAAGAAAAAATAATGTTTTATTTCATTGATGAGCAAAAGCACAACATGCATGTTGTCACACTGGGAGTTTTTATGACAAGAGTTGTCTCTTGCCACTGACAAACATCCTGCTCCAGTCGTGGTGGAGTTTGTTGTGGATTAGCGTCTTCTTCCTCGTCAGACTCGGGCTCAAATTGGTTCGGTAAAATCGCCGCCATCTCTAGCTACACATATAATATACATGACATCCAACCACATGTAAACCGTTATCCTGTAATGATGGTAGGCATTCCATTTGTGACAAATGATGAACGCGTTTGACCAATAACAACAGAGTACAACATCTGACCAATCACATGACACAAGATTAGCGGGTAGGCGGGGCCTAGACGGATGAATCGCGGAACGAATCATTTGAGAGTCAGTCAAGAAGTAAGGTACGAATAACTGCCTATTATGACGACATTATAGTGTTTTTACACATTCTATGTACATAAACTTGTTGTTGGACACTCCATATACCAAAGGAGGACCTAAAAAACCATATGCTAGGTACTCTTTAAAGTGATAGTTCGCCAAAGCATGATAAATATGTCATTAATTACTCTCCCTAATGTCATATCAGGCAGCATATAAATAAATGTATAGCTAACAGATATAAATCAAAAGCCAAGCCAATTTTAATTTCACAGGATCGTTTAAGTGCTCAAGGTGTGAGACGGGAAGAAGATGTGTCACATGAGATCTTCGCTCAGGGGGATATTAAGCACAATAAAGAATCGGAGATATAAAGAAGAAGAACAAACTCAAGTGTGCAGGGGCTGAAGCGTGGATAGGCGTGGTCGGTGAACAGCTGTATAATTAACTCATGTCTTTTCTGCATAATGCTGTTGCTTTTCAAACAACATATAATTACAGAGCACAGTACTCTCTCTCTAGGCCATAGACCTGGAACACATCCACATGCGGCTCCCGCTGTCCAACGGATGGAACCAACTGTTCTCAATCCCTCACATGGTCTGAAAGAGCGTTTTAGTGCATTTTTGTGTGCTGGTCTGAAGGAGCGTTTTTACTGCTTTAATCCAGCCACACTTTTTTTTCATTGACAGTGATGTTCCTATTCATGACCTATTAATTTTTCCAGTATTAATAAATACTGTGGCGCTACCATTGTACAGCAATATATACGGTGTTGATATCTCTGTACTTATCAAGAATGTCAAAATTACCAGCACTGTGGTATCAAGTGAACACTATCCCTTACAAATTATTTGCAAAATTACATTGTTTTAAATGTTCGCCCTGCTGTATATTTGTTTATTTGTTCTTCATTTTTGACTATTTACTAAAATATTTTTTTGTGTTTACTTTACATTTACATACATTAATGCGTTTGGCAGATACTTTAATCCAAAGCAGCTCACATTGCATTATAATGTAGCCTATACTATATTTTGCATTGAATTGCATTATACTATAGCCTGCTTTACTGACAAATGTTTGGAGGCTATATGCGGTTGCTTTTATTGAACAACAAAAAAGTGTTTACTTGCAATCAGTCCAAACCTACATGACGTTCTGCAGAGCACAAAAGAAGACAAACATTCACTGTTCAGGCCGGCCCAAGCCTTTACGAGGCAGAATTTTATTTGTATTTGATAACGATTACATTTTGTGTCACATTTTTCTTTTGCACTAAATGTTGTACTGTGCAAATGATGTTGTCTGTGTATTTGTCTTAAGCTTGTACTGTATAGCACATTGGTTCTGGGAGATCATTGTTTCGTTTCACTGTGTACTGCACTGTATCCCAAATAAAACGCCATGTTGACAGATAATTATAAATTAAATGAATCAAGTAAATGATATAATTTTATATCCAACTCAGCATTTTGACATTTGCAACAGTGAATATTGTCGGATGTTCAACATTTCTATCTTTAAACAATAAACAGTTGTCAATTATTGAATGTTTCAAGTCACTTTAGATATACTGACACACGTTAACTTTATATTTCTTTATACACACCCATATTTTCTATTCATTTTTCATTAAATGGTGTGATATGATGAGTTTGAAAGTCAATAAAACAGTGATAATATTTATAATTGTTCACTATAACTATGATTTTAGGTTTTCACACCGTTACATCTTTAACCGTAGAAAAAAAAATGTTTCCCTGTCAAATTACAGGATATATTATAGTTTTCCTCGTTTTTCTTGTAAATTTATGGTGCTTCAAAAATAAATGAAATATCTGTAAAAGTAGTAAAATTCAAAAAAGTTTTATTCACATTATACATGGAGAATCTGTTCAAATTTAACAGTAAAATTCGGTCAAAGTGACGTCTATTAACTTCAATTGTATGGACACAAAACCACATTTATCAAAATATCTTCTTTTTTGGTCCAACAAACATGGGAAAAAATATAAAAACAATCTTTTTTAAACAGCAATTGTTCTTTTTTGTAACAAGTTGCAGAGAGTCTGTTCTGTGCTGATGTCTATATACCTTTTTATTGCACTAAAACAAAAGCCACGTCGCATCACCCAACATATCACTGATCCTCCTGTGACACATCATTTATACTGTATTTATACAGATACTGTCTGTTCCAATTTATACCAAAGATGTTTCTGAGCAGAGTTCAGGTCTCTGCGGGGCAGGCCAGTCAGGTCACACTAAAAACCTTTCTATGTATACAAGTGTGCACACGGGCATTGTTATGCTGGAATAGGAAAAGGCATCTTAGATGTCTCAATGATACAGCATTAAAATGTGTCCTCACAGAAACAGTGGGCACATCGATGGGAAGGCCTGTGCGTTAAACCATCAGCGTCATCACACAATGACATTTGCTCAGAAGAGAGACGCTGACTCACTGCAGAACAGACACAGAGGAAAACTGCACTGTCATACACACCTGTCTCTAAAGTACACACACACACACACACACACTTAATGAGAGCATGAACACACGGTCCTGCACTCAAAAACACTTATTTATTGCCTATAAACTGACCCATATCCATACAATAAGCTACTGTAACTGTCATCACTACAGCTCAGTGGATATTTTTAAAGCAGTATCCACCACTTTAAAAATACATGTGTCTGTCATATTGATGTGAGGTTGCAAAAAGCACAAGTAGGTTTATTTTCAGACGAGGGTGTTGTGTTTAAATAAGCTTATCCACCCTTTAACCTTCATCCTTTTTACATATCCGAAATTCAACTTTTTGACCACAGATTTTTGGTAACTATGATTAAGAAAACAATAACAATGCTTAAAGTATTTGTCAGGAATAAAATAAAGGCAAAACTGAAGTGTTACATTATAAACTATTACCAAATACTGTAAATGGCTGGTACATTTACTAAACCCAATTTCTTTAAAGTGTAGGTAACACCCAATCTCATATTAATATTGAGTACCTAAAGTAGTATTGCATATTTCATATCTTCGAAGAGTCTTTATGAAAGAAAGATACGGCTGATACAGCTGAAAACAGTCACCTCCTGGAGGCGTGCAGTGGGTGGAACTAAAGCACGAGCACACAATGCATCTTCGCATTATCCCTGCATGCGTAACTGTTGATTCACATGCGTTTGTGTTGTTTACATTACCTAACTACGTGCCGATTGCCTTGTTGTTTGGCTTACTGCGTGCGGTTCATGACCGGCATCTTTCAGAGACGGCACCGCTTAATCTGCAAATCCAGCATTATATCCACCGTTTATTTAACATTCATTACCAAAACGGCGTGAACAAACAAACACAGCTGAACTTACATAACCCGAACTTTAAGTTGCCCTATTTATTTGACTTTCTGTTTATTTTCAAGCACAGATCAGAGATGTACTTTTTATTTCCAAACATCAACTACTTCTATTAAAAGAAACTATTGCTAAAGAGTGCAACCCTCTTTCTTAAAGGGATAGTTCACCCAAAAATCAACTTTGTGTGATTTTTTACTCACCCACATGACTTTGAACATGTTTAGAGAACTTCAGGCGTCTTCTGAGCACAAATAAAGATACTTAGGTGACATCCGTTTTTGTCAAGGTCCAGAAAAGTACTGAAGACATTGTTAAATTGGTCCATCCATGCATAGCGGCTCAATTGAATTTTTTTTGAAGCGACGACAATACTTTATGTGCAGAAAACAAACCAAACTACCAACTTTAATCAACATATTCCCCTCTGTCTTGTCTGTGTATGGTGCACGTTCACGAGAGAACTTTTAAAGTCATGTGGGTGAGTACAAAAAATCACACAAAGTAGATTTTTGGGTGAACAATCCCTTTAAGTTATGAGAAAAATGTTCATATATCGGACCAAGACCATCACCTGTAACTAACTTGTTCTTCAAGTAACATGGTCATCCTGAATCTTAAAGAGATATGGCTAAAAATGAATAAAACATCTGCAGTCATATTACCACACATCCTAGAGTCAGACAACAATGACACGGGTACATCTGTAAAATGTCTGCTAAAGATCTGGAATACATCTGTGTAAAACATCTGATAACCGTCTTTTTCATACATTCTGTACCAAAAATATCTGACGGACATCTTTTAGATGTCTATATGACATCTGATCAGAAAGGTCTGAGACGTATTGCAGATGAGCAAACATTAATAAAAATTGCCTTGCAGATCTAAATGCCGACATAATCATCAGGGATACAACCCCGGTTAATATCAAGAGATAACATTAATTACTGGCCTCTTACATTATAAAATGAACTATTGCTATATATTTTGAAATGCTTATCTGGCCCAACACTGAGGATCAGAAATATAGGCTCCCTATCACGTTCCCTGGATTCATTTGGCGTTGCAACATGTTGATCAAAGATCAACAGAACAGCTGCATTCGTAAAACTCTTCTTGCATTGATCATCTGTCAATCAAATGTGGGATTTTAGCACCCGATGTCAATCACACAATCACACCCAGAAGAGATCAGTTCAGGTGAAAAATGTGATGCTGTGATAGTTACAGTAACTGCAGTACCCCAAATCTCTCATTGAAGACATGATCCAAGAATGACCCGACATATAATAAAATAAATAAACAATACATAAATAAGTACAATTCAACACACACTGTTTTAAGTATTTTGGGGGATTGTTTTGACTAGCACGTTGTGTCTATATAAACTACCGTGGTTTGTGATATAATGACATCATTTAACCATCTGATAAACATACAGTAAGCACTTATTTATATGCTTGTTGTAAAGCATTGAGATCATGTGAAGATGTTGTCTGTCCTACACAACACATTATTAATGTTGTGACATCATCAGTTCGCACATCCTCTCGACCAGTTTTCACTGAAATTGAATTTGGGTGGTAATGTGCCTGTCATAAAAACATTATCTCAATAACTAAATATATAAATACAGATCAAAAAAAGCTTCGTTTTCTGCATGTAAATCAATAATCTTTTAAAAGTGTGTTTGGATGAAAGTCAATAAGTGTGCAGCAGGTCCACACTATAGCCAACCCATGAACGCGCATCTCACGTGCCCTACCTGAGCGCCACCCGGACCGAGCTCTCGTCCTGCCCGCTAGACATCTTCAGTTCTTCATCGATGACACAACGATCCGATCGATCTAGTGAGTGATCACCTCATACAATGATCCCGGCCATTATCAGGCCTTCATTTACATGCACCCTCTACAGCGATGATGCTGTACGACTGCGCGCGTTCCCGTGAATAGAGCACTCACTGACAGTCCTGCGCGATCTGATCTGCACACTCGCTCCTCAAAGTCCCAGCCGCAATGCGTCACCAAACCACGCCCATCGGTGGTGATAGAACGCTATCAAACGACACTGATTAATATGACGTCATGCTATTTATATATATTATAATATTCATAAACGTGTATACATATTTGAAGCACAGTTCCACAAGTATGGCGCATTCTAATAATTCTAACTATAAATAAATAAAATAAAACAAAGTACAATGCAAAACCATAAAAGACAATTAAAAACCAAACAATGCTAAACATTTATTTATGAAATATATTATTTAGTGTGAGCAGTTTATTTAGTGGTGTTGGGCGCTACCATGTGGTCTGTCTCTGTTTGACTGATGTATTTGAAGTTATTGCCCAAGATCAACACATTAAAAACATTGCTAAATAATATTTAAAACAAATGAGAAAGCTAATATTCTGCGTAAGATTTTGGATATGGAGCAAAAGTAATGTATGGTTTGCTACACATAAATAATTAATGATAATAATACATTTTCATTATGTTTTTATAGTCATTATTTCTCTCATTATGGCTACAGAAAAAAGGATCAAAATACCTATTTACAAACAAGGCTTCCATATGAGCCATAAGGACGAATAAAGCAAGTTTATTTTAATTCTTGGTCAAATCGGATGTGTGTTCTATAATGTCTTATTTAGTTTTAAAAACAATGTACTGTTTTAAGCCTTTACCTTACATTATGGACCTTTTTCACAAGATTGTGATGACGAGTTCAACGGTCAGTTTTTTTAAAGTTCATTTAAATGAATGTACATTTATAACACTATATAATATAACCTTTACAATATATTACAAAATAAGTAATGCTAATGCAAGGGTGTTTCTATACATAGTTTACCGAACTATGATGACTTTCGCTGCTGAGAAACCAGGTGAAACGTGGAAAAGGTCCAGCATTTGTACACTGCACGAAAGATCATTTGACCAGAGGAGGCCCCGAGTGAACTCACACATACTCAAGCCCTCAAAAGAACCTGTTGTACCCCTGCTGCTGGTAGGAGAGGTAAATAGTTGACCATCAAGTACTCTACGCTGCAGTGTCCTGTTACTGATTCTCAGATTACTTCTTCAGAAAGCTGAAGCTACAGTGAGAGTGACACCATACTGAAGTACTCACTTTTGAGAACAGTCTGCATTAGAGCAGTCTGAGTAAATGTGGACATCTCTGATGCATTTATTTACTGGATGGTTTCGAGATGTCAAATGAATAACATTTACAATCACACAAACACAGAGGGCAGTGGATGTGTACTTCAAGCAGGGGTAAATCATGAGGTCAGAGGTCAGACAGGGTCAGGTTAGGAAATGACTGAACAGGTTTCAGCTCGACAGCAACAGCTATTGAGTTATAGACACAAACCCTTAAAGCAGAACAGCAATAATACATCCACCGACAGAATTTTTATTTATTTATAATATGAAGATACAAATACATCATTGCACAGATTGGAAATAAAGAAAAGCAGCAATTTAAAACCTTATGGGGTCAAAAATGTATCCCTCTTTGTCCTTGAAAATAAAGCAAATGTTGGCTAAAATATAAAAAAATATGCTTCTATTGTATTTAACTGCTTTGTATTAGGGACAACATATTTTTATTCATGAATCAATTTGATACATTCTTAAAAATATATTTTTAAATAAGACAAAACCATCACATATAAAGTCATATGAAGCACCCCAATAATGTAAGATTCTAAAACAATCTTACAACTTGTATAGATTACAGATGAATAAATCTTCATGTGCACACACAAGGGCATCATTACTGCAACTACAGTAGAAAAATAGTTAACAGGCATTAAAAAACATCAATTGACAATAGGTTGACATCAATTGATTTGTTATATCTTGAAGTTTTCTGCCAATGAAATGCATTTAACTTCGGGTTAGTGAGGGATTAATTTGTGCGGGTGTTCTATCGAATTGTGTTACCTCCATACAGAACAGGAATAACCCCAACCCCAACACTTAAGTCACCCTCCCCCAACCCAATCACAACACGAGAGTAGCAAAATCTGATGGGTATCATAAATCGACAGAGCACCGGATCTGCCGCGCCCCCTTGTTCCGGCACCTTGGAATTTACAAAGTAAGCACTTGGGTTGGTTCACTCAGCACTCAGCATTTGGGATGGTCTCTCACTTAATCCTTCGTGTTTCGAGTCTGATGTCATCACGCAGCCATGTTTGTTGGCAAGTTTAAGAACCATAGGTAGTTAAGAGAGTTGAGGTTTGGTTAGGGTTTCATAAGACTCGAAACAGCAGGGATCCAGAGTCAAAACCAACAAGCCACGCCCACAGATCTGACTCGAATTACCAAGGATTTAGTGAGAGCCATTTGGGATGTGGGATTATGAATCTTACTTTGTTACTTATTTTGTGTGAGCTTCCCCTTTAAATGAGGGTTTCCACAAACCATTGATATTGAATGAAGTTAACTCTCCAAAAACTTGTACTCACGGATATGTAGGCAATTCCTCCCTCTGGTTCCAGTGTACTATAGTGCAACGCTCCCAACTCCAGCCGAGGCTAGAACATCAAATACCGCCAGTTTCATTCAACTGCCAAATGAATCTTAAGAAAGAATTTCTGAGTCCACAGAATCATTCACAGTACCCAAATCCTGAGGCCTCATCCACACCTTTAGTTCATGCTTGCTATTCAAGTTAGAGGTTCTATAAGATTAGTGTACAGCTCATTACACCATGAATTGAAAAACTATAAAACGGCCCATTTCCCAACAATTTACTCAAGTATTTGCACATGGGCCACAGTCCAGAGAACAATGCTGTACAACTTCCTGTTCAATAAATCCAGTCAGTCCTGTTGTGCGTGAAAGATCGTCTACATAAGCAAACAACTTGTTTAATAACATGACTTATCTTCACATGTGCAAATGCAGAATACAAATCAGTTGACATCTTGATGAAATCTTTAAAGTTATTTGGATAGGAATCTGTCCAACATTTAAGAGTCAACTAGAACGTTGATTCTCTGGAATGGGAACCACAGCAACCCTCTCACCACCAAGCCAATCTATTCTTCATCAGAAACATCTTCATCTGAGCGGTAGTTCCCTCCCATTACCCTGATGTAGTGGATGTCCTGACTCTCGGCGCCACAGGTGCACAGTCTCTTGACGAACAGAGACTCGATCTCCTCCAGACGCAGCCCTTTGGTCTCCGGCAGACAGCCCACCACGAACACAAAGCCCAGCAGAGCCAGACCGGAGTACAAGAAGAACGCTCCTGTGAGAAGTTAAGTCCTTTTTTTAAATAAGAGTTAAGTATATTCAAATAAATCAATAAACATCGTCAGTGTGTTGTACCGTAGTACGTGAGGTATTGAGCCACATGGAGGAAGGTCAAAGACACGAGAACATTACAGATCCAGTTGACCCCGGCAGAGCAGGCGTTCCCCGTACTCCGAGCCCACAGCGGATAAATCTCAGAGTTCACCGTCCATGGCATAGGACCCATTCCTATTCCGACACACGGTTTAAAAGATGTGTTTGATTCTTGCTAGCATATTATACACTTTATACCAGTGGTTTTTGTTGTAAGGCCCCCTTTTTGTACCGTGCATTGCCGCCCCCCAAATAAAGATTTATAATCTTAACCTAGAACTTGAATTAAACCAAAAACATACTCGGTTATACAATGCTGGAACATCAATTCCTTTGGTTGCTGGTCTTATAATGTTTTGCTGCATAAAATGTGTAATAGATTTCTATATTTCATATAATGCCACAAAATCTGTGGTTCCCTTGGATCCATCGTGAGAGCCCCCAGTTTGAGAACCACTGCTTTACACTACTCCCAACTGTACGAATGGACCTGTATTTAACATTATGGGTACTTTCAACTCACCTGGGGCAAAAAAAGCCAAATACAGAATTAAACCCATCAGAACAATCCAAGAATACGATGTTGGGCAGAAGTTATAGGCCCAGAATGCCCCTGTGCTTTCTTGAGTGCCATTGAAACACCTCAATCAAACAAAAAAAGATAAAGCACACAATAAAAAACAGTGCATTTGCATTTACAAAAACAGTTACATTTACATTTTATCAAAATCGGACCTGCCCGCTGCAGCGCTTTCAGTGTTGGCTGCATTTACTGGCAGACAGGAGGACTCTACGACAGATGTGCCATTTCTCCCATAACAGAAACCACAACCTGGATCCAACATGCATGATTCACAGAACCTACACATACAAACAAATATTGTTCTTTAAAACATCTGCAGAAGACGTTATATAGGTTTTGAACAACATGAGGGTAGATACTGTACATGACGATCTAATGCTTACGGATATGAAATGTTGGGTCAATGTAACACAGTTGGCTTATTGCTAAAACAAACATTGGATTTCTCACCCATATGTATTGCATGAGGAGTTGTGGAGAGATGGGTCACTGGGGTGAAAGGTCACGGGTGGAGAGGCCTGAGCAGAGAGCAGGAAGCCAGCAGCAAGCACCATCAGACTTGCAGCGGTACCTGAGAAATGGACATATCGTTGTATACAATACAGCATACCGCGTCTTTGTGTGCTGTGGGTGTGTTTGTATTCTCACCCAGTATGCTTCCCAGTGTGAGCTTTCTGCGGCCCACCCTCTCCACGAGCCACACCCCCAACAGAGTAAACAGGAAGTTGGTGAAGGCTGTGGCAGAAGCCAGCCAGATGGCCGTCCGATCATCCTGTACTCCGGACATTTGAAGTATGGTAGCGCTGTAATACCTGTGGTCATCGAACAAGCAAATTTACTGCATCCATCAGAACTGATATGTAAATTGGTAAATCTAGTCCATGCTCAGATTCAGAATAGCATACTAACATACTTGTACTACAAAGCTGTAAAGCTCCGAAGGTTCACCATTAACCTACATGACTGTATTGATTCCAGAGAGCTGCTGGAACATCTGTAGACCACAACCCACGATCAGGGCACGTCGTACTGGAGCATACGTCAGCATACGCCACAACACTGAACCGCCTATAAGATCCATCGATCCACAAATTCATACAAATAAAACATACACAGCGAAAGTGCAAAAATATACAAACGTTAATCAACCATCTCACCACCAGCATCATTGCTCTCCTCCTCAATGCCACTCCGTATGCTTTCGTACTCTTCTTCCACATTTACACCGGCACGGATCTGACCGAGCACCTGTCGAGCTTTCTCGGTTTCCCCCTTCTGCAGGAGCCAGCGAGGACTCTCGGGCAGGAAGAGGAACCCGAAGAACTGCAATGCAGCAGGCACAGCCGACAACCCCAGCATGTATCTATGTAAGTGGTTCAAAAGATGGGGATTAAAAAGAGGTTGCAAAATTCTTAACAACATTTTATAATAGCGAGTCTAAGCGACCCACCTCCATCCGTCATGTTGCAGGTAGCTAAAGACCCCATCCACCACGCTGGCTATGAACTGCCCTCCGGTGATAAACAGAGTGTTTATGGTGACCAGCTGGCCTCTGAGGTGAGGAGGGGCAACCTCAGCGATGTACACGGGTGAGGTCATGGATGCAATACCTGCAACAGATAGAGGTTTTAGAAGAAGAACAATATAAGCCGAATGATGCAAAGGTCTTATACGGTATACCTAAACCCAGCCCAACTATAAGCCGTCCAAATAGAAGAACCTCTTTGTTGGGTGCGACGCCTAGAATAATACCGCCCGCACAAAAGATGAAGCTGGCGAGCAGTATGCAGATCCTCCGGCCGAAGATCCCGTTGAGATAACCTCCAGCCAGAGCTGATAGGGCCGCGGCACCTACAGTGACGGAGACCAGCAGCTCCTGCCACAGAGAGCTCAGGTTCATCTCCTTCTTGAGCAGCAGCATGGCTCCGGACACCACACCTGTATCATAACCGAACAGGAACCCACCCAGAGCCGAAAAGCCGGTGAGGATGTACACGAAACATGGCATGCCGCGCTGGACAGATCTGATGTCATCCGTGGATGGTGCATGTTCTCGGTTGATGGTCGGGACATCAGACGGCGTCCTGATCAATCTCCTCTTGTCTCCACTCACCGTCTCCATCCTATGCAGAGTATGCACATTGTCTCCTAAACCAAAGAGCACATGACACAAAAAATTTGAAAATCAAGCAAGACAGCATGGCCACGTGGGCAGTGTACAGTAAACCGGAGAAATGTACTAAAATAAATTAATACAAATAACCATGTGATATTAAAACCGTAAACAAAGCTCTTGGCCGGTTCCTTTAAACGATTCAGTGAAGCCGATACACAACGCGTTTGAACAAACACTCGATTCTATGGAGAACATCTTAAACACAACCTGTACAATCGTTCAACTTTTAGTAGCGTAACTACAACGTTTAAGTAAGTCGTTGTATATTTAAGTACATTTTGCTTAAACACGTAACGCGCGGGATACAGACAAACGAATCAGTGAACGATTTGAGTCAAACCGTCCAAACGAACCGACTCTTCAAAATAAATCGGACTTTTGTGTCTACACAACAATCTCTGTTTATAATCAATAAAGACGCTGCACACACGGTTTACACTATGAAGTGTGATTAACTTACTACTAACGTTAACTTATCTGTCTCGTGCAGCTTCGTCTATTATAAATCCTCAGTTCTTCAACGATATAGGGCGCGTGCATTTCAGCTAGTACATTTTTTTAGAAATACATCGGATTTAAAATGAATCATTTTCGTACAGACATAGTTGTTATTCTCAATGTTATATTAAAGTCAGACTCTTAATTCACGTAACAAGACGACGTCCAACGTCCTATACGCACAAAATCATACCGCAACAGCGCGTGCTTCAAAAATAGAAATAGAAGTCTCGTAACACATGCATGTTAAAAACACAACTGGTGTATATGTGTGTTGTCCCTTTATAACTTGCCGTAAAAAGAGTTGTTTGCTGTTGTTTTGCTGGAGGATTCAGTGTTACTTTCGCTCTGTTGCGCTCGTGCTGCTCAAACAGGAAGTTTCTGTAGTCATATGATTCATATGCAATAACGCAGCGCGCACACAGCTGTGGACGTGACCGAGATTTCTTTTATTAACTACTGAGACTCAAATCGGGAACTGTGTTTTACTCGCATCAGTCTCGCGCGACCCTATATCATCTTCTGCCCTGATGCTGCTTTGCATAAGTATGGCAGAAAACTTCCTGCGCTGTCAACGACACGATGATCTACAGCAACGACACTGTGTCCACATGGCCACTGAGTAGCAGGGATGCTTAAGACTTGTGTTTCACACCACAGAGTGATCGATCATGGCAGACAAAGAGGAATTAAAGATCAGATTGAAGAAGCTGCTGGTAAGATTGAACCTACAGGAAGGGAAGCAGTTGGGCACCATGGTCCAGATCATACAGGACCTTCTGTTCCTGTCCCACACAGATCACTGCGGTGAGTTACAGACTGACCTCTGAAACTGTTTTCTGTGTGTAAAAGGGTAAACGGATAGATGCCTTTAAAGCAATGGTACTTTCATATTTAACAGCAATGCAAACTGTCAGCTCCCCTCCCCTTGGGCTTTTCCAGTGGGACATCTGCTGCTGGTATTTTTAGGTTTCTGTTTTTCTTTTGTCCCGCAGTTGAGTTGTTTGCAGATAAGAATGTCCATGTGTCTCTGATGCTGGTGCTGTCTTCTCATTTCAACAGCAAAGTTCAGCAGGTAGTTATCATTTCAGATGCAACATGAAACAAGTTTTCTCTGCTTAAAGGGACAGTTTATCCGAAGGGTACACATTTTTCACCCGTAGTATCCCAAACTAGCATGACAGTGAATAGGAACTGGGGCTTGTTTATTTTTTAATAGTTAGTTTTGAACTGCTTTATCATTTGTGATTTCACACCTATTCAAACAAAAAGAAGCCGACTGCAGTGTTTATATAAAGATTTACTTTACCAAACGAAGCAGTGTATACAAACTCCCTGACCTCATCAAACAGACAGAAAAAGCATACATCGTATCTCCAAAAAGTATTAAGTGTGATCAAATTTATAAAGAAGAGATACAGCTGTACACTTATTTCAGAAAAAAAGACGCAGGGGGGACGGAACTACAGCACGAGCTCACAATACATCATCGCAATAATCCCTTCGTGTTATTTACATTATGCACGCATGCGCCGATTGCCAACGAAACACAGATAAATGACTTAGTTTGACTTACCGCGTGCGGTTCATGTCTGGCACCTTTTAGCACTAGGACTGCGCCATCTATCACAAACGATCTCCAAATCCAGAGTTATATCCACCGTTTATATAACATTCATCACTGAAATGCAGTGAACAAACAAACACACCTAAACTTCTCTCACTATCCCAAGAGTAACGAGCTGCCGCCACAGGCCCACAGCGCAGCCAATCTTGAAACAGCACAGCCAATACAGAAATACTACGTCATACGTCCAACTAGTTTAAACAAGTTGACCACCTTAAGCAGGAGAAACCAGCACGTTCAACAGTAAAAGAAGTCAGAATGCATGAAATAGCATGTTACCCCATCTTTAAAACAGTCTCTGTTTGAAAACATTTAAGTGATCTGGTGTTGGTGTCGTAGGTTGGGTGGTCTTTGCTGTGTCGTCTGATGGAGATCTGTCCCTCCACTCTGGACAGACTGGCAACCCCAGCAGACCTTCATTTAATAGGAGTGCATCAGTAAGCCGTCTATGTTTCTATAATGTACTCAAGCTTATCTCTATAAAATGTATGTACAGTAGGTGTAAGGTGTCCAAACTAAACTTCAAGTGTTTAAAACAAAAGTATGAATATATGGAACTTCCTACGTTTGTCATTGTATTAAACTGAAAGTAAACATCTGAAAATAAAGTCCTTTGTTTTCCTGATTTGATTCTCGCAAGATTCCGAGATTTTGATAAATGCGAGGGTATGTGCATTCATGTTTATGATTGGATGGATGTTTGCTCACAGGCATATTCTGAAGGTGCTGTGCATGTTTCATAAAGACGCCAAAATGATGATGGTGGGTCTCAGAGCTCTGACTCTGTTGCTTCAGTCAGGTAATGCTTGCGTTCCAATGAAACATCTAACCAAATAATGACACCAAAACGATTAAAGGAAACTTTCATACTGTACTTAACAAAAGATCCCTAAAGGTTCTGCTTGTAAAGTGTCATGAATAGGCCACATTAGCCACTGCTTTACTGATGTTTTGTGTTTGTGGGCCAGATGAGATTGCGACGCAGGTCCTGGATGAGGAAGAAATAGACGTGTTTTTCCAGGTTTTGAGGCCAATGAGATTGTTCAGTGACAGTGAGGAGGTTCAGTTGCAGGGATGTTGGGCTCTACAACTACTGCTGCAGAGAGGTGACAACACACACAAACACACACACACACAAGCAACATTCTCGGAGGACTATTGATACTGTATACAGAAATGAAAATCCATTCACACCATCATGTAATTCCAAACCTGAAGAACACAAAATTTAAAGAATGGGTGTTAATCAAATAAAATTGAACCCTGTTGACTTCCATCTTCAAAAATCATTTCTTAAAACATCTTCTTTTGTGTTTCACAGTTTTATATGGATTTTGAATGACACGATGGTGAATAAAAGATGATAGAATTTTCCCTTTAACTGTTTGTTTGTGCCGTACCAGTTTCAGAGGATCATTTGATTGAGTTCATCGAGAAGAAGGACCATGAGGTGGTTCTGAACGCTCTCAGCAGGTTTATGGACAGTGAGAATGTGGTTTTGCGAGCTTTAAGGGTCCTCTTACCGTTGGCTGCTCCGGGTACGTCACACTGCCCCCTCTTTGTTTTTTATGATTCTGTTCACCTAAAACTGTTCTAACTGAATGTGTCTTGAGTCTAGCAAGCAATGTTGAGATGCTGATGTCCAAAACGGTTAAATGCTACACTCTGATGTGTCGGGCCATGGAGGCGTGGCTGGACTCTGAGGCCATACAGGAGACTGGATGCTGTTTGTTACGAAAACTTACATCAGGTGGGTTCAGGTCAGATTGGGGCCATGCTGTTTTCACATTGTAGAATTAGTGCAGTTATACAGTATGCCTGGTTTAGCCGTCAGAACTTATAAAAAAAATATTGTGTTTGACAGAAAGTTACTATAACATCTTGGTGCTGAACGGAGTCCACAAAGTGGCTGTGAAAGCTTGTGTATCTTACCCTGAGAATGCAACCGTTCAGACTGCTGCTCTCTCTTGTCTGAGCATGCTCGGTAAGTAAATATAATGTAACATCAATTGGAGATCCCTCCCACTGGCTATTTTGTATGAATTAAATAATGACAGAATTTATATTTTTGAGCGAACTGTTGCTTTAAGAATTGACCTGTGGTGCGTTTCCCGAACAACTCGCTGCTGAACTACCATGTTGCGATGCTTTTGTTATCCTATTTTTGTTCTCTGTTGTTTTAAAAAAAGTGCATTCATTTTTTTGAAAAAAAAAAAGACATAAAATGGAATTTGTCTGAATTTAGAAAGATATCTATATAATGCGCTGTTTGTAAGTCTACATGTTATAAAATTAAGGAACTTTGCTTCTAACCAGAGCTCGAGACCTGTAGTTCCAACCACGCAACTTTGCGTTGTAACGATGGTTTCGGGAAACACTTGAATCGTTAAACTATGCTGGTACGACGGAACTTACGATCATAGATGGGTAACTATGCCTTTGGGAATCGCCTGATTGATATACAAATAGAGATTTTTACAAAATATCTTCAATTAATGACATTAAGGCATTTGGCAGACGCTTTTATCCAAAGCGATTTACATTGCTTTATCCTATACATTTGTACATATGTATTTGCAATCCCCTGGGATTGAACCCACAACCTTGCGTTGTTAACGCAATGCTCTTACCACTGAGCTACGGGAAAGCTAGGCCTTTGTACTAATAAACTTCAAATATCCTTCTCATTGTGATGTCTACATTGTATCATACAGCATTATAAAACTTTTAAATGATAGAAAATTTACCATGGAATGTGGATGCTATGAACATGTGAACTAAAACCAACGTGATCTCACATCACAAATTGATACTCTGGTCACATGATTTCCATTTCTCAGCAGAGTCTATTGTACAGAATGAAGGTCTGGACAGAGAGGGCAGTGAGGAGGATGGGGTGGAACAGGAAATGGCCGTTAGGGAAGAAGTCACACATGCGAAGGAAAGCCTTATATGGACAGAAGCCTGTTATACGGCTTTGGAGCGGCACGCTGATAATGCCACAGTACAGGTGAGGAGGTCATGGCCAAGCTCACTATGCGTAAAAAATCTAAAGTTCATATTTTGGATTTATACCACAGTTAATGTTACTCTCTGTCCAATCAGGAAGCTGCTTGTTGGGCCGTAAACAGCCTGCTGCTCTATTGCAATGCTTCCCAATACGTGGAACTGGAAGGAAGGTTCGATTTTATGAAATGTATCATATTTTACATCAGTTTAAAAGCCCTTTACATTCGGATGGATCATCAGAGCGTATTCATGTTTTATCATCAATAAAGAAATCCCTCTGGAAGTTATACCAACATTTGAATATTAAATACAGTTGAAAGAAAAAGTATGTGAACCCTTTGGTCTTACTTGGATTTCTTCATAAATTGGTCATAAAATGTGTTCTGATCTTCATCTAAGTCACAACAATAGAGAAACACAGTCTGCTTAAACTAATACCGCACAAACATTATATGTTTTCATGTTTTTATTGAACACAACATGTAAACATTCATAGTGCTGGGTGGAAAAAGTATGTGAACCTTTGGGTTTAATAACTGGTTGACCCTCCTTTGGCAGCAATAACCTCAACCAAACGTTTCCTATAGTTGCAGATCAGACCTGCACAAAGGTCAGGAGAAATTTTGGACCATTCCTCTTTACAAAAGTGTTTCAGTTCAGCAATATTCTTGGGATGTCTGGTGTGAATCGCTCTCTTGAGGTCATGCCACAGCATCTCAATCGGGTTGAGGTCAGGACTCTGACTTGGCCACTCCAGAAGGCGTATTTTCTTCTGTTGAAGCCATTCTGTTGTTGATTTACTTCTATGCTTTGGGTCGTTGTCCTGTTGCATCGTCCATCCTCTGTTAAGCTTCAGTTGGAGGACAGATGGTCTTAAGTTTTCCTGCAAAATGTCTTGATAAACTTTGAAATTCATTTTTCCATCGATGACAGTAATCCGTCCAGGGCCTGAGGCAGCAAAGCAGCCCCAAACCATGATGCCCCCTCCACCATATTTCACAGTTGGGATGAGGTTTTGATGTTGGTGTGCTGTGCCTTTTGTTCTCCACACATAGCGTTGTGTGTTCTTTCCAAACAACTCAATTTTGGTTTCATCTGTCCACAGAATGTTTTGCCAGTAGTGCTGTGGAACATTCAGGTGCTCTTTTGCAAACTTCAAACGTGCTGCAATGTTTTTTTTGGACAGCAGTGGCTTCCTCCGTGGTGTCCTCCCATGAAGTCCATTCTTGTTTAATGTTTTCCTTATTGTAGATTTGTCAACAAAAATGTTAGCATGTGCCAGAGATTACTGTAAGTGTTTAGCTGACACTCTAGGATTCTTCTTCACCTCATTGAGCATTCTGCGCTGTGCTCTTGCAGTCATCTTTACAGGACGACCACGCCTAGGGTGTGTAGCAACAGTGCTGAACTTTCTCCATTTGTAGACAATCTGTCTTACCGTGGACACATGGACATCAAGGCTTTTAGATATACTTTTGTAGCCCTTTCCAGCTTTATGTAAGTCAACAATTCTTGATCGTAGGTCTTCTGAGAGCTCTTTTGTGCGAGGCATGGTTCACATCAGACAACGCTTCTTCAGAACAGCAAACTCAAAACTGGTGTCTGTTTTTTATTGGACAGGCCAGCTTTAATCAACACATCCAATCTCATCACATTGATTGGACCCCAGGTTGGCTGACTCCTGGCTCCAATTAGCTCTTGGAGAAGTCATTAGCCTAGGGTTTCACATACTTTTTCCACCCTGCACTATGAATGTTTACATGTTGTGTTCAATAAAAACATGAAAACATATAATGTTTGTGCGGTATTAGTTTAAACAGACTTTGTTTCTCTAATGTTGTGACTTAGATGAAGATCAGAACACATTTTATGACCAATTTATGAAGAAATCCAAGTAAGCCCAAAGGGTTCACATACTTTTTCTTTCAACTGTAAGTGTACAGTATCAACACACTGTATGTGTTTCAGAATCATGTTTCCTTGTGTTTCAGGCCTCCTCTTCATACTCTCATTATGGCTTCAATGCTCTTTCATTCGTCCTGTGTGCCGATGTTTCAAGCTGCTTCCTGTACACTGCGCACACTTATACAACACAACAGTGAGCCATGATTAACTTTTTAACTTTTTTTTTCTCTTAGGTCAGATATATGCAGTGGGGTCCAAAATCTCAGTCCGCTATACTTTGTGTTTTTCTCATTCGATACAAAAAACGATTGACTCTAACCAAATAATGAGCCTAAAGAGAGATAGTAATACAGTTCAAAGTAGGGAAGGAAGGAGGCGGGAACATTTAACAAACTTTAATCATAATAAACAAACAATAACACGGAAGTAAAAGACCGGCAGCCACCTCACGGTCGACTGCAGACCACAAGTACATTAATACAAACTTAACATATGTCCGGGCCCGGTCCTCTCTCGTCACCAGTCATCTCGCTCATCCTCTTATGCTCCAGATCTCCTCCGTTCGTTGCCTCAAGGCTCTCCACCCGCCTTCCTCGGAACACAGATAATAAAATAACGATGATATTTGTGTTGTTCTTTTGTCACACTAGAATTGGAAGTAAATCGCACTTCGTGACTTTTAGTTTTTAAGTTATCCAAGTACAGCAATAGCTGAAAAGATGTTTTATTAACAAAGTTCGGGAGGAACCTATGCATATAATCAGCCCGCCGGTATATCATCAGCAATCAAATATAGATCGAGCATGTGACCTCATCAAAATCGGTACAACATCAGTAATCACAGCATTTACCCTATCAATTCAAGCAAGCTCCATCATAAATAGACAAGCAGTCTTACCTGATGCTTCTCGCAAGTTCAACATCCCTCCTCCACCCCAGCTCCTCTCATTTTCCTCTTAGTCCCGTAGGATCCCCGGGGGGGGGGTGTTCTGGGCTTGAGCCGGTTCCGAGCCCGGCGCACTTCCCTTAACCAGGGTAGAGTGCTTCGGGTTCGGATAGACCCAGGGAGCTCGGAGCCCACTCCTTGCACAGCATGCCAAATAAGCATAACCTTCATATCCATGCTTTACCAATTCATCCTACAACCTAGCTGCTTATCTGTGAGGGTGAACTCGTGAATAGCAAATCGCTGGTCTTCCGAAACCTCATGTCTCCATATTTCATGATTTTCGACACAGTGTGTAATCATTGAAAAAGTACAGCCTTTTTCCCATTTCCTGAAAAACACAGAATTTGGACAGCGACACAATATTCAAATTGTGATTTTACACTCTTTTAGTCACATAATGTGTGATGTTTCGAAGGGATTTATATTTTGGTGGTTTCCTGATTGTAGGCAGGATGAGAGCCCTCTTGTTGTCTCACGGCATTCATTTCAACATTGTCAGTCTTATGAAAAAACACTCAAACTCCAGCGACGTGTGTGAAAGCGCCTGCAAACTGCTTCACACCCTCTTCCAGAGAGCGTGAGTACAAATTCAAGCAGTCACTGAATCTTTGATTTACAAAATAGAGATAAACAATGAATGGGGAGGTCTTCCTTGGCTTTCTCCAGGAGGGCCGGTCTGGATGAAGGTGCTATGGTTCTCGGTCAGATTCTAATCGCTCTGAAGACGCACAAGTTCCTTCCTGAAGTTCAGCTGGAGGGTCTCAGAGCGAGTCTTGTTCTTCTCAACCCAGGCATGCTTTTAAATTCTTTTTTTTTAGATTTACTGGTGTCCATGTTTGTGGCACTTTGTTTCCAATCCTTTTAAAAAACAAATGTTAAAGTGTACACTTTTGATGTAAAGTGTCTCTCTGTGTGAGCAGACAGGAGTTTAAGGGAACATGGCATCTCAGTGGCGGATCCCGACATGGTGGATGTGTCGCTGCGGGTGCTGAAGAACCAGTGTGTACTAGAGGGAGCTCACACTGTATATCTAATGGGACTTAACAGGGTACATAGCTTGTTTCTTGCTAGCTTTACTTTCATAAGAACTTTTTTCAAAACTCGATTGACTGCATCAGTGGCATGATGGCACAATTTCGTCTTTGTGCTTTCAGTTTATTAGTAGTGAGGAGATTCAGGAGTGCGGGCTTGGTGTTCTCACCACTTTAGCTGACTGTTCAGGAGCCGTTGACCTGATGTGCCAGCAGGGGGCGATAGACACAGTTCTTCACACACTGCAGATGTTCCCACTGAAGCGTGGTGCATATTACCACCTTCATCCCTTTTTCGATCCTAACTTCTGATCTCAGCCATCATCCTTAAAGGGACACTTCACCCAAAAAAGAGAATTCCATTGACTACCTTAGTAGAAAGAATTATTGATTTATACATATGTTGAACACAAAAGAAACATTTTGAAGAACTTAGGAAAACAAACAGTTCTGGTGCACATTTGACAACTATTTTACTGGTAGCCAATGGTGCCCCAGAAATTTCAGTTGCTAACATTCTTCCAAATATCTTTCTTTGTGTTCACCAAGGTTATTTTAGTTTACCTAAATTAAAACTTTGAAAACGTTCCTGTTCATTGAAGTCAAATCAAATATTGACCTAAAAATGATTGGAATAACTTGACTCTAAAATAAACTCAAGTAAGTTTAAAGGAGTAAAACTATAACAATAAACAAAAAATAAAATACAAGTGAAATAATCTTATACAGCCACATTAAAAATAAACCAATAAATTATAAAATGACCAAAGCAGAGACCAAAATTGCTAAAACTTTATCTAAAATAACAAAAAACTAAAAGCTGATTTAAAATATGAATAAAACTAATTTCTAAACTATTCTAACTCTCTTCACCAGAACAAAGAAATGTACACAGGTTTGGAACAACTAGAGGTCGAATAATTCAAGACATATTTTTTTTTTGGGTGAACTGTCCCTTTAATGCCCAGAGCATTGTCTGTATTTATAACATTGTGGTCAATATTACAACTATGCTGGCCAAGAACCTCACATTTATTTATTTATTATAGATTTTGGGATGTATATCAATTGAAATCATCTGTCTTATATTGTAGATATTCACTACTGGGGTCTTAGCCTCTTGTTTCACCTCATCTCTAAGAAGAAGCTTTCTCGTATGATGGTGCCAGTACTGGCCTCTGTTGTGGTCAACTCTGTACGAAAACACAAAGAAGACACAGCTATGCTCCTCAAGGTACATCAGTATTGTGGCTTTCATTCTACAATTCAAAGGCTCGCAAGTTGTTAGTACTGTAGGTTCTAGCGGTGTGAGTTTTGGTCCATCAGGGATTTCAGGTGGTGTGGAAGCTGTTGGACACCTGCTCGAGTGCGGCAGCAGAGCTGCAGAAGGAGGGGTTCGAGAAGGAGATTTTTCAGATCTTGAGGGAGAGCACGGCAGACCAGCGCAGAGATCCCGTGAGACATTATTAGAAGGAGATCTCAAGCTTTCATAAATGAACGAACTGTAAGTGATAAATCCAAGCGCTGTTGTCCAGTTACAGGGAATGAGTTGCCTGTGTCTGCTGAAGATGGTGGCAGACGGTGAGATCATGTACATGCTTCTGGAAAGGGCATGTGAGGAGGGAGATGTGGTCATGACCGAGTGTCTCATACAGCTGGGTGCTGACATCAACAAGAAAACAAAGACGGATTCTCTCATTAATCAGGTCTGATGATAAAAAATAGCATTAATAAATGTTTACTACAGTTATGCAATTCACAACATTGAAAAAACTGTAGGATTAAGTTAAAGTAGGATTGAATGGTGTTCTGTTGGTTCTTCCTGTATCCACCAGATAACATCCCACCAATAAAACACATAACAACACCTTACCAGTACAGACCCACAGAGTGGAGACCCACCATTATACATAACATTTTATTTTATTCAAAGTATTCCCTTTATAGCTATAATTTAATTGACATAAGCAACAAAACATCATCTAGATGACTGTGACATGCAGGCCATTTCAGTCCAGTGTTTGTTGAATTTCAACAGCAATGTGAAAGTTTATCATTCAAAAAATATATTTTTTAACTTTTCCTACATAAAAATAAAACTGTTGGATTGCTTAAAAATGAATATAAAAATGTTTGTAGTTTTTGAGGTCTAAAAATATATGAAGTATCTTTTCTGATTTTTTTAACTGTTTCTCCAATTTTCTGCAAAAAAATGCAAATATAAACATTTTTATTTGAAATTGGGTAAAAATTTTGTTAGTAGTTCACAGTATGACACAAAAATTATAACTTTGCCTAAATGCAATATTAGCAATTGCATTTTATTATTCATTATTTTATCTTGCTATATACGTTTTATTTCATTTTATATTTTGGTCAATATATTCTTTGATTTCAACAGGAATCTTTTTGTAGGTTTCATTTTAGTAAACTACAACAATAGTGTTGTTACACGTGAGGTCAAAACTTTGAACGCATTAACAAAGATCCGCACAATACCTAAAGATAACCGATTATTTTTTAAATATGCATGTCTTAAAGGTACAGTTGTAAAGTTAGCATAGTTAGTAGTAGTTGTTTCTGGAAATACAGTAAACAATACAATACTCAAACCCATCATAGTCAAATCCATACAGTGCCGGAAAACCTGTATGTGTTGGTGTATTTCTTTAGGTCTGTGATCGGGGAGCTCCGCTGGCTCTGCTGGAGCTGCTGGTTTCCGCAGGCGTTCATGAACAGCAGCTGCGTGGGGCTCTGGCTCTATGCGTCAGGAGAGGAGACGACCCCGCCGTCACCCTTCTCCTCAGCCGTCTGGGGCTGGACCACACTAACAGCGCCCTCTGCCTCGGGAGCTTCCATCTGGGGCGGATGAAGGCGAGCTGGCTCAGCGCTCTGCTGTCTGAACGTAAGAGCATCCTTTCAGTCAACGGTAGGAACGGTGAGTCCACTGAACTGATCTCATGAAGTCTGAAATGCTCAACCGAATCGCTCTCTTTCTCATGTGGATGTATTTTTCCATTCATTTTCTCCATAGAAATGAAAGAAGAGAAAGATACATGACAGTGTACTTAGGAATTATGAATGAATGAACTAAAAATACTATAATCATTTCTGTTTAATACCTTTATATACTTCTCATCAATTTCTTTCTTTCTGTAGTTTCTGATGGTTGCGGTGTGTATGTGGTAAGCGGATAATTGTAGCTGGTTATGTGTTAATATGTGGTTGTGTCTGTGTATTAAGGTAAAGGTCAGGCTTTGGCCAGACAGATTTTGTTACTCCAGAGGAAGAAAGGGTTTGTGGGAGTAACCAGACACCCCAGTGATGTCAGCACATCAGGATATTACACTGACGAGGAAAGTGACGACTCTTACATGTCTTTAGATGACAGCTTTGCCATTATGTTGGATGACATGGAGAGTGATGGTGAGAAGATCGCCACACACACTGTACATTCACACACAAACGTGGCATTTTGCTTCCGGTAACACTCATGCACAGGTTGTGCGTTATTTTAAGCCTTTACTATGTCATGAATTTTTTTGAAAAGGTTGTGTGAAGAAAGGGTCAGTAGCGTCTTTTAGCCTTTTATTCAATATCTATTTGTCACATATGTCAGAGACTCGAAATGTAATATATTTAGCGATAATTCATTTTTTTAACAGGGTGGAATGTGAGAGTGGAACAAGCGGAATTAGTTTGCAACAACATTTTATATAAAATAGATTAGAATATCCTTTGAAATATGATTTTTGACCTGGTTTATTTTGCTAAAGATGTCATATGTAGTACCAACAGAGTGGAAATAGACTAAAAACTATTCTGTAAACGTTCTGTAAAATTTTCATGTATCAATTACAATCTTTAACTGTAATATGAGCTGATCTCCATTAGGAACACATGATCATCTCATAGAGCTTCACACATGATGTTTCATTGATAGGGAGTGACGGACCTCCAAATGGATCGTTGATTTACAGTGATTCACCAGAGCTAAGCAGAAAAACTTCTTGGAGACGACACAGTGGACGTAAACGTGCCAGTTTAGAGGTGACATAACAAACAGACGCACTTCAGTGAGCTTCAATGAGGTAATCTGACCTGATTCTGCATATTTTCACAGGGATGCCACGGAGACTCTGATCCAAGCGCCTCTTTGAGGTTTGGCTGGAACTCTCACAACACGCGAGGTACAATTTACAAATCCTTCAACATGTTAACTAATGCTACTGATTTCACCAGACTGGGATTGATGTGACATCTGTTCTGTTAACCATACAGGGCCGATAGACAGCCCATCTCCTTCTGGTGTTCCTCTGGGCTTTGATAAGGAACCCATCCGTCTGCTGGATCTATCAGGGAACGAGTTGGACAATCTGTCTTGCTTGATGGATGAGAGCTCTGTCAAACAGCAGATCGAGAACCTCTTTCGACTCGATTTGAGTAGCAACCAACTGTCAGAGTTTCCCAGCTCTCTTTGTCAGGTCTCTTTGTCTACTAGCCAAATTTACGACACAATTTGACAAAATTGTTGTGTGCATTCATTCAACCTTACCACACCTCTTTTTGTTGTAGAGTTTAAGAAGTTTGACCCGACTTGATCTCCAGTGCAACAAATTGCAATCACTTACTGCCGAACTTCTGGCTCTTCCCGCTCTGAGCATGCTCAATGTATCCCGCAATCTCATTGGTCCTCTTCTGCTACTGGACCCAACTGTGCAATGTCCAACCCTACGCCAATTAAACCTGTCATTCAATCTGATCACAGTCTTCCCTTTCCAACTGGGTCAGGCCATGAATAAACTAGAGGAGCTCTCACTGGAAGGGTATGTTTGGAGATTTAGGTCATTCTAGAGGTCTTAAAGGGATACTTGCCCCAAAAAATGAAAATTCTGTCATAATTCACTCACCATCGAGTTTGTTCAAAATCTTTGTTCTGATGAACACAGAGAAAGGTATTTGTAAGAATGCTTAAAACCAAACAGATTTTGCCCCCAATTGACTTCCATAGTATTACATTTGTTCTGTTGAACACAAAATAAGACAACAAACAATTACGGGGCACTTTTGACTACCACTGTATTTTTTCCTACTATGGATGTAGGTGAGGAAATTTTTTGAGTATCCCTTTAAAAGTTTCTTTGATTTGATTGGGATATAAATGACAGTATATAATTAGCAATTCAAATGTTAACATTAATTGAACTTTGTCTTTCAGGAATCAAATATCAGAACTGTCTCTACCTCTCTCTCTGACTGAACTGAAAGTTTTAGACGTCAGTAAAAATAAAGTTACAGTGGTTTCAGAAGATTTCCTCGCAGAATGTCTCAAGATGGAGTCTTTTAATGCTTCAGTGAACCAAATCAGTAAGTGTCTACGACTACATAATGGAAATTGTCATGAATACGAATGAGGACCCAGGTGCAGACAGCGGTGAGCATGAAAAGTGAGGCTTTATTTATAAAAACTCAAAGCAAAACACCCGCGATGGGGGGAAATCACAAAAAAAAGACTTAGCAAAAATATAAACATATATCAAAACCTCCCACGAGGGGGACAAAACAGGAGAACAGGGTACCTAACTAAAACTATGTAAAACTTTGAAAGGACTAAGACTAAACTAAACTAAATAACAACTACAACAGGCAAGAGCAAAATACACAGCAAGATACTTACATGGGGAAACATGGAGAAATTCAAAACGAACCACCACAATCAGCAGCAAAAACGAGGGCATTAAAATAGGGAGACTAAGAAAGGATAATGAACATGGGATAGGTATCGGGAATGAAACACTGATGGGAAGCTAAATGAGGAAACGAGAGGGGCGGGGCCAAAGACGAGACCGCAGAGAGCACATGTTATGTCAGAACCAACAATAACATGCCTCTCTCCTTTCAAAACAAGAGGCTCTGTCATGATCCTGCCACTGGACCAAGACAGACAGGACATGATGAGGCAGAATCATGACAGGAAATAGTTCATCAGAAAAATCAAGTTTAATTGGACATACGCGCCTGGTCCAAAGTTAATGTTCTATGTTTAGTATAATATAATTTTTTTATATGTAATTTATATTAATACTCATTTATATAAATAATTGATTGTATATTAATTGTAATAAATTACTTTCAAACTACTCAACAGTTAAAGATTTATGTTGTTGCTGCTAAAACCGTCTTATCGTTTACTATAGCTTTTTTTCTTCAGTTTTAATACAGTTTTATTTAACATTTTAAATCAGCTCTCATTTTTATATTTTTCATGTTATTTATTTTTTTTAGCAATTTTGTCATTTTCTTATTTTATATATTGCAATACACCGTTAATTTTTTTAAATGAATTAAACTTATTGTAATGAACTTTTTGGTACAGGTTTGTTGTTGCACCTTCCTTCCAAAATAACTACAATTAAACTAGCCCAGAACAGTTTTACAAGCATTCCTGAAGTCATTACCAACCTAAAATCGTGAGTGCTTTTTTGGTTATTTTGCAGATTAGTTTCATTTTATGAATCCAACAGTTTTCAATTCATCCGGTCTTCTCTGTGGTCAGTTTGCGTTCAGTGGACATGAGAAATAACAGCATCAGGGTTCTGTCGGGTCCGGCTGTTTGGGCCAGTGTGAATCTGAGAGAGCTGATGTTCAGTCAAAATCACATCTCTGTTTTGGACCTCAGCGGCCCCGTCTACAAATGGGCCCGACTGGAGAAACTCCATCTGAGCACCAACAGAATCACTGAGGTACAGTGATTCACATCAACTAAACACTGCATGTGGTACATCATTTTCAGAATTATTGATGGATTTGTGCTTTTTAAGATTCCTCCTCAGATCGGTCTCCTGGAGGACCTTACGTCTCTGGATCTGAGTCAGAATAAAGGTTTGCGCACTTTTCCGGATGAGATGGGAAAACTAGTGCGTTTGTGGGATCTGCCGCTGGACGGCCTGCAGCTCCAGATGGACCTCAAACACATAGGCAGCAAAACCAAAGACATTATCAGGTCTGGAGTATATATACTGCCTTTTTTACTTTTGGTTTCTTTGCTTCGCTCTTGGTGTGAAAATACTTTTTATCAGATTTTTATGTAATAACAGTTTAATTCTTAATGCAAATAGGTTTTTAAAATATTTTGTAAAATTTTACTGTTCAAACTATATTTACTTTAGTTTTAGGGGGTACGATATCTATATTTATGAAGTTTTAGGGGTGTAGCAATACGTTTCAACACTACACACAATAAAACACACACTAAAGGGTTTACGTTATGATCACAATAAACAAAATGTAAAAATGGGAGATTTATTTCCAAAACATTAACAATTTTTGTTGTTGCACATACAACTTGTTATAGAATTGTCAACATTCAAGGTTTACCTGAAACTCCTGTATGTACACTAATAAAATGTAATAGGTTTGTCATAAAAATAAAACGTATTATTACATATAAATAATATACATTATTTGTATTATATTACATATAAATAAAAATTACAAACAAATACAAGTGAAAGAAATTAGATAGAAAATAAAAAAGATAAATGTTAAAAGCAATTAAAGCACAAAATAAAATAAAAAACAGCATATACTGTATATTGATGCAAGTCGTGTGATTACAATCCAACCAACAGTTTTAAACAAACTACATATTGTAAAAATATATTGTCATAACTCTATGATGCATATCGTCATTTTTAAGTATAGGGATATAATGTGTCACCCATACACCCCTATTGCGTTTAATTGTTTTCGCTTTATTCAAATCATAAAATTGGACACGATTATAATTTCTTATTGAAAGACTTTCAGCCTCATTCATTGTATGTATTTCAGCGTGCCTGTGTTTGTCTATGTTCAGTTAGTTTTCTGTAATTCCAGTATGGTTTGCGTTTATTGGTTTCTCACAGGTTCCTTCAGCAGCGTCTGAAGAAGGCCGTGCCATATTACCGCATGAAGCTGATGGTGGTGGGCACTCCCTGCAGCGGGAAAACCTCTCTGATCCAGCAGCTCATGAGACTCAAACGCTCTCAGTGGAAGTCCCATCCACAAACGGGGGGCATCAGCGTCAGTGACTGGACCATGAGAAACAAAGACAGGAGGAACATGCTGCTGAACGTTTGGGAGTTCTCAGGTCAATATTACCTACACCAAACAAAACATTATGAGGAACGCTGAACACATGATAGATTCATGTGTTTGTTGTGCAGGTGGTGAGGAGTGCAGCGGATGTCACCCTCATTTCATGAGCTCTAGAGCTTTGTATCTGGTGCTGTATGACCTCAGTAAAGGACCGAGTGAGATAGATGTCCTCAAACCCTGGCTCTTTAACATTAAAGTAAGTTTGACATCATGTTGTCATGCATAAAATGCCTTGATAATATTTTACAATGTTGAGGTTTTATCATAATTAATTTACCCAACATGATATTTTACTGATTGTGCTGTATTAAAGTTTACGTTTTGGCCAATGCTTTTATTTTTCTGAAGAAATTTCTTTAAACGTTTTTTGATTGGATTGATCCACAATGAAACATCCGATAATGCAATGAAATGTTTTGAACTTGATACACTCAAAACAACTTGTCAAAGATGAAAGACATTATGAAACTAGCGGTTGGCGAATTAAAGGGATCATATTACACGGCTAAAGTGAATAATTTCTTTTAGATGTAATGCAATGTGTATACACGATTAAAAAATGCTGTATATTCCATATACTGTACATATTTTTATCTCCTCTTCGTCCCGCCTTTCTGAATCATGCAGATTTTTATCAAAGCTCATTGCTCTGAAAAGCGAGGTGTGCTATGATTGGCCAGTTAACCAGTGTGTAGTGATTGGTCGAATACTGCAAGCGTGTGACGGAAATGTAGCGTCTCATACCATATTTGGAACATCAGGTTCAAAGCAATTGTACTGACAGGTACACCCACATTACTTGCGTATACATTTGGGGGTCTTTGTCAAATCATACCACCAACGTAGATTTGTGATTGACGTAGATTTGTAGGGGTGGGGTTAGACAAGGAATTTCAGGCAGGTCAGGGTGAGCATTAGCTTTTAGATAGAATCCATGTTTTGTTCCGACACTTTTATTTTTGCAATTTCACGTGTCTAAAACATGCATGGGCAACGTATGATGCACCAAACACACAGAAAAACACGTATTCGCGCCATATGACCCCTTTAATGAAAGTATTTCAGTTCTGGTTATGTGTGTGTTTTTCTGTCAGGCGGAAGCTGGTCAGTCTCCTGTGATTGTAGTCGGTACTCATGCAGATGTTTGTGAAGAGCGCCAACTGCAGGACTGTGTGTCAAAGCTGCGTGATGAGCTACTGTCTCAGCCGGGTTTTCCAGTGATTAGAGAGAATCACATGCTGTGCGCCTGTGAAGAGTCTGAGTCTATCAGAAGATTACGCAAAGCCATCTACAAAGAGCTCATTGGATTTAAGGTATTAGATTTCAATGAACGTCGGTAACCAAACAATATTGGCCTTCGTTGATGTCCATTGTATTTCTCTAATTATCTTCTTTTGGGTTCCAGAAGAAAGAGCCATGTACAGGTTTTGAATGACATGAGGGTGAATTAATGATGACAGAATTTTCTTTTTGTGACCTTTCCCTTTATGTATTAGTTAAAGTTACAGTTTAATGATGCTTGCTTTAAACACTATTTATAATAATATAAAGCCTATTATATTATGATAATCTCATGTCCATTGCTGTGTCCGAAATCACATACTGTGACAGAATGTGCTGAATTTGAATTAGAAACCTACCCATCGACCTATTTTTGCATACTGAGGTTTCAAACATACTTTTCGTGACTCATACTCATTTTCGTCAACTACAGTTGTGCTCAATAGTTGACATACCCTTGCAGAATCTGGAAAAAGCTGAAACATTAGATTTTTTTTTTTTTAAATGAAGGTTTATTTTATTGGTGGGCCGTTAACGACGTTAACGTGCTGCGTTAACGTGAGACTCTTATCGCGCGATAAAAAAATGTCGCTGTTAATCTATTCTCAAAGTTGGGTTGGGAGCTGGGTCTATACTACGCAAGCTATGATGACTTTCACCTTGATATTTTAGCGCGGATGTATACCTAGCTGAATTGCACTGTACCGGGCGAGAACGCGATTTTTCAACTCGTGTGATTCGCGCAATTCGCGTCATTCGCGCCGACTCATCATCTCATGACCAGGGCTTCATTCGCGCGATTCGCCCCGCAAGTAGGTCTATCGCGTCTTTGCATTGATTTAACATGTAAATCAATCGCGCTTGACGCGCCATTCGCGTTTGGTCTGAACACAACATAACGTTACTGTGAAATTACCACATCAAACGTGACGTGCTAACATGGATGCAGCTTTGAAGCCGCCGGGTTGCTTCAGGGAAAATTTATTTTTAAGAAGCTTCCAAATGGAAACATCTACAAGACTAAGGTTGTTTGCACCTTGTGCAATGCGGAATTGGTTTAAAAAAAAAACTTTCTCTCAACATGTCTAGCTTTAGTTGAAACCAGTAAATTTGTATTGGCACCTAATGTATTATGGCTCCTGTAGGACATATCGCTTGTTGCTACCTAACTCTTGTAAATTACTTTGGATAAAAGCGTCTGCTAAATGACTAAATGTAAATGTACTGTAGGAGCTCTTCCAGTCTCAAGTACCACCTAAACCCAAAGCATCCCTTAGCTAATGCGGAAGGAAACACAAGTACATCTTATTGAACATAATTTATTTTCATCCCCAATTATCATAGTAGAACAGCTTTCTCAAGCAGTTTGTGATGCATTTTGGGAACAGGAGATGAGCCCCTGGTCTAATGCACCACCTGGCTGGAGACACTTATTCTCAAAGACTTACTTTTAGTCATTATTTGGGTAGCACACATATTCTGAATGCCTTCAGCAGAATTCAAATGAGCCATTTTAATCTAGATTAATCTAGATTCATTCCCAGATTAATCTAGATTAAAAAAAAATTATCTATGCCCACCACTAGTTTATTTTATAGTTAGTCCTGCCCAGAGCAAGTTATTTCACTAAAGAAATGTTAACATAAAGTTCAGACTAAAGAATGATAATAGATTTTCTCAAAATATCCCGGGGCAAAAGTTTACATACCCCTGATTCTTAATACTGTATGATGTTACCTAAACAATCAATGTCAATGTTTATGTTTAGTCATAGTTGTTTAAGGGTTACTTGTTCGTCCTGAATCATTAGACTGTCCACGCAGTGCATGATTCACTCAAATTCTAAATGGATAAAATGAAGTCCCTCACCACATTATTTCTGCTGAATATCCAGTTTCACTCAGAAAACTCATAATGTCTCGTCTGTGGTGTGCTCGGCAGATCCAGGGTCAGCCGGTGATGGGTCAGTTGATTCCAGACTGTTATGTGGAGTTGGAGAGGAGAGTTTTGCAGGAGAGGACTCGAGTCCCGGCTGAATTCCCGGTGCTCAGACATAGCCGACTGCTGGAGCTCATACAGGAGACGCAACTGCAACTGGAGGAGGGAGAGCTACCACACGCTGTCCACTTCCTCAGCGAGGCCGGTAAGAGATTTATGTGAAATGTGCGTCAGACGGTCAGACACTGAACTCTTTTGTCTCCAGGTGTTCTTCTGCACTTTGATGATCCAGCGTTGCAGTTAAAGGACTTGTACTTTATTGACCCACAATGGCTTTGCAACATTATCTCACAGGTAACACAAACACACGCATGGCTCTGCTTTCTTAAAACATTCTCACCAGTAATTTTCTCTATATTTCTTTTCTCAATTGACAGGCACTTACCCTGAAGAGCTCGGGTCATTGGGAGAGCACTAGAGGTGTGGTTCAGCGCTCCACCCTGGTTAAGTTTCTAGACGAAACCCGATGTTTCCCTCACGCCCACCTCTCTCACTACTTCAAACTGCTGGAGAAGTTCCAGATCGCACTGCCCTTCGGAGAAGATCACTTACTTGTACATAGCAGGTAACAATTTTTTTTTGTTGATATTAAAATGACGTTAAAAGATTTGTGTTGTTATAAAGTTGTGTTTGGTGTTTTCTCAGCCTCTCAGATCACAGGCCAGTGATCGAACTTCCTCACTGTGAGAAGTCAGAGGTCATAGTTCGGCTTTATGAGATGCCATACTTTCCCATGGGTTACTGGTCAAGACAGATCACACATCTGCTGGAGGTGTCCTCCTTCATGCTCTATGGAAGAGGTAACTGACCACCAAAAGTTTTCCCGGAGGTCAGCTGGTAGGTCGTGCTACTAACAACAGCGCGGTTCAATCCCAAGTGAACAGACTGTTAGATGTTATGCAGTTGCTTTCTGAGTTCACATCTTTAAGTAATGTTATGGCTTGAATGTAAAAGTAAGCTTTGTTTGTGATACTACTTTAAGTAGCGATTTGATTTTTACTGTGTGTGTGTAATTTAGAAAAAGCATTGAGGCCAAATCGGATCTACTGGAGGACGGGCATCTATCTGAGCTGGTCAGCTGAGGCTTACTGTCTTGTGGAGGCCTCGTCGCTGGAGGATAACCCGGCTAGCTTTATTAAGATCACTGTCCCCTGCTCTCGCAAAGGTGAGAGACACGTGAGGTGTCTTAGTGTTTGCTTTTGACCGTCCCAATTTTTTAAGAAACGTGGATGATAATTATTGAGATAATGATAATTTTAGGTGATAAATTGATTCTGATGTCACATGGTGATTAGCAAGTTGCGATGACTTTTCCTCAACCCTGACGTTTATCAGAGTGAAACAGCTTCTGAAATGAGGATCAAAAATATAGGGGTTCTTGGTTTCGTTTGTCGGGAACAATGGTGGTATTATAGTGGTTCTGATGATGATGGTGGTGGTTGTGATATGATTGTGGAGGTGGTGGTGATGATGATGGAGGTGGTGTGATATGATTGAGGTAATGATGACGATGGCGCTGATGATGGTGGTTATTTTGATAGGATGATCATGCATGTAATGTCATAATGATGTGATGGAAGTGGTTTTGGTGATGTGTCGGTAATGATGCCATTTGTGAAGGTGAGGATTTTGATGTGATAGTGTGAGAGGTAATGCAATGGCACTGATGAGGATGCTGGTTGTCAGTAATTGTGGTTATTATGATTTCGATAATTACGGTGATGTAATGGTAATGACTTTGATCATGGAGGTGATGCTATAGTGTTGGTGATGATGGTGGTGATGTGATCTTGTTTTTGTAATGTGATGCCAATGGAGAAAATATATTTTAGTGGTGAATGTGCTGATAAAGATGGATGTGCTAATGGTGATGCGAAACTGGTAAAACATTTGGTTTTGATATGATGGCGGTCCAGTGATGGTGATTATTTTAATGTGAGGATCATGGTGATTTTTTATGAGAAAGACTCTGCTCTGTATGTAGGTTGTGTGTTGCTGGGACAGGTGGTGGATCACATTGATTCTCTATTGGAGGAGTGGTATCCTGGTCTCCTCGCCACCGATGTTCTTGGTGCTGGAGAAACGCTGCTGAAGAAATGGGCTCTGTACAGCTTTAGTGATGGAGAAAGCTACCGGAAGATCCTGCTGGAAGATCTACTGTCCAGTATTGATACAGGTCTCTGTCCATTCTGTCTCATGTTCTGCAACACAACACATTTTCATAACCAGTGCTTGGTCTGTAATCGCTGGTCATCTGCTGAGTGGCTGTTTTGTCTGGTTTCTTTTCTTTAAGATGGTTTGCTAGTGAACCCAGATGACCCCAGTTGTACTGTGCCCATATCTCAGATCTCTCCAGATCTGGTACTGAGTGATCAGCCTTCCAGCATCATACTGGACCCAGAAGAGCTGGAGATGGAGCTCTCTGCAGAGTATCTGCTGGGTTAGTACAGCCATATATCACATCTCAATAAACCAGACACAGAAAAGAGGAATACGTAGATGAAATTGGAATCATAATGTAAGATTTATTTGTTTAATGAAGGTGATGGAGGTTTTGGGTCGGTATATAAAGCTGTGTACAAGAATGAAGAGGTTGCTGTGAAGATTTTTAACAAACATGCCTCTGCACTTTATGTTCACCGGCTGGTACGACAGGTGAGTCGCTTTCTACTTGCATTAATATACTTGATTTTTGCTGAGGCTAGAAATAACCAGGGTAAATTATTCCCACATTTCTCCAGCTTTATCTGTTTTGACAATTTCCAGTGTCACACATTTTATGCCATTCCAAAAGTAATGAAAATTATTTTTTAAATATTGCACAAAAACTTTAAAAAGTCACATCTTTTTTGGGTTATACATGAAACACAGTTTTCAGAGTGACTTCAGCTGAAGTCATTTGACTTTAACCCACGTAAAGTTAAGTATCCTGTAATTTTACGTTTCAAACAAAGATGGCGATAGAGAGGCTCATCGGCTTTAACACATTATTGCTATATTTGTCGGAAGTTTACATTTACATTTACATTTAGTCATTTAGCACACGCTTTTATCCAAAGCGACTTACAAGTGGGGTAGGTAATGGAAGCAATTAGGACATCATAAGTACAACAAAAGCATAAGTGCAATCAAAAATAAGGTTCATATAGTCCAACACAGTATACAGAATCATTCATACATTTTTTTTTTTTTGTTTGTTTTTTTTTGTTTGTTTTTTTTAAAGAAGAGAAGAAAAGAGTAGAGAAGAGAGTTCAGTCAGAACAGATCAGTCAGGTGTCAGATGTTGGCGGAAGAGATGTGTTTTCAGGCGTTTCTTAAAGATGGCTACAGAGTCTGCAGATCTTGTAGCAGCAGGTAGATCATTCCACATAGGTGGAACAGATCCGGAGAAGGTGCGCGAGAGAGATTTTTTACCTTTATGGGATGGCACCACAAGACGCCGTTCGTTTGCAGATCGTAGGGATCTGGCGGGTACATATGTCTGCATTAGTGAGTGAAGATAAGGTGGTGCCAAACCAGTCGTGGTCTTGTAAGCCAGGAGCAGAGTCTTGAATTTAATGCGAGCGGCTATAGGGAGCCAATGTAGCTTAATGAGTAGAGGAGTGACGTGTGCCCTCTTCGGTTCATTAAAGATAACTCTTGCCGCAGCATTCTGGATCATCTGTAGAGGTTTGGTTGTGCAAGCTGGAAGTCCTCCCAGTAGTGCATTGCAGTAGTCCAGTCTGGACAGGACTAGAGCCTGTACTAGGACTTGCGTAGCATGCTCCGATAGGAAGGGTCTAATTTTCCTGATATTGTAGAGGATGAATCTACAGGACCGGGCGGTGCTGGCAACTTGATCTGTGAAGTTGAGCTGATCATCGATCACCACTCCCAGGTTTCTTGCCTTTCTGGAAGGTGTGATGGTTGATGAGCCCAGTTGAATGGAAAGGTTGTGGTAAGTCTTTATATCAGCCGGGATTACAAGCAGTTCTGTTTTTGAAAGGTTCAGCTGTAGGTGATGGCCGTTCATCCAGAGTGAGATGTCGGCTAGGCAGGCTGAGATGCGTGCAGAGACAGTCGGATCGTCAGGGCGAAAAGACAGGTAGAGTTGTGTATCATCCGCATAGCAGTGATAGGAAAAGCCATGTTTCCTAATGACAGAGCCTAGGGATGTCATGTAAACAGAGAATAGCAACGGACCAAGCACTGAGCCCTGAGGAACACCTGTGTCAAGATGTTGGGACTCAGAAACCTCACCTCTCCAAGATACACTAAATGACCTACCTGAGAGGTAAGACCTGAACCATTGTAGCACCATTCCGGAGACCCCCATAGCCTTGAGAGTGGACAGGAGGATGTGATGGTTAACAGTGTCGAAGGCGGCAGATAGATCCAGTAGGATGAGAACAGATGAGTTGGAGGAAGCTCTTTCCAGTCTCAGGGCCTCAATGACAGAGAGCAGCGCAGTCTCAGTGGAGTGACCGCTCTTGAACCCAGACTGGTTGCTGTCCAGGAGGTTGTTCTGGGCGAGGAAGGATGAGAGCTGGTTACATACAACACGCTCTAGAGTTTTCGCAGCGAAGGGGAGTAGGGATACCGGTCTGTAGTTTTCTAACAATGCAGGATTAAGAGTAGGCTTCTTTAGTAGTGGGGTAATACGGGCCTCTTTGAAGAGTGTAGGAAATGTGCCAGTGGTGAGAGACGAGTTGATAATGTGAGTCAAAGAGGGAACAACCGATGGAGAGATGGCCTGGAGGAGATGTGTGGGGATGGGATCTAGAGGGCAGGTAGTCGGATGGTTAGAAGAAATTACCTTTGAAACTTCCTCTTCAGATAGGAGGGAGAAGGAGGGGAACAAGCATGTGTCTGGGGATTGACTGTGATCAAGAGATGGTGGCGCAGAGAATTGATTGCTGATGGTACTCGTTTTCTTTACAAAGAACGATGCAAAATCGTCAGCTGTTAAGTCTGATGGAGGGGGAGGGGGTGGGCGGGCAAAGGAGAGCGGAAAAGGTTTTAAAGAGAGTACGAGGGTCAGGAGAGTTGTTGATTTTAGTGTGGTAGTATTGGGTTTTCGCAGAGGAGACATCCGCTGAGAAGGAAGAGAGAATAGACTGGTAGAGAGAGAGGTCAGTGGGTTCTTTTGATTTGCGCCACTTTCTCTCAGCAGACCTGAGAGAGACGCGATGCTCACGGAGAACATCAGATAACCAGGGGGCAGAAGGAGATGCACGAGATGGCCTAGATCTTAGAGGGCATAAGATTTCTAAGCAGGAGGTTAGTGTGGAGCAAAGGGTTTGGGTGGCGGTGTTAGCATCAAGGAGAGAGAACTGTTTAGGGGGTGGGAGAGTAGCAGAGACTGCAGAGGATAAGCGGGAGGGAGAGAGAGATCGTAGGTTGCGTCGGAATGTGACCAGTGGGCAGGCATGTGTTGTGTCTGGAGAAGTTAAGTCGAGATCAAGAGTGATGAGGAAATGATCCGACGTGTGCAGTGGGGTAACCTGGGAGTGATGGGTGAAGCAATAGCGTGTGTAGATGAGATCAAGTTGATTACCGGACTTATGGGTTGCTGAAGTGGGGACTCGCTTGAGGTCAAACGACGCAGTCAGGTTGTTGAAATCAGCAGCCTGTGGTTTTTCTAGGTGGATGTTGAAGTCTCCAAGTACCACCAGAGGAGTACCATCCTCGGGGAATGATGACAGAAGTGTATCTAATTCCTCCAAGAAGAGTCCAAGGTGCCCTGGGGGGCGATAGATAACTACAACATGTGTTTTAACAGGGTGGATGACAGTGACAGCATGAAACTCAAAGGCGGTGTTGTTGCATGAGGGTGCCAGCTTGTTAAATTTCCAGTCGTTAGGAATAAGTAGACCGGTTCCTCCGCCCCTCCCTGATAAGCGTGGGCTGTGGGAGAAAGTGTAGTTATTAGAGAGGGCAGCCGGTGTGGCAGTGTCCTCTGGTTTGATCCAGGTTTCAGTAAGTGCTAGAAGAGAAAGACCAGAGTGTTTAGCAATAGCTGTGATGAAATCTGCCTTGTTTACAGCGGATTGGCAGTTCCATAAACCAATAGGAAAGGTAGTAGAGGTATTGTTGGATGCTGAAAGAGTACGGAGGTTGTTAGCATTAGCCATGCGTGGCCTTCTGCGGGTTACCGTTGGTGTACGAGAAGTAACGACAGTGTAGATTTGAAAACACATAGTGAAAAAAAGAAGGACTGCACAAGACAAATAAAGATAATAGATAAAGTGCAATAAAATAAGTGCAAAACAGTAATACTCAAGTGCCTTGTCGGTGTCCTTGCTCGGTGGAGTCGCACAGGTCGAGTCGATGGTCTTTACTCTCTTCGGTCTTCACGCGATGAGGGCAGCACGCGACCGCAGCACGCGGTGGACAATCCCACTAAATACCCTGTTCAATCACGTAATTGAATTCAGCAGGACACGCCTTCCAAATCTCCGAATATTAACACGCAAACAAATGCAAACTTACAGCGCGTGACTCAGTGGACGCAAACAAAGGAAACGAAACCGCGTTAGACTATTAAACACAAATGATCGATTTTCACCTACGATTTCCAGTTGATTCTTAAGCTGCAACAAAACTGCTTCTCCCACGAACTGACCTTACAACAACTGTTTAAGTACTGTAGCTGGCGTTGGACACGCCTTCCAAATCTCCGAATATTAACACGCAAACAAATGCAAACTTACAGCGCGTGACTCAGTGGACGCAAACAAAGGAAACGAAACCACGTTAGACTATTAAACACAAATGATCGATTTTCACCTACGATTTCCAGTTGATTCTTAAGCTGCAACAAAACTGCTTCTCCCCACAAGTTAAAGGTCCAGTGTGTAGTTTTCGGGATCTATTGACAGAAATGCAATATAATATACATAACTATGTCTTTAGAGGTGTATAAAAACAGTACATAATGAAGAGTTATGTTTTTATTGCCTTAGAATGAACTATTCAGTGTTTAGGATTTTGTGAAAATGTGACGTTTGATGATGTCAGACGCTAATTAACATATTTTTAACGTCATCACATAGTTGTAATCAGTGTTGTGCAAGTTACTTCCGAACTGTAATACATTACAGATTACTTGTTACTGTTATTTAAAAGTAATCCCTTACCTTACAATATTACTGTCTAAGAATTGTAATACATTACATGACTCCTGTATTACTTTTGAGTTACTTTAACCAAAATAACTACAGAAGTAGAACTTAACATTCTAAGAAAATGTCTTTGTATTTTCAAAATACAAAATAATTTTTGCCAATCAACCTCTTTATAAGACTGCTGATTTTTTTAATTAACTAGTCTATACAAAAAAATACCAAAGATACTAAGATTAAAGACAAAATAATGTTACTAATTAATAGTATTTTGTATTTCAAATCGATGTATTTGAAACATTGCATTCTAATAAGGAGGTTGATTGGTAAAAAGTATTTTAGTTTGAAAATACAAAAATACTAAGATATTTAAGTACAAAATAGTCCCATCCCATCACTGAACTAGATTATATAGAATTCGAGCTAGTCATCATGTAAACGTTAGCTTACCTTGTCATTGCTGCTGGTCACTGGGATCTTGCTAACTAGCTTCCTGAAAGCAGCCCAATGACCACTCAAAACCCGCCCAAAGGGAATGAAAACTAGACCAATTATTTTGTTGGTGTCAAATCAAAGTTAAGAACAGCCAAAAGACATTTCTATTGCTGTATTTGCTTTGAATGGTTTCCTAGGTACTGTATATATTTTTTGTTCTGTTGAACTCAAAAGATGTTGTGGGGGATATAGGAAAGCAAAAACTTCTAGGTCACCTTTGACTACCATTATGATCTTTTCTGCTATGGAAGTCAATGATGCAAAATAATGTTCAGTTTCTAATATTCTACCAAATATATTTGTGTTCAACCGAACAAAGACATGTATACAGGTTTGGAACAACTAGAGGGTGAGTAATCCATGACAGAATTTCATTTTTGGGTTTGGTGTCCCTTTAAAAAACATCCCCTGTGTGTTCAAGGCTACGCAAGGAAATGGACGAGAAACGTATTTTCTATTCGTAAGACATGCAAAAGCTTGCTTAAGAAATAATCATGGTTAAATTTATTGCATATGTATAATGTGTACAAGCTCGTCAATGTTTTAGTTGTTCTAGACTGTGTATAGCGCTGATCAAACGTGATATTTGGCAACCGGAAGAATCAAGTGTTGTACACTCACAAGTGATTTCTTTCATGGTGCAAGGTGACATGCACCTTACAAAACATTTGTAAAAACATAACTCGGATACAGTGTCTAATACCACCGCTATATTTTTCTCTTTGGTTGAGCTGAGCTCCAGCGTTCCTCCCTGTACTGTAGCCTGCCTGTCAGACTCGTTCCCCACACTTTTGATAACGGCCGGTCCTGGAGTTGCCAGGTATTCATCCGAGTATGAATACACATTACGAACCTCATCAATTATCATTTGTCCTTAGAATATAAATAAACATTTTGAATGATAACAAAGTAAAAAGACAGCCGGCAGCCCCTCACGGACGACTGCCGGCGAATAACACAGAACATAAACAGCCGAATAAAAAAAAACACAACTAAAATCCAGGCCTGGTCCTCTCTCATCAATGGTCCGGTCGCTCATTCTGTTATGCTCCTGATCTCCTCCGTGATACGAGACCGGTGCGCGCACAGCTGACGCTCATTAACACTCACTCACCGGCCTCGACTTACGACCTTGCCCCGCCTAATCCACCACATACCCCCATCGCCCCTCACAGGCCGGGGGGTACCCCTGAGACTTGCTCCCTACCCCTCCCTCGGGGGGTCTCCCAGTCTCGGGGTACCCTCCCAGTCTCGGAGTACCTTTCCCCTGGGGGTACGTAGTGACGAGACGAGACAACGGAGACGGGAGCCCTCGGAGCGACCGGAAAGAGAGAGGAAAAAATATATAGATAGTCCGGTTCCCCGACATGCCTCCGCTCGGTCCTCAACCAGCCGGGGTACTCTCCTTCACGGTGCCTTGTGGTGGCCCTGGGCGCTTCCCCTGGTGGCCGGCGGTGGCTCCTCCATTAGCGGGCAGCGGCGAGTTCCCTGTCCCCTGCTCCTCCAACTTGGGCGGACGGACGCAGGCTCCGGCCACTGGCAGGCAGTGGCCGTCCTCGGCGCTTCCGCCCCCTACTCCTCCCCCTTGGGCGGACGGACCCAGGCTCCTGCCTCTGCCGGACGGTGGCAACTCCCCCGCTCCCGCTTGGACGATAGCCACCCCACCTCGGCAGCAAAGGTTGCCATCCCACCAAAGCTTTGGCGGCCCACAATGGCTCCGCCTCTTCTCCAGAACCACCGCTTCAGGCAGCCGCTGGTGGACGACCCTCGTCCGCGCTGCCCGAACTCTCCAGCACCGCGAGATCACACGACGACGAGGACTCTCCGACAGCATGTCTCTCCTTCCTCCTGGGTTTTGGCACCACTGTAATAAGGTTCAATAAAAAGGAAGGAAGGAGACAGGAACTGGCAAACATTTAAACATTCAATAAAATGACAACAAATTAAAAAGACAGCCGGCAGCCCCTCACGGACGACTGCCGGTGAATAACACAGAATATAAACAGCCGGCAGCCCCTCATGGATGACTGCCGGCGAATAAATCAAACCTCAACTACAATCCAGGTCTGGTCCTCTCTCATCGACGGTCCAGTCGCTCGTTCTCTTATGCTCCCGATCTCCGCCGTCATATGAGACCGGTGCGTGCTCAGCTGACGCTCATTAACACTCACTCACCGGCCTCGACTCACGACCTCGCCCCGTATACTCCACTACACTCCACATTGCTCCTTTAACATTGTTTATATGCAGGAATTGACAGTGCTCGGGAGAATGCGTCACCCCAGTCTGGTCGGGCTGTGGGCCACCGGGTGTAACCCCTATATCCTGGTGATGGAACTGGCACAATGTGGATCTCTGGACTCGCTGTTCGAGCGTGAAAACGGCAGCCTTAGCCGCAAACTCCAGCACAGGATAGCACTGCATGTGGCAGATGGTCTTAGGTGGGTATAAAACGGTATGTAAGCTACATAAAGCAAAAGCACAGTTACATTTGACTTAAAATAAATGATTCCCTGCTTTGTCCATACAGATATTTGCACTCCTCCATGATTATCTACCGGGATCTGAAGCCGCACAACATTCTCCTGTTTAACCTGAAGACAGACTGCGAGGTCATCGCAAAGATCACCGATTATGGCATAGCACAGTACTGTTGCAGCATGGGTGTCCGCGGCTCGGAAGGAACGCCAGGTCCCTGTTACATTCTGTTACGACTTACTATAATCCAGGCTGTTTGTTTAGTGTACGCTCATTTTGAATCTTCACCGCTTTCAGGCTTCAGAGCACCTGAAGTGGCTCGAGGAAACGTCATCTATAACGTCCAGGGAGATATGTACTCGTTTGGTCTGCTAATATACGATCTCTTGACTCACGGCGATCGGATATCAGATGGGATGAAGTTTCCCAGTGAATTTGATGAGGTGGCTGTGCAGGGAAAGCTTCCAGGTGATGTGCCGAGTTTCTTCTTTTAGGTTTGCATGTCAAGATAAGACTTCACAATCTTAATTGTGTAGTGTGTGATTTATTTAAAGCGACAGTTCACCTTAAAAATAGAAAGTTGTTATTTACTCACCTTCGAGTTGTTCCAAATCTGTATAAATTTCTGCTGATGAACACAGAGACAGATATTTGGAAGCATGCTTATATAAAAACAGTTCTTGGACTCCATTGACTACAGTAGTAGGAAAAATTACTTTATCATTTCTTTGTTCTGTTGAACACAAAAGAAGATGTTTTGAAGAATGTCAGTTCTGGGGCACTTTTGACTACCATTGTAATTTTTCCTAATATGGTAGTCAATGGGGTCCAAGAACAATTTGGTTAAAAGGATTCGTGCAAATATCTTTCCCTATTTTTGGGTGAGGTATCCCTTTATAGCTGTTGAGTCTCTGGATAATTTAGTATGTATAAAAAAAACACAGTCACTTCTTTTCTAGGAACAACTAAGTGATATTTGGCGTCAGTTTATCAAGAACTTGTGATTTTGTTCTCTTCGACTTAATGGATGGAAATGGTGCTTTATTCACACATTTTTTATGCAATATTACATATTTTTCAAGTTGGAAATGTAAACAGATCTAATATTTTGTTGCCTTATAACTTTTTAATCTTTTTAATCCGTCATGTAGATCCAGTTAAATACTATGGCTGTTCACCATGGCCGGCGTTTGAATGCCTGATGAGGGATTGTTTGAGGAGAAATCCTCAGGACAGACCCACTTCCACTCAGGTTCGCCATCTGACTTCAGCTTAAAATGGTACACTGGAGAACTGAGATTTTTAAATGTGATGTGAATGAGTTTCTCTTTTTGTGTCATAGGTGTTCGACCGTCTGAACTCTGCCGAGATGTTGTGTCTGCTGCGAGAGCTGACTGTGTTGGATTTGCCCGGCGAGTGTTTGGCAGTCTCCGGTTCGACCGGGGGTGTTAACAGAGAAAGAGACGCCCTCGTGTGGATCGGAGGAGGCAGCAGCAGCCAGAAATTGGGCTGTGTGACATCACTGGATCTGGAGACCGGAAAGAGCTTTAGACAAGTACCAATTATTCAATTGAACCTTGACCTGTATTGTCAATAATAATCTTTGGTTCAATTTCGGTCAATACTACTGATTTGGTGATTTGCAGTTGGTTGTCAATCAGACCTCATGTTTTAAGGTGTAAACCCGTCCTACCCTGTTTCAGGAGATTGACCGCAGTCCTGTCCTGTGTCTGGAGACGGTCCGAGCTCCAGGGTCACATCATGACTTGTTGGTCGCTGGTACTCAGTCTGGTTCACTCTTTATCATAGACACACAAAGCGCAGAGATTCTGCACAGTCTGAAGAGTGTGACGGACTCTGTGACATCACTGTACTTCCACAGTGACCTTCAGCACAGGTGAACACATCCACATCTCTCAACAGAGACAAGACTGCTGCAATGATGTGCTTTAAGATCAAAATTCTGTTTTGATTCTTCAGAGGCCTGAAGAGTAACCTGTTAGTGGGGACAGCTGGTGGGACGCTAATCATTTATGAAGATTCAGTTTTGAAGGTATTTAAATTTTTGGAAATTAGCCTTTAAATCGAATTCTATTCCCAGCATTCCCATAATCATGGAAAAACCTGGAAAAGAAATAAATGTGAAGTCCAGACACCAAAAGTCTATTACATTTGCTACGTGAATGTGAATTGATCTACTTATGCTGGAGTTAACACAGAGACAATAGATATTAAAGGGGTCATATGACAAATATTATTGTTTGTTTTAGATTTAATGTAATGTATACACACGATTTAAGTTTCAAAAACGCTGTATTTTTCCACATACATGCATGTTTGTATCTCATCTTTGCCCGCCTCTCTGAAACGGCCAGATTTTTTAATAAGCTCATGGCTCTGAAAAGCGAGGTGTGCTATGATTGGCCAGTTAACCAATGTGTAGTGATTGGTCGAATACTGCTAGCGTGTGACGGAAATGTAACGCCTCTTAACAAATCATGGTTCCAAAGCAATTGTACTGACAGATACGCCCACCTTACTTGTGTATACATTTGGGGGGTCTTAGTCAAATCATACCACCAACTGATGTAGATTTGTGGGGGTGTGGTTACACAAGGCGTTTCAGGCAGGTCTGGGAGAGCATTCGCTTTTAGATAGAATGCATCTTTTGTTCCGTTACTTTGATTTTTGCAATTTCACGTGTCTAATACATGCATGGGCAATTTATAATACACCAAAGATACAGAAAAACACTTTTTCGCGCTATATGACCCCTTTAACAACATGCACCACTGGCATTACAATGAATGGAGAGGAATGCAACGGCCCTAAACAAAAGTTATGGTACTGTTCATGTCCTGTTTAATTACTGTATGCCATTTAATTCTGAATTTAGAAAGATCGGCCTGTTGTCTTGCTATGATGTAAACAGCCACCTGGAGCGTTATTGCTTTGACGTAAATAGCTTCCCAGAGGTGTAGCAAATATGGCTGCTGAGTGGCAGGACTTCCGTAAACGGACTTTGGTTAAAACTATCCATATGAATTTCAAAAGTTCAGTATTCACACATACATGGTAAATTAAAATGTAATTATAAACAAATGATAAAGAATGTTTGTTTTTCTACTTTAGAAGAGCAGTAAGGTTTACATGTTTTCTGACTACAGGTTAAAAATGGCGCTCCAGTCAAAACGCTGCAGGTTGGTGATGTGAGCACTCCGCTGATGTGTCTCGGCCCATCCAGTCACTTTCAGGAGCGCAGAGCTCTGTGGGCCGCCTGTGGTACGAGGGTCATCTCCCTCTCTGTTAAATACGACATGTGCAGAAGCATAAATACCAAACTGGAACAACACAATCTGTGAGTACTTACTGTACACGCTCGGCTGTCAATAAAGCACAAATGAGCATTAACGGTCCAATGTGTAATTTTTTGGAAGATCGATTGATAGAAATGCAATATAATATGCATATTTATGTCTTTTGAGGTGTGAAAAGACCTTACGTAATGAAGCTTTATGTTTTTATTACCTTAGAATGAGCTATTTCTATCTACATACACTGCGGGTCCTATTGCAATTCGCAATGTTGTTTCTACAGTAACCCTTAAGTGACAAACTGCAGTGCGCGATTCATAAATATGTTATCTCCTTCTGCATAGAAGCGGAAACATTAAGACATTTTTGTTCTGTGCCAACCTCTGTAGTGTTTCGAATAGGATGGGGAGGGGGTGGAGTAAGCTGTTGGTTGCAATAAGTAACCTCACCACTAGATGCTGCCAAATTTCATACACTGGACCTTTAAAGGGAAAGCTCACTAAAAAATTTGCCATCATTCATTGATCATCCTGGGGTTCAAACCCTGTATATGACTCTTTCTTCAACGAAACACACACAAAAATATATACGTATATTTGGGGAAACAATGTCTCTTGTTTCTGTACAGTGGTAGTCAGTTGGGTCTGTCTGATGTTGTTGGGTTTTAAACAAACAATTTATAAAAATGTCTTCTTTTGTGTTTGAAAAACGGCATACTGGTTTGGAATGTTTTTGGCTGAACTTATCATTTAAAATGATAATTCACCCAAAATTTTAATTGTTTCATAATTTACTCACCCTCATGTAATTTCATACCTGTATAAATTACTTTGTTCTGATGAACACAGAGAAAGTTATTTGGAAGAATTTTAGCCATTTTCAATTCTATGACATCATTGACTGCCATAGTAATAGTAAAATTCTTTGAATATCTTCAAATGTGTGACCCTGGAGGACAAAACCAGTCTAAGGCCTGATTCACATTTCGCTTCTAAAACCGCGTAGAAAATGCGAGCTGCACTGCGTTCTCCATTATTTACGAAAGCGCTCGGACTTTGCGCTCTCCTGGCATCTGTCATCACTTAGCAACCATGGGCCAATAGAGCCGTTGAGACGAGGAGGTATTACAAAGGATATACTGATTATGCACTGAAAATACCTTGCAATAACTCTACTACTAGATTTAGTTATGCTGTGATCATCTGTGTCTCCATTTTTTATTGAACTTGTCAATATTGGCTGGTTGGTTCTTGTCACATGATCTGCAGTGTGCTTGCGCTTTCTGAAAAGTTGAGATTTTTTCATCTCGATGCGCCGCCGACGCTCCCGAAAAAAAGTGTGTGTTGCCCCCTATTTCCCCCTATATTATTAAAAGACGCGAAATGTTCATCGGGCCTCAAGGGTTAATTGAGTTTGTTACATCATCTGAAAGCTGAAGAAATAAGCTTTCTATTGATATGTGGTTTGTTAGGATAGGACAATATCTGGCAGAACAATGACTATTTACAAAGCTGGAATCTGAGGGTGCAAAAAACTGAAAATCGCCTTTGAAGTTCTTCATCTGAGGCCCTCTAACAGGACATCCATTCACAAAAATAGAATTTTCATACATCTACAGTAGAACATTTATAAAATATCTTCATGGAACATGATCTTTACTTAATATCCTAATGATTTTTGGCAAAAAGAAAAAAGTTTACCCATATTTTACTGTATTTTTGCCGATAACTAAAAATGTTCCAGTGCTACTTAAGACTGGTTTTGTTGTCCAGGATCACATATGGTATTGGATGATGTCACAGAAGTCAAAATTGCTAACATTCTTAGAAAGATCCATCTTTATGTTTAACAGAACAAATTTAGACTTTTATATATGACAGAATTTTCATTTTTGAGTGAACTATCCCTATAAAGTTTCATTAACTTACTGTGGACAGCAACCTAAACTCTAACTTGAGTGCTTAAATTCTGGTCACAGATGTAGGGGTTGGGTTGAGAATGAAAGTTTTGCTTTAAGTTGCTGATGTTGACATGTTTGTATGTGCAGGCAGCAGGGTCGTAGCAGCAGTGACGCTTCTATAATGCGATTAGCGGTTGACAAACATGTGTATGTGAGTAAAACAAAAAGCCATATTGTGGAAGTCTGGGACAAGAAGACTGAGAAGATGATGAACCTCATCGACTGTGCTAAATTACTCAAGTGAGCAAACACACACACACGCGCACACACATTTACTGGCTCGATTACTTTTAACCCTCTTGTTTCCTCACAACAGACTAAATTGCACCAGACAGGTTCAGAGTGAAGACACGTGCCGAGAAATGCAGTCGTCTTTGGCAACGGTTAAAGGTCTGCTGGTTCAGCACAGTGGTACTCTGTGGATCGGGACCAGATCAGGATTCATTCTGCTGGTGGAGATCTCGAGCTGTCAGCTGCTCCAGAGCATCAGCCTGAACTGCCACTCCATGCGCTGCATGGATTCTGTGATGCTAGGTACGGACCAATCACTACACACTTCCTGTTTCCAGCGGCCAATGAAGGAAGATGTCCTGAATATGGGGCCATAAAAGCACCGCAACTTCTCTCTTCATTGCACTTAAATGAAAGTGTCATAGTTGCGTGCATCTGGTGTCACGAGTAAAATAACTACATTCTATTCCCTTCTTTATGCTTTACAGAAACACTAAACCGAAAGAATTGTATTCTAGTGTTGGGCAGATCTCAACGCATGCCAAATGACCAAATCAAAACACAATCAGGTAAAGTCATGACGTTTCGATTCAATTTTACACAATACTGTGAAGTGAATCTCTGGTGGGGTTCCGTTCCTTGTTGATTAGATCCGGACATTATTTTATGATATAAAATTTGAACCGGACATTTCTTCTTGCTTTGTGTTTGTGACGGTCACAGGTCAGGATTCGGTGCTGATGGTATGGAGCGGTTCACTTCCTCTGGAGGTCAGAGATCTGAAGCGACACTGTGAGCTTCGAGATAATATGACCACTAAAATGAGAGAGACAATCCATGACTGAATGTCACGTCTGCCTGTGTGTCATTTTCTGTGATATTACCCGAGACAACTGACTTTATGCTGTTTGAAAAAGGGACCTGTGCAAAATGACAGTGAATATAATCAAGGGAAACAATTATTTGTTACATCTCAAATGTAGCTGTAGATTGATGTGTCTATATTGAAAACTGACATAATGGGGAACTTGACAACCCATAATGAAAATGGGAAAAACTTCAGTTAGCTTATTGCATTTATTCACAATAGTAAAGCCATATGAAACATGGGAGACTGCCATGCTTTAATAAAGCAGATCTGAGATCCCTTTAGACATGCTAACCCCACCACGAGTAAAACTGATTATTGAATTTATTATTATTTTAGCTTTTGTCATTGTAGTAACTGCAATTTTAGCAGAAATGTTGTCACAGTCAATGTTTGGGGTTTTAAGCATATCAATTAAGATGAATTCTTTGTTGATTCCAAAGCAGTCCACTATCTTAACTTTAAAGTTACACTACAATCACTATGCATAAATATGTAACAAGAAATATAAGCCATGAATAAGCCATTTAAGAAATAACTGCTCTATGTTTGAATTATTATTACAAATCTTTCAATTTGTCGTGTTATTTTTTATTATGATGGGAATGAAATGATTATTTCTGTTGTCAGGTGTATGCGTTTTTTAGTAAAATGAAAAATATTAACATGTAGTAGAATTATTCTGTTTCATGTAATTGTGCAGTCGTCGATTCTTTATTATTATTTTCGCATTAGTGTTTAAACATGTTCTGATATGTAATAAACCTACATAAGCTATTTAAACAATCAAATGGTAATATAACGAATATATAACAATGATTAAAGATACATTCGCGAGTCCTCCGTGTCACGTGGCGGAGTGATTTCTTTTGACAGTAAGTGAAGCGCTCAAGAAGAAGAGCGTTTGCTCCTCCCACAATAAAAAGGACTGGAATGTCTACTACATGAATGGCAGAGATGATAAAGTGGGCGTGGCTTAGCGGTGCGGCCATTTGGGCCATTCTCCTACTTCTGGTTTTCTTCACGGCGTGTTTCTAATTCGGACGTATTTAGATTTATACATCAGATACGAAATTCTCAAAAGAGAATGTTTTTAGCGTACAAATGTCTCTGGTACAGCAAGAACAGTCCTGGTTGTAGGTCTTTGTGAGCCTTAAAGCGCCCTCTGCAGGAGTAAATCATTTATGTCTCACACTAAAGTTACGTCTCACTAAAGGCTCCACTTTATCACTTTGTTGTCATGTGATATAAACACGTCTGTATGTTACGTTACGTGAGTGACCCCCTTCATAACAGGAGGTTATACTGATCGCGTTAAACTTCATGTAACAGCCGTAACGGACCTGCAGACACATTCACGCTGACATGAAATCAATTTAAAACGTTTATTTTGATGAGATCGTGTTGTTAAATCCGTTAACGCAAAAGACAATCATCTGTTTGGAGGACTCGGACATTTAGTACTCTGGTAACGTAACATGTTTCATACTGTACCACGCGTTTAGTGGCGCACTGTTTAAATGACTATTATGTGCTTATAAAATAAAATAAGGTAATGATAACCTGCTATAAAGATATTTATATTCATGAATAATTCATATATAATTCGTTTTTTTTCTATTTTTTTCTCGTGTAGTTTTAAGTATGTCCTGTGCATGCAGACCTGCAGCGAGGGTGATAAAGTCCGTTTATAAAGGTAAGAAAACCATCAATACTAATACATCCAGAAGAAAGTATTAAATGAACTTGATGATGACCTCATTAAACGCAGAAAAACAAAACAACATGGAGAAATCAATATAACTAGCACGTTCAGAGAATGATTTAACGGAAGGAATGTTTGACTTCATAATAATGACTTTTCAATTCAGTTCAAACAGCTCATGTTATACACATCACGTATAAACACAATATACACATTATTTATAATGAATTCATAGTTCACAACCAAACTATCAAACACCGCCCATCCTCCTTAATGGTCAACTTCGATCACGTGAGTAGCGTCAGCCAATCAGCAATCGTAGTGTGCAACATTGCTTGTTTACAACAACAATAGGATATCAGACTTGGACCTGGGGGGTATTTCAGAAAGCTGGTTATGTGACATACCCGGGTACATTTAAGGGTTAGTTAGCTTTACCTGATAACCCCGACTTACAGGGTATGTAAGTAACCAGCAACTCACTCTCTAAAGATAACCTGCTCCGGAGCAGCTTATGTTCCAGGGTTAGTTCATATTTAGGAATGTTATAATCTTTAGGAGTTGTCTGCGCATGTGTGCGTTTTTGATGACCGTCAAGTGCGCATGAAAGCACAGATTATGTATAATATATTATAATTTTACAGCAATATTACAATAACATTTTCAATCTCACCCATCGCAATTCAGCATTCACAATTAATAGTAAATAAATGTAAGCTGATATTGTTAAACTTTATGTATTTATATTAAATATTGTATATACTTTGAATTAGGTTATTAAACATCTCCAAATATCACTGGATGAATATGCACACTTTACAATTTCCAACAGTTAAAGGATGTTAATAGTGAAGTATATTAACTGTAGAGCAATTGCATATCATTACTCTTGTCCACGTATTAAGCAATATTAAAGATAGTTGTGGCCTAATGGTTAGACAGCCAGAGTCATAATGTTATAATCTCACTAAGGTTGCAAGTTCGATTCCCAGGCTGGCAGGTTTCCAAAGCTTTATAAGGTGACCCCAATTGGATCACCATGGCATTTTGTTCACATATTTAAAATCGTATTATAATTTAAAATCCTATTTATTCTTAACAATGCTTATACCAGCATCATGGGCATCACACTATATTACACCTTGAGTCCGTCTCAATCAGTTCCTTAGTTCAGGAGTCAAGGCACTGATCGGGGAGTCATGGGAAAAACTCATCAGTGTCCCAATGTGTAGTGAGCCAGAGTCCTCACCAGTGTTCACAATGTCCCGATTCTGTATTCATGTTCAAAAACTGCCATCTGATCTCATTTTTATACCGCAGTAACTTAGGCGAAAAATCCCCATAAAACAATCAGACCAGTCCAACCATTGGACGGCCAGCTAAGACCAGCAGATCCTTCTGCACTTTTGTTCACACAATTTTGAATGTATTATATTTCCATGCAGCCCAACTCATGTAATTGCTTGTTATCTTATGTGTTGTGTTTGTTTTAGGTCTGTCATGTTCCCGGGTTCAGCTCTTCACTCTTACTAAACCAGCATGCCATGAAGTTCATCTACCTCAAGTTATACTCGTGAGATCATTTTCACAAACAGCAGTGTGTTTGGCTATCAAAGACAGCACGCCCCGAGATGGTGATGGTGGAAGGGTACGTTTTGTTTAAAAAAAGTAAAACATTTACATAACTACAAATACAATTAACAGTTTTGTGGAATCTATGTAAACATCTGTTGAAACTGCAAAGTTTGTTGGTTTCATTTTTAAAAGATGAATGTATATATGAAGGTTAGAATGTTATAAATGTTAATGTCAAAGTTTGAATGGTTATTGGAGGTGTGTTTTTGCACTGGGCAGAAAAGCGTCACTGATGCCGGTGGAAACAGTACGTCAGGAACGGGAGGTTCAGGGAAAGGCGGCAGTCAGCTGCGATGTCCCAAATGTGGAGATCTCTGTACACACGTGGAGACTTTTGTATGTGAGTGTCATTCACTTACTTTTATCATAGCCCAATATAGGAAGTTAATTTGACAAACATAGAACAGCTGAATGAAAACCAATGGGGTGTTTTTGAAATTCATTGTGCATAATTACATTTTTAAACGCTTCACACACGTACAGTATTATAATAAGTTATATTTTTGGACTTTTGGCCTTCATTTTGAGAAAAACATGAAGCGAAAGGGGAGGAGATGGGACAATAGGACACAAGATGATCTGAGTTTAAAAAAGATGTTTTGTTCATCTCATTTTATTTTGATTTCCCATAATCCAAAAGCCTAGGGCAAAATCCTATTGACGTCTGTGATGCTTGTAGATTTGCCCACAAAAATACATCATTGCTCCAGCACTCTAAAATCTGTTTCATTATTTAGCCTGGCCAGTGTTTTAGATGATTAAAATAATTCATTTGTGTTGGAGCCGATAGCCTAGTGGGAAGTGCACCGACATGTTGCCCATCGGGCAACCCGAGTTCGAATCCGGATTCCCGAACCCACCTCCTTCTCTCTCCCACTTCGCTTCCAGTCCTCTCTGCAACTAAATTGTACAATTAAAGGCAAAACGGCAAAACCTAATCTTTAAAAAAAATAGTTCATTAGTTAAACTGTTGTAATAGCTGTTCTGAATGTTTTTCTCATTGACTGAATGATCTTAACCCACGCAGCCTCCACACGGTTCGTAAAGTGTGAAAAGTGTCATCACTTCTTTGTGGTTCTGTCTGAGTCGGACTCTAAGGAGGGTTTGAACAAGGAAACAGAAAGCGCCTCTGAACGTGCTAAAATCGCTTTTGCTCAGACACCCCCTCCACCTCCTAAAAAGGTATAATCCATCACGACAGATGTAACTTAATTTTTGTTTTGTCGGATTATTATATTTCAGAAACATTATCTACTCCATAAACAATGTGTGGTCCTGTTGTCTCAATGTCTTTAGATTTATACATATCTCGACAAATATGTCATTGGCCAGTCATATGCAAAGAAAGTATTGGCAGTCGCTGTCTATAATCATTACAAGCGGATCTACAACAACTTTCCAGCAGTGAGCAGACAGCAAGCAGAAGCAGAGAAACAGAGTCCTCTCACTCCTAGAGGTAAATATAGATTGAACTACTTAATGGAGTTTTCAAATTCCTATGAAAGTAAAAGAAATCCTATGAAACTGGTTCCTTTTTATGTACTTTATTTAAGCACAATTATTATAGCATTATAGAGTTTGGTTCCAAAACATTGGTTTTTGAAAATGCATATATATCATATAAATATAAAGGTTTGTTTCCAAAATAAGATTACTCCGTTTTCAATTTTTTCAAAAATAATTTCATCGGTCATTCAATTCATTGTTTTTTATTATGGTTGCTTGTTTTTTTTGTGTTGTATTGTGTTAGTTAGCTGTATTTTATTTATGTTATTCATTTATTTATGTTATTATGACTTAATTCAAAACTAACATCTGCAGTTTGATTGATATTTATTGGAATGCACAATAAAAGAAATATATTATTATTATCTCATTTTGGAAATAAACTGTATGTAAATTTTAGGCCTATACAAAATATTACATGGAATGTATTTGATCTGACACATCACAATTACAAATTTGAATTCAATCTAAAGCAGTGGTTCTCAACGGGGGGGCTGTGGCCCAGCCAACTTCAAAGGGGGCCTCCGGATGACTAATGATTTAAAATGAGCATTGAAATACATTTTAAAACAACAACAGAAAACTTTTTTTTATTGATTTTATATTGATTAACACTTTTCCAGTTAATATCAAGCTCTGACATACTATTTTATTGGGTAGAAATGGTGAGTTTTCGTGAGCGGGGCCGAATATTGTTTCATACAGTCGCTTTAATGTTTTTTTAAAACATTCAGTTGAACTATCTATAGCATTTCCTGTGGTTCCAGTGTAAATGTTGCGAACTTTCCCTTCTCTTACTTCACACGTACAGTAGTGTTACTTATCTCATTTTGTGCTGATAAGTGCAGGAGTTACAATGTGTTAACTGTACTTCTCCTCTCCTCTAGAGCTAGAGATCAGAAGACAAGAAGATGAATACAGGTTTACAAGTGAGTCGTGGTTTTTGCAGCTCATTTAAAAATAACCTAGCAAACTGCACAATTACACTAGTTTTGCCAAAAAACATTTCAAAATGAATTGTTTAGTAATTTATTACGAATTATTATTTATTTACGTTTAATTACTTATTTAGGGTAATATATTTATAGTCTTAGAAATTTTGATTTTTTTTATGATTTTATAAATGTATGTCATATTATATAAATGTTATGATTTATTATTCCCTGATGTAGAATAATTTGAATTTATTTTGTTATTTATTTTCTGGCATATTTCAGAGTGGTTAAATTAAAATAATCCAAACAATGTCCGCCATTTTTTTAAGATAACTTTTTAAATACTGTAATAAATATTGACATCATAATTTGAATTAAATGAGAGCATTCTAGCACATAAAGTTTTTTATCCACTATGGTCTATATATAACTAGTTTATAAAATACTATTTTTGTAGCTGTCAATTCAGATGTTGATTATATTATATATGCTTTTGTGTTTTTGGAATTGCATCATACTGTATGTTACTATGACACACACATGGTTTAATACAGTGTTCCCCACCCTGGTCCTCGGGCCCCGCTCCTAGAATGTTGTAGATGTCTCTGCGCTCCGTATGTTGGTTAATGTGTTAATTAATCTCCGTAATTAACACACTAACCAGCTGGTGATTTGAATCCGGTGTTCTACATATAGGTCTATAGTTGCGTCCCAAATTACATAATATACACTATGCAGTTAAACTATGCACTCAACCATGTAGTGTATGAATTTTAGAAGGGTACTTCTAATACTAAACGGTTTCATACTAACTGGAAGTATATCGGTTTCCCAGACGAGCGTTTATGGTGTAATAAAAATATACTTGTGCATTGTACATTTCATGTAGTTTTTCCCAGCATAACTTTAGTCATCATCAGATTGAAGCATTATCACTCTGCAGGAGAGTTTTGCTCGAGCAGCGTCTAAAAGCCCCGCCTCCCCGCGCTTCATATTTTAGGTTAAAAAAGTACATCATCCGGGTACTTAAAGTGTACTTCTTCTTTTAGAATTTTCAATGTGAATGCGCTACTCACACTATTTATAAATAATCATTGTGTAGAATAGTGCATCAGTGCAGGATTTTTCGTTGTAAGAACCTTTTTGTATAGGGTGCATCGCTTTGCGGCGTCCCAAAAAAACACTTATTATGATAATCTTAAACTTAGAATTTTAAAGGGATAGTTCACCCAAAAATGAAAATGTTGTCATCCTGTACTCACCATGATGAAACTTCATAAATTGTCTGTATAAATGACTTTGTTCTGATGAACTCAGAGCAAGATATTTGTAAGAATGCAGTTTCCGGTACATCATTGACTACAAAAGAGATGGTGGTCTAGTGGGTTAAACCACTGAACTGGTAAATCAAAAGGTTGCTGGTTCGATCCCAGCAGCCACCACCAGTGTGTCCTTGAGCAAGACACTTTACTCCATGTTGCTCCAGGGGGATTGTCCCTGTAATAAGTGCACTGTAAGTCGCTTTGGACAAAAGCGTCTGCCAAATGACTAAATGTAAATGTAAATTATTAATTAAATATATCCCAAATATAAATATATCCCAAAAGGAGGAAAATTAAATGGTTGTCAAAGGTGCCCCAGAACTGTTTGTTTTCCAAAATTTGATCAACAGAACAATACAATACAATATAATTGTTTCCTACTATAGTAGAAGATGATGTCCCAGAACTGAAAAATGTATTCTCTCTGTGTTCATTGCAACAAAGAATGGTTTACAGGTTTGAAACAACCTGAGACTGAGTGAATGATTTTTGGGTGGACTATCCCTTTAATTGAACCAAAAACATATTAAGTTATACAATGCTGGATCAATTATAATAATAGTGAAGCAACCTCAATTATTTTGGTTGATGGTCTTACTTTTCTGATGTTTCATTGGATAGAATTGAGGATAAATTTAATAAAATCACAAAAAATCTGTGAACCCTTGGATCCATCTTGGTGCCCCCCAGTAGGCCACAGCCCCCAGTTTTAGAACCACTGGTTTAATGGATAATGCAGGCAATTTAATGTAATGTGATGTCATTAAACATCACCTTAATACAAATATAATTTATTGTAGAATGGTGGACAATCCTGCTTAGCACCAACACCTTATATATTATTAATTCATGGTTTGCTCTTTGCTGAGCTCTATCAAAGAGACCTAGTTATAGCATATTCTCTGCTTGGCTGTCTCAAATTTTCTCAGATTTCACACTGAGTCTCTGTCTGTTTACTTTATATTTATAGTGCAGACCGGAGCCAACAGTCTGGTCAGAGTTTGGAAACTAGGACTTCCTGTTGACAGAATTATGAATTGCATTAAATTAACAGCCAACACAAAGCACTTTCCAGAAGTTTCCACATATAGCGTACACAGTGCTCTTGCATTACTCTTATACAAAAATAAAGGAGAAATAATGTTCTTTTGGTTCAAAAGTATGTTAGATTAAATATTATTTATTTACGATAATCTATTAATAACCTGCAAAAAAATATATTTTAACTTATGTGCCGGTGTGATCTGCTACCAAAGTTAGTGTTGTAAATAATCAACATATTCCTGTTTCAAATCTCTGAGCTAAATTTAAGCAAAACAATTAAAAGTGGCGACTTCTTTAAAACAGAACGGTGAACAATAAATGACACAAATAATATTTAGTTTGAACTGCGGTTGATGAACAGTTTCACTTCTGTCTCTGTTACTGTAGTTTCAAGCCCCATTTTGTGTCCAAACATAAAATATAATTCCACATGTTATGTAATGGTTTTCGGGGATCCGGTCTGTGGTGGTTCATGTTTGTGCCTGTCAATGAAGAGCACATGTTCTGCTGAAATGAAGAACTGAAGGTTTTGCTTGTTTTCACAGAGCTGCTTCAGATCGCTGGAGTCAGTCCCCACGGAAACGCTCTGGGTGCATCTGTCCAGCAGCAGACCAATAAGCAAGCCTATCAGGAAAAACGGGGCGGAGAAATGCTTGACTCCACCCACACTGATATTAGACTTGAAAAGAGCAATATTCTGTTGCTGGGACCTACTGGATCTGGTGAGTTTGGGTTTTCCGCACGATTCCAAATGGCAGAAAATATACAACACAATTATGTCGATATAATACAAAATATAAAAATCTTGACTTGCTTGCTTAATTAATCCAAATATGTAGACACCTACTTTTGAGGTGCTGCATTTTATTGCAAATTTCATGCTAATTTGCTATTCATATCCTACTCTACTGGCTGCTGAATTTAGATTTTTCTTCTCTCTAGCATGTTTGGTGATTAATCTTTAACCCTTCTAGGCAAAACATTGCTGGCCCAGACTCTGGCTAGATGTTTGGATGTGCCATTCGCCATCTGTGATTGTACCACCCTTACACAAGCAGGCTATGTGGGCGAGGACATCGAATCCGTTATTGCCAAACTTCTGCAGGATGCCAACTACTCCGTGGAGAAAGCCCAGCAAGGTCAGTCTTCACAAAGTCTCTCGTGTAGTACTTTATGTGGGAAACTTTGTCTCAAGTTGAAAATCAATGAGTGGAATTACTGTCCACTTGCAGGCATAGTGTTCCTGGATGAAGTGGATAAAATTGGCAGCGTGCCTGGAATTCATCAGCTCAGAGATGTCGGCGGGGAAGGTGTTCAGCAGGTATGTTATCATACATCATGTATTCTTTCAGTTCATGCAAGGACGGTTTTTTATGGCTTGTTTATTTGTTCATCTGGACAGGGTTTGCTTAAACTCCTTGAGGGAACCATCGTGAGCGTTCCGGAGAAGAACAGCCGGAAGTTGAGAGGAGACACGCTGCAGGTAGACACAACCAACATCCTGTTTGTGGCCTCCGGTGCCTTCAACGGACTCGACAGGATCGTCAGCCGCAGAAAAAATGAAAAGGTGACATTTACTGTATATGACTCCTGATGCTTTCTTTAGTATGTATATGATTGTTGATGTATTGTGTTGTGGTCCCCTACAGTTCCTTGGTTTCGGGACGCCCTCAAACCTGGGCCAAGGTCGCCGGGCAGCAGCGGCCGCCGATCTGGCCAACACCTCAGGGAATGAAATGGAGGCAGCGGCAGAGATGGATGAGAAAGACCGTCTTCTGCGACACGCTGAGGCGCGGGACCTCGTTGAATTCGGGATGATTCCGGAGTTTGTTGGCCGTCTGCCCGTGGTGGTACCGCTGCACAGTTTGAACGAGGAGACGCTGGTGAAAATCCTTACCGAGCCGCGGAACGCTGTGCTCCCTCAGTATCAGGCTCTCTTCAGTATGGATAAAGTATGTGTATCTCTCTGTAGTGTCATTCCGGAGCATTATGGCATCTTATACCATGGTCTGTTTGAATACTCAATTCCGATTGGCTGGAAGGTCTGCATTAAAACCCTTTATCGCACAGGAAGCTCCAGTCAGTTTGTTTACATTTGAAATTTACTGTTTGATCTGAAATTACACTGTACAAACAAAAGCTTTAACTGGTCCAAAGACCATGTTATAAGGGGTATAATTCAAAGCTTGCACTGCGTTAAAGGACTTTAGAGCACTTCACGCCGGTAGGTGCTTGGCCTATACGTTGTGCATTAATACCCTTTAACGCACGGCTAGCTGTGGATTATGTCTTACTTGTTTTGCACAGGTTTGTGTTTTTTCTTCAAGTTGTTAAATTCTTGCCTCTTTGTAACAGTGTGAGCTGAATGTAACCAGTGATGCACTGAGGGCCATCGCCCGTCTGGCTCTGGAGAGGAAAACAGGAGCCAGGGGACTCCGCTCCATCATGGTAAAGGACACAAATCAAATGTCTGCTGATCTAAGATCTGTTTTCATGTGATCTCATTCATGTGTCTGTGGTGTGTCCTTCAGGAGAAGCTCCTGTTAGAGCCCATGTTTGAAGTGCCTCAGTCCGACATCATCGCCGTGGAACTGAGTAAGGAGGTGGTCCAGGGGAAATGTCAACCGTTCTACATTAGGTACAATTTTATTTGATATTCATCGCATACTGTACACACCTAAGGGCCGGCAACCTTTTTGGCATTTAGTGTTATCTTTTATTTATCTTCTGCCAAATCATTGTTACGTTTAAAAAGACAGTTCACCCAAAAATGACATTTTTGTCATCGTTTACTCACCCTCAAGTTGTTTCAAACCTGTTTAAATGTCTTCGTTCTGTTGAACACAAAGAAAGATATTTGTAAGATTGTTAGCCATTTTCAATTCTGGGACATTATCCACAACCATAGTAGAAAAAATAGAACAGTATAGTGGAATATTTATCTGTTCTGTCGAAGAAAAAATGAGATATTTTGAAGAATTTAGGAAAACAGTTAGTATCTGGTAGTCAATGATGTCCAAGAACTGAATTGCTAACATTCCTCCAAATATCTTTCTCTGTGTTCGTCAGAACAAAGTCATTTATACAGGTAGGTGAGGGTGAGTAAATGATGACAGTATTTCCATTTTTGGGAGAACTATCCCTTATATATATATATATAATAATATAAATAATAGTTTTGTATAATAAAAGAGACAAATATAGTCATATTATGAGTCCAAGGGTGATCCAGTAGGAAATATAAGTTAACAATGGCATTTATTTTTCTAAATTTAATTTTTTGTCATGAAGCTTGTCTTCCCAAAGTTAAGAATATTATTAAAATTAAGAAACATTAAAAGTTACTTACAAATCTGCAAAAAAATCTGAATTAATTCAAAATTAATTCAAAAAATAAATGAACTGTATTTTGGTAAGTGTCACAAATGTTTAGGTCATGATTTATTTAGCATTTACGTTTACAGTAACTTTATTTTATACAGTAACTATGAGCAATTCCATGCTAATTTCAACCTTGCCATGAATTGTACCTTACCATGGCCACAATATTTTTTTGTAATGTCACATCTATTCTGTTCTCGAAAAATTAATTTCTTTGTGATAATTGCTTCTGCTTTTTGCATTATAATTCTACACTAGCTTTTGGTCACATCTAGACACACCTATGTTTCCCTAATCTAAAATTAAAGGTTTGATGAACTTAGTTTGTTTATTGTTTTATTCTGTTATATGAGGTCTACTTATGACGCTTGCGTGGTTTTTACATCCAAAAACATCAAAATCAAGAAGTAATAGGCCAGCTCTGCAAACGCTCGTTTTTAATGGGCGTGCCGCATTGAAAACACTTGGAAGTAAACGCCCACCGCTTTGATTGGAAAGCAGTTTGCGTAGTCGGAGCCTTCTGTGAATTTGGATAGAGACGTAACATAAGGTTACACATTAGCACCATTCACAGTTTTCCCACGGCATCAGTATTATCTGGAGACCTCCTGTGATTTATAAATGACCTCCCCACATCAGTATTTATAATACTATAATGCCTAAACACATCAATACAGCCTCCATTATTCGCATACGGTGTATAAAACCTTGAAAAAGTGATATATGAGCCAAACAAATCACAAAGATGGCGATTCGCACGGACTTAAGATCACAGACATCTGCAATTAATACAAATGACTAGAGGTGCCCAGGTAATACTAATCTCGTGTGAATAGTGATCAGGGCACATCAAGCAATATCTTACAAATCAATAGAGACGCAGATTACAGAAATGTTTTACTCACATAAGGTTGCTGCGCCGACTGCTTTTTAATTATAAGCTCTCCGCAAATTCAGTGTTGACCTGTGCCTTGTTCACGAAGGAATCCTCTGAGAAATGAAACAAACAAATGCTCCATGTTTTTCCCACATGAGCTGGAACGTCTTTAAAAATAAACTTTAACACCATTCCTAATATCGGAATCTGAAGGAAAATTATGCAGCGACTGTATTCTTCAACAACCAGGGATGGCACAATATTAAGATATCTTTAACGGCATGTTTGTTTATTGCTTGCTCGCTCTATCTGGTTCTGCGCGACTGTTTGTGTAATGTTCGAACCAGTGGGCGGGGCTAGAGAAGAAGTCCTTGATATTTTTCTGTGGAGGTGGTGTTCAACCTATCAATGTCATCATAGAAAAGCTCAGGTTAAAATTGTGATTTTAATTCATGCCTCCTTTAAATCAAAATGAAAGCACATTGTTTTATTATACTGTACCTTCTAAGGTTTCTTTGGCATCATAACTGAGCATGTGAATTTTTTTGTATTTGATTCAGAGCTCCTCCTAAAGAAAGAGAAGAAGAGTTTGACTCTGCTCTGGATGAGGAGAACTGGCCCAGACATGCAGGGGCGGCCAACAACTGACCTGATGATTCCATTTCAGACAATACATCCTTACCGTTCTGAAAGCACACAACAGCATCGCCTTGGGGAAGAGAGGTTGAGATGGACCCAAGCAGATCATAGTTTTTGTATTACTTACATATGACGTACAGCACAACAAACAAACAACAGTATGAAACATGAATCATCAATTGCTGTGGTGCTTAAGAGAATATATGAAAACTATTTATCAAAGTGAAGCTCTAGCTATCTAACTGAATCTCTTGGGATCATTAACCTTTTTTATTTTTCTAATGATAACTATTCTTAAAAGGAACCCAGGGTATAGAGAGATGTATGGATTAATATGTTGCAAAGCCTTACATCACTAGCGTTTGTCGTCAGAAACATATCAAATATTTTCATTTCTTTAAAAAGTCTAAATGTAATACTCATTTTAACCTAAGGAGGCCGCCATTTTCTTTTTTAATGACCTAAAATGGTTGCACGCACAGGCAGCCAAGCTTGACACAGACACACTAATCAGTTCTTCACTAAATATAAGGTGCTGTATGATAAAATATATATTAATAATGCTAAAATGATAAAGTTAGAAAATAAAGACGCTATTTAGTGTATTTTCTCACATTTTAATATTGTCATTTACAATACAAACACATATATTAATAACCAAATGAATTGCTAATTTAATATTTACAGTATGTTTTAGCCATTTTAAAATGCATTTTATCCAGATTTTGACTTTTTGATGTTGATTCACCGTACATCAGTAGCCTATTGTCTTCTCTCTCTTTCATTAGCTGACGAGGGCTTATATTCACCTGAGCTCTAATACAGAATAAATAACCAGTATGATTATCATTATATTATCCTAATGTATAAAGTATATTATAATGGTGGATTATGGCATCTTAAATAGTCTTAACAATTGTAGTTTAAAACTGATTTATTGCACGATTACCTTGAATATATGCTTACTGAACACATTATTCTTTTATGTCAGGCAGGGTGGCTTGTTTCAGGAGGACATACCTCCACCTACTGTCCCGGTGTTAAGAGAACAGGTTTAGGTAGCAACCATTTGACGTCACAAATTTTGCTAAAAATGGCGGCCTCAAAGTAATCTTTTTCCTATTGTTATCAATACTGTTAAAGTTACACTGTGTTTTAAGTTTGACATTTACAAAGGCAATGCCATTGCTAATACATTAAGCCATACATCGCTCTATATCTAAGGTTAAAATTATTCTGTTTGAACGGAATCTGCTGTGAAATAATGCTAAATCAGTTTTGGAAATTACTGGGAACTTTCTTCTGTGGAAAAAATGCTGCTTTACTGAAAGCTGAATATCTACATTTCTGGAATTGTCTTGCCATTTAAGGGTTTGTATTGCATGTGTGAATTGGGCAAGTTTTGGGCGAGATTATAAGGGGAAAGTACTGATATTCTTATTTTAAAATGTTCAAAGTATTGATGCATAATACACTTAATACAGATGTCGTGTTTCCAAAAAAACTAAAGAACAATATCTCCCAAACTGATGTGTGATATTTTCCTATGATTTTGTTTTTTGAATAACAAAAGCTAATTGTACACTGTGCAGTGTTACACAGATCCAGTTTGTAAGTTTTACAAATTTTACATCATGACCTCAAGAAAGGTATAGTTTAAAATAGTATAAAAAAATAGTTTGGATTATTTCTGTTGTGTATTTTGAAGTCCATATCTTTGAAATAAAATACTATATAATAATTGAAATAATAATAATAACATAACTCCGAATCCATTAATATTTAATTGGTTTTATTTGATAAGGTTTGCCATTATAGTCACATGCATCCACTTTTCAGCATTACAGAAAATATTTTTATTTGAGATTTGGTATTGTGATTGTGATTGTTTAAAGACACAAATGCAACATGTCTCTGTTTTTAACATAATACATCTTTAGAAATGCTCCAAAAATCATTGGAATGAAATGGTTATGGAGTTCTTTAGGCCAGTAGTTTTCCTGTATGGGGCATCTTGTTAGTGTCCCCTAGATAGCAGTATGGAGCAAATCTAGAATTCACAATCTATTTTAAAACCTAGAAATACATTTTTATTATGATGTTAAATAAGGAAAGGTCTCTCTAGGTCACTTATCACATGCAAACAGATTACATGATGTTACACTTATTATTAGTTTTTTACAAAGTCCATGCATTTCAAAGATGGTAGTTTCTGAGTTCATTCTTTTTTCTCAAATTGTTATGATTACACTATATCAATTACATTAAAACGGATACTTCGTATATTACAGTGAATACTAATAATTCTTTAGTTTTTTTGTATTTGTCAGTTTTCTGTGAGAGACAGTCTACCAATTTTTCATGAATTAATTCATGCCCAGTCTCAGTTCAGGTGTTGCTGAAGCACTTGCCATTATATTTTCAACAACGTCCCTTCAGTTATTGGCATTATGTCTTTAGTTCTACAATTAAAGCACAAAAATGACCAGCAGAAAGCAATCCTTTCATAATATGACATCACGAAATACCAAAAATTGTATATTATGCATTAAAATATGACGTCTGTTTAATCCTATTGGTTGAGCTGCCAACGTGACCTGTGTCATCACATGTGATGTTTATTTTGTGTGTGTGCTTTTTTTTAACAGTTTTAAGAAGCTCTATCAGGGTTAAGCTTTTAAATGTCTCCGTTTCTTAAATTTATTTAACCTTTAACTGTCAGTGACAGACCTAGAATTGTTTTATTGATTTATATAGAGAAGGTTAAATTAAAACTCTGAATGTTGCCATTACTATAACAAGTTCTATGTGCAAAAAAATGTTTATTTAAATTGTTAATGTTTTGGAAATAATTTTAACTTCTAACATTTTGTTCAAAATATGCTAATAATATCATATGATAAATCATGAATGGCGTACTGTATTGGATCAAGCGCTTTGTGTATCGTTACACCCCATGATGTGTCATTCATCTCAACGTTAAAGATAAGCTTGGGTTGAGCCCACAAATGTGTGTGAAACCCCACAATAGTTCATTTAACTCGCATAAAATCACGCTTTTTCCACGCTTAAAAACTACACCTGCAGACATTTTTCCAAATATGAAATCCCTGAGTTAAAATTCACACAAAACTAGCGATCTACAGTACATGACGAGACTGAAACTCTGAGTGGACTGCTGAAGGAGAATCTGTTTTACAGAGTAACGTGAGTCATGTCCAGTTCCGGCTCAGTGATGATACTGCCTCCTCTCTATCACCATTCTCCTCATCACGTCGCTGCTGAACTGATACGTCAGTTTCTTCTTCACCTTTTTGACCTCGCCGGTCTTGCCGTAGTTCCTCAAAGCCCGGGCCATCTTCTGATAGGTCATCATCTTGCGGTTGCCCTTCTGTTGGCCCCATCGGCTGGCGAGAGCTTCTTTGTGTTTAGAGGAGAACTGAAAGATGCCTCTCTCTCTGTCCACCCACCAGATGCATTCCCGCATGTCTCCGTCTTGAAGAAGGTCCAGGAGGAACTGATAGAGGCGCACTTTCCTTTTGGTTCCTGTAACAGTTGACATTGATTTGAAGTGTTAAGGTACAGTTAGAATTCTCTTTGCCTCATTTCAAAAATACTTGAGGTCTACATACTTTAGATAACATTAGGAGAGGCTGTGCATCTCTGTTTGAAACTCACCTATCAGAGCACTCGATGCACCTGGATGTCTGTCAGTGTCCTCTTCACCTTCTGACACCTCAAAAGGTGGACTGCGCCCCCCGGGCTCCTCATCATCAGTGCTGCGGGTGACGGGTGACCGAGGGTACAGCATTGGAGGACCATAAGTGTACTGTGAAGAGAAAAATGTTCACTACTGCTTCTGTATGACAGAGTTAAGCCGAAATTATTATTGAAAAATAATATGACCTCACGTTGTGTCAATCACATTTACACACTACCTACGATATTTTCGTCCGTCATACAAATTCAATTCTCTGCATTTTCCGCATCCATAGCAAGCTTTTTGTAAGGCGTTTTGAGAATTCAGGCACACAATACAAACGAGTACCAAATGTGAAAAACGCATATGAAAATTTCGGACTGTATGTGCAAAGACCTTAACTCTCATCAAAAACATCATCCGACATGGATATTGTCTAATTCACAAGCACCGTTTCTACAAAAAAAACCACAAAACCATAAGACAGCTGTGATGACTGTTGAAATCTTTTCAGGTCACTGATACCCAATCAATATTTTGGGTTGGATACAGTTTCCCACATCTCGACACATGCTGCAGCAGAAAATGCTCATTTAGCTTGAATTTCTATTAGAGTTATTATATACTTGGAAACCACAGAATGACTTTACATTGAAAGAGGAACTGTGAAAACATGTTGTCGACAAAATGAGACACAAAATGGTGCGGCCCTGCATTTACAAATCAAGTGCAAATCACATTCATTGCAGAATTTCCTTTCCATCAGCAAAACACCACAGCATAAACACGATACTGTATTAGTAACTACAGACACTGTAAAACATTGTATTTTCCTATTCATGTTACATTAAAATATTAAAACGGAGTATTTAAAATCCTTTTTTATATTCTGCCGTTATTTACACACCCTCAATTAGTTAAAAAACAAACAGCTGTATTATTAAAGGGATAGTTCACCCAAAAATATTCTGTTTAATTTATTCACACTGATGTTGTTTCAAACCTTCACACATTTTTTTGTTCTGCTGAACAGAAAGGAAGATATTTGGAAAAAAAGACAGATCTCCCAATGACTGCCATAATAGGAAATTAAATACTATGCGAGTCAATGTGGAAAGAGATCTGTTTGGTGACTGACATTCTTCCAAATATCTTTCTCTGCATTGATCAGAACAAATAAATGCATAACGGTTTAGCTCAATCTGAGGGTGAGGAACTGATGACAGAATTTTCAATATCCCTTTAATACGGAAGAATATGAAGATATTTAGTGAAATACTCGAGCTGCTTTCTTCCAAGAATATAGAGACTGGACCTGCTGAACTGCTAAAAATGACATAATGTACTAAAAGTTTAGTTAAAAGTTACTTGTGCGCTATATTTCAAGTTTGCGAAGCCATATGATAGTTCTGTTTATTCAAATATAGTCACATAAATGAGAACATTTAGTTATTGAGCATCTCACAATGAGGAGACACACGCATAACAGTTTCAATTGATCTTGAAGAGTCTTAAGTCAGGGTTTAACTGTGTTTGGCAAGATCATTGTTCTGTGAAGTATTATTATCAGCACTGTACAAATGCTTGTGTGCGTGTTGTGTGTTATTGTATAGCAACAGTATTCAGTCAGGAAAAGACAATGTTGAGCAATCGGTCTCTGTGCCTCTACTCACATCCTGCACATCTCTTTCTGTGTGTGTGTGTGTGTGTTTCAGAATATGTTTGGTCAGTTAAGAAAGAGATTTCAAAAGAAACGAATGACATTTTATTCGAAACATTCTCAATCAAGAGTATTTTTATGCTGCAGAATATACAAACAGAATATGACTACACATCTGCCATTTCTCTTCCTGTTATTTTTTTTCTATTTAAAGACAGAGCACGTACTGCAAGATAAATCGTGTTGATTCTTTTGATTTTAGACTATTTTAAACAAAACAAAATATCTAACAATACACATAAAACCTGTGTTTTTCATAAAAACACTGCATGAGATTTAACACGAGAAACTTTGATTTGTGTATTTTTTCACTTGTCTACTATCTTAGAAAGTAATGCTTCTTATATAAACGTATCTTGTTTTATTGTTTTCTCTATATTTATACAAACACATGCATAAAAATGATGGTTATAAATGTAAGTTTTCGCAAAATGAATCAATGACAGGTCATGTGAAGTTTGGGGTTGTACATACAACAATGTTATATAAGTTCGCTGTCATTATAAAAATAACCAACCGTATAATAAACAATCTAGATAAACCCACCTGTGTTGGTACCACTGGCAGAAGTGGTCCCATCCCTGGATCTACAGACGGGTGGTAAGACTCAACATCTACATAGCGATATGGGTTGGAGTGCAGCTCGATTAACTGGTTTTCCTGAGAAGGTTCAAACTCACTGTGATGGACATGAACACCTGGATATTCATATCCACCTGCTGAATAAAGAAACAAGTGACTGAACAAGATTTTTTTGGTTTTCGGCAGTTAATACTTCAAACCAAGTAAATCGCAGGCTAAATTATCAGTTGGAGGTATTTCAGAGAATCAATGTGAATCATCACACTAGATAACAACAAGAATCAACAACAAGTGTTGATATTGAGGAGGTTTTTTAAAGTTTACCTGTATGAGCATCAGGCTCAGTACTGAGATACGAGTAGAAGTCATACATCGGCCGACCATCGTGATCATACGGGATTATTTCTTCTGATAACTGAAAAAAATCAACTTTGAATTGTTTTCTTCATTTGTATAGTATATAACATTTGAACCTTTGAAAACTTTACATTTTTTGAAACTCCACTGAAGGTAAAACATTTTTTTTTTTTTAATTTAACAACAACAGTATCCATTCCAATTTCAACAAAATATTCCACGAAATGAAACAAATGAAAAATCCAGACGTGGTTAAAATGAAGACAATCTCTGTTACTTACAGGTGAAATAACACAACTTTCCATTCTGTAATGCAACATGAAGCCTTTATCATACAGTACAGTTTCTTCTGTGGCGTCTATCTCACAGTTTCACACTTATTTACAGAATATTGCATAACTTGGAAATTACTTCACAAGGTCTCTATCCTGTGGTAGCTCTGTTAAGCTGACGTATGCGTCAAATTGTGTTTTAAAGCTCTGCTGTCTTCAACTTCACTTTCCTGATGCGAGAAGATTGAATTGCTGATGGTATCTGATGATCTTTCCTCTATCGTCCTCGCCCGATTAACAGGACTTCACTGAACGATGTAGCTTCTGATTGGTCAACAGTGCTTATGACTCGTGATTTTTCATTTGCAACATGGTCGAGGATGTCTGCTGGGCCAATGGTGATAGTTGATGGGTTGGCTTGATGCTTATCTCCAACATGTCACAGATTATTGTTTGTTATGTTTCAACAATTCATAAACAGTTGTTTTAAGAACGGAAAACCAGCTGACCAACGTTTGGCCGATAGTTTTTATTTTAAAGAGGTCAATCGTAATTTGACAGACAAGTTGGTATATCCGCAATTTTTTGTGTTTTTTATTGAGATTTGACATTCATTTGTTTCAGTTTTCAACGAGTCTACACGATATGATGTGATAAAATTCTTCTTCCATTATTTGTGTGGTGAAAGATGAGTATATGCAGTGCTGTGTGTTTGAATCAGTTGATCAGGTGAAGATTTTTACATGTGCTATTTTCCGAGCATGATAAACTTCAGTGTGCCGCCCAAAGTGAAGTTCTGAGAGAGTCTTGTTCCCTTTTTGATCAAAGAATCGTACTGTTATCGCAGGTTTTGAGGAAGCAACTACTGTTGCAGCCCAGACAAATGCATTATTCTTTGTTTGTCCTAGATTTTCATATGGTGAATATAAAGGACATTACTTCAAGTATCTAGCATTGTTTTGGAGCCAAAAATCATATCAAACAAGATACAAAAAAATGCTGCATTATGGTTATGTCATCAGTAGGGAATAAACCGTTGGCTTTAATTTACAGTGTGCTTATATTATGCTTTTTTTAGTCTGCATATATTTGTATTGAATTCCTGACATGGTGCTACTGTGGATGAAGGCCTTTCAAAGTTTATTAAGGTGGACTATAAATATATAAATGCTGAAATACAGTAGAAAACAGAACCTTGTACTCAAGAAGGCTGAATCAAAGTCACCGGGGAGGTCCCTTTTTGATTAGATGGACCAGTGGACTTACCCATCTTAACATCTCATATAAGTATCCTGATGTCCAGATTCTAAAATACTGAATTACTGACATCATTCTGTTAGTCTATAACAAAAATGTGCCACACACTTTACAAACTGGGAACTGAATCAGTCTTCGATTTTATTGGGGAGATATTGTAGGCTTAATTTAAGCAGCTTATTCAACTTTTTGTGTTAAATTTGTGTTTTGTATATATGATCACTGAGAGTGACTGATTCATCTCAGTAAATCAGAAAATAATAATAAAAATATAGTAGCTGAGATTAATAGTCACAGGTAAGGTTATTGTAGTTTACTAAAACTCAAACTGTTAAAACATTTTTGTTTATTAAAATAAAATAAATGACTGGCCTAAATATTATTTTTGAAATGTTAAAAATAAACAAATCTTTAAATTTTGTCTCAGAAACACAAACTCATCTTGTATAGCAACATAGAGTGTAATCAAACAATAAAATGACAAAAGCACAAAACAAAATTGGTAAATTTCCAGAAAATAACTATAAAAACGTTGCCTCAGCAACAGTCTGAAATATGTTTTAGTTTGGCACAAAAATGATCAACTTAAAATAAATAAAAACTAAACCAAAATTTACTTTCATATTTTATATTGAACTTTTAAATCGACTTTTAATAACTATATAACTCATCTTATATAGCTACATAAAATATAAACAAATCAATAATAAAATGACAAAAGCACAAAACATATTTTTTTAAACAAAACAAAAATGAACATGAAAATATAAAAATGAAAGTTAAGGTAATTCAAAATATGAATAAAGTATCAATTATTGATAAACAATACAGCCTTGGACACACTTTACAAACACAACATACTTGACACACACACATACACATAGAGTAAATGGGGAAGTTTGGAACTTTCATGTTCACTTCCCTAAAATATGAATGTGAAAGGCTTTTATGGACATTTGTGTAATGTCATCTCTTTTCTGGAGTTGAGAACAGGTTTTGTTTTCAGATTCCACATTCCTCTCCATTATTATGATTATTACAGTAACAGAACTAAACATTCTCCACAATGAATAGTGTATGAGTCATTTTAACTGATTTTACACAAAATGTGGCCGTGTTTGGCTGGCTGACCATTACATTGTGACTCCTGAGCGGGAACTCGAGTGCGGTGTGAGCCTTTGTGTTCTCATGTTTTCCCAATAGTGCATTGCAGGGTATTTTCAGGCACCACAGGAAGTCCGTTACATCTGCTCACACACACAGAGTCACTGTCTCTATTGCACAACTACCCTGAAGATATTTCCAACTGTCTCACACCAATACAGCGGACAATAGCCAGGACAAATTAAAAAACCCTCACATGTAGGTACTTCCAAAACATACACGGCATACATGTAGTTCTCATGGCATGCGTACAGTACGTCATGCGGGTTGACTGTAAGAGAGGCTGTGAGATGACTGACAGCTGGTTGTCTTGGTCTTTATCTCTGTGAACAAACTTCCTGCAGGTTACAGCCACTGCAGCCATGATAACCACACTGCACGTACCAGCCACAAGCCTGCAGGTTCTTTCTCTCTTTTCTTTCACAAACATGCAGAAAAGTGAATGGGTCATGATGGAAATCAAGTGAGATTCTTAGTCATTTACCAGCATAAACTTGTAAAGCAGTTTTCATGTTTTCAATCAGAGCCAAAAAGGAGTTCTGATGTCGTAAAAGAACAAACTTCCTATAGTTGTTCTGAAAATGGTCTACAGTACTGAATACACCATTTTGTTTGTGTCAATCTGCACCAGTCAATACGTGGCCACACGCAATCCACGAGCCTCATGTACAGTAACGTGATGTTGTCATGTGATGTTAACACTGTGGCTTTTAAAACCACATTAATTTCTAAAACATTATTTTTAGTTTTTTACATTTACATATAGTCATTTAGCAGAGGCTTTTATCCAAAGTGAATTACAAATCATTCAGGAAGCAATAAGCGACATAATACAATATTATATTATGAGCAATAATACAATAGGAGCTAAATCAAAGTTACTAGTTTTTATTTCATAGTTATTTTCATGTTAATAAGGAGCTGGCTGGCCAATATGCTGGTTTAAACTGTGTGATAGCAGAATGGCCCACCTTAAAGATGTTACTTAAGGAGTGCTACAGGGCTTGGTTTTGGGCCCTTTGCCTTTTCTGTCAAAATATTAAAATATATAGCTCACGGAGTAGTGTAATCTAATTTTAGGGGACAATGTTTAATTGTTTTATGAGAGTATATATTCTTGATTATTCTACTGTTCAAGGTCACTGAATTAATATTGTACAATACAGTGTAGGCTACATTCATTTTTTATTATAAACTAATATACTAAAACAGCTCTATGAAGTCAATATTTTTTAGGTTGCATAAGACTGAAGTATTATTTGCAGAGTTTGTTTAAAAGAACAGATACCTCATTGTTTACGTAAATGTTCAACAATTATATTTTTTTATCATACACTTTCAATCACACTGTTTTTTTTTTACTTAGAATTAACTAAACAAATAAAGCTAAATTACACAATAAAAACATGACAACAATAAAAAAACATGATTTTAGACCTTTAAAAAATCTGTTTTTGCTAATTAACTCTTAATTTATATACCATAGTATTTACATGGTACCTTAACGAAAAGCAGATGAGTTATTACCATAGTACTCCAGATGCCAGGTATCAACACAAATATGGACGTACACAGATTTTTGCTTGTGTGGGGGATACTTGTGATCTGTCTAAAATTCACTTTTTCAAAATTGTCATCAATCAACCAAGTTGTTTAATAGCTGCCAAACTGCAAGTCTATGGAGCATTTTCCAAACAAATTTTTACATTATTGCATATTATTTTAAACAAAATTACACAAGATATCTTTATCACTCTCTAGGATACTATACATACTGTAAAGTTTCAATTTGCTACTGTTCATAAAGGGAATTTAAAGGGAAGATCTTATTATTTCTAAAAACTACAGGCTTTCTAACGTAAACCATAATCTCTACTTTTGAAGACCTACTTTATGGCATGGTTATTACTGAGTCATTTGAAAAGTACAGCACTGATGTGTTTAGAACAGCATTTTGATACTTCAGACGTAATGCTGAGTTAGGGAACAATGATGCCGAAAAGTTATTTCACGCTTTCGTAACTTTATTATTATTACAGAGTGCTATTGGCACTACATCTGCCAAAGCTCAAATGAAGCATTCGATAATAGCTTAAAGTTCAATCCTGAGATCTTAACATTGATTCTTTCTCCACTTCTATGAATTATCCAATTCTTTATCCAGCCTTTTCGTCTTTCCTCTCCATAGCATTGGAATTAAACAATTTAAACACATTGTATGCTCATTTTTCATTCTCTCAATGCACAGTTATATACGTTTTTGCATGTGTTGTGTGTTGTTTATTCAATTTGTTTTCATGCGCTGAGAAGGTGGGCTTCCCCAGCTGGGTTTGTTTCTTATCTAAATGTCCTGGGGAGTTTTTCCTTGACACCCTCATTTTTATCTTGTGTGTTTATTGAGAATTGAATGCTATTTTTTGTAAAACTATGATGAAACTTTTTATTGATTTGAAAGGCTGTTTACAGAAACATTTGAATAGTAAAGTCGTGGCCAAAAGTTTTGAGAATTACATAAATATTCGATTTCAAAATGTTTGTTGCTAAACTGCTCTTAGATCTTTGTTTCAGTTGTTTCTGTGATGTACTGAAATATAATTACAAGCACTTCATACGTTTCAAAGGCTTTTATCCACAATTACATGACATTTATGCAAAGAGTCAGTATTTGCAGTGTTGGCCCTTCTTTTTCAGGACCTCTGCAATTCGACTGGGCATGCTCTCAATCAACTTCTGGGCCAAATCCTGACTGATAGCAACCCATTCTTTCATAATAACTTCTTGGAGTTTGTCCACCCGCCTCTTGAGGATTGATCACAAGTTCTCAATGGGATTAAGATCTGGGGAGTTTCCAGGCCATGGACCCAAAATTTCAACATTCTGGTCCCCGAGCCACTTAGTTATCACTTTCGCCTTATGGCACGGTGCTCCATCATGCTGGAATATGCATTGTTCTTCACCAAACTGTTATTGGATTGTTGGAAGAAGTTGCTCTTGGAGGATGTTTTGGTACCATTCTTTATTCATGGCTGTGTTTTTGGGCAGAATTGTGAGTGAGCCCACTCCCTTGGATGAGAAGCAACCCCACACATGAATGGTGTTAGGATGCTTTACTGTTGGCATGACACAGGACTGATGGTAGCGCTCACCTTTTCTTCTCCGGACAAGCCTTTTTCCAGATGCCCCAAACAATCAGAAAGGGGCTTCATCGGAGAATATGACTTTGCCCCAGTCCTCAGCAGTCCATTCACTATACTTTCTGCAGAAGATCAATCTGTCCCTGATGTTTTTTTTGGAGAGAAGTGGCTTCTTTGCTGCCCTTCTTGACACCAGGCCATCTTCCAAAAGTCTTCGCCTCACTGTGAGTGCAGATGCGCTCACACCTGCCTGCTGCCATTCCTGAGCAAGCTCTGCACTGGTGGCACTCCGATCCCGCAGCTGAATCCTCTTTAGGAGACGATCGTGGCGCTTGCTGGACTTTCTTGGACGCCCCGAAGCCTTCTTTACAAGAATTGAACCTCTTTCCTTGAAGTTTTTGATGAACCTTTAAATTGTTGATTTAAGTGCAATCTTAGTAGCCACAATATCCTTGCCTGTGAAGCCATTTTTATGCAACGCAATGATGGCTGCACGCGTTTCTTTGCAGGTCACCATGGTTAACAATGGAAGAACAATGATTTCAAGCATCACCCTCCTTTTAACATGTCAAGTCTGCCATTCTAACCCAATCAGCGTGACATAATGATCTCCAGCCTTGTGCTTGTCAACATTCTCACCTGAGTTAACAAGATGATTACTGAAATGATCACAGCAGGTCCTTTAATGACAGCAATGAAATGCAGTGGAAAGGTTTTTTGGGGATTAAGTTAATTTTCATGGCAAAGAAGGACTATGCAATTCATCTGATCACTCTTCATAACATTCTGGAGTATATGCAAATTGCTATTATAAATACTTAAACAGCAGCTTTTCCAATTTCCAATATTTATGTAATTCTCAAAACTTTTGGCCACGACTGTATGTTGGTTTCCAGAATATATTGGTGAGGCAGTCAAGAACAGTATACAGACCAAAATGATAAACGGATCAATTCACGACAAATGAAGGACCTCTTTGTATTCTCTGATGCCACAATCAATGACAGCCTTCAGATGTTTCTATTAATTGTTAATTTAAGGATTTACAGAAAATCATTCGAGTTTAAAGGTCCAAAAAGTAATGCAATACTGTGTGAGCAGTATGGTGCTCTGCCTCCATCCTCTGGCAGTGAAGAGTATCTTCCTAAAAGTACCAGACCATTTTCTGCTTTCATTTTAAAACTGTGTTAGGTTTCGCATCGCTAAAAATGACTAGTTGTTATAATCCCACTTATTCAGCACAGTTGAATTGCCCAATAGGACATTTCCCACGCCTTATGCAGTCAAGAATATGATATAGGAAAGGAGGTCTGAGGTTCCACTGGTTCGTCTGGTAGGCATCCTCTGTGTTTGGGGGATAAATTATTATATATAGCACCATATTGCATACTTAACTTTCCTTGCCATTATCAGAGAGATGTCTCATGAATTCTGTGTCCCAATTTCATCACATTATCCTAAGTGAAAACATGCCTTTAGGTGAGGTACTGCTGATAATGCCCTTTGGTTCCCATTAATGTGACACAATGTTAGTTGTGGCAAGTGAAACAGTATTTTAGGAGATTACATTGAAGTATACTGTATATAGTATTGGTGCCAAATGTCTTTAAAATAGGCAGATGCTCACTGTAATTAGTGGAAATTGGCCATGAACATATAGGGGAGAAAAGGGTAGAACGTTTTTTACCCAAGAAACAGACACGTCTCTGCTACAAATGAACACTTAAAGTTAGTTCCCGTACAATTACATCAAAAGTGACAGAAGCGAAAACGTAACAACTTACCCCATGGGTGGGCTTCATAGTAACAGACAAAGGGGCAGTTGTAACACCTGCAAAAAAAATATTTAAACACAGATAATTCAATATCATTCTATTCATTAACTAGAGGTGAATATTGTCTGTACAGATAGATATCCACACATCTATCACCCAGCCATCCCTCATCTAACCATCTTTCTATTAAACGTCAATACTTATAAAAAGATCTATGAGAAAATGCTGCACAATTATAACAAATAATAATAATTGTCCATCACGTTAATATTGTCATTTCAGCTATGATTTTGATAAATGGCATTTACATTGTTTTAGCCTAATTGTCTTGAATACATTTTCACACTTTGGGATCAATTGTAATACTGTGTATACAACTAACCCCGCTGTGTAAAAAAAATTCGGACATGTTTTAATATGGTCCTAGGTAGCCAGTGCAGTCGGTCCAGTTCCGGCCAAGTTTCGGCTCACTCAGCTGTGTTCTGGCTGTGGCTCACCAAAAGTAAATGGTTGTGGTTGTACGGAATTGTCCCAATTTTGGCTGAGAAATTGTACTTTTGCCACATTCTGCCTGACTATAAGAACAATAAAATGTTGTTTTGTTGAAAAACATTTTAAAATGGCTTATTTTTTTACATAAAATTGAATGTCTAATGCACATTTTTTTAAGTTGATTTTATTAAGTGCATGATTAAGAATAAATTATATACTTAATTAAGTTTTGTTGTTATTATTAAACTCATGTACATTTGCTGGTGTACAGTTTTTAGATGGCATGATTGTAGCCCTATGTTTTGGCAAGCCGAATTAGCTTTTAATCATTCTCATGATATGAAATTTTGATATCAACAATTCAATTTTTACTATAAAAATGATCATTCTTTATATCAAGAATAGAATTTCTACAAGTAACAATAATCATTTTTGATATCAGTAATTACATTTTCACTAGTAAAAATGTGAATTCTTGATTTCAACAATGACGTCATCACGTGCAGAAATGTGTGTTCTTGATATCAAAATTATAATTTCAACTAGTAAAAAACATAATTCTTAATTACTGTTATTGCATTTTTGCTATTTAAATATTACAATAGACTTCCATTCAAATTCAATTTCAGATATTAATAATACATTTCTTACATGTTAAAAATCTTATTTCAGATATTAGAAATGCAATTCTTACTAGTAAAAAACACAATTTTTGATATCAACAATTACCTTGTTACTAGGACAAATAAAAATTTCTGACATCAAGAATTCAATTTTCACAAGTTGAAATGCCCATTCTTGATATCTGTAAATTCATTTTAACATGTTGAATTTGGTATTTCTGACATCAGGAAACAAATTTCAGATAACAATAAATCTGAGAGTAATTGATATCTAAAATGGTTTTCTTACAAATAAAATCACATTATTGAAATCAAGAATTAACATTGTCATTGTTATTGATATCTTGAGCTTGAATATTTAAATGTAGTAATTCAATTGTTGATATCATTAGTAACCACACATTTATTGATATCAAAAATTATGTTTTTTTTCTAGTAGTAATTGCATTTCTAATATCTGAAATAGTATTTTTAACATGTAAGAAATGAATTATTGATATCTGATATTGAATTTGAATGGCAGCCTATTTTGATATTTAAATAGTAAAAATGCAGTTACAGATATCAAGAATTAAGTTTTTTACTATTTGAATATCAATTTTTGATATCAAGAATACACATTTTACTAGTTAAATGTAAATGTAATTGTTTATACCAAAAATTCATATCCTGAGAATGATTAAAAGCTAATTCGGCTTGCAATATATGGTGGCAGTGTCTGCCCGTTTTTGGAACCTGGACTTAGGCCAGTAGTGGCTGAGTGTACAGTTTACAGTTTGCGTGATTGTGGCCCTATGCTGGCAGTGTCGGCTCACTTTAAGGGCCGAGTTGTTGTTTTCTGGACTGCCGGAAATGGGCCATTTTTGGGAGGCAGTGTGTAAATGTGATTGGCACAACGTGAGGTTTATTTTTTAACGTGCGGGAATTTCGGACGCAAATTTCGGACTCAATGTGCACATGACACAAGGTGAAGTCGTTAGTTAAAAGTGCAAATTGCAGAAATTTCCGCTAGAAGGCGCACGATCACAACAACAATCGCGTAGCTTGATGATGCTGTGTAGAAGCGTGGAATGATGGGACATGTTGTCTTCAACTCCACCGTTGATTGTTCCGCTGATACATCAATCAGACGGGAATGAGATGTTAGCAGAAGAGGTACAGTAATAAAGTATTATAAATGTTGCGTTTGATGAAATCATTTTTTTCATTATAATGAATTAGACCCGAGAAATGTAAGGTTTAAAACTAAATTGTAAGTCATATATGTTACAGTAATTGTCCAATTCGATGGTGTGATAACACTGCACAGTTTTAAGTGTTCAAATCAATCATAGTATTTACTATTATTATTTTGAACATACCCACAATATTTGCAATGATGCTAGACGGACCGACGCTACAAACTACTTCCGCATCTGTCTACGACAGTGTCACGTGGTTGCTACATCAGCAAAGGCGGTAACAAAGGCTAACGCGGATATGACGACATTGACAGGCGACTAAACGGCCCGGTCCAGTGTTTAGAATGGCGATTTTCTCAGGATTTAAAAGCAGTTGGAAACATTTGAGATATTGTAAGTACTTAGCTGAAAAAATATACAACATTGGCCAAGTTGTTTTTGTATATTTTACTCCAAAATTCTAACATACTGTACCTTTAACCCCACGTTAATCTGTGCCCCTTGCTCCCCATATGAATTAATATGTAAATTATGCTTACAAAGCGAGTGCGCATGCTGCCTGGAAATCGTAAAAAGGAAATTGTGCAATTGCATTATGTAGACAAATAGCAATGACACAACTTTGTGCACTAAACACAGTTTGCATTATAGTTTTTAATCTATTATAACGACATTTAAATTCATCAGAATATAATATGACCGAAAACGATATATAATAATTTTAAAGTGTTATACGCTTTATTTTACATGCAAAAACATCTATTTTGATTTTGAGGTGAAAGGGGGCATCGTCGTCTGAGCAGGATAACAGCTGTGCGACTGAAGCTGCTGTCGGACGAATCGCCTGCGCTCTCATCAGCAGTCTCCAGTCTCAGCATTGGCTCAACTCAGTCTCCACAGCAGAGGAAACACACAAACATGTCCGTCTAGAGCTCCGTCATGCTAGGATGATATGGGCTCGGCGGAGGACGTGACAGCTGTCCGCTGGCATCATGAGGATTCTAACGGCGTCCGGGCTCTTTCTGGCCTTGTGCTCCATCGGACTCTTGATCATGGCCATCAGCACGGACTACTGGTACGAGACGGATGCGCGGAAGCACCGGGATCGATGCAAAAAATACGCCAGTAAAAGAAACAACCCGGGTTACATTTACATCTCAAACCAAAACCTCCCGCTCCGGATGCGCCCCGAGCCCGGAGCTGCTCTGCGGGAATCCCTGCACCCGGAGCCCGTCCTGGAGTCGCGCTGCAGCCGCCACTACAACTCAACCACCACCGGCCTGTGGAAGAAATGCCATCGAGAAGGATTCGACCTGGAAAACGAGGATCTGATTTTTAAAGGTGACGTTGCTTATCAGACCAATGAAATTGTGTTGAATTCAAGTTGATTTTGTAAGTTTATTGGTTTTCAGAAGGATGGTTGGGAGGGATGGCGCTATCCAAGGTGCTGATCAGTCACATCAACAATAACAGCTCACTCGCATCTACTCAATAATCAGATTAAAACTAAAACTTTATTGACACAAATAGTCTTTGGTGGCATAAAAGTTGTGGATCTTGACTAAATATGAATACGTTTTCTGCAGATTCAATGAATTAAATTTTAGAGTTTAATCCAAAAACAAAAAGACCCCTTCTTAGAATATTACATCACTAAGGGCTAAAACTGTTATATCCATTTTGTAATTTGTGTTATTTGATAGTGTGTTTGATAAATGATAAATGGTGCATCACCCCTTTCTTCAGCCATGTTGAATTTATGTCATAAACAAAAACATATTGACAAATGTGACCCTGTCTGTGAAATCCAGGCAAGTCTGGTAATTTCACTATATGATTTCAATTAGATTTCTATGCATTAGGATGATTTTATGTAGAAAAAAGTAAATCTTGGTGTATTGTAGCCTGTATGTGATGTTTGGTACAAAAAATGCTTACAGGAAATACAGCAAATTTGGACTAAAATCTTATCAGTTCTTAATATTTAGTTGATGTTTGTACAATTTTTGCCACATTGTTTTTCTTAAAACTGTGCTGTTTATAATCCAACCACAATTAAACAACAAAAACACAAAATCCTTGAAAAATATTTTTGAATCAATGGCAATGTGAGTGTTACAGGTACTGTGTATAATATTTAGGAGGGTCTTTTGACAGAAATGCAATATAATATACATAACTATGTCTTCAGAAATTACAATTGATGCCGCTGAAATCTCTACATTTCTCCTTCAAAGCAACACTTTGTAGTTTTTCAACCTTGAAATAATGTCTCTAAAATTATTTCATTGTATGAACAACTCTTGACAACTCCCCTGTCTGTGGAAGATTGCGATATGGTTTCTAAACGTTCCTGCATTTGCCGGTTCCATCAGCTTAGTAAATAAATTTACATGTATTGTTGTGCCCACAGGGAAGCTTATACATCAACAGCGAATTACAACACTGGCAACGGAGAATTGTGATTATCAACCACACGGGGGAGTTGTGAGAAACGTTCTAAAGTGTTGCTTTAAAAGCATAGTATAACATAGTTTTGTTTTTTACATCATCTGAACAAATGCTTCATTACTTAAATTAGTCAGGTATATATCATAAATAAATGCAACAAAATGACTGATGCACACACTGCAGCATACTCCTTCCAGCAGTCTAATCTGACCACAGAAAGAGATAATTATTGATCCTATTATATACATAAAAAAACAAAGTGACATTTACAACTATTCAGATGGTTTGGTACTATTAGAAGAAATGCATTCAGAATGGAATAGCACCTGTAGTTTGACTGGTGAAGTATGGCGCTGACATTGGGAACACAGGGAACACACAAACGTGATATAGTTTGTACACTTTACAGTGAATTGCCCTGAATACAAGTATCTGTCAAATTCATAATTATTATAAATACTTCTGTGAATGTCTGCAGGTCTGCTTCAGCGCTGTACGCCGGTAAAGTATTACTACTCCTCAGCCAATATCCCTCGAAATCTGCCCGTGAACATCACCAAGACTATACGACAAGATGAGTGGCACGTTCTCCGTGAGTCACCTTTATAATGACACCTATTGTTTTCTGCTTAAGTCAGTGGGGTGTACCTTAAAACTTTATTCATGACATATTAAGCCAATCACGAACCTCCAATTAACATTGAAATCTTACCATGTCCACAGATATCATATCATGTTTAACTCTTTCCCCTCCAGCCTTTTTTTAAAGTCGTCATCCAGCTCCAGCGCTTTTAACATTTTCACTAAATTTGATGGCTCACAGTACATTTTCTGTATCGAATATATGTATAAACAATCTGTCGAGTGAAAGAACAGAGTCTCTCCTTTTAAACAAAAGAAACCATGTTCTTCTATCCTCATTTTTTATTTTTTATCACCCCTTAGATGTGGGTAAGTTTCTTCAAAAATGCATCACTTTGATTAGACAGCTGAGATAATCAATTTTTTTTGTCAAAGACTCAACCCAGATTAGACTCAGAACAATCATTATAACAGATAATAATATAAACCTTCTAGTTTCATAGATTCTGTGCTTTTTCCTAAGCGGCGTAACAGCGCCACCTGCTGTACATTAGTACAAATACCAATTGCCGTAATAACTCGTCTTTGGCAGGGAACCGTTGATTTTTTTAATTAGGAGATTACTCGTCAATGGCAGGGAATGAGTAAATATCATAATTCTGTGGATTGTATCATAGATTATAATACAATCATTTATTCCATGTTTAGTTAGAATGCTTGATCCCGATTTGCCAGTTTTTGTAGGTTCATTATACCCAGATAACAACCTCTCAAAACTAATAACACACAGTAACCCGATGCAGCAAATCATGTTTTTTTTAATTAAATATAAATATGTCTTTTAATAACACATATGACCTTATATTTACAAATGATTAAACCAAATTGAATGTTCATGACATTTGAACTTACATTAAAACCGGAGGTAACCGGCTTCTATTCGCATCAATTCCATCCGTAAATTAATTACAAATGCATCTGTCATTTGTCAATATTTATTACAAACATCTGACAATGACAATATAAGTTTGTGTTATCTGATGGTGTTGACATCAAATCTTTAAGGGTTAAAATTATTTCATCATGCTTGACTGTTTTTTCTTCTGTGGAACACAAGATAAGATGAATGCAGAACTTAACAGGCTCAGTTCATTGTCTGGAAAAACTGCAGCATCAATATTCTTCAGAATGTCTCACACAAGCATTAAAGCAGGATGTTAACTTTCAGCAGTCATTTCCCAGCATGTACTACTTTATGCATCAGCTAATGTTGAGGCGTGCTTGCAATACTCCTCTGTCCTGTGTTTCTGCAGATCTGCAGCGGATGACGGCAGGTTTTATAGGCATGGCTGTTGCCATCATCTTGTTTGGCTGGATCATTGGCGTGCTGGGCTGCTGGAAACTCAATGAGCTAATGCAGTATGTAGCAGGTCTGCTCTTCCTGATGGGAGGTGAGAAGCATTGAAAAAATGGGTTGTGTCATTTTACAAACAACCACTAGATGGCAGCAGGGGAAAGAAAAAATGGGTGTGTGGAATTGCACAAAACTTCTGCTTGAAATGCAGATGTTTAATATGTTAAACATTAGAACATAAGAGTGGCAAAAATGATGTCATCAAACTTTACAAATGCGCGCTGTTATTCATGAAATTTGACTGCCGCATTGTTTATTGCATGTCATGTCGATTTCACAGGTACCTGCTGCATCATTTCTCTGTGCACGTGTGTCGCCGGGATTAATTTCGAGCTCTCGCGGTATCCGCGCTACCTTTACGGCCTGCCGGAGGACATCAGTCATGGGTACGGCTGGTCCATGTTCAGCGCGTGGGGCGGTCTGGGTTTGACCCTGCTGGCTGGATTTCTGTGCACGCTTGCACCTTCTCTACACAGTCCACAGATAACCACCACCATACAAAAACCACGACAGGAGAACGGCATGGTGTGACACACTTCACACACAACACTAATATAAGCACAGAAAACATCAAGTCACACTGATATTAACAAGTGGCTGACAGATAAATGACAAACAGATCGGGAAGATGATAGACCAAGATTTACAATGACTTCACCAGTGAAAATCAGCGATTCAGTTTTGTTTCTCAGTAAAAAAAATCTAAACATCCATAAAACATTCATGTTTAAAAAGTACAACTGTATACTATGTGTATACTTGTGTTTTATCGTCAGAGAATATTTAAATGCCATATCCATAAAACAAGACAAAACAACCCTTTTTTGGTAGACGGCTGATCTTTTACTTGAAGATTTCTGCCTCTTATGGTGCTCTCTTTCTGTTTATCATTATGTTGGCATATATTTCAAAATGTCCATCATATTGTCTGACTGTTTCCAGCATTTCCTGTCCTTCTATCTCTCTTCTGTTTCTGTTGCTCAACGCATCCAAAGTGGAAATGTCTCAGAGAAAAGTTCATATTTCATTCCGTTAACTGTGTTTCTGTATAGAAAAGAGAAACAACCAACCAAACAACGAAATACTGTATTTGTCTTTAGTGTCTTCCTGTATGTTTTTAACAATAAATCTGACATGTTCAACAGCACAAGAAAATTGGAATTTGGAGGCAATATGTGAAAATGAACTTTAAGTTCATGCACAACCTTATCAAGAAATATTGACATAGATAACATCTGTTATGAAATGTTTTGAAATGGTTATTTTTGATTTATGAACTTTTATTTTCTAATAAAATGCAGCTAATTCCTCTTCTGTCTGTTATTGTGACTGACTTCATTGTTTTTGAAGTTATAAAGCACAGCGGTTTAATGTGAAGTTATAATGCCAGTGTGTTTGTGAGTGTGTGGTGCGGAATTTTTATTGGGCAGATTTTCTGGACTGGGTTATTAATCACCAAATATACAATTTAATGAGACCACAGATGGAATGTGACTTTCTTCTCTTTGTGGTTGTGAGATGACTGAACTGAAATGTTATATTTTCAGTGTAATTTTGATTCAACATACTCTCCCCATTCAAACTCCGTCACGTTTTTTCAAAAATCCAAAGAAGGAGTGTTTCTAAACAAAACATATGTTCTGGGAATAATTAACATCTGCACGGAGTGTAAGCCCAAGCAAGGATTATATATATTAACAAAATTCTTCTGTTCTGTTACTTTGAAACGTGGTAAATGCAACGAAAGTCCCGCCTACCAGAAAAAAAGAGTCAAAACAGGTTAGGAAAGTAAACTAATAATTGGATGATAAACAAATAAATATTTGACACAAATCCCATTTTCATGTAATGGGGACCTGGTCAGACATATATTCAGGCGTTGGGGCCTGGTTAGCCAGGGGTCCCAGAAACCAGTGATGCCCCTACTGATGACACACGGCACCATGAACACTCCAAAACTAAACAAAATTCCAAGGCCCATCATGAGTTTAGATTCTTTAACCAAGATTAAAACCTAATTCAAGAACTGATAATTTTTTTATAGGAACCTTTTAAATGACTATATATAAAAATATTTAATAACATAATAATTGGGAATTAATGTATTAAACAACAAAGATTTTTGCTCACATTTATTATACTGAAAGGCCAAATTATGTTTAGATCATGTGCTGGTTTTACCTTATGAATTACATATTAAAGTGTTTTCATTTCTCACACACAACTTATTATTTTAACATTATAAATACATACTTGTTCTCATGTCTGCCCAGTGGTTAGCTTTCCAAACACATATATGTGAGTTGTTGGCTCATGGGGACCCAGGTCATGTCCTGATCCAAGCCCTGTCTCTTATCCTCATACTCCACTGAAATAGTTCAAAGAAAGAAGGAAATATGTGTGTGTGTATGTATTTGTAAGTCGCTTTGGATAAAAGCGACTGCTGACTAAATGTATTTATTATTTTGCAAGTGTGCGATTCTGCACCCTCACGGTTATACGTTTTCTGCGTTAACCAGCTACATTAACTGGCTGTTTGGTCATCTATATTCTCATAGTTTGCCATCGTGCATTAATGTTTGCCGCGATCTGTGTTGATTCACATCATTGGCGTAAATCACTCATTTAGGGATAAGTGTCCCATCCAGAATGCCAATCACTCGCAGGTCACCCGCAATGGCATACAAGCCTTGATGTGCCTCCATCACTTCGTGCCTGGAGAAAGGTATACGTAGGGGCGCTGCCAGGAATTTTGGGCCCCATGAAAAAAAATCTAATTGGGAATATCTTGCTTAATGTTTCCCTGCACTGATTAAATGGTGATTAAATGTAGGCTAACACTACTTTGTGGCTAGCTAGCTTATTTCACTATGGACATTAAGCAAGACTATAAGCTACCCACCTGTCTTGGTGAAAAACTAGGTTACAGTTTGACACCCTTTCCTTTGTCTCTCCTCTCTCTCTTTTCTCTCTTTCCCTTTTTCGAAAACCAGATTTTGATTTAAGGTTTCTAGGCAACATTGTGGTCCATCTACTGACTGCAACTAAACACCGTTACTGATACTCCTTTGCACCAGCTTGAACTAGGTGCTTTTTCCTAAAGCGCCAAACACAAACATACTGGCACAACAGCATGAACAATGGCGAACGTTGTATTGCTATTAATGTTGGCTTTGCAAACCCACATTGGCATCCAAACATGGCGAACCCAACGTGTTCGAGCAGCTTGCCGTAACTTGTAAAGACGGAGATTTCAAGCGATTTGTGCTAAGGCAGGACCAAAGCATTTTATGCAGTGTGGTCGGTCGGTTACTTTTTTTGTCAATGGGGATTTTTTACATTTACTGCCAAAAACAAAGAAACCATTCATTTTATTATATTATAAATATATATACTCAATGATGATGGTTTAATAATTGAATATACTAAATGGCTCCGCGGACGGCGCCGTCTTTGATTTAAGACAACTATTCGCTGTATCGCTGACATAGTCTGACTAAACTCCCCATAACATCCACTCCCTTTATATAAACTACGCCTTACAAGTCAAATGGTTTACCAGCTAATGTGCCTTTGTATAATCAACAAAAAAATGACAATTTTATTCATGAAAACACTTCAATAACCTACACTGATTGTATTAAACCCGAGAATTTTATTTGTAAAATCAAACTAAGTTACAGTAAAAATATATATTTAATAATAAATATCATTTTTATATGAAATTTTATATATGAAATTAAACTGCAATTTAAAAAAGCTTTTCCTTGAAGCATGTATGTTTAATGCATTATAAATAGTTATTAAAGTGGTAAAATACATTATAAATCTTCATTATATGTGTTGTACTGCATTATATGTAGTTGTAAAGAATTATAACCAATTTAAAATGTGTAGTGCAACAATTCATTTTCCAAGTGTTATAATGTAGGCTATAAACTGTTATAACAATTATTTATAAGACGTTACCATTTACATTTACATTTATGCATTTGGCAGACGCTATATATCCAAAGCGACTTACATTGCTGTATCTTATATATTTTACAAAGGCATTTGCAACCCCCTGGGATCGAACCCATAATCTTGCGTTGTCAACGCAATGCTCTTACCATTGAGCTACAGAAAAGCTAGTATGCATTACCATGCATTAAGAGGTGCATTACAATGCTTTAAAACTACTTTTATAATGCATTATAAATGCATGCTTCAAGAAAAGTGTTACCGCTTTTTGCATAGCGGTATGAACCATCAAAGGAGATAAGGTATAGCTACTTGCGATCCAGACCAACCTTACGAAAGTATGACTTACAGAAGGTATACTTAAAGCTGGAACGATGTGTCATGCATTCTGACTTCTTTACAATGTAAAACGAGTTGGGTGTATTACAGAGTATTTCTGTAATCGATATACCCTCGCCCAGCGATCGTACAGGTTTTGGAAAGTTTTTTTCGAACATATAAAACAGTTTGTAACAACTTTTCTTAGTCCCTAATTGGAAAATTCTCCCGGAAAAGCACGGGGCATGGCCACAGGAGAGGAGGAGAAGGAGCATGCGTAGGCACTTGTATGCAGGAGAGAGTGAAACTGATGTCTGTGTTTTGTTGACAATGGCGTGCACAAACTTTGGTTCAGCCTTACCCTTCCCCCTGCACGCGCCGTATGTTTTCGGAAACAATCGTACAGCTGTATCTATCTTTTTTAAATGTGATCAAACTAAATACTCTTCGAAGATACAAAGTATGCAATACTACTCTGTAGGTACTCAAGATGATTATGAGATTTGCAGAAACCCCATGTGTTACTCCCGCTTTAACTAAGAAGGTTTCTGGAAACACGTATTAACGATAAGGTACATCTTAAGGAATAACTTAAGAACGAATAGAGTTAAGAAGGTTTCAGTAAACACGTATTAATGATAAGGTACATCTTAAGGAATAACTTAAGAATGAATAGAGTTAAGAAGGTTTCAGTAAACATGTATTAACGATAAGGTACATCTTAAGGAATAACTTAAGAATGAATAGAGTTAAGAAGGTTTCGGGAAACACGTATTAACGATAAGGTACATCTTAAGGAATAACTTAAGAACGAATAGAGTTAAGAAGGTTTCGGGAAACACGTATTAACGATATGGTACATCTTAAGGAATAACTTAAGAATGAATAGAGTTAAGAAGGTTTCGGGAAACACGTATTAACGATAAGGTACATCTTAAGGAATAACTTAAGAACGAATAGAGTTAAGAAGGTTTCGGGAAACACGTATTAACGATATGGTACATCTTAAGGAATAACTTAAGAACGAATAGAGTTAAGAAGGTTTCGGGAAACACGTATTAACGATAAGGTACATCTTAAGGAATAACTTAAGAATGAATAGAGTTAAGAAGGTTTCAGTAAACACGTATTAACGATAAGGTACATCTTAAGGAATAACTTAAGAATGAATAGAGTTAAGAAGGTTTCAGTAAACATGTATTAACGATAAGGTACATCTTAAGGAATAACTTAAGAACGATGTAGAGTTAAGAAGGTTTCAGTAAACACGTATTAACGATAAGGTACATCTTAAGGAATAACTTAAGAACGAATAGAGTTAAGAAGGTTTCAGTAAACATGTATTAACGATAAGGTACATCTTAAGGAATAACTTAAGAACGAATAGAGTTAAGAAGGTTTCAGTAAACACGTATTAACGATAAGGTACATCTTAAGGAATAACTTAAGAACAAATAGAGTTAAGAAGGTTTCAGTAAACACGTATTAACGATAAGGTACATCTTAAGGAATAACTTAAGAATGAATAGAGTTAAGAAGGTTTCGGGAAACACGTATTAACGATAAGGTACATCTTAAGGAATAACTTAAGAACGAATAGAGTTAAGAAGGTTTCGGGAAACACGTATTAAGGTGAAGGTACATCTTAAGGAATAACTTAAGAACGAATAGAGTTAAGAAGGTTCCGGGAAACACGTATTAACGATAAGGTACATCTTAAGGAATAACTTAAGAACGAATAGAGTTAAGAAGGTTTCGGGAAACACGTATTAACGATAAGGTACATCTTAAGGAATAACTTAAGAACGAATAGAGTTAAGAAGGTTTCAGTAAACACGTATTAACGATAAGGTACATCTTAAGGAATAACTTAAGAATGAATAGAGTTAAGAAGGTTTCGGGAAACACGTATTAATGATAAGGTACATCTTAATGAATAAACTAAGAACGACGTAGAGTTAAGAAGGTATCGGGAAACGCAGCCAAAATCATTTTGTTGCTACCGATCAATACAGATCAAAGTTCAATAAGACATATCTCACAGGAATTTGGCTATTTCACATTAATTCTCTGTGAAGTGCATTGTATAAAACCAAATAAACGTGCAATAATGTCCCACCCCTAACCTCCAACAAAAGCATATCAAAAACAAAATGTATGAATTTATACAAAATAGTCAAATGAATCATTAAGTTCAATGAGACTGTTACAACAAAGACATAATTTTTGTGCTTGTTCTTAAATTTGAAGGTCAAGAGAGGCTAGAGGTGCTGGCTTTTCTTAGGGCTTTGTGAATCAGGTTTAAAACAGCTCCTGTGGGAACATAGACCATGGACTTTATTTTGAGTGCCAGATCTTCACTTCCCCTTTGATCAAAACCACATCGGCAAGAGCAACAAGAATTTAAACCACATCCATATCCTCAGCAGTTCTGCCATGTCCAAGCTAAATATGTTCTGAATTTAGACAAAACCAAATAATTTGCTCAGCGAATATTTTGATTAAACAAGCATTTGTATTTGTTTGTTTAGGCTACACAAGAATGAGAACTATTCATCATGAAAGGGTTTGGCAAAGAAAATCTTTCGTTGTCCTATGTTTACTCAGAAGCAGAGCTAACAAAAACCCTCTTTGCTATTTAAACTTATCTTATTTGTGTATTTGAAGTATTTACATTTATTTTACAGTGCCAATGAATGTATGTCAATAAAGAATAACTCTGTGTTGATTCATAAAGTAGTCCCAAAAACTAAAAAAATATTCTTGAGGTGAGTTAATAACAATTTGTATTTGTCTACCTAAAATTAACATGAATTTTATTTTTGTTTGGTTCAATTCACTGTAAAAAATCCAACTTGCAAAATGTGCTTCCTACAAAGATAAATAAGTAACTTGAACATAGAATTTTTAGTTAGAGGAGTCTAATGATTGTTTTGCATATACTGAACAAAATGAGCCTAAACATGTTTCTAACACATATCATTTTCTTGACTGGACTTCTCAAAACAAACTGGACTTCTCAAAGACCGAAACACTCAACACAAACTCTTTAACTGTTATTTGATGAACGTTTGGATCTGTTTGAGGCAGAAAACATTTACAATTGTAGTAAAAGACAAATTTTATTTTTATTTTTATAGGTAACAGTTCTTAAAGAGTACTTGAAATACTTCATTTCGCAAGTCAAAAAGTATTATTTCTGGTTAAATTAAAACTGTGTCAAACGCTATTTTGATGAGTTGTTCTGACTTAATAATGTTGATAATTACTGTAACTTAATATTATGTGTAATTTTAACTTAAGTATCAGTATTTTTTTGTTTACAGCAATATTTTAGTTGCAGTAACTCAAAGCATTTGGCAAGATAACTTAATTTTTCATAGTAGTCCCTCACATGTCTTACAAAGGACACCAAATTATTAACTCTTTATTTTCTAAAATAAAATCATACCATGACTGATTACTCACAGTTTATCCTTCAGATGTGAAGTCACAATAAAAATAATGAAAACCAATCAAAAATAATAAACCTGTGAAAAGGCCCTATCTGTGTTTCCCTTGTTGTGGTGTTCTCTGTCATTCCCGTTTTTTCTTTCTAGCTCTGCCCTCTTTTTAGTTACCATGGCCTTCAATCACAGACCACACCCTTCTCTGGTAATTCATCGATTCATTGCTACTTTCCCCGTATATATATATATACACTCACCTAAAGGATTATTAGGAACACCATACTAATACTGTGTTTGACCCCTTTCGCCTTCAGAACTGCCTTAATTCTATGTGGCATTGATTCAACAAGGTGCTCTAAGCATTGTTTAGAAATTGGCCCATATTGATAGGAGAGCATCTTGCAGTTGATGGAGATTTGTGGGATGCACGAAGCTCCCGTTCCACAACATCCCAAAGATGCTCTAATGGGTTGAGATCTGGTGACTGTGGGGGCCATTTTAGTACAGTGAACTCATTGTCATGTTCAAGAAACCAATTAGAAATGATTTGAGCTTTGTGACACAGTGCATTATCCTGCTGGAAGTAGCCATCAGAGGATGGGTACATGGTGGTCATAAAGGGATGGACATGGTCAGAAACAATGCTCAGGTAGGCCGTGGCATTTAAACGATGCCCAATTGGCACTAAGGGGCCTAAAGTGTGCCAAGTAAACATCCCCCACACCATTACACCACCACCATAATTGCATTAATGAGAAATTGAACAGGTGTTCCTAATAATCCTTTTGGTGAGTGTATACCCTGTGTTTTGCCATTGTGTTTGTTGGTTATGTAATGTATGTAGTCCAGTGGATGTCATGTCATGTCAATAACCAACCAACATGTCCTGTCAATCTTTTACTTTTGGATTTATCAAATGACTTTGATGCTGCACTTAGATCCACGTTTTGGACAGCACCTTACAACCTACTCAACCATATTCCTTTAAAATTTATAATACCTGAAATGTCTGCTAAAGGGAAAAAATGAACTGTATGGTCTCAAACAATGAAGTTCCGTCTCAATTCAAAGTGGCAATTTAAAAATAAACAAACAATGGCCATTTTGTTTCCTGTTTTTGTTTAGAAAGAGTCTATTAATCAATCTCTGAACCAAACCCAAAACATGAGTGAATTCTCATTAAAGAGTGTGTTTTTCCTTTGCCATCTGCTTCTAGTTAGTTCCATCATATGTTTTCCCACTTTAAAATATTATTTTGGGTCTGTTGGGACGTTGATCAGATGTATTTGGATGCCACCACAACTGCTCATAGTAACATCAAAGACAAAACATAGCCCATTAACATTTCCAGTAAAAGGAGAAAATCATCAATCATCAAATGATTTGAAATGATTTGACCAATCGAAGGCAAAGTTCTCCTTTTGGGTTTATATATATTTTAAATGTATGTGGCTTTCGCATTACAGAAATGTTTTGTAGTTCCTATAACTATTTGTGGAAGTACATTACTTCATTTTAGGCGTGCTTACACTGCAGGTGGTGGGACTGAATTGGCTCTTTTGGAGAACCAAGCACAATATGCTCAAGTGTATGTTGACTGTCTGAATGCATAACACTTAACAGCATTTTAAAGTTTAACAAGACACAAACTTACAAAAATCGAATGTTAGCAGCATTTACTGTACATGTTGACATCGTCTTCACATGTGTTCCTTTCTCTGTCATTTTACAGATTTTGTCTGTTTTTTTACAGATTTTCCACGTCGATTGGTCTTTATGTATTTTTTGAAAACAGTCAAAAACCGCAAAATTACAGAAAAAGACCACAAATTTACTAGAAAAACTGTGGGAAAACAGGGACACCCTGTTATTTTACAGACCATTTCTGGCGCCCTAGCTGCCAGATTTCTTTTTTCTTTCAACTATAAAATTACAGAACAATGCAACTTATTTACAAGAAAAATGCAAAGACAATTCAATATAGATCCTTATATCCTATAATTTTACAGATTTTTCTTTACAGTTGGCCTCAGTCATATGTAGCACTTAAAATTGTCATAGATTTTATCTCTTAGTCCTTCTTTTTGCTCTTTTAGTCGCAACATCAATACATGTCTACATTACATTTCCGTTATCCAAAAAAAAAGCTCCACATTTATGTTTTTGTCATGCGTCACTTCAGACTCAGAGGTTCTAATGCCAGTACGAATGCTATCAGAACAATTACCCGTATTCGTGGTTCCGTACTTTGTTAGCTGTGTAAAAAGTGGCTTATTGTTAGCAGGTTCCTTATTTTTTTGCTGACATTGCTAGCTTGGTGAACAGAAATCTGGATGTTATTTTTGCCAAACAATCCTCTCTCACATTCTGTAGAGTTACCAAATATCAGACTTAATTTAGCATTCAGTACTTTACCACACGGACAGATGTTTATATGATAATGACTGATGAAGACTTTTTTAGGAAAGACAACACACTTAACATTTTAGCTAGCAATTCCTGAATACGTCAAGTGTTGATATAGTGTGTGTATGCATTGTGTCTATCTGTTTGTGTGTGAGTGTGTGTGTGCGGGTCTTTAGTAGGTGCGGGGGTGCTGTGATGAACACCAGCTGCTGTTTGTTTACTGAGGGCAAATTCCAGGAAGGCACACACACCCACCCACACAAACACACACACACACACACACAAAACACAGTTATTCATACTGTCATCACATGAAGGAAACAATAATGTTAAATGTTACAATTAACCAATGAAAGGAAAGAAAAAAGTTCCAGGACATTTTGGAAACAATTCAGACAACATCGACTTTGCATTTAATATTCCTGATAAAATTACACTTCTATATACAGGATTACAAATAAAACAAACTGTTATAAAACCGTACAGTTTAAGTTTACATGTAAATTGAGCTCTTTGTTCAGCATATGTGGCATGCTTCTGGTTACCACGTTGAACTGCTTTACGTAATAAATTATTTCCAACTTAAATTCTTCCCATTCGTTTAACTGGGGTTACAAGAAGGATTTTAAAAATTAACTTAAAACGTAATTAGACTAGGCCTGACAGTGCACACTGTATTGACATAGAACTTTTAAATAATATGATGTTGCTGAGTGATCTGGTTTGCATAAAGATAATGTAGCTTACAGTATATCCGGTGTTTCAATTTCATTGCAATGTCGACTTCACAACGTGATATGGAAAATAATGCAAGAAATTGATGTGTCATGTAGTCAGCTCCACATTCAATTTACAGAGTCCACACATCCATCAAACCTTTAAATTGTCATGATGTAAAAATAATCTCTAATACATAAACTTAACATGATGAATTCTCTGTTGCCTCTTTCACGTTTCCCAACAAAACCACTTAAACTGAATCCATATGAGATGGCACTGAATAGGCACGGCTCTGGTAACACTAAACCATTAGTAAGGACATTCTTTCCTTTGGCTTTAACCGCCAACAAGAATCAAACTCTGAATGTGAGAAAGTAAAAGAAAACAGTCCCAGCCCAAGGGATTGTGGGTAGGAAGGCGCACCATAAAAGCTTCATTGTTCTGGTTAGAATTTAAAATAAAGAAACAATTCAGTGATGACTACAAAATATGATGGAATATGTATCACTGGGGAAATTAATGTTTAGAACGATTTTATCAATAAATAAATCTTTAATGAAAAGGCTCAATGTCTAGAGTTAAAGGTTAAAACCGTTCACCAGGAAGTATCCCTGTAATCCTCAGGGAATGGTGTGGGAAGGGCAGATTGTGTTTCTTTACATATTTCTGTAGACTTTGATTATTGTTCCACATGGCAGAAAGAAAAAGAGACATTCTGTTCTAATGGCACAGGAAATGCCATATCTCCACCGAAGATCTTTGGTCGCCACTCCTCAGTCTCTCTTAAAATTCAATCGTGTCAGCGGTATACAGACTGATGTAGACTGATGACTGAAAAACAAACTTTTTGAAGGCTCTTTGACCTCAGTTATTCATGCAAAGCTTTAGTTACACAGTAAAAAGTGAAAATGTGCTGTTTTAGTCATTTCGCCTATTAACTTATACAGGCAGTTTGGGTGTTTTGGATAGTTTAACTTTCACACCAAAATAAATTGAGATCTTAAGAGCAAAACCATAGTTATAACAAAATATCAATTTCAAAAATTATTTAGATTGAACTGTACACCTAGAAAAAAAGCTAATGCAATAACCAAATGACCAAATTGAGCATCACGAAAAAAAGAAAACATTCTAATTATAAAAATGTTTAACTCGGAGAGCAAATTTAAAGTTTAAAGTCCAACAATCCAACGTGGACTGCAGTCACCTACACCTTCTTGCAAGTTTAAACACTAAGATAGTCGTTTTTGAGACGACTTAACCTCGATCCATGGCTCCTGATGATCAAAGAGATGAGTTCGTGTTTATCCTTGAGCCCCGACGAGATGTCCAAAGTCTCCTGGAGAGTGCCTTTCACATCATGCATGGGTTGGATAAAGTGATTGGTAAACTGGCTCTCTTCCCTTTGTTCAGTCTCCTGGCTTTGTTTAAATTTCGTTTCCAGCTCTAGAAGCGATTTCTCCACGTTTGTAAAAGCCTCGTTGATTTGCACAATTTCCCTTTTCAGATAGTTCCCGTAACTGCCCTCGCCGTCCAAATCGAAAGAGATAGTCTTTCCAAGGGTCTCCAATACGCGCGCCGCGTCTTCGATCTGTTGTTTGATGATGATGAAATCTTCTCGGATGATCGTGTCCTGGTCCTCCTCTAGGGGACAAGGTCTGCGGTCCATCCATCTGAAGAGCATCTGACATTTCTCCGGGTCATCGGTGTCCTCGTAATCCCCGTCCGGGACGAAGAAGTGGTGAAACGTGCCGTTGGACATTTCAGGGAGCAAAGGTCCCTCGTAAACTGCACTGCAAATAGGCAATGAAAACAGGAAAAGGGCGAAGAGTAACATGATGAAAATGACTGTCCGCTCACAAGAAACGCTGACCTGACCGAAGCGATGTCCACATGTGGAGGATTTCACATGAACGCGCCTACTAGAGAAGACGCGCACGGCTGAAATGTGAGTCCGGCGCGCTTTTACGCACACTCATATTACACCTCTGCGCGTCTTTGCTCGTGGACATCCATTGCTTTGCAGGATTACATAGCTAGTATTTATCTTATTACGAAGAATATTGGCATAATGAAAAGCATACAATAATAAAGTTGTCATATTAGTTAAATAGGGATAGTTCACCCAGGAATAAAAGTTCTTAGATGATTTATTCACCCTCATGTCATTCCAAACCTGTACAACTTTCTTTCTCCTGCAGAAGATAAAAGAAGATATTTTAAGACATCTCTGTTTTGTGTACAGGCTACATTGGAAGTCAATGGGTAACAATATTGTTTGGTTACCAAAGGTCTTTGTTCTGCACATTGCAACTAATAATGAATACATTGGGAATGGGATTTAAATATCATTTATATATATATACAATTTGAGTATGAAGTTTAATATGTGAGACAGTATTTTATGTAAAAGGTAATGTTTTTGTTACAGGACGTATGCTTTACTGCTTGGAACACTGTATTTATAGGTTTTATGAAGACTAAGAGGAATAGATACTCGTGCCAGGATAAACATCACGTCACAAAGTGTCATTTAAACGTTAGTGAAGCATATCACTAAAAAATAAAACATTTACCACATGTTCTGAGTGGTTTCTATTAAAAATGTAAAAAAAAAATGTAAAATGAAACAAAAGCATCAAATCAATAAATAAATAGAAAAAGTTACAATTTAAAGACAGACAGATAGTGTTTGTAAAGACAAATCTTCTAACTCTTGTGTAACTGAGAAATGTATTAACTGATGTGACCCCTAGACCCATGTTTTGATTCATAAGCATCTTTCAACCTGTTAAAACTCAATGATTAACATTATTAACATGTGAGGCGCCTGATCCAGACAATAACTACACTACCTGTTTGATCACAGTCCAATTCAGACTGAACTAAACATGGAGAATGTCTCAGGGACCTTCCAGGCTGGGGACTATGTGGTGTTTGCCCTGTTGTTTGTGGTCTCTTCTGGTATCGGGGTCTTCTTCGCCATCAAAGAGTGGAAGAAGGAATCATCTCAGGACTTTCTGGTAGGAGGCCGTCAGATGTCTTGCGGTCCAGTAGCTCTTTCTCTGACGGCCAGTTTCATGTCTGCAGTGACAGTTATTGGGGCTCCATCTGACGTGTACAGATACGGGGCCTCGTACATCATCTTTGGGATCGCGTACACGTTTGTGGTGTTCCTGACGGCTGAGGTTTTTCTGCCTGTGTTTTACAGATCTGGCATCACAAGCACATATGAGGTATCTAGCAATTCATTTTGAACATTCTGTAAATGTGTGATTTTTCATAGATAAAAATACTAAATATTGGCAATATTTTTATCAGTCGCTTATTTTGTGGCTATGCGTCCCAAATGTTCCTTATCTGTCCCTCACTAACTGTCGACATAGTGACATGGGTTCTCTTTGTTGATCTTCTTATGATCTTGAGAATAAGAATTAGTGAGAGGCATTTGCAAGTAACTCCCCCCAATGGATATAAAAGTTGGTGGTTTGGCCACTCATTTAGACTTGTCCTTCAGGCAGAATGTGTACACACTACCAGCTCTTTTAATTTTTGCTGAATCTTGGATGCATTTCTGCTCTGTCTCACTTGTCACAGATCAGTGCTTCCTTTTGGCACTTTTCTGCATTCTCACAACGCTGAAAAAGCTAATTTTCACTTAAAGAGTTCACACTAGACAGTGTGTTTATAAATATGTCTATCTGCCTTTGTGCCACTGAATGCAGGCGATGAAACAATCACCACAGAGCTCCCATTCCATCACGAGTGAGATGTTTGGTCCACCTCAGGGCGTTTATGATATACTATTTAGGGATTCTGATGAAGATGACCGTATGGGGTAGAGTTTTTTTTTGTTGTTGTTTTTTTCTGGGCCAGAGTCAACTTGAGAGTTGAGGGGAATCCTCTTACCTGTCGGATCGGGGCACAATACAAAGCTACACCTCACCATAATGTCTTGCAGAAGGTGCACTAGGAACTCAGGGAGGATCTGTTCATCTTCCAGTACATGCCAACATAAAGCTGGTCCTCACCCTAGTGTCTTGTGTAAGGTGCACAAGGAACTCAGGGAGGACTTGTTCGTCTCCCAGTAGTCCTCCCATTTTACTACTTGTCCAACATATTTTCCCTAGTAAGCCTAATTGCAGACACTGAGCAAAGTCAGGAAATGAGGAAGAAATCTTGTGAGTTGCACGTACTGACTTAACTAAACTGAATGGAAGTAAGACTCCAGGCAACATCCAATTTCTGATGCAGGTCTTTAAGGGTCAGGACATGATCTAACATCCGCGAATCCGTGGAAAATGCAGATTGAATCTCCTAAACAGGAATGGGGTCTTGTTGGTCTTATTGACCTTACTGAGTGCCACATTTGAGCTCCAAAAGGAAGCTAAATTCAGCACCCTGTCACTGAAGACGGCTCTCCTGACTGTGCTCAGTTCAATCAAGATGGGCGTGGGCCTCCAGGCTCTCTCAGTCACTAGCACTTGCCTGAAGGTTTGACTGGGAAAATCACATTACCTTAAAACCATGGGCAGCTTTTTGCTCAAAGTTCCCACCACTTCCCTCAGGGAACAGGTGGTGAACTTATAAGCGCTCCCCTGTGGGAATAAAGACACAACCTTATCCGTGTTGTGTCGAGTCCGCGCTTTTCATGTTTTCCCAAAGAGCTTTAGAGACTCTCAGCAAAGAGCTCTATTGAGGAACAATAGATGGGGGGACTCCAAACAGAGACTAGCCTATTAGACTGTGACATATCAATCGCGGAATCTGCTGTGCCCTTTTGGAGTTTTTATTGGCATTGGCTAATGGCACCTCCATGACAGACAGTTGCAGAGCAGTGGTTTTAAAATACTTTGCTGGGTTTTTTAACCTTTGTGTTGAACTGGTTATGTCCGGAATGTTACTGGGTATGGTCTATGACATTGGACCGAACCTCAGACATCTTTTGGTATCTCAATACTTCAGGCAGGGGCGGAAAAGAACTAAAAAGTGGCCCTGGACTTCTTCACCTAGAGCAGCCCAGAACACAAGGCTGTCAACATAATACACCAGCTCATTGATGCTCAATTCATGCTATAACATCAACATTTTGAAACAATTTTTTCTATGGACCTTTTATTGACATATTGCGAAGCCAAAAAAATAACAAACACTAAACAGTTAACCCCAGTGCAGTCTAAGCAACAAACAGACAACAAAATTACACAAAATCCTGCCTAAACATGTCAGTGTAATGCAGGGTAATGTATTTGAACGACACTTTGCTGACCATGACATGTAACACAATCTAGTCAATTATTCAAGTTTTACCTTATTTCAAGTCTAAGGGTGATGACGTCCTACGCATGAATAATTTCTTAGACATTATAATTTACTAATGCTGCCAAAAAGGTGTGACTAGTCTTTCTCAAATATAAAGTCCGAAATCAACATTCAAGTCTAAACAAAAGTGAGCATATAGAATTATAAGCCAAGAACAGAGAATAGAAAGATTAACACCTTGGGTTTAATGATTTAGCTTCAATATGCATTATACAACTGTACATTAAGTAGAATTTGACCAAAAATTGTCATTTCATTACCTGTGATAACAGTTCTGCAATCTATTGACTTCTTCAATGTTAATTAGGTCCACCATGAAATTTACACAGTCTTATTTTATGGCTTGAATGGTTTAAACCAGCGATTCTTAATCCTGGTCCTCGTGACCCCCGGCTCTGCATATTCTGTGTCTCTCTCTCTGTTAACACACCAGATTTAAATCACCAGCTCATTAGAAGAGCGCTTCATGAACGAACTGTGTAACGATTGACATGGTCACTAGACAGTGTTCACTGCTCTCTACTCCATGTACACAGAAACACAGAAACCCAGATTTGTGTTACACGATTGCCTGCAGCACCTTCACACACAGACAAAACGCACTACAGGAATATCAAACGCTATTTAGCTGTAATCATGAGATTTACATACGTCTTGTGCACTTGAATGCATTTTGAATGATACATACGCTCATTTGGAACTGAAATCATGGCAGAATATCCAGCGATTTTTCGTATACGGTTGCATTGAACAAACCTGTGAAGGGATAAGAGAAACAAACAAAATACGCAGAGCGGGAGGTCGCGAGGACCAGGATTAAGAAAGCCGCTATAAACGGTATGCTGTCAGTTGTGTTTTAAGGCATGTTAAATCGAATGCATTTTAAAATCTTACATTATGTATCAAACCACCTACACACACCTTAAGGATTATTAGGAACACCTTATTAATACTGTGTTTGACCCCTTTCACCTTCAGAACTGCCTTAATTCTACCTGGCATTGATTCAACAAGGTGCTGAAAGCATTCTTTAGAAATGTCGGCCCATATTGATAGGATAGCATCTTGCAGTTGATGGAGATTTGTGGGATGCACAAAGCTCCCGTTCCACCACATCCCAAAGATGCTCTAATGGGTTGAGATCTGGTGACTGTGGGGGCCATTTTAGTACAGTGAACTCATTGTCATGTTCAGGAATCCAATTTGAAATGATTGGAGCTTTGTGACATGGTGCATTATCCTGCTGGAAGTAGCCATCAGAGGATGGGTACATGGTGGTCATAAAGGGATGGACATGGTCAGAAACAATGCTCAGGTAGGCCGTGGCATTTAAACGATGCCCAATTGGCACTAAGGGGCCTAAAGTGTGCCAAGTAAACATCCCCCACACCATTACACCACCACCATAATTGCATTAATGAGAAATTGAACAGGTGTTCCTAATAATCCTTTAGGTGAGTGTATGTTGTCATTATAAAAACAGAATTCACAAAAGTTAGGTAGTTTGCATTTCTAAAATCTTACTGTTTAGCATTTTTATTGTTAAACAGTTGGCTTTGTTATGTTTGACTTCCCATATCTCTCTACTTCACAGTCATCAAACTGAATTCGCACTTGGTTTCTGTAAGCGTCCGCCTACCGAAATGCTTTTTACCAGTCTTCTTCAATTGAATTGGCTGAAATGTCTATCTTCTTCAGTTTCACTGGTTTAAGTTCTGCTTGGGCTCTGTAATTTGATTGGCTTGAATTCTCCAAACCCTGTTTGATTGGCCAACCTTTTGACATTGACGAGCGCTGTTACCGCTGTGGCTAGGGCACAGAAATCACAACTATAACAAGTGTGCAAAAGAAAATATTATTATTATTTCTTTATATACTTACAGTGGGGCGGCCCACATTGAGAAGCGCACTCCCAGTGCGCCAGACGGCCAGTCGGCCGATGTACCCCTTTTCAAGTAGTAATCAAATTACTGTGTCATATATTATATAGTCATATCCAAATCAGCAGAAAAGTCTAAATGTTTTCTTAGACATCAGATAGAACAGCACAGAAAATAACTACACATAACCACAACCTTGGACAGAACTGATGCTCAGGATATTAACCATCCAGTGTGCTGTTGGACAGATGCTCCTGGCTGTTGTGGGAGGTCATGACCTGAAATGCTATATCTCACTGGCTGTGTCAGCAGTTGTTATGTTTGGGTCCTTCTCATGTGTGTAATGATTTGTGCCTTGCTTTTCTCACAGTATCTGGAGTTGCGTTTCTGTAAGGCTGCCCGTGTGGCTGCCACCCTTATTTATATAGTACAAACGGTGAGTGTGATGAAATGTTCAGTGGTTTTCACACGAAGTAAATACATTTGAGTTTGTTGTTGCGTAGTCAAAATAACAATGGTTGTGTTTTAACTGCGCAGATTCTGTACACTGGCGTGGTGGTCTATGCCCCTGCTTTAGCTCTGAATCAAGGTCAGTTTGGATTTATCATAAGAATTGTTTTAAAACAAAATACATTTTAAATTAAATATACACTAAGTCACTGGCAACCTGCTGCAAAACATTATGTACACAATAGACAGCTGTAATTTAACGGTTTTATTTTCACAGAATTTTACATACATTTAAAATGCGTTAACAAATGTCAATTTTAAGTATGAAATTAAGGTGAACATTTTTTATCATCAAACCGCATGTATTTTTCTTGGCTTTGTACTCTACAGAATGAAAATAAAGTTTCAATCTAATTTTTACCCTAGAATAACCTACAATTCGAGAAAGCCTGTGCACTGTTAGAAACATATGGTAGCTGTCTAGGTTTTCAGGTGTTGGACTAGAACAAGAATATTGTTTGGTCCCTCTGTTTGAATGAAATAATTTTAGAGTTCTAATGTGTCAAAGACTTGACTGTGAGCTAAAACTTTTGGATGCAATGTAATGTTGCGGAGTAATTGGAAAGGTCAGATCAAATTGTAAAAGTAGTTCATGCAGAACAGAATACAATAGTGCCAACTGACTTTTACGTTTTCATGGGTCAGGAATGTTTCTCATTATTTTTCATAGGGACAAAAAGAAGTGCAAAGGCCATTAACTAAACTATTCACGATTGTAAAAAACCCTTAAAGAGATAGTTCACTAAGGTATTCAAATTCTGTCATCATTTACTCGAAATACCAAAGATATTTGGAAGAATGTGAGTAACCAAACAAATCTCGTCCCCCATTTACTGCAATAGTAGGAAAAATAAATACTATGGGAGTCAATGGGGGATGATATCTGTTTGGTTGCTGACTGTAGAGAGATTCAAAGTAGGGAAGGAAGGAGACAGGGACCAGCAACTATTTAAACATTTAATCAAACATAATCAAAAGTAAAAAGACAGCCGGCCGCCCGTCACGGTCGACGGCCGGCGAATAAAACACAAATGCAAACGTAAAAAATATCCGGGCCCGGTCCTCTCTCCTCGACGGTCCGGTCGCTCATTCTCTTATATGCTCCCGATCTCCTACGTGATTCGAGACCGGTGTGCGTACAGCTGGCGCTCATTAACAATTACTCACTGGTCTCGAACCACGGTCTTGCCCCGCCTACTCAACTACACTGTCGTTCTACCATATATATTCCTTTTTTAGCGGAACAACGAAATGTACACAGGTTTGGAATAATCTGAGGGTAACAATGACTTAATTTTCATTTTTGGGTGACCTGTCCCTTTAAGACTGTAGCTAAGCATTGTATGGGAAAGAGAATCCCATGAAACATTGCAAACGGCTGTTATGCAAATTACTTATTGGTTGATATAGATGCGGCAGGCCTCCTATCAGAAGCTGGTGCTCCAGGGCCTTAAGAGCCATGCATTATTCCATGCATTATAATTATTCCTTTTTCCAGTGGTCCACATATTTTTTCTTTCTGTAAACTGTGACAAAACGTACAGTCAGTTAGTCATCATCACAAAAGAAACCCCTACAGGGTGATCGTACGCAACACCTACAAAAATCGTGCTGCATGACTTCACATGCCCCTTACTATTTTATATCCACATCCTGTATATTTTTATCTCAGTGACAGGTTTTGATCTTTGGGGTTCAATATTCGCCACTGGCATTGTCTGCACATTTTACTGCACATTGGTAAGTAAATAAATCAGATTTGCAATGCTTAAATAAAAAGCTCTCTTATCTTTAACATAATACATGTGAAGGTTTCAGTGGGAGGAGGTTTTATTCAACCCGATACTTCTGTTCACAGATACAAACGCTTATGAAGAAACACAAACTCTGCAAAACTAAAAAATATGGATTTGACTATATAAACACTGATTCTATTATGACAGAAATGTTTAAATGTTATTAAACAGAGGTAACTGGAACAGTCTGTTTGGCGTATGAATAACTTTTAGCAGATGATAAACGTTTCATTTTCTGACTTGAATGAATTAAGTGTAACAGAGTGTGTGCGTGTTGTTCAGGGGGGGTTGAAGGCTGTGGTCTGGACGGATGCCTTCCAGATGGTGGTGATGGTGGTGGGTTTCCTCACGGTGCTGATCCAGGGTTCGATAAGAGCGGGGGGGATCGAGTCTGTTTGGAGGACGTCTCACGCTGGAGGCAGACTGCAAGTGTTCGAGTATGTACAGTAGAGGAATCCTTGTTTCAGCATGTGCTATTTAAATGTCCTTTTTACACATCATTGATATATTTAGGAAGTTTTCTTAATGCAAGTGTAATGTTTTTTTTTTTGTGAGATTCACCATTATCTTTGATTGCTTCCAGCTTTGATGTCGATCCACTAAGGCGTCACACGTTTTGGACACTTTCTATAGGAGGGACCTTTACCTGGCTGGGCGTCTATGGGGTAAACCAATCTACCATTCAAAGATGTATTTCCTGCAAGACAGAGAGCCACGCACGCTGGTGAGCGGACATAACTGTGTTTATGCGAAACTGCATGTGTTGCAGTCCCCCATTGTAAATCAGGAATTCTCATAAAACAGTCCCCAACTAACATTAATGTTAATGGAAATGAAATTGAGCGGCAGATACAAAGGATTGCACTCACTGCTTATTTTGCTTACAAAAGCACTGTTAAACTCATTTTATGCAGAAAATATACATAACAGAACAAAGTTTCACTGTTGGTGATTTTATGAAGCACCTTTTTGTTTTGGCTGAATCTTAGGGCACTCTATCTGAATCTTCTGGGTCTGTGGATTATTCTGTTCTGTGCTGTGGTGTCTGGACTCATCATGTATGCCTTCTACTCCACCTGTGACCCATGGAGAGCGGGTTATGTCTCTGCACCAGACCAGGTGATCTATTTTCTAAAAGGGTAAAAATAGCCAAACCCGTTTGGTTAAATCAACCCATAATGGTTTATATTTGACCCAACAATGGATTAAAACAGCTGTGCTTTTCAATCTGAAACAATCCAACATAGGTGATTTTAAAACCTGACAGTTGGGTTCATCCTTTTTTCAACCAACGGTGGGCTGAAAATAACCCAGTGGTTTTTACAGTGTGTTTGACCAAATCATATGTTATTGTAAAACATGCCCATATACCAATTTATGAGCAACTCACACTGTAGCAAACCCCTTGCAATCGGGGCACAGATGGGATTTTTTAACTGGGGGCATCAAGCTGTCAGCAAAAGATTTCAACACAGTTAGTTATTTTGCATAATTAGTGCTTTAACAAGTGCTCAAGAAGTTACTTTGCATAATTTGGGCTAATGGTTTGGACTGAAAAGCCATTGGAGGATTCTTATTTTAAAAATCAACAACAATGAACAAAGGCTTTTTATACCCATCAACACTAGCAATGTATGATCAGACTGTTATTTGTTTAGTATGCCAACCACCACCCACCAAAACTTCATGCCTCAATGCCAGGACCCTTATTTAGTCTTGCAAGTGCAGATAAAACATTATTTCCTGACGATAAATTGTTTGATTTATCAAACTATTTCCTTTGTGTTAATTGGCAATTTGCCTCTGTCCACTCACCTAATTGCACAGTCATGCTCTCCACATTTAGCTGTCTTTCCTAAGTGCAAAAGACTAGCTATGCAAATAAATGAAACTTATCTGCCACATCTGGGAAAATTCAACAGGGATAGGACACTTAATTGTTTGGATTTTGAAAAAAGGAGGTAATAGTTTTTTGTCTCTTCATTGCCTTTATGAGGCAGTTAATGCAGTCAATTTTGTTCAGTCCAGAATAATCACCAGCTCAGTCACAGCAGTAGAGGTACAATTGAGGCAGCTAACAGCTCCTCATAGGACCCCAGGGGCGGGGTCAGGAGTCGTAGCAGGTTAGCAGCAGGACACAGAGAGCACAGAGAACTTAAACGTCGGTGGGCGACCCGATTCTGAAGCAGTGATGGAATTTTCAGTTTTTCTGAATTTACTATTTATGTGTTTAGGTAAAAATTACATTTTTGATTCATTCTGTTGTGTTGTTTTCCAGTAAATATGTCAAAAAAATATTGAATCGAGCATTAAAAATCTGCCGATTGGGAGAGAGAAATTATCTTGAAGTAAAAGGTAATCTCAATTCAAGATCATTTTTCTTACCCCATTGGCAAATTTTTTTGCTTGTTTAAAGCACAAATTTACTGAAATTTTATGTTTTTTAACTAAAAACAAGACTTATTTTTTGAGGTAATTTTGCTCATCAAGAAAATGCATCTTGATTCAAGAATTTTTCGACATTTTTACTGGAAAACAGGAATGAAATACTAAGTAAGAAAGTCATTTTTTGCAGTGTAACAATAATTTACACGAAACTTCAAATATTTTATTTAGTTTTCCCATTTATATATAGAAAATAAAAACTGGAGGATCAGGTGAAAACAAAAGAAAAGATTCTCAGTATTTCTTCAGATGTCAAATACTGCAAAGAACAAGTTCATATTCACTTTTAAGCCATAGAACGGTCATATACAGTATATTTGGGAAAAGTAAAAAACGCGATATCCCACACTTTATTTGTTTATTTTTATTTTCTTGTTTCCTGTCATTCTGTCAGTCTTTCACATGGTCTCTTAATTGTTCCGCAGCAGTATACCATTGTAACATTGTAGGTGAAAGTTTCACACATGCTGACATCATCTTTAAAAAGTATCAAAATCAGACGCACCAGATGTGTATTTTGCTCTCCAGGTCATGCCGTATTTTGTGATGGAGGTTCTTGGGGGATTTCCAGGGCTGCCAGGATTATTTGTTGCATGTGCATTCAGTGGAACACTAAGGTAAATTTGAGACTTTTCTTAATACTTGCAAATAATATACACATTCGTGTCTCATATTCTACAATATATATGATAATAAACAACAATAAACAACAAAGTTCACAAAGATAGTTTGGATGCTAATTTCTTCCAGAACTCATTAAGAACTCTTTAACGGACCAATGAGATTCCAAACTTTAGATTTGTGGAGCCAGCGTGTGGCCATTTTATTTTTGGGTGAACTATTCCTTTATAAGGAATAATTCCTTATAAGGAGAACTGAATATCATCAACGATCTGTTTCTCTTTCAGCACAGTCGCTGCCAGTATCAACGCTTTGGCGACTGTGATGTACGAGGATTTTGTGAGCCAGTGCTTTACAGGTTTATCCAACCGAGCAGCCAACTGGATCAGCAAAGCACTCTGTAAATACATCCACCACACTCCTTCAGGACATATTTAAAGTAGATATATGAGAAGTGTGTCCATTTTCTTGTAACCTAATCATTTTCCTGAATGATTAATTAAATACAGGGTCACAGTTAACACAAAACAGTTCTGTAAAATGTGTTCATTCTTTTCAATGACAGTATTCAATACAAAACATATTTGTTTAATCTTCCTTTTTTGCAAGAAAGTTTTCAGTAAATATTGTTTTTTGATGACTCTTCTAACACTTAGACACAGGTCAAACAGATGGTGGAGTGAACCAGAGCAGCCAAGCCTTTATGTAAACACAACTGTTCTGCACCTGAAACAGCAAAGATCTATAATAACAAAAATTCTCCTTTAATGAATAAGATTTGAGTGTTTAACAGGGCTATTCTTATAAAAAACAGGACTAGAAATGGTTTCATGTACTGATTTAAATACGACTAGAGAAGTGCTTTCCAATACAAAACCTGCTGCCCAATGCTTTGGTGTTGAGTGTGGCTGCCAGGATGTGGCTTTGGTTTTCTATGTTGCTATTGTCAGATGCAACCATTTCAGCAAGTAATTCATCTTTGTAGCAAAGATGACACAGGATGCCGTAGAATAGTTGGAATCTGTAGATGTTCAAATCTCAAATTCTAAATAAGAGTAAATGTAGAAATGTTGTTACTGAATGTAGGTGTGGTGTTTGGTGTGGCCTGCACTACTATGGCTGTGGGTGCATCATATATGGGGGGAATTGTGCAGGTATGTAGCTCATCTGGGTGGGATTATCATGTCCTTCACTGCTTCCTGTGAATGAGTATTTTTCTCCTTTCTGTTCCACAGGCGGCCCTCAGTATCCACGGCATATGCGGGGGCCCAATGCTGGGCTTGTTTTCTTTAGGAATCCTGTTTCCTGTCACCAACTTAAAGGTTCTGTTACATTTTTTTTAAATGACTGTACCGTCGCTAGTATTGATTTTAGTTGGATTTGAACAGCGTTTACGTTCTTCTATACTTTACATGCGTCAAACTCTCACAAAACATTTAATATAACAACAATAACAATTATAATAATGTTATTATTATTATTTTATTGTTTTATGTTAAAAGTTGATGTCATCTTTAGCTTACCAATTACATAAGTATTGGTAAACATCTTCGAAGAATTCCCTTGCTTAAAGTAAACACAATTTCTTAAGTTATTTAATAAGTTGACACTGCAGAACATGTTCATATGTTGTGTATTATGTTTTCAAATGTAACAATATCTGATAAGTGTCAAAAGTGTTTTTTGAAAATCCTAAAAAAAGTATTTTAAAAGCATTTTATCACAAAATAAGGACCAACAGAACAAAACAAATGCATTATTCCTTTCTGGCACTCAATGGTTCCCCAGAAATATCAGTTGCTAACATTCTTCCAAAATCGTTGTGTTTAACAAACAAAAGAAAGTTTTACATTATTTGGAACAACTTGAGGTGGAGTAATTCATGACATAATTTAAATTTTTGTGTGAACTGTCACGTTAATAAAAGGATGCTGCATTTGTATATAAATGATTTTTAATGACTCTTTTTTTAAGGATTTTTCTTAAAGTGATAGTTCACTCAAAAATGAAAATTCTGTCATCATTTACTCTTTTCATTTCAAACTTTTAGGACTCTCTTTCTTCTGCAGAACACAAAAGAAGATATCTTTAAGAGAGAATCTTCTTTTGTGTCCTGCAGAAGAAAGTAAGTCATACGGGTTTGAAATGACAAGAGTAAATGTGACCCTGGGAAACGTCTCGGTTACGTCTGTAACCTTCGTTCCCTGATGGAGGGAACGAGACGTTGTTGAGAGACAGACTGGGGTTTGATCCTGAGAACCTATCATCTCCGAGATAAATTTAAAACGCCAATGGGGATTGGCGAATGGCCGTCCACGGCAGTCTCCGCCCCGTACATACGGGTATAAAAGGAATATGGCGGCGGTCATTCATCACCCTTTGTGCTGAGGAACCTGAGAGGTATTCCTTGCAGCGGATCGGCAAAGCATTGTGGCATGAAGACACTGTCGGTCTGACTGGGGACCTATCTCTAGACGCCACAGCGCTGAGCCATATTACGTCGTTGAGACCTTGAGCGGCTTGCCCCAAGCAGTTAGAGAGACCGTCCTGCAGGCTAGAGCCCCCTCCACTAGGCGCCTATACGCTTATAAGTAGCATCTCTTCCTGTCCTGGTGGTCTTCCCGCGGGGAGAACCCACGGAATTGCCCGATCGGGTCCATGCTGGCCTTTTTACAGCAGAGACTAGAGAGTAAATTCTCCCCATCCACTTTAAAAGTGTGTGTTGCCGTTATTGCCACACTTCACGACCTCTTGGAGGGTGAGTCTCTGAGTCGGCACGACCTGGTCACCAGGTTCCTCAGGGGCGCGAGAAGGGTGAATCCACCTCGACCGTGCTCCGTATCCTCTTGGGACCTAAATGTGGTCTTTCTGGGCCTTGGTACGGCCCCTTTCGAGCCACTCGGAGACGCTTCTCTTCCTCATCTGTCGATGAAGACAGCGCTTTGATGGCGCTCGCCTTTATCAAGAGGGTGGGTGACCTCCAGGCATTTTCCGTATCCCAGGGATGCCTAGAATTTGGGCCTGGCAACTCTCACGTGATCCTGAGACCAAGGCCCGTCTACGTGCCCAAGGTTCCCACCACTCCCTTCAGGGACCAGGTGGTGAACCTGCAGGCGCTCCCCCCTGGGGAGGAAGACCCAACCTCCAACGTGCTGTGTCTGGTACACGCATTGCGCCTCCACCTGGACCGCACGTAGATGGGAGATCGGAGGAGTCTTCTGCGTCTGATGCCAGGAGGTAGTTGTCCTATGCGTGGACAGAAAGTTTGTCCTCATCCCTCTTGTGAGTTTGCCCGCTATGGGACGGTTGACCGTCGCCCATCGGGGACGCACCAGGTGAGCGTACTGGGGTATGGGTGGTCTGCAGGGCCGGAGCTGGCAGAACGGCATCCATAGGAACCCCCAGTTCACCGCCATCGCGGCAGTCGAGGCCTGGGAGGTAGACGGGGTGGTGACGGCATTCACAAAGAACGCCGCCAACCGTGACCGCAACACCTTGATCGCCATGTTCTCGCAGACAGAACATTGGGGATCAACGAAACCGGCCTCAGCGTGCTTGACACCCAAACACTTGAGGCAGGTATCATGGCCCTCTGACTCAGGGATGAGTCTGTCACACCCGAGGACACAGCTACGAGACATGCTCGCAGCTGTGGGAAATGTGGCCCTGAAAAGGGCCTTTCTCTTTTAGAATCTGTGGCTCTCTGCCGAAATGCCCAGGGGAAGTCCGCTGTCGGTGGGGGAAGTCTGCTGCTCTCCGTCGTAAGTCCAGCAGTCTGAAGATACTCGAAGAGAGTAGATACCATCACAGTATCAGGTTCCGAAGAACAAAGGTTGATGAATGACCGCCGCCATCTTCCTTTTATACCCATATGTACGGGGCAGAGACTGGCGTGAGCGGGCCATTTGCCAATCCCCATTGGCGTTTTAAATTTATCTCGGAGATGAAAGGTTCTCAGAATCAAACCCCAGTCTGTCTCTCAACAACGTCGAGAGACCGACTGAAGGGGAACAATGTCTTATGGGTCATTGTTGAAAATTGAGATTTTTACATAATCTGAAAGCTGCATTAATAAGAAAATGACAATATCTATCTGATATACAACCGTTTAAAACTCAGGAATCTGAGAGTGCAAAAAATCTAAATATTGAGAAAATCGTCTTCGAAGTTGTTAATCGGGGGCACTGTGGGAGGACATCCACCCACAAATTTTATTTTTTATATATTTAAGGTAGGACATTTACAAAATACATTCATGGTACATGATCTTTACTTAATATCCTAACGATTTTTGGCATAAAAGAAAAATCGCAAATTTTGACCAATACAATTTATTTTTGTCTTTTACAAAAAATGTCCCCGTGCTACTTAAGACTGGTTTTGTGATCCAGGGTCACAAATGATGACGGAACTTTTATTTTTCAGTGAACTTTTACTTTCAGGAGCATATTCACTGTTATCAACTTCATATTGAGAATATTAATATGTATACGTCACACAACATAAGAATGCATTGTAAGTATAGTTTGTAGAACGTGACATTTAAAGAGAGTGTGTCCTTCGCACTTATATGACATGATTTATGCTCTCTCCCTGCAGGGGGCTATTGGGGGTCTGATCACCGGAATTTCACTCTCCTTCTGGGTCGGTGTGGGATCCTTTATTTACCCAGCCTCCAGTAACAACACACATCCCCTTGAACTTAACACTGCAGGCTGTAACTTTAGCATGACAGCGGATGGATCCAACCAAACATTACTCACTATAAGCACTCCCATCCCTTACAGGTGCTATTATATAAAAAAACTTTACAATACACTCCGTGCACAGCTTTCTGGAAAAAAAAATATTCAATCAAATTTGGTTTATATAAACTGTATTAGCTATACTTCAACTGAGCAATGATAATGTGAGTTTTCTAGTTATACATTGTGTGCCTACAGTATAGATAATACATTATTACATAACTACAAATGTGTAATTAATCTGTTACAATGCACTTTAACGATACAGTAATGCAAATGAATTTTCTTGTGTGTTCAGGCCCTGGCTGGCTGACTCATGGTACTCCATGTCCTATCTGTACTTCAGTGCTGTGGGTTTTATTGGCACTGTGGCAGCAGGGCTACTTATCACACTTCTGACGGGTGAGGGAGGACTTTATTAACTTCTCTACTGGAAGGAACAAAACACATTAGGTTATAGACCGTAAATCTGACACCGAAAATAAAGCCTGCTGCTCTCATAGAAATAGTTACACATAGAGCTGAAGCTCAAATCTAAGTCTGCCTTCAATGCAAGTTAACCCTTTATATCAACAACATAATTTAGTTTAATATGAACTAAGTAACAGTTTGGAAGTTTGTCATGTTTGTTGTAGGCACTGTTCTATCCGCATAAACAGTCAAGTTTCAAATGACACAAACAAAGACCTTGTTAGAAATAAATAAAAGCTATTCACTTCAGTTTTAGTATCTTTCAGAAGGCTATACAGAAACACATGTGCCACCTTCAAGCAAGGAGTAGCACAATGCTTTAGCTACATATAAGGAATTGTTTAGGAGTACAAGGCCATGTCCCTATTTGAATAGCCCTATCCCTAATAATTGAAAATATATCTAATATTGCTACATATGACTTAATTAATAGTATTTAATGTCTGTTTAATGTCACACGTATTATGTCTGCCATGTCAAACAATTGTTGTTTGGTTGTAAAGGCCAGCATCTAAATAATATGTACAACAATTTACAAATACATACATAAAGATGTCCATATTTACATAACTTGATGCTTACTGCTTAAAACATGAAGGCAAAGAGAGGGTCCATACAACAGTCCATAAAACAGGGAAAACATTAAAAGCTTGACAAAATATGTCCATAGTAGGTAGGCATGGTGTTATAGATGATGGAAAATCAAATAAATTAAAGGAAACAGTTAATGAGTAAAAACATGAAGGGTAAGAGTAAAAAAACTACAAAAACTGTGGACATGACTACAACAGGAAATGACACAACGACGATACAGACTTCAAAGTAAAAGACATGAAAACAAACAACAGAACACGAATTTAAGAATGATTAACTTTAAGGTTTACAAATCAAAACTGCTAAGAAAGCAACTCACATTGAACACTTTTCGTAGCAAACTAAAAAAGTAAATTGAGAACTCTAACAAGCACAATGGAAACAGCAATATTAGCATGTTAGCATAAAAGCATGAGGGCATGCCAAATCCAGATTAAATTATATGACACCACATGGGGATATTTAGCACTGGGCACTCATCTCAGCCATGAACAACCAGAGCCAACAACAGCTAAGAATTCATTATAACACTCAAGAGTGAATATCCCATGAACTCCATTGTCATAGCAGTAAATAACCAAACTCAGTAGGTACAGATTAAGAAGTGATAAGCGCATTTAATGGATAAGATGATGGTGTGATACATTATCCTGATATGATGTAGCATTTGTACATTGTAATGATGCCGAGGTAAGTGTGGCTGGTGTCTGCAGGGCCATCTGACCCCAAGAAGATGAAGCCAGGGCTCACCCGATCAGTGAGGGATGTCTTCTGCTTCTGTTCTAAAGGCTTCATAAATGCAGATCTCAGTCAGGACAAGGAGGTACACAACAGGCTTTGTTTAGAAGATGATCACATCTATTGCAGATGAATTCTGAACCTCTCTCTGCCTCTGTTAGGACTTGGCAGACTTTGGCGATGCATGGGAGACACATCCAGGTTTCCAGGACGAAAACCAGGAAGAGGCGATAAAAATGGACAAGTTCAATGGGAGAAGTGATACCCCGCCGATCAATGGTTACACAAATGCAGCCTTTGATCACAAGGAAATTATTCAAGATCAAGCAAAACTGTAATCAACTAGAGAAAACAGTCAAGAATACATAAACTATTTAATGTAAAATACAGTCAATTCTTTGTATACAGAAGATAATTATCCAATCTCCTTTCCATTTTACACAACTGTTTTATTATGCATAATGCTCTTTACATGTAAACAATGATTTAGGTGTCTTATCAATAAATCAATACACTTGCTTTGGTGTATGTCATGTGTCATATAGGGTCGCATTGAACAATATTTAGATGAGTGTGATTTTCACAAGTATTAAGGTTTACTTTGATCATCAACATTGTTGTTTCTGGAACTACAATCCAAACCTGTGGCCCATATCCTTCTTTTTCATACCTTCAATTATCAACCTTTCATACAAGCTGGATTTTAAAAATTAAGTTGGCTGCCAGTGAGAGTCCTAATCCATTAATATTTGCCCACCATTCTAAGGAAGTAACACTAAAGTCAATGATTAATATATATAGGTTGATAGAAGACCCACTTTAAGACTGACACAAAAATTTGGTTAAAATTTGATGAAGTATTGTTTTACAAGAAAAGATCACTAGAAAAATGAACATTTGCTTTAAATTTATTACTGTATTTAAACCATCAGGCCAAAGAGCTGTGTAGGTGACAGCAATTATACAGTAAAGATATTCTTTTTTTTTGCTGAAATTGTGGTCCTTTATGAATCATAAAATATAAATACTTATGTGTCTTGACTTCAGGTGTCGAGTTCAAAAAGCAGACAAAGGCAACATAAAAGTAATCCCCACGACTCATGATGACAAGAGGTCTTATGAAGTGAATGTGTCACCCTGGACTCGGACGTCTAAGCACTTTATAAATGACCAATGACCCCAAGCCAACTAAAAATGTTCAGTGCCAGTCTACTAAAGGACATAGATTTTCGATGAAAAGATGAAATGAAAATGTTCATGTAACCCTTTAAGGCTAAAGGCCATTGCACATTGAGTCCGAAATTTGCGTCCAAAATTTCCGCAAATTAAAAAATATATACGACCTCACGTTGTATCGATCACATTTACACACTGCCTCTGATACTATCATAAAAAATTTGAACTGGGTTCATCCTTAGCAAGCATTTTGAGAGGCGTTTTGACAATTCAGAGACATCATACAAACGAGCGCCAAATACGAAAAAACTTTTGGACTGTATGTGCAAAGATCTTAACCCTTAACTAACCATAAAATATTGTTCCACAAAGGATTTTGATTTTGATCCACACATTTGCCATCATGAAGCATTGTGAATATTGCCTCCACACTGTGATATCTGTCACTGAGATGACATAATGCATATGCATTATGTAAATTGAAACCTCACAAAATAAAACTGTGATGTTAGCAGTGAAGTTTTACACCGAAACATCTTCCATTTTATTCATATACTTAACAAAAATAGTTGAAAAATAGTTAATGGTAATTGATTAAATCCAGTTAAATACAACTAATGGCTGATGTCTTCAAGTCTTAAAATGAATTAGTTTGTGTAAAACGTTTAGATACAATAAGCATTGAACGTAATGGTACAACAATACATGCTGATGGCCATTACTTCTAAACATAATCTTTATTGTTTCATATGCTTTTGACAGGCATTTTCAATAAAGACATTTAATACACAACCAAGTGTATCTGATAAAACCTGACGAACATTTCTTTGTTCAGTAGCCTGATAAAAATGAAAACACTTCAAGGCTGTTAACCACTGAGCCACTACAACATGTACTGATCTCAGGTCAGTCTTCTCTGGTACAAGCAGATATTGGCCATGCACACTTCACAGTAAAAAGTGCACGAACACACAAATGTTTGTATAGAGCCCTGGATGGGAGGGGCTCATGAATGACGTCATGCATAGATTACAGAACACCAGGAGTACGGCGCGTCATAGTACAATATTTCAGTTCAGCAACTCATTTCCATTCTGCCCGCAAATCTCCAGCCTCGCTAAGCATCTAAAACAAAGTCGGAGTGGCTACTTTGCATGATTTGTATTGTCACAATAACACTACTGTGTGTAAACAATGTTTACTGATTTTGCGTGTTACCTGGACAAAGAATCATTACATATACTGCAATGTTGTAACAATACAAAGCTGGTTGAAAACTTCAAGGTCTAAACTAGTGGTTCTCAACTGGTATTGTATATAGATCTAGATTCTACGTTGCACATTAAGTTGCGACTAAATCGTTTTCTTATACATTTTGTTTCTGGTAAATGTCTCCTAACTTTCAGTGGTTTCTTGTCTATTTTCTAACATGTCTACAATCTTAAAGAAAAAGAAAATTGGGCCATAAATCACCAGTTAAGAACCACTGTTTAAATAATCAATGCATTTCTTACATACAGTATATTTTATTTTAAATGTGATTCCAGAACATGGGCAATAGGGAGTGGGGAATAAGGCTTGATTTGAAATGACAATAGCATTTAATGTTTGGGGCTGTTTTTCAGTGCAATGAAATATAAGAATACCACAATCTACATTCTCATATGGGATCTATACTCATGCAAAAATATATATTTAAAAAAGCAATACAAGATTTAAGATACAAAGTTATCGTTTGCAAAACACTCACAGGAGCCTGAGGAAGACACGCACATGGCTGTGTTCAGACATTATGCAATAATCCATAATTTGCTAAATCACATTTGTCATACGACCTCTATGGAAGTTAAATCCTGCTCAAGTTCAAAATTAAAAATTTAAATGAGTGAATTAAATGAAAAAGAAAACAAGTTTAACGATTTCACTATACATAACTGCACGCACATATGTGCCAAAATGAAAAATAAAAGGTAATGTTTTACCTGTTGTAAAATTTTTACACTGACACTGTGTTGCCCCTGTCAAATTGAAAAAGAACATGGAATTGGTGATTTTACATTTAATTTTCACCAAAATCTCAAGGTAAGACTGCCAACATAAAAATGCAAATGCAAATGTAAAAAAGAAAATTGCAAAATTATTTTAACAAAGTTTTTTTTATTAATGCTCTCATAATAATACTGTCACAATTCAGATTAAAATGTAAAATTGGATTTTCATTTGATTTTCTCTTTAGTAGATTTTCATTTTCATTTGACGCAGGACTCTCCAGCTCCAGTGCTCATCTGCTCATACGTCTGTTAACTTGTCAGAGATACAGAACACCATTGAGCAACTTTTCAGTATTGCACCATGCACAATTCAATACAATGAATAAAGACCTATGTTAAAATGTTTTTACAATTTATTTTTCACATTACCTTTACATTTTCAAATTTGCAGTCTTCCCTCAAGATTTTATTTAAAATGAAATGTCAAATTACCAATTACATTTTCTTGTTCAGTTCGAGAGGGACATCGTATTGTCAGTGTTAAAATTCACTCATTCAATTTTATTTTTCATTTAAGTAGATATTGTACATGGAGTTATGTATAATGAAATTGTTAATCTGGTTTTAGTTTTCATTTTCCTCATTTAAATTTGGCAGGATTTACATTCCATAGACCTGAGCATTCTACCTGTTTGATTCAATTATCGAGTTTGATTAGTTATCATCTCTAGAGATGTAGAGATGGTTCTTTATTTTAATGTCAAATGTATTTTAAGCCGAAAAAAACCCAAACTTTTAGATGTCTGATGGAAAAAATATGGCAAGATGAAAATCATAAGAAATCATGATTGATATGCTCCGTGTTCATATTTATATATCACACTGGAAAAACTTAAGCTCATTGCATTGCGGGCAAAGTTATTCCATGCTATGATTATATGCTTCAGATTTACACAAATGTAGTGGGTCATTTGGGTTTTCCAGACAAATATCAAATTTATTTTCACACGTATGGTAGTATGCCATTCTGACCACAGCCATTGTCTTGGGTTTCCTGAAATAATGAGATGCATGCTGGGAAACTCATTTCATCAAATACGCGTGCACGCACACACACACACACTAAAAAAATATGACAAAAAAATAAAAGCAACATATTAAAAAAGGTTAAACTAAAACAAATTGTTAAATGTGGAAATTCAGTTTCAAGTCCAATGTCCCAATGACAACTTGGAGAAATTATTTGTCCAATAGCCTAATTGTATTTGGATTGATTAAGATGTTTTATATTCCTAAATTGTTATATTCACATCCGAATACTATTACAATAGTTTCCTGCATACTGCACACAATATACAGCATGCTGTCTGCCATCAAAAACAATACTGCATGTGATGCATTATGCAACGATAAACATTTCATACAGTACTATGCTACATAGTTGTCACATCAAACATTCAAATCATCAAAGATATTTTACACAACATTTGCAGTGGAGGATAAACTAGTAAGAATACTGTATAAGTGCTATTCCAAACATAGATCGGAGGGGACATGGACTGACGCACCCATAAACATAAAAACACAACACAGTCGTGCACAAAGAGCAGCATCAAAACAAAGCTACACTGCTACACTATCAAATTCAATTCACACAACCTAACAAACTAGAAATCTGACATGGGGGGAATTCACTAAGAATGATCCGCACTCACTAATAATGTTGTTTATATGCACACAATGCACTGTTTAGCACCTGATTAGAATGATGCAACACAGGTACTCGTCTGAATGAGTGCAAGCACAGTACAGATCTACTTTCACATTTAATCCCCGTCAATGGACGACCATGCCATAGGTTACTAGAAAATGTAAAAAATTCACAGTTTTGTGAAACAGTTTTTTTTCTGTATTTTTGAATATAGTCTATTACTGATACAGCCCTCAGCAATCCATCCAGTCATATTTCACAAATATTGCGTGTACTTGTATTCAGGCAACATTATTTTAGTTTTTTTAAACATCTCTCAAGATGTTTCTCCCTGCTGCTTTTAAAAGCAAGAATGCTGCCTTGCTTATTCTTAATCGCAAAGCTTGTAAATAAAAGTCCTATGGAAATGTACATTCAGAGTCAGAGGGCACATTTGTTTTAGACATTTGAATATTAAGCTGAATTGACATAAACAGGACATGTGTTTGCTCTCGAAAAGATTACAAAACAGCACTGTACAAGCATGTAGCTCTGGGTAAACATCGGTTACAGACGGTTGGTGCACACTAGCGAAGTTTTTGCAGTTAAACACTGAAAGCTGCACAACTGTTTAGTGAATTCTCCCCGTTGTCTTTTAAAAAAACACGTTAATAAAAAAGATGAAAATAAAAATCAACTTGCGATAAAAGCATGCTTGCTATTTCTAGGACTGTTTTGCCAACGTTTGCAACTGACTCTTATTTTGCCTTCCCAAAATGACTTATTGTATTGAAACAAATGTCTGCATATCTTTTCAAGGCGATGCATTACATAAAAACTGTCCGTTGCATAAGCAGTCAGGTTTGGTAACCTTTACCAGAAACCGCTTTTGTAACAAGGATCACAATGTGAGATGCTGGCAAGCGAAGAGAGAGAGGGCATTGGTTAGTTAGTATCCTTCATATTATTTTAAGTAAACGTTGTTACGTTGCCTGGTTCCAGGAAGGGAACGGCTTCACGGCTGGATGCTAGCTGCCACATACGAATAGACAGAATGAGAAACAGGTAGACATGTAGGCAAGCAGAAAACAGGAACGCCAAAGCGCTTCGTCTGCATAGTAAACCATCTCAACCGGCTACACAGATGCTCTGTTTTCATTCAGAAGTAAGACAGGACATAGCAGGGCCAGTGCAGGCCATGCTAAGAAGGACCAGTATTTGATGAAAGATCTTCTTTAAATCAATAGAATTTGTAAAAAAAAAAAAAAAAAATCAAGCCAACTTAGAGAGGCGGATCTGGTTGTGCTTCCATCTTTATCCACCTCCACATTGCTGTATCCCCACACGATTTTGAACGGTTCAGGGTTTTTTTTAACCTCAAAGTGCATCTTACACATTTCCATCCTTAGAGCTTTCTCTAATGTGTAAAACGGCTGAGTAGAAGCTCTTTGGTGCAGAGCACAGCTGCCGACTCCAGGTTCTAAAGGCCAAACCGGAGATCCGGTTATGACCTCAAACACAGAGTGCCCTCCCTGGTTCAACACAGAAATGAAGATCTGAAGTGGGCAGCACATGCACAGAATCGGTACAGCTAGCCGTCCAAGGCCGCAGAATGGTTGAGGATGTATGTTCACTAATGCGCGTTGCTTTGACGTTTCTTCGTGACTTCCGAGTCTTGATGTTCTCTTGTGAATACGTGGTTCTCCTGTAGGCATGTACGTGTTAATGTGTGAGTTTATGGGCAGGCACGACTAAGGCCACTCGTGGTGAAAACGTTTGCCATTCTTTTTCCGTTCTTTCTGCAGGTGCTCCAGTTCTGCCTCGTACATCATCTCCTGCATCAGGTATTTCTCTCGACGCATGCGATCGCACAGGTCTTTGGGCATGTCTGGAATCATGTGGGCTATGAAGGTCTTGATGCCAAACACCAGATGCTAAACAAAAGAGAAGACAACAACAGTTTCTGTTTCGGAAATACATCAGAATACTGAAGTAAAGTGAACTCCAAGGGACATTAAATTATTAATTTGGTATAGAATAGTTTTACTGAGCACTTTTTAAGGTTCACAACTGTGCATGCTGTCTTCCTTACAATTTACCAATGATTTTGTGACTTATAGTCTGAAAAGAAGGTGATTCTTAAGCTGGATTTATACTCGAGCGTCGGACCTAGGTCTACGTTGACAGGCAATGACCAGTAGGCATCAATATCCACACGCGTGTTGCTTGTGTAGCCAAGACAAGAGCTGAAGAAGAAGCAGCTCGCTTGAGAAGCATTAGCATTGATTTTGGCAGGTAAACAGTCACTTTTGTTTCAGATTTGAGATGTTAAATACAGAAGCACAAATATTTTAATTAGATAATTCATTCAGAAATGCATTTGACGCATTGTTAAAGTTTTGGAGAGGTGCGCATCAGGCTACAGCATATGGTACGTGGCATTGCATAGGCTACGGTGTAGGACCTACGCTTGAGTATAAACAGAACTTTAGGAAAACAGAACAGTTTATTACAACACTGTAGGAGCAAATAATGCACAGTTCTACATAATTTACCACCCAGACATCACCCACTATGAATATATGATGCTAACTCAACTATCCATTAACAAAACAGTCTAGCTTTTCAAGACCAGAGCAGCTTTTTTCGAATATGTAGGCGTTTCCTGTTTAATTGGGCGGTTTTGACCAGACTATTCTACGATGAAGACAGCCATATATCTGACTCTAATAAATCAACAACTTTTTAAAGTACCTTGTAGTTTTACTGCTTCATATTAAGAATTGCTTGAAGATGCACAACTTTCAAATCACCGGTTGCCACCCTACCACAGGTTTGTTATTTTGTGTATTACCTCATATTTATTCCAAGGTACAGATACATTTAGACTTTCATCATTTCAGTATTAAATATCAAAGTAACAATGACCTCAAAGACGATGATAAAGGCTAATCTGGCAGCCAAAACGTGCCAGAACTGCAGAGTGAAATCATAGGGCTCTGGACTCCATGGAGGTGCTCTGTAATCCCGATATCTGTGAGGAATGAATTAAAGGATTTCTGATATGGAGAAAAATGTAACTAACAAAACACAGTGCTTCATGAATTTAACAGCACCTGCAATATCGTGTGTGATAACTTCCATTTTTCATCTCGCCCATGTCAAACACAGACAAGCTGTTGTTCAGGTATCCTCTCAGACATCTGTGTAAAGACATAAACAGCATTGTATTAGTAATTTGAGCATGCAACAATTTTTTTTTAAGTCAAGTGTATAATTCTTCCTCTGGTTTGCAGGGTATGGAAGAGAACAAGGTGATAAAAACCTTGCAAACATTTGAGCAAGTTTGGGGGTTGTTTTTTGAAATCTTGCTGGTGCCACTAAACTGTAATTCACTTTTCTGCTCATAACTCTTTGAATCCGTAGACAATTTTTCATCAGATTTTCTTTCCCCATTATTATATATTTGACAAAACTGACATTTGGCATCCATTTTGTGTCGACCCGGCAATTGTATTTCATCCAAATTTGGTTTAGATGATTTCAAGATATGAATCCTCATAAATCTGAACGATTTTATATGTGATTTTTGAATGTGAACACAATAGTTTCCTAGAGACTCTCTAGGAAAGTTGCCAAAGTCAAAGCTGCATCTTGGCAACCTCTGGTTTGCTTGGCACTCCAGTTGCCGCTTGCTGATTAAAATAAATCCTCTTACTTTTCGTTCCGGTAACCCTTGTCCACACAGGGGCCGTATTTGAAAGCAAATACAAAGCGAGGGATGTAGTCTGAAGTGATGGCGATGACAAAGGCGTTTGTTATGACTGCCACAACTCCGATTCCCTCCAGGATGCCATGCCAGATGCCTAATTTAACAAAAAACTTTGAGAGTAACAAATCAAGATGAAAAGATGATTTTTGTCCAGATAATTGAAATGTCCAAATCAATGTGTCCTGGCCAATATTCCGTTTAGAGCGAAAATATGTTATGAAAACCATGCCAGCGAACTCATTTAATTACAAATACAAAAAGATCTAAATGTAGGTTGGAAAAATGGACACAAGTTGATAAAGATGCCAAAAATACTGACCGATATCAGTAGCCCGTGCTGGCATTGGTCGCCGCCACTGCGTGACAAACTTGTAGGCGTCCAATCGGATTTCAATGATGTTGTTGAGCAAAGCCAGTAGTGGAGCCAGAGGGAAGGCCGCCACGAAAATAGTGGTGAAACCAAACTGCAAAACTGTACAGAACAAAAACTGTAAATAACATTAACTAATTCTCCTTATGATTTGGTAGAATTACTTGCACAGCTTTACTTAGCACATTTTTTTCACCAGATGTTGTGGAGCAGAACCCACCCATTTCCAGGTACTCGTCCACCAGGCCGTGAGTGTTCATGGGCTGAAGGTTCCAGTCTCTTTCCCACTGTGGAAGTTCTTCTTTACTTTTACTCTGCTCACCTGCACGCTTGATCTTACGCAGAGACCACCAGTTCTGCAAGAGTCTGGAGGAAGAACACAGAACTTAATTTGTAATGGCTGAGACTCAAGCCCCAACTGCATAAGTTGATCCTACCAGACATTGAATGTCATTTAATGGATTTGTTGGGGTCATATATAGTCCTGGCCCATTCATCCCATGCCCTGGACTTTGCGTTGGACATGCCCTTAATGGCATGCAGACATTGCAGGTACATGTGTTTTCTGGGTTTTAGAACCTGTCATGGTTCCACCTCTCCTTGTCAGGTATTTCTTGGTTTAGAGGTGGAATCATACAGGATCCTCTGTTTCATGTGGGAGAGAGACGATTTCTTCTCTCTCAAGTCTACGTCATCATTCCTACCCTCCTGTTTCCTAGTTTGTGTTAATTATCTTTCCTTGATTGTTTATCCCTTGCACCTGCTCCGTCTTGTTATCTCTCCCTTTAAAACATCCTCGTGTTCATTGTCTTGTGCGCGTTCATTGTCAACCTTGCCTTGTCCTTACGTTTGATGTCTGTACGTATACTTTGGATGTCTTACGAATTGTTGTTTGCCTCGTGCTATATGCTGTGTTGCTGTGTGCTTTATATGCTGTTCCTGTTTCCTGTTCCCTGTTCCCCGTGTCCAAAGTAAGTCAGTTTAGTGTCTTGAATCAGTGTTTGTTTTATCAGTTAGTTAGTCAGTGTGTCTTGTTAAAGTTAATATATATCCTGTCTTGTTTTACTCCCTCGTGGGTTTTGTTTTGCCTTTTTGTCTTCTTTGTTTTAAAATAAATTCCTGTTTACCCCTTCACCTCCTGTCTTCCTGCCTCCTGCCTGCACTTGGGTTCCCACGCCATGTCTCGCAATGAGACCCATGACAGAATGAACGCGCCAGAGAAGAACCCAGCAGGCAGAACGGAGGAACGGGAGATCGCTGCCACAAGAGGCCACCAAGCCCACGTTTTGTTTGGCCTCCGGCAGCAGGGTAGGTTCGTGACGGACTTTGCCTTGGACTTCCTGGCTGCAGCACGGTCCTCGGGGTTCAACGAGGCGGAGTTAAAGGCAATTTTTAATAGTTGCCTCGACGAGCCCCTAGGACCCGCTGAGATGCGCCAGCTGAAGTCCCAGAGCTTCGCGGACACTGTCCAGGCCCTGCTGGATCGTGAGTGGTCCAGGGTGAGTTCTCCCACGGCGCCGGTCACCGTCCAGAAGGGCCAGACCATGCAGGTCGGGTTCATAGGCCTCTCCTCGCCTCCTGTTGCCACTCCACCGCCCACCAGTTCTGTCGGCAAGCGGAGGAGAAAGAAGCCGAGTCCGGTGGTCCCGAGTCCGGTGGTCCCGAGTCCGGTGGTCCCGAGTCCGGTGGTCCCGAGTCCGGTGGTCCCGAGTCCGGTGGTCCCGAGTCCGGTGGTCCCGAGTCCGGTGGTCCCGAGTCCGGTGGTCCCGAGTCCCATAATTTTTTTGGGGGGGCGCCGTGGAGAGGTGACGGTCCAGCAACCGGCACCAAGCCCGGTCCAGCAACCGGCACCAAGCCCGGTCCAGCAACCGGCACCAAGCCCGGTCCAGCAACCGGCACCAAGCCCGGTCCAGCAACCGGCACCAAGCCCGGTCCAGCAACCGGCACCAAGCCCGGTCCAGCAACCGGCACCAAGCCCGGTCCAGCAACCGGCACCAAGCCCGGTCCAGCAACCGGCACCAAGCCCGGTCCAGCAACCGGCACCAAGCCCGGTCCAGCAACCGGCACCAAGCCCGGTCCAGCAACCGGCACCGAAGGCTGCCCAGCCGCCTGAGAGCGCTGCCCAGTCACTGTCAAGTCCGGCCGGCGCCCAGCCCTGTCCAGCCGGCCTTCCGACCGGCGCCCAGCCCTGTCCAGCCGGCCTTCCGACCGGCGCCCAGCCCTGTCCAGCCGGCCTTCCGACCGGCGCCCAGCCCTGTCCAGCCGGCCTTCCGACCGGCGCCCAGCCCTGTCCAGCCGGCCTTCCGACCGGCGCCCAGCCCTGTCCAGCCGGCCTTCCGACCGGCGCCCAGCCCTGTCCAGCCGGCCTTCCGACCGGCGCCCAGCCCTGTCCAGCCGGCCTTCCGACCGGCGCCCAGCCCTGTCCAGCCGGCCTTCCGACCGGCGCCCAGCCCTGTCCAGCCGGCCTTCCGACCGGCGCCCAGCCCTGTCCAGCCGGCCTTCCGACCGGCGCCCAGCCCTGTCCAGCCGGCCTTCCGACCGGCGCCCAGCCCTGTCCAGCCGGCCTTCCGACCGGCGCCCAGCCCTGTCCAGCCGGCCTTCCGACCGGCGCCCAGCCCTGTCCAGCCGGCCTTCCGACCGGCGCCCAGCCCTGTCCAGCCGGCCTTCCGACCGGCGCCCAGCCCTGTCCAGCCGGCCTTCCGACCGGCGCCCAGCCCTGTCCAGCCGGCCTTCCGACCGGCGCCCAGCCCTGTCCAGCCGGCCTTCCGACCGGCGCCCAGCCCTGTCCAGCCGGCCTTCCGACCGGCGCCCAGCCCTGTCCAGCCGGCCTTCCGACCGGCGCCCAGCCCTGTCCAGCCGGCCTTCCGACCGGCGCCCAGCCCTGTCCAGCCGGCCTTCCGACCGGCGCCCAGCCCTGTCCAGCCGGCCTTCCGACCGGCGCCCAGCCCTGTCCAGCCGGCCTTCCGACCGGCGCCCAGCCCTGTCCAGCCGGCCTTCCGACCGGCGCCCAGCCCTGTCCAGCCGGCCTTCCGACCGGCGCCCAGCCCTGTCCAGCCGGCCTTCCGACCGGCGCCCAGCCCTGTCCAGCCGGCCTTCCGATTTCATGAGGAATATCAAAATCAGGCTTCCATTTATTATATTCACTATAATAATCCAATATTTTGGTTCAGTTCACTCCTCTGATAGGATAAGTAGCATTTCAAGAGTTCTTATATTTCTTATAACAGAACTGGGATGTTTAAAATACTACTTGCAAATGCACACACCTTGGTCTGCCTTTGTCTAATTTTAAACTGCTGTAGTTGGCAGGAATATATATGAGAACTGACAACATTTAGTTTGAAACATGCTATTCAATATTAACAATGTTTACAGAACTTTTATATAAAAAATCAATATCAAACAATTGTTCTGCTGAACCGAATATCAGCACTGCTATAAATACTGTACCTCTGGTTTTATGCTTTGAAATTCAGTACAGCAGCTCTTTTACTCACCTAATATGGCTTAATACAAATCAATAAATTAGCCAGTACGCATTGTAGAGTATATATTTATGGTAGACAGGAAAGATCTTAAGTCCCATATTATGGTTTCTTGACTTTAAAGTTAAATCTGTACCCGTAGCTCATTCTGATGATGCGTCGTTTTCGCTTTAAAGCAAAGTTGGCAAAATTTGTATGAATTTGTTCGAATTTATTTGTACTTTTTAGTGTGTTTTGCTTCTGCGGTCAATGAAATAAGGTTTAGGGGTGGGGTTAGAGGATGGGCTTCAGTGTTGTTTTTTCTATTAATCATACATTTTTTCACGATTCAAATTATACAAATTTATACGAATAAGCAGGGCTGGGGAGTAACGAAATACGTGTAACTTAGTTACGTATTTAAAATACAAAATTTGAGTAAATGTATTTAATTACAGTTACTTTTAAATGGGTAACAGGAAAGATCTTATGTCTTATATTATGGTTTCTTGACTTTAAAGTTAACTCTGTACCCGTAGCTCATTCTGATGATGCGGCGTTTTCTCTTTAAAGCAAAGTTGGCAAATCAGTTGAGTGTGAGAGCACTGAACAGGAACTGAGGACAAACTCTGTTCTTGTGACCCAGCACAGATAACAGCTCCTGTGAACCTCTCTGAGTAACACATTCTGTAATAAATGATGATATCTTTCTGTTTGTTTCAGGAAATTGTACATGATTAGTTCAAATAATAGGTTTAATGTCTTCACTATAGCTTAAGTCTTGACAATTGTTAAGAAAATTCATGTGCCTTTATGAATAACCAGTAATGTTGTCTATATTGACAAGAAGCAGGGACCAAGCACAGATCCCTGAAGTACACCAGTGGTAAGTTAACACCCCTCCCACCCAAGATATCCTGAAGGATCTCTTGGTGAAGCAGAAACAGCAAGGTGCAATGCCTGTAATTTATTTCAAGGCTTGTCAATATTTATTTGTTACTTGTTTCTCCTTAATGTTTCCACTGATTTTTACCTGCATTTTGGTGACTTTATGTCTCAAACTTGAACAGAAAATGCACCAAACATGTCCACATTGAAATGTAGCAGTAATACTGTTGTCTCCATATTCAGGAGTTCTGTGAAACGTGTAATCTAATATCTTCTCTATATTAAGGAGACCTGTGTAATGTGTCGTCTGTGTTTAGGAAGTTCCTGATTTAGGTTTGCATAGCTGGGAGTCCTTATGTTCCATGCCTCCCACACTTTGACTTGAAGCATATTGTCGAAAGCAACCATAATGAATCAGTCGCAGGGCTGAATAAAATGGTCCAAGACTACAAAAACCTGTAATAAGGATTCTTTTGGAAGCTTCGTAAGAAACCACTCTAAACAGTGGTGTAGGGTCTGGGTATGCAGGGTATGCAGGTGCAAATGGGCCAGGGGGATTGGGGGCCCCCATCAAAGTTTTATTCATGTCTGTCTTATACTGTAGAAAATAGCTAGAGGACTGATCTCAGATCTAGTCTTTACATGGGCACATCTGCCCATGTATAGAGGAACCGTATAGGCCTTATTGTTGAAATGACTCTTACAAACACTAGTGAAACATAAATATCGATCAGGCTTAGAGAAATTAATTTATGCGTATTACTGAAAAGATCAAAGACCAGATCAAATCAGCCTTTTGGAAAACAACATTTTCACTTCTCAAATCAGATCATTAAGGCATTTATTTTCAACAAACTTTCAATGAACTTTGTTCAATAATAAAGTACATGGTAAGGTCAGGGGTACTAGTGAGGTCTTTATTGTCCCAATTAGTTGGCATACATTTTATACATGGATAATCGATTAAATACATATAATCATTTACACTCTATTTTTATTCATCTATAATGAATAATGTACAACATTACTTTGTTTACCTTGCTGTGTTGAAATGGAATGAAGTTTAATTTATATGGACTCTGAATGAGCTCAATGTCAATCTGATTGAGGTGGCCAAACATTTGAAGGAAGGCGAGGATTACTGTCCAATCAAATGAAAGAAGGCGGGATTTGCTGTATCGACAGAAGCCGAGGAAGTACAAATGAAAGAGCCAAAGTTAAGTAGCTAAATGTTTAATGTTCGCCAACTGCTTTATCATAGAAATGTTAGGGTCATTTACATGTCGCATTTAAAAACACGTGCAAAACGCTGGCTGCGTCGTTTTCTCCCTCTTTCTGGCGCTTGGAAATTTGCGCTCCCTTGGGGTCTGCCGTTACTACTACTCGCATCAACATTTAAATTACAAACCTGAGTAAACAACCCATGTCTAGTAATGCTCAAATACTCACGGGTAGCCCAGCTCCATGAAATTGTTCCAGATTTGTTTTAACACCATGATCACTCCCATTTGTAGACACAAGTCAATCAGACAACCACTGGGGTGACACTAGAAAAGAAACACCAATTATAAAACGTCTTAAACATATCTCCTGGTTGTGATTATGACAGGTAATGTGTAGAGCTGAGTAGCAAACAAAGAGCAAATTATTTCCCAAGACATTCTGGCAGACTGTGTTATGAGCAACTGCAATAGTTATGATCATGCAATTATGAGGAAGTCTGCACTGAATAATGACCATTTTTATTAAATGTAACTGAGGCGGATGTTAATACGAGTGCGCTGATGTATATCCAAGTGTGAGAGGACCCATTTACAGCCCATCTTATCTCACCCACCTCCTCCATTCTCCATCGGTTAAACAGCTTATTATAGTCGCCCGGCCTGCCAGCGAACCTGCGAAACACACACAAACACAATAAACACACCACAGCAGCATTTGGTTAGCATAGAAATTCAATTAGCCATGCTAACATGGGGGAAGGTGTTTGTGTCTGCATGTATGGTGCCACCGAGGGCGAGCAAATCTGACTCCTGAACATAGAAAACATAGCACAGCTAAAGTGGAATACTCTGGCCAGATAGAGTCAACGGAAGCATTCATAGTAAACACGGAATAGATTTTACTGAAAAACAAACAACAAATGCAGATAAATGTGGGTCTGTACGCTCACCTGCCTAAGAAGAATGCTATGTAGAAGGTGGAGCTGTTGAGATTGACAAACTGGAAGAGGAACATCTTGAGGGCAAAGCTGTTTTCCCATTCTGACTCTGTTCGCGGGTGTTCTAGACCACAAGTAAGACAACCTTGAACCTCTAGTCATTCTAGAATGATCCAGTCATTGGGAAAAATATCACTGGTGTATATTTTACGCTTTTAGAGGAAGGTGAAGAGTTCCCACAGCTTGAACACTGCTGGAATTTCATCTTAAATCAATAGTCACCCTGGATTGATCAATACTTACCCAAGTTTGTAAGTAGGTAGGCCACTTTCTCATAGACCTGTTGGGTAAAAGAAAATAGACAGGGTTGAACAATGAACAGTGCAAAAACTGAACGTAGTTGTTCAGGCGTTGCAACAATTAGTCTGTATCTGTTTCTGAACCCTAGTGACAATTCACCTTTAATAACAACCTTACAACAAACACGAATTTCACACACATGCACAAACACACACATACACAAAAATCAACTTTCAAATTGGAAAAAAAACAATTACTAATTTTACTTAGTCTATTTACTGATGTTGGATTAGCAAGAGGTCGATTTTTTTGTACCGTTGGTGAGAAATTTCAACACAATCTCACAGGAATTTGCATATATATAGGGTGATCAATTTGTATGAATTTGTACTCTTTAGTATGACTTGCTTCTGCGGGCAATGAAATAAGGTTTAGGGGTGGGGTTAGAGGATGGGCTTCAGTGTTGTTTTTTTTAATAATCATACATTTCACGATTCAAATTATACAAATTTATACGAATAAGCAGGGCTGGGGAGTAACGAAATACATGTAACTTAGTTACGTATTTAAAATACAAAATTTGAGTAAATGTATTTCATTACAGCTACTTTTAAATGGGTGGTAATCACATTACAGTTACATCCAAAAAGTATTTTGGATTACCAAAGTGATTACTTTGGTAATATTTTACCATTATTTCATTTAAACATTAATATAAACAGTAACAGGCAATTCATGTTAACAGCAATTGTTGATTCTCTTTCTCTGACAATCTGTAAAAGCATTATAAAAAGCGGTTATCCTCATAAGTTTCATACCCCTTGCCGAATATGAAAAATTTGAATATTTGGATGAGAGGGATCTGGGTTTATAGAAATTGCATGCTAATATTATTAAGTACTGTCCTGAATAAGTATGACATTTGTTTACAAGTTTCTTGTTTAAAGGTATAGTTTGTGAAAAAACGCTGCTAGAGGGCGCACGATCAAAAGGAGCGTTTAATGATGGGATCTGTTTTCTTCAACTTCACCGCTGATGCCCATCAATCCGACCGGAACGAGAAATCATGTTATTAGATGAAGTAAAGTTTTATAGATATATATATATTTATGTGGTCCATAAATAGGTGACTGCTCGAAACAAGCTAGTGGCTTGCTAGACCCAAGACACATCCATATTTTTCCACCACACTGTTGTCATGTGGTTTCTACCTCATGAAAGGCAGTAACAAAGGGTTACGCGGATATGACGCCATTGACAGGCGACTACACAGCCCGTGTCACTGTTTAGAATGCCGATTTTCTCACGATTTACAATTAGTTGGAAACATTTGAGATATTCTAAGTACTCAGCTGAACAAAATATATAACACTGGCCTAGTGGTATTTGAATAATTTACTGCAAAATTCTTACAAACTGCACCTTTAAGTAATTTTTAGGTAATTGCAACTTTTTCGTATTCCAAAGTATTTAGATTAAGTTACAAAACGTGTGTCATCTAACAAAATAAATTACAGATTACTTTTTAAAGCATGTAATTTGTAATCTGTAGTGAAATACATTTGAAAAGTAACCTCAGCCCTGCGAATAAGCCACCTTGTAAATATGTACATAACAATATGTAGGAGGCAAAATTCAGCTGTGTGTCTAAGCAACACTCTAACAAAAACTAATTATTATTGTAGTGGAGTGGGCGGAGCGAGACCGTGGTTCGAGACCGGTGAGTAATTGTTAATGAGTGTCAGATGTGCGCACACCGGTCTCGTATCACGTAGGAGATCTGGAGCATTTAAGAGAACGAGCGACCGGACCGTCGAAGAGAGAGGAACGGGCCCGAACATGTTTGTATTTGTATTTATTGTTTGGTTCGCCGGCGGTCGGCCGTGAGGGGCCGCCGGCTGTTATTACTTTATTAAATGTTTAATGTCTTCCGGTTCCCATCTCCTACCTTCCTTTTAATGAACCTTTCTAGAATTATCGTATCATGATATATCTTGAACTATATTTCACACGTTTGCATTAAACATTGCAAAATAGTATATACTGTATACAGACAGGAAAGGACCATTTTTAAAGAACCTGTTGTTTAGTTTTCACTTCAAAGAGTTTTTGCGCAAATCGCCACTTTTTTTTCAGGTTCTTCTCAGAGAGCTTGACACAAATTCATTCATTTTGCGGCGTTCGTTTTTTTCATACTCAAAACATTTTTAGCTGGTTTATTTTGTTCGGTTGTTTGTCTGTGTCTTGGTGTACAAAGGATTTTGAGACTAGAAAAAAGACACTAACCACATTCAGAGACATGATTATCATAAAGTTAATGCAAACTCCAGTGCCTGAGGTGGCGAACTGCCAGTTCTTCTTCACAAACTCCCACTGAAAGGATGCAAATTTCTCCATGGCAATGAGCCGGAACACCACCACGGCAAACACGGCTGTCAGAACCAAAGAGATCTGCAAGAGGTGTGTGTCAAAATGTAATATCAGGAGCAAAATGGTCACATACAGTAGATAATATTTATCACAGCTAAACCTCCACTCTCATGTACCAACACCAGCAGAGGGAGGCAAAAGAGAAGTTTGAATGAATAAATCCTTGCCGAATAAATCCTGACTTACAGCTGTTGATCTATAATTTATTTATGCTTTCCTGTAGCTCAGTGGTAAGAGCACGGCACTAGCAACGCCAAAGCCATCAGAAACAAAAGAATACAATGCATAAAAAAGCGTCTCCAAAATGACTAAATGTACATTTATGCATTTAGCAGATGCTTTTATCCAAAGCGACTTACAGATGAGTGAAACAACGGGACAACATAAGGACAACAAAAAGCATAAGTGCAATAAAAATGGTCTCATGTAGCCTACCACAGTATACAAAGCTAAGTTTTTATTAAGTAGAAAAGAGATTGCAATCATTTAATATTCTTATATCCATAAATGTTGTGTAGTTTTATTTGAAGTTCACATTGGGATGTAATAATAATCATAGAGCCACGAGAAACATATGAATGCATACATACTGTTAATGTATTCTGTGTTGTATATTCTTTCTTGTAAAATTAAACCAGAAAGCCTGATTAATGCCATGCCATTAAAACGTTGTAATCAATGCATTTAATGTGTTTATATTTAACGAAATGGCTGCAAATATAGTCGTTTATGCTTAAAGCCATTGAACAGGCTGAGAGTTTGGACCTTTTGTGGTGGCAAGATCACTGTGCGTTAAAACACTCTCTTTCAATAGCTCTGGCTCAAAGCCCAAGTAGCATCCAGAAAATAACTGAATACAATGGATTTATAACCAAGTAATGATTTAGTAAAACAACACTTGGTAAAATAAAAAATACAACCACATGGAATGGAAAGCTGAAGTGTTAAAGTTTTTAACACGGTCTGGAGGTGTCTGATTGTTCTGTCCTGTCAGACATTGCATATTATTTATCTAGATAATTTGAAATCTTTCTGCAGAAAGACTTTTTTAAGCTGAACTGAACACAGGATCCTACCATAAAGAAGATTCCCGACACAGACACCATGAGCCGGCTGAGTTTGTCTGTGAGAGGCTGAAAGGGTTCTGGTTTTCCTGAGATGGGGTTTACTCTCTCCTTCCGGGAGTATTTGGCTTCAAACTGGGGCCGTAGTTCCTCCTTTTCAAGAAGACGACATATTATTTGAAAAAAAGAACACACGGTAAACATTTGCTTTCAGCTGGCGTGATGGACTCTCATAACACAAGATGTTCAGCATCATCTGCTTTGGCTGGAAACATAGTGACCAGTGATGATGCTACACCAGAGATTACAGTATATCACATGACTTAAATGACACAGAGTATATTCACTTCAAAGGCCTTAACATGATGCATTTATTGACAACCAATATACAGTGTGCATCTCTTCAAGTCAATAATATGACAACTGAATATTGCAAAATAATTGTATACAGCAGTAATTCTCAAACTCTCTTTTAAGATATATCGCATATTATATACAGTATATCCCATTTATGAGATATCCCATAATGCACCTGATCTCGATTTTTAACACATACAACTGCTCATAATACTAATTTCAGTGGAATGTAGGAACTGTATCATAAATACTATGTAGGATATATTCAAAACCAAACAAGCAAGCAGATAAAAATATAAACAAAACATGAATATGTTAATTAAGTATTCAATATATGTTTGCAATTTCATGTATATAATTGCTAAAATCATGATTCTGTATTATATTAACCATTGGCCTGCCCTTCCAGATATAACCACCTGCTAATGAAAAAACGATTTAACTCAACCAACAATACTCAGAGTCTAATAATTACAAACAAAACCTACATTATAACTGTAAATCAAATCAAAAATAAATAGGAACACTAATAGTTTGAGAACCACCGTGATACAGAAATTAGCAACAACCCGACCAACAGCAAACATCAGCCACATCTGGATGCTATTTCTCTCAAGGATTTTCCCTGGACACGCATTACACTGACACACTCACACACATATTACACAAATCATACGCTGAACACAACAATGATTCTACACATGCTGAGATGATACAGAATGTTATTAACAAGGAGATGTTCACACTGACTGAGAGGTTATTGCTGGAGGTCCAAAAAAGGTTGATTTTTTTTGGTTAAATATCACTTCAAGTCATTTTGCATACATAACATTCATTCTTATCCATAGTTTTGCATTGCATTATTTCATGCTCATTTCCATAAAATAATCCGCCCACATAGCAACTCTCCTCGAAAATGTGGTTGCATCATTAGCCGAGTGTCCATTCAAACGTGAAGCAAACTTTTCAAATTTCACAATTACAGAAAGACTAATTCAATAAAGTTCAATGAGCAGACCACGGTGAAATTGGTAACCTGGTAACCAACAGTAATTAAAAAAGATCTGTAAACCAGAAAGACACAATCAACAGTAAAAGCCGCTTCGTCTCGTGGCTTTAATGTTCGCTACGTCAGAATTTATTTTGCAAATGTGTTTTCGCATTAACTGTTTTTATAAATGTTTCGAAAGTTTGCGAAACTTCAAATAACGCATAAATCCAGGGTGATGAATACCCGACTATTGATGCAAAGAACTGAAGGTTGGCGAGTCACAGTACTGATTCTATGGGTGGGTCCCTGCTCCTCTGCAAAATCCAGTTCCACTTCATTCATCCATTTCATTGCATCTGCATAAAGATGAACTCTCCTTTGTATAGTTGTATTGTTGCCTCAAACAGCCAACTTTAATCCAATGACATTCAACAGTCACTCGTAATGGCCGTCAGTGTGAACGTCCCTTGAGTTGTATTCACGTCAGGAATACAGCATGCACAACATAACATGATTTGATATAAGGCACACTCACAGAACACAGCATGACACAGGGTTTATACTATAAGGAATACAACAAACACACACCACTTTCAGTTCATGAACTAAATGGTCATTTAAACAGGTCTGATAAAGTGTATCTCATGGTACGTGTAGGCAACAATTACATAAATTTAGCTTAAAATTCTTTAAATGAAGGCAAGCTCACCTCCTCTTCTTCCCAGTCAATCAAATCCCAGTCGTAGGTTAGCTCCGCCCTCCTCCGTTTCCAGAACTCAAGGAACACAGTGGCTGTGGTGGAGGAGGATATGGTATGATTGTGAACAGAAAGAGATACACAACAGTTCCGTTTTAAGACACTGCGAGGGAAGGGTCTGCATCGTGACACATCTGGCTAGTGGCACCGGAAGGACACTTGATGGTAACCCTTTGCTTTTATAAGTTATAATAATACAGTTTCATGACAATACTTAACTTAACTTGATGAAATGTGTCCAGTGACAGGTTAAGCGGTGAAGCATCACGGTTACATTTCATCTACAAATTGTATGACTTGACTTTCGTGAGATCGATTTGCAACTGAGGTTTATTGACACAATAACACAAAAATGCGAGTTAAAGCACCAATGTGGGATTTTTAGGAGGATCTATTAACATAAATGCAATATAATATACCAAAATAATTCTTCAGAGGTATATAAAGAGCCTACATAATGAACCGTTATGTTTGTTTTATACATTGAATTCGCCATGTTGGGTCGCCATGTTTCTTACAGTAGCCCTAAATCGACAAACAGCTCTACAAAGCACATTTCCTCTTCCCTGCGGTGCGTAGTCCGGTTGTCCGTGACTTTACAAAGGGGGAAAAACGTCTACTTACTCCTTACTGCTATCTTGCTGTCAGATCAAACACCTTTAATAGCGTTGCTGTTTACTGACTCTAAGTACTGCGAGTCCTAATGCATCTCTGCTAGGTCCTGACTTTTACCCTTATTTTTATAGTTCAACCCACAGACCCAGTATTTTACGTAATAAATAAGACATCGCTCTTTCTACGGTCTTTCTAAAGTTCAGTTTACCTACGCTCGAGTATAAACTTCGCTTAACGCCAGGAACTCTTCCCTGCGTCATCATGAGAAGTCATGCTGTCTCAGCCAACGACATATATTTGTACTGTGCTGGCCACCGTCGTGTTTCGAAAGGGAGGGGTTACCGGAGGACTGAGAGATTGGTTTGCGATTCTTAAACTCACTGCTAGTAGCCGCTATAAATCCCACTCTAGACCTTCAAGGGTGTATAATAAGTCCACATACTTCCAATATATTGGCATTCCCTTTAATTTAAAAAGGCCTATCCAAACCTCTTTAGACAATGGGCTATATCGTACACTCTGCACTGCGCAAGTGCTTTTGCTAGTTTTAGTTCGACGCAGTTCCCAATTTTCCATTCTGCATTAATTTAAAGAGCGCGTTAGTAGAAAACACCCTTTAATTTTGCTTATTAGACAGAGGTAGGCGCAGCAGCACACACACAATCCAAATATATAAAATAACTGGATTATAATGTTAGAGATTGTGTACAGATTATTGTGTACATAAAGATACAAATAGGTGTTGTCCTGTGGATGATCTGCTCGCGCGCTTTACCCTCACGCACAAGCAGATGTGTTTCCTCCCTAGGAACCGTTCAGTATTACCCCTGTGTAAATAGCGACTTAGCCATGGAGTGACCGCAACTAGCTCTTAAAGGGAATGATAGTTGAGACTCTGATTGGTTTACAGTACGTTACGACCAAAAACAGCCATTACTCATTAAGAGATTCAGGACAACCCGTTTAGACCATGTGTCAGGGTCCACCGACCGTTTTCCCGTCGTTAAACTAGTAGAAGTAGATTTGTCCTGAGAGCACCAGCGCTATGCACTTATAGGCTATTCATTAAAATAGGGTCCAATTACTTTTTTCTTAATCCTAAAAGCTGAATTGGACACAAAAAATCTAAGTAAAGTAAAACAAGGACCTATTTTTGTTTTTATGACCTACTTTTGTTTAAAGCAAAATAGATGCAAGGAGAGAGAGAAAGAGAGAGCGAGAGAAATTTTAAAGCCTGGTTTTCCTCCTGAAAGCGGTCTTTACATTTGAGTTGTGAAGAATTAGACTTGCAAATGCTGTAAGGTCCCTATGTGTGTCTTTGTACACTTTCAATCCCTGTCTAAGCACTCTAATAACACAGTCCAAACGTCTGTTCATAAAACTTGCATCCACATTCCCGGAGGCACTGAAGTCGGTGGAGCAAACCTGTAGAAGTACAACTGGCAGTGTGTTGTTCTCAAAAGTCAAGGTCTATAAAGTCTAGAGAGAAAGTTATAGCACTATCATTCATCAAAAAAGAAAGTTGCTTGGTTACAACACCTGCATGCTCTATTTTCATTTTTTTCTGGGCCAATCACCTGACCTGTAGCCCACATGACTGTGCTTCTAAATCCACAAATTACACATTGTGTGTTACATCAAAGTCCGTTCACAGAAGTCGTGCCACTCTGCAGCCATGTTAGGAAAGCCTCTGGGCAGCTATTTACGTCACAGCAAGTCCACATTCCTATCTACTTGAATAGGGGAAGGCAGATATTTCAAAAAATCCTGTCAAAAAACACAATTAAACAGCACATTTTCGATCAATATATAAACATGACCTGTATCATAACTTGGTTTTGCTAAACTTAAATTGCGCTAAAAGGGCAATTGCCTCATATACTGCATCTGTTCACAGACTGGCAAGCGCCTCCGCCTCGCAATATTGAGCGTTACATTCCTCGCCATTAATTTTAACGTGACGCATCTTTATCTTTAGTTACATGATGCTAAATGCACAGCTACTTTGAAATGCACATCAATAGAAATGTTGATCAAATGTTCAATTGATCAAACATAATAACCCGTCATGTGTGTGTTATAGTATTGTTATAGACGGATCTAGGTGCTTGGATCTCAGCGGTTGAGTGATGCTGTTCAGTCCAGTGAAGTTGCTACAGTCTACTGCATTCTTCAAAACGCAGCATATGGAATTGCAATAAAAAAAAAATGACTTAATTGCTTGCAAATTTTTCGGCTTGTTTGTACTTTTGCCTGATTTTATTATTTCTCTAAAAAAAGATGCAAAACTGTCATGAATCTCACAGTGAGACATGGCGTGGGAACCCAAGTGCAGGCAGACACAGACGGTATTGGTGGTAAACAAAGATTTATTAAACAAATAACAAGACTAAACAGGTAAAACAAAAACCCACGTGGGGGAAAACAAGACAGGGATATATATACTTAAACAAGAAACACTCACTAACTAAACTACAAAACAAACACTGGTAGCAACACTAAACTAACACTTACTTTGACACGACAACAAGAACATTCAGGGACAGCAATATAACAGGTACAGAGACTGGAACAAGTACAAGAACACGGTCATCGAACAAGGTGTCACAAACAATGCACGAGCAACGAGACAAAGAAACGTGAGGACTCTTTATAGGGGAAACAACAGAGGATCATAACGAGCAACAGGTGCTGGGGATTAGCACTAAGGAGAGGTTGACAAGGAACGAGATGCAGGGAACAATGACAAGACACGAGAAAGAACTATTCAATCTCACACAAAACCATAGGTTATGCCATGATTCCACTTGAGACAGGAATAAAACATGACATGGTAGTGGAACCATGACATAAGCCCCCCCTCATATGAACACCTCCAGGTGTTCATCAAGGGGCTACTAACAAGACAAGACTGACTGGGAAACAGACAAAAACCAGACAGACAAGGTGAACATGACAAGAGGCATACACGACAAAATTACCCACGGGTTGGGGTGGGATAACAAAAACAACAAACATGGGAGGGGGGGTGGGGGCAAACAAGACAAGACTGGGGGAAGTCCAGAAGGGGCAGGGCTGGGCGCCGGTCGGAAGGCCGGCTGGACAGGGCTGGGCGCCGGTCGGAAGGCCGGCTGGACAGGGCTGGGCGCCGGTCGGAAGGCCGGCTGGACAGGGCTGGGCGCCGGTCGGAAGGCCGGCTGGACAGGGCTGGGCGCCGGTCGGAAGGCCGGCTGGACAGGGCTGGGCGCCGGTCGGAAGGCCGGCTGGACAGGGCTGGGCGCCGGTCGGAAGGCCGGCTGGACAGGGCTGGGCGCCGGTCGGAAGGCCGGCTGGACAGGGCTGGGCGCCGGTCGGAAGGCCGGCTGGACAGGGCTGGGCGCCGGTCGGAAGGCCGGCTGGACAGGGCTGGGCGCCGGTCGGAAGGCCGGCAGGACAGGGCTTGGCGCCGGTCGGAAGGCCGGCAGGACAGGGCTTGATGCCGGCCGGAAGGCCGGACTTGACGGCGGCTGGGCAGCGCGTTCTGGTGGCTGGGCAGCGCTCTCTGGCGGCTGGGCAGCGTTCTCTGGCGGCTGGGCAGCGTTCGGTGCCGGTTGCTGGACCGGGCTTGGTGCCGGTTGCTGGACCGGGCTTGGTGCCGGTTGGAAGGCCGGCAGGACAGGGCTTGATGCCGGCTGGAATGCCGGACTTGACGGCGGCTGGGCAGCGCTCTCTGGCGGCTGGGCAGCGTTCGGTGCCGGTTGCTGGACCGGGCTTGGTGCCGGTTGATGGACCGGGCTTGGTGCCGGTTGATGGACCGGGCTTGGTGCCGGTTGATGGACCGGGCTTGGTGCCGGTTGCTGGACCGGGCTTGGTGCCGGTTGCTGGACCGGGCTTGGTGCCGGTTGCTGGACCGGGCTTGGTGCCGGTTGCTGGACCGGGCTTGAGACCTTGGGACTCGAGACCACAGGACTCGGGATCTCCGGACTCGGGACCACAGGACTCGGGATCTCCGGACTCGGGACCACAGGACTCGGGATCTCCGGACTCGAGAACTCCGGAGCTGTTGCCGGTTGCTGCACTGGGTGGCAGGACAGCAACTTCGGCCTGGGACGACCTCCACGTGGCCTTCTCCCTCTACGGTCGGTCTGGCCCACGGCTGACTCAGCCGGGCCAGTGGGGGACCGAGGGAGTACCGGGAAGGAGGTATCCCGCGACGTCGTCCTCGAGTCTCTAGCCACCCACTCATCTCGGACTCCACCAGAAGAACCGGCGACCGTGGAGCTCGAGCCAGAGGGTACTGAATCCCCCAGGGCAGCGGCAGCCAGGACGAGACCCTCCGCAGCGCTCGACCGTGGGGCGAAAGTCCCATGTGGAACCTCACCCCCGGGATCGCTCCGGTTGGCCACGTACCTGACCATGTCCGCAAACCCCAAGGGAGACAGCAGCCTCTTCTCTGACGGTGTGAGGCGCCGGGTGAGGCAGCAGTTGAAGATCGTCTTCAACTCCGCCTCACCAAACTCGGTCACCTCCGCCACCGCCGAGAATGCCCTGGCGAACTCCTGGTCACCGTAAGACCCCTGGCGGAATCCAAGCAGCAAGTGGGCCTGGCGAGACCGCAAGGACAACGTCGTACCGTCCATGCTGCCTACTGGGTTCGAGTTAGGCTCGTGCATTCTGTCATGAGTCTCACATAGAGACATGGCGTGGGAACCCAAGTGCAGGCAGACACAGACGGTATTGATGGTAAACAAAGATTTATTAAACAAATAACAAGACTTAACAGGTAAAACAAAAACCCACGTGGGGGAAAACAAGACAGGGATATATATACTTAAACAAGAAACACTCACTCACTAAACTACAAAACAAACACTGGTAACAACACTAAACTAACACTTACTTATAAACTCAGACGAGGACCAGGTATTACAAACAGCATACAAGTACAACAAGTAATGCACGAGCAACGAGACAAAGAAACGTGAGGACTCTTTATAGGGGAAACAACAGAGGATCATAACGAGCAACAGGTGCTGGGGATTAGCACTAAGGAGAGGCTGACGAGGAACGAGATGTAGGGAACAATGACAAGACACGAGAAAGAACTATTCAATCTCACACAAAACCATAGGTTATGCCATGATTCCACTAGAGACAGGAATAAAACATGACATGGTAGTGGAACCATGACACAAAACAATGCAAAGCTTTTGACATAAAAAGTACTATCAGCACAATAAGTTGAGTAAATTCCTAATTTAGACCCTCTTAGTACACTTAGATCATTTGTCTTTCTAAATGAAACACCATGGACAGGCCGTTGTATAATTTAATGATTAGTATTACAGTATTTTAATGAAACAACTGCACTAATCATTAGCCAGATTACTTTCTGATGTAAGCACAGATCAAATGCCTAATTGTGTTGAGCTGTGCATTTAAGTTAAGGGCCTTGCACGGGGCTGTATTAAACTCTTCCTTATTTTAACAGGTTCAGCTTTAAAACCAATAGAAGCTCAATGCATTCATTTTTACTGCGTCTCATAACAGATTTAGCAATAGGCAGGTTACTGGGAGGTTTTTATAAATGGGATATAATTTGTCACGGTAAAAAAATATGGTAAAAGTAAGAAGTGAACGCAAACAATGGCAATTGACTATGCATGGACGCTTCTACAGTACATTTATTGGTGTGACTACAGTATCATGTTCACACAAGAAGTTTGTTATAGGATTCAAACCGGTTTCAGTACAGTTGTAAATGACAAAACAAATCATTATGTACATTTCTATTTTGGATTCAAGACAAGCATTCATTCCAACAACAAGTGCCTTTTTATAAATCCATTTTGAACACTGCTAGTGGATTGTCATGTGTTAAATGCTGAGTAGGTAATAGTGTCCAGAAACGTTTTTTGTCATGCTGGTTGGAAGTCTCTTAACATCCTGATAGGAATCAATAAGTAAAGCGAAACATTGGCATTTTTATAAATACGGTATATATCCTCTGTGAAAAGCGTAGGGTCAAAAAACTCTGGAACAATTACTGGCCTCGGTCCGATCTCCAAATCCAGCGTTATATCCACCGTTTATATAACATTCATCACCCAAATGCAGTGAACAAACAAACATCTGAACTTCACGAACGTATGCTCTCTCTCTCTCCTGCTTACGAGTGAAAGTGACGACTGAACATGCTCCTTCTCCTGCTCTCATGTGGCCGTGCCGTGTGCTTTTCCGGGATAATTGTCCAATAAGGGACTAAGAAAAGTTGTTGCGAAACAGTTTTATATGTTTGAATTTTTTTATCCGAAACCTGTATGACCGCTGGGGGAGAGTATCAAGCACAGAAATACTATGTTATAGGCCCAACTCATCGTTGCAGGGCCGCTTTAATGAACTGTTGTCCTTGTACAGCTTTTAATAAGGCGTATTATTTGCGAAATGCTAGTATTTCCTGAAGGGCCATGGCTTCTGTTGCTTTAGCACAAACTATTTTCATCTTAACATGGAGAAGAGTAACATCGGTATCGTCCTCTGTGTTAGCACATAGAAGTCTGTCATGTTTTAAGAGTTAATTTCCTCTAATTATGTTTATAAGCAATTAAGCAATTTTACGCTTGTCACCACGTGAACGTTTTCTCAGAAGCCCCCACATGGCATCTGACATTATCATTTGTACAATTTACACAATGATGCTATTTGTTGTAATTACTGTAAAATTGTGTATTACAGAACAATACAGTTTGCTGAAACCACCTCAAATGATGATGGTGTTAGTGTGTAGCTGATGGATTTTTATAGCACTTAACCAGCTAATATAAATATGGTTGTGACTAATATGTTACTTTGTTTAGGCTTTCCACAGCTTTGCACCTGAGTGATGCAAAAGCCAAGTACACTTCACACAAAGAGATGGACACAAACACATCCAGCTACACAAGCTTAATCTCACGCTTTGTTGCATCTGAATGCCATCCGAATGCAATGCGTGGTCTATTGGAAATGAGTGTAACTGTCTTCCTCTGTGATCAGTTTTCTATTTCAGGTCGAGTGCTGAAATTACTAAGCAACAGTCTGAAGTAAATCTCTGAGTATGGACCAACACAGTAAATTCCCCACAATCTTACAGCAATTTATAACTATTTGACAAGGTGGTTTAGTCGTATGAATTTGAACATTCGTAAGTTTAAGTACGATCTAATGTAAGTTACTCCATTCCTCTTGTCCTGTAAATGACCTGTGATTATTTACTCACTTCTTGTTCTCTTTTCTGTCGGGAAATGATTCAGTAGCTTTATCCAGTCAATTATGCATAATAATCTGTCTGCAATTACACACCATTGGCTTACCAGTGACCTCTGGGACAGTCTGACACTTATATATCGATTTAAATGTTTGCACAAAGTCAATTCCTGTATACTACTGAGTTAACTTAAGTCTGAGTAGGCTACTTGTGAAATATTTAACTTTTTGGCTGGTAAATGAGGTTGACTGTGTGACCTGATTGTCGGGTTTGTTGTAATGTGGGACAAAGCAATGATTTATTACATTCACTTCTCTTGGGGTTTGCAGTCAATGCTATTACAGCCTCAGCAGACAACTATTGATTCTTATTTTGCACTTGTGTGCTGAAAGCACTTCTTTTATAATTACTTCATTTGTACTTCAAACCTTTCTTTGTGCTGGTGAAAAAGCTGAATTAATGTAATAAAAAAGATTTCTCACCCCATATTGCCATGAAGATTGCAAAGAAGACAGTGCCTCCATTATCAAAAAGATGAGTCACCTGGTAGTACAGAAAACACAATGTATTAACAGACAACAGTGAGCTGAATACTAGATGAACATTAGACTGAAATACATTTCATGTCAATCTATGAGCTACAGATGAAGATCTGTAAGAATCTTAAGCCCATAAAGATCTGAGATCAACACACAGAGAAGCGGAAGAAGAAAAAAAACACACAATAAAACTATGCTGTAAATCCCTTAAAATAATCAAGCAAGCTATATAAAAAATAATATACAGAAAAGTATTTTGCCTATGTGAAAAAATTTACATAATAATGCTAATGTAATGTCTTAACATAATATTGCTGTGACAATAGGCTTGTTTCTATTTAAATAGCTCCATTTACACATTTAGTATAAGGGGGTCCCTGCTCCATGCATCTCTCATCTTATGGGTCCTTGCCCAGAAAAACATTGAAGACCACTGATCTACATTATTTAACACAATAGATTTTTATTTGTATACATTTTCTTATTTGTATTTTTCTCCTTAGCATTTTTTGAAGAAACAAAACGAAATGAAAGCCTTGCTTGAATTAATTTTGCCAAGGGAGACTTTCAACATCGTTGTATATACAGTGTATATAATATTTCAATCAACCAATCAAATTTACAGTTCACATGAAGCTGACAACCCTGGGTTATGTTCTTCTACATCACAAACTACACTATACCGGTTTTAGGGATATGGTTATGGTTAACAATAATGTTGAACCAAGAACCTCTATATCAATTGGCTTATTGCCTAAATCAAATCGATGAGCAAGACACATTTCAACAACTACAAAAATAATAGTAATATTTACAGACAATCATTTTATTCCAACAAAAAGACTGTACTTTCGATAGTGGAACTTTTTTATTGAGCTATCCTATCAAGACAGTAAGTTAAAATCATTAAGTGAAAATTTGACTAATTTAACTCATTTCAAAAAGTATATGTGTACAGTAGAAAGATGTAATGGAACTGAATGAAGGCGAGCCTGATCACTCACTTCTGCTCCTCAACAAGTGCTGTATTTGTTGAGATTTTGGCATTCAATGGAAAGACGTGTGGAGGGTCTCTGGGGTTTCAGAAATATGTGAACAGCGAGGCTTTGGCATACTTACTCAGATAAATGTTTTTTTAACTTGCATTCAAAGAATAGAGCTACACTCCACTGACATATAACCCTTCTGGATATGATAGGAATTGAGAGACTTCATTTTTGGATTTTGTGAAGAGTGTTTGGAAGAACCAAAGAGAATAGTGTGTAAAAAGCAGGAAAGGCTGCTGGAGATGAAGCAGGTATTTGGTGTTGAGAAATCCTTGCGTGGGAATGAGATATCAGTCAATCATCATTCTCAGAAGTGATTTCAAGGACCATTTTGGTAAAACGTTTCATGGTGTGTGGGTGAGACCACTAGGAAGGAAATGATTGAAAGGTGTAATGAGAGTGGCTTTTCATTTAGCTTTGGGTATATTTTTGTATCGTTACCGCCAGGGTCGTCCCAAGCATGGGCCTGGACCCAGTGCGAGTTACAAGACGTGGGGCTACCTGGCTGTCGCTTTTCTGTCTTAAATCAACAACGAGCCATTTCGGTGTATGGTTCCCTAATGTGGTTGATAAGCGCAATTGTCTGTTATAAATGTCGTAAACATTGCCACAGTATAAGCTTCCACGTGGGCAGCGCAATATATGTGAATTTGTGGACTATGAAGTGACATGATGTAACATCGGTTACTGCCTAAACTGTGCATATACGTTACTAAAGCACTCTTTTGGCACCCGCGGGTTATACTACTGGGATATACCAATAGTTCAAACTATATTCTGAAGTATCAGTTGGTTGTTAACGCATTGCGTGCTAGCTACATAGCAGCTCACTTGCTAACGCTAGCTACATAACACATTTGCAGTCACCCACAACGCATGGACGTGATTGTGTTTAGTTACCAACACAATAATTTTACGTAGCTATATTTTCGGAAACACACTCGCGACCAGGCGTTGTGCTTTGTGTAATGGGTGCAATCAATAACTTACACTCAACTCGCTATGGGAATAGTGTCTAGCACAGTAACTATAGATACTGATAACATTAGTCTATGTGCATGAACTAAGAACTCTGCAACTTTTGAACATATAACATTTACTGTGGTCATCATTTACAAGCATAACACTAAATTCGTGATGAGGCACGATCATGCTACGTAAACTATTGAGACCCGGCAATATTACATTATCTATAGACTACATCACGGTTATAAATTATGAACCAGTAATGTTAGTGCGCCAATAAACAATCTGAGCACAGCCAAATTACTAATAAGCTAAAATAACAGGACAGTAAGAAAAAATGTACGTATAATATTTTCAAATCCAGTAGCTAGCGTTAGGTCTCCATCTGTTTTGCAACCCGTGGCCTCCTGCAGCTCAAGTCGCCGTGTGTAAGTCCGTCAGATATTGATTCATGTCCGATCACTCTCTCTCTTTTCCTCTTTTATATTATTTGATGGTTTGGAGACTTGCGTTGAACTAGATCGTTTTGTCTTATTGTTAGATGTTGGCTAACTTCTCCCAGGCTACAAGTAAAACGTGGCGTATGCCGTAAAGCAGGGGATAGGCGGGGCTTGTACCGGCCCGAACACCAAAGTTACAAGTGCAATTTCCCCAGATAGGAGGCTGCTTAGGCAGCAATGGCAGTAAAATTCATCCAGTTAAAAGTTGTCCTACCACTAATATAATTTAAGAGATATTCATTTAAGGTCAAAAAGTTGCTCGTTGTTGCTTTAACATCAAGCCTTGAATAGGAAATTAAGTGCTACTGCAGTGTTTCATTGGTGAAATACACAAATAGAATTTAATTGCGCAAAGTCAATAGTAGTATAGATTTAGCTACATTGCATTTGTGTGAAGGGAAACAATCTCAATCTTTCCTAAATGAATCATAATCTTCTTTCAGAATACAAGTACAAGTGGGCTAAAACAAATTACGTTTGCAAAAACGTAACACAAATCAAAGTTATGTAATACATCAGTAAAATAATCTTATTTAAAAGGTTTTGCTCAAAAATGTATTAAAAAACATAATTTAAACTTGTGATTATTGTGATGGTTGTACACAGCTTTGGAAGCTCTGCGAAGGCATGTGGTGGTCCCTAGAGGGCGGGCCTGGTTACTACTGACAGAACAGATGCGGCTGATGAGAATTTTTTTATAATACTGACCACTCTTGCTGAGGTGTTCATAACTTCTTACATTACTGCTGCTTTCACACTACAATCTTTGTTGGTAAAAACTACCACTAAGAGATTATGTGTGAACAAGACATTTTCAAAACTTTCGACCCCGGTAATGTTACATTAAGATAAATTGTAACATTAGCAGTAAATAACTGGAATGATGCAAATTTTAATGGAATAATTAGGACTTCCGGTATAGTGCATGTACTGCTTGCTGATGTATGACTGTGTTGGGCCAATCATAACATTCTGATGCAAATAATGTGCTTAATCAGCACTGTTTACACAGTTCATCTGTTCACATAAGAAAGTCTTTGGACCACACCTCTTTATGGTCAGAACCCCCATACACCGAATTGCCCATGTCCTTTGCACACCGTCTGTGTAGCCATTCGTGAAATTACAGTTTTTTTCATCCACAAGTAGAGTCTGCATTTTTCTCCTTCAGTTTAGTAGTTTAAAGTTATCTGATACAATGTCGTAAGGTCAAGAGCCATTGCAAGACCCAAATGTAAACACTGCGTACATTTGGATGTAATTCTGAGAGAGTCATTTGTACAGTAATCTAATTACATTATAGAATATGTAATTAGTTACTAGTAATTAATTTCTTTTTCAGAGTAACTAGCCCAACACTGAAGGGGCATATAATTGGTATCTGCATGTTTTTTAAACATACAGTAAACATTTTGTTGGCTATGCAGCTGGGCATTTTGTACCATTATTTTTTTTTAGGAGAATGAGACAGAAAGTTAATATCAAAGCTGGTACCTTTGCATAGACACAGCTGTCACTCAACGTCCAGGAGCTACAGTTTCCTTCACACATGGGGCACATGATGGTGGTGTTGGCCTCACAGATCTCTTTACTAAAACACGATAGAAATATAAATCACAAATTCAAGCTCCATATAGCCTTCAGACGTTTTTTTGTGTGCGTGTTGGACAAGGTACCAACATTGCCCATTTTTACTATATAAAACCATTTTGAGATGGCCTTAGACACCTGAGACTGACCTCACTTGGCTGGAGTCCATGGTGAAGAGTCCATAAAGAAAAACGAAGAGGCCGACAAGGGCAGCAGGGATCAGCATACCTGTATACCAGCCCAGCCATGCAAAATACAGCCCGATCTTCTCTCCGAAGTACCGCCTACAATAGACACACATAGACAGACAGAAATATAGATACTACTTATAAGAATATTTTAGACTTGAAATTAGTCATTTATTAATTTTTTTTACAACCATTTGATAGTTATGTTACATAAGGGATACATTTAGTTGACTTTGGGCCTCACAAAATACCAAAATAATACAGAAATGGTAATTATGTTTATATACATGTTTTTATTTGTTGGGTTTTTATATCATTGTGTGTTTGAATTGCATTTCAAATGTACGTTAGATCAGGACAGTTACATCACATCATTGATGGAGCTTAACGAAACGTTGCTAAATCTGCAGATCATCATCAGCATATTTTCCGAATCCACTTTAAAAGCTGAGCGATGTTATTCAGCTTCAATAAACGTTTGTTATGAGCCTGAGACAGCGTTTTCTCTGGCTCAACCCAACTGTGATTTACTCTGGAAAGCTTCACCCACCCCAACAAAATGTCACACATACTGTATTCAGGAGTTAGTGAGATTAAAGCTCTTCTCACATAACATGTTTTCTTGGACTACGACATTAAAAAACAAAGACTTTGAGAAGAGCTAACATGAAAAATACTGACCGTACAGAGAAGTGGGGATTTAATTTTGAGCCCTATGGTTACAGTCATGAAACAGCATTTACTGCACCTTACACTGTCGACTAGAAAGTTGTATCCTGTATTTTTATTATCAGGGGTGGCAGGTGAGGACAGAATATTCATTTTAAAGCAAATGATGTGCCTGTATACACAGTTCAGTTACAGCAAATGCATACAACACAAATAAATGTGTACTGTAAATCCTGTAAAGTTTACAGTAAACTACTGGCAGCAGGGTTCCCATCCAGTTACTGTAATTTTTACAGTAGCAGTTCTGTAATTGAATCTACTGAATTTTCATGTAGTCTCTGAATACAGGAAATAACTCTATTTTTTACATTGCTTTATTTTACAGTAAACTACTGGACTGTGTGTGTTATATTATTTTACAAGAAAAATTACACTTAAACTTGAGAAACAGGTCAACATTTAATTAATATATATATTTTATATATAAATGTGTATCTCACCGAATGAGGTCTAAAGGTTGATATTTGTACCAGATTCCCCAGCGTGCCCATCTTTCATACAGAAGGTGTCTGTGGTTCTGGGCACCGTGAGTCTTTATCGGATGTCTGCTTTTGTAGCTTCCCTATAAAACACAACTGTTTGTATTTAGGCTACTAAAGCGCTATGAAGAGCTCAAAAGCAAAAGTATTGAGGTACAGAACTGCATCGTGACTGGCAATAAATAACCGCTTCTTGATTTCACTTATTTTACCTCATGCGGAGGGAACGCTGCCTCATATGTGTTGTTGCCAAGTAACCGATTGATGCCTTAAGAAAAGGAAAAAAACAGAAGAAAAGGCGTGAATTTATTTATCTTCACATTTGGCACCCATTCAACACGCACTGACACATCAATAGCTTGTTGTGCTAAGAATTCATATGACAGTTTACTGAAAATGTTCCCAGAATGCAACATGAGGGCTAATAGACTGGGTGAACCACTACTTTAAAAAGTCTCATAACACATGAAGTGACAGGTTCAGCAACATCACATTTATCACAAAGAACGGGAAAATAATACAACAACATAAACACACACCTTCATACACCCACACATAACAAAGACACTTTGAAACAAAGAACATGATGCTTTTTACATCATTTTTACATTTTTCAATTTTTTTATTTTAACTTGGCAACAAGGCTTGTATTTAGTCAATTCAGATGTATAATTAATTCACTATATTTTTTAAGTTTGTCAAATAAAGTTATCGTCTATTTTATTATCTTATCACATTATATTTTTAGCCCAGTTCAGAATAAACATAGTTGCGTTGTGCCCTATTTGTTTTAAAATACTATGAAGAAAAAGTAAATTTTATATTTTTTTTACATTGTTTACATTTTTAAAACGTGTTTTAAGTGATGACTGCCCAATGTGTCATCATAATGTTGAGATCTACTGAAGTATTGGTGGATTCTTAGACGTGGATACTTTCTCTAGACTGTTCTAGGTGTTTGCTTAGTCAACAGAGCCCAGATATAAATTTATAAAAGTCAATTTCTGTAGTTCTTAATACAAAAAATGAAGAACAATTTCATCAGCATTTGGTCCAATGTATAAGGCAAGTTGTCACAATGCGCACATTAAGTTCAGCGAGATGCTACTAAACTCTCAAAAATTAGAAACAAACAATTTGTCTATTATTTGTTTTTCAAAATATGATCAAACTTCAACACGTTACTGCAACAAGTTGTCTTTTAAAAAGCCAATCTGACATGTCAAATAATCATCACTGAGGCAGGCACACAAGGCAAAATAACTAACTAATATAAATAAGTATTTGTTTGGCTGGTTGTGGGTAAAGGTGCAAAAAATAAAAACTAATAATAAGTAAATAAAATAATCAAATGATGCAAGACTGAAATACTGAGTTTATTTTGGCCATAATGACTAGCTGAAAAACAATCCCAAATAATATTTTGTTGTCACGGTTGTGTACAGAACCCAGATGCAGACAGTTAATGGGTTAACAAAAATACTTTATTTCTAAAACAAAAACCCACGAGGGGGAAAACAGGAAATTTAAACAAGGAATTAAGGGTAGCATAAAACAGCAAATCAAACACTTCCTGCGAGGGGGCAAAAAGAACCTAAAACTGACACGAACAAGGCTTACTTTCATGGACTGGACAGGAATTATACAGACAAGGTCAGCAGGGAAGATATCAAACAAATGAACCAGCACAGGACAGAAAACAAGAGGGCATTAAGTAGGGGAACACTAATGAGAGAATGATTACATTGGGCAGGTGAGGGGAATCAACACAAAGGGGGCGGGGCTAAGAGCGGAGGACACCTTGCGCAAAGTCATAACAAAGGCCACACGTCTCCACACAGAACACAACAACCACCAAAGACATTGTACTGTCACAACTTTGTCCACAGAACTAGACAATTCCCGACAAGGATGACAGAATCATGACATATGCTGCTGTCCTTGTGAACCCTTGTATCTCCATATTTTGTGATTTGTAATTTTTTTACAAAGTGGTCATAGTGGTCACCCTTTTAGTTTGTCACTGGGTTTTGCAAATGTCTTACCAATAAAAAGTATAAGAAAATGTTTTGACAAGACAGTATTTAGTCATTTAAAAGGTGTAGCTTTTTTCCATTTCCTGGAAAACAGCGAATTTGGACAGTCAAGGTTTTGAAAGGACAGTGATTATATGCACTATTTAATACAGAAATCACCATTGACAGCAGTAAATAAAACATTTATTTGCATTTTTTTGAGTTATTATGTACATGTTTTTGTGAGATTGTTCAAAAAACACAATTGTACAAGGTGTGAAAATGACTCATCTCTTGCATTTATAGCTATTTTTAAGAAAGCGCTCAAATTTGTACCAGTGGATAAGCACAGAAACTGCACAATACTGTACTAACCTTCCCATGCACTCCCTGACTGGCCCATGAGGAGCCGCTCGCGATGACCATAATAAATAAGCAGATACAGACAACACAACGGAGGAGCTGCAGAGAAATGACACCGTGTGACTCGCAGAGACATGCAAATATATGCTCACACATGGACCATGAGGGACTGGTGCTGATGAATGGGGTTTAAAGACTTGATGAGATTGTGGTGAAGAATTGAGGTACTAGAAGGTAAACTAGTCTTATAGTATTGATGGATGGGTTTATCATGTATTGTGCGATACTCCTTAGGCAGTTCAAGAACCAAGGTGATGACTTTACTTTCTATTCAGTTCTTTGATCCCTCAGGTCATCTCGCTACATTGACATGGATGTTCTCTCCTTATGCTTTTTTTGGCCCTCAGATATTTACCGTGATGAACCTGAGGATTAAATATTGTGTGTTTGACTCATCCACTACAATGTAAAATGTTACATTTTTAACATTTTTTAACATAATGTTATTCAACATTACTAACACATGATCACATGCTTAAATAATGTATTGCCCAATAACTATTTGTTGTTTTTCACAGCTGTTTTGAGTTCTCTGTAATGTTATGTTGCATTGAGCTGCAGTGATTTATTATTTTCAATCTAGTCAGAGTGAGTGAGGTGGTCACCGGCATTCATTTAATAACAAAACAATCCCACCGGCAAGAGACGTTTTAATCTGCGGGGAAACACGAGACAATAAAGCCACATAAGAAGGGCACGAGAGTGACTTCAGAAATAAGAGGACTAAAAGAGATTAGAGGAAAAAGACATATTCAGTTAGAAAGTCAGAGGGATATTTCAGGACAGAAGAAAATATGTCTCAGTTAAAATCAAACCTATTCATCTCATTGTTCATGAGTCATGATTATTTTCTAAACAATTTTTTTCTTAAATTTTCAATACTGTAATGTACAATGTAATATTGTCTCACAATAATGAGAATTAAATGAGAGTCACCTCAGGCAAACTAGAGAATAAACGACAGACTCACTAAGGGAAAATGTTCTTGATTATAAAAAAATAAAACACATAATTCTTATGGTCCTAAAACAGGCCTATATTCTTTAAGCAAAATACAAAAATTTACAATTTTCCCCAGTTTTATTATTTTTGTGGTGAAATGTGACTTTACAGATCCTTCATTTATGTAAATGGTGACGGCATTAAAATGTATCATTATTTTTAATAACGATTAGCATCCATAATGAAATGGTGTATACAGAAGTTGTGTACGTGATGTACACAGAGGTCGCTGTGAAATGAAAACAAGCCATGCTAGAAAGATTTGATGAAGATGGTTTTGGGGAGGAGGCGGGGAGGAGGGGGCGTAGTGTTTGGCGGCTGTCTTACCCATTTTAGCCTTTCCATCCTCATACTTCGTTCGTTGTAGTACATGATGTACTATTCTGCTCCTCGTCGAGTTTGAGAAAAATGTCTCTCTGTTGCTGATGGTGAAACTTACAAGGGAAAAGGACACATCATTGATTTGATACCAAGCTAGATTGTTTGTTCTGGAGATAATCTACTAAACTAATACACATGAAGAATCAGAGATTTACAGTGCACATGTAAATGTTAGATCACGTCACACATCCACACAGCTGACCAAACAATTTTAGGGGTCAGTAGTCAGAAAGAAGATTGTGTGGCTTAGTACAGCCAGCTGTCTCAGTATAGAGAGAGAATAAAGCTTTACATTGAAAGCTGTTTTTTTTCCTCAGTGAAACATATTAAAGGGATGAAATGAAATGTCTTCCAGCCTCAGGTCATTTTAAAAAATGTTTGGAAGGATATTGACAAACAACATTGGTGCCTATTGACTTCCAATGTAAGGACACAACATATCTTCTTTGAGTTCCAAAGACAAAGAGCCACATATAGGTTGTGAACAACGTGAGGCTGAATAATGATAGAATTTTCATTTTGGGGTGAACTATCCCTTTAAGAACACCAAACCATTTCACTTTGTACATCATTTCATAAGTCATGGAAGAGGGACGTACTGGTGCATTCTGGTTCTGCTGAATGGGGCAGTGTAGCAGTCGGTTTCTTCTAGATCTGGTAACGCTTCCTTATCCAGTTTCATAGGGTTCCTGGGCAACCAACTTTTTAATTGACGCAACTTCATCTGAAATCGACTGAAGAGAATATCTGTGTTTGTGTTTGTCCAAAAATTAGGCCTTATGTCCAAAAGGCAGGCTAAAAAACACGATTCATGACTCATACTCATTTTCGCCTACTATATAGTATAGAAGTAGGCGATTTCGGATGCAGTGTGTGTCTCATTAAATATCAAGAAAATTAAGCACTGAATGATTTTTTTACAATATCACAAAATGGAATTCAACTATGTAGAAATACAGAACAGTTAGAACTTTGTGACATCATACCTGCCCATAGTTTTTTTCTTCCAGTCTGTGAAGTAACACTTTCTCCTATAAAAACATATATCACAGTATTGCAATCACAGACCTGAATAGGACAGGATAGGACGATACATCAAATGCACATACTGTATAATATAATAACATCCAGTATATAGTAGCATAGTAGAGTATACTATAACATAGTATGCCATAGTATTGCTGTAACTTGTACATGTTTGAGAGTTATAGTCCACCTGAAGGGCATTCTGATGTTCATCTGCTCTGCATATTTACACAACGTGTCCCACGGTGCGTGAATCTTCACAAACATGATATCATTGTTGGTTAATGAGGGCTGTGTAATAAAAGACAAACCATTATCGGCATGTTACACACGGTCATATTGACCATACGGTATCTACGGTCTAGTGAGATTTGATCAAGTGAGCGGATTCATCGATATAATTTCATATGAACTTCATATGATGTGATTTCTTAAAAATACGAAATGCCAAGCATGAAGGTCCACCCAGTGTCTCTCTCTCTAGCTCAGAAAGGAATAGCACACTTGTACTGTATAGAACCTAATATTTGTGTTTATTTTACTGTATACCTATTCATGACACTGGGAAGTCAGATGAGACACAGCGATTATCTTTCTCAGTTTTACACTGTAAAATTGACTGCAATTTTCAAAGTAAATGAATGTGGTTTCATTAAAATGACAACATACATTTAATTGTATCATATGATATACATAAAACTGTATATACAGTTACAATATTTAGTTTGTCCTTTAAAAGTAATATATTCTGAAAGTTGACTGCATGCCTTCAGTAGATTAGCGTTTTAATCCACATGCTTGTGTGTACATTATGGGTTATGAAAAAAACCTGCAAACAAAGCACATCTGCAAATTGTTTTAAGGAAGTACTCTTTGTTTTAAACTAAATTTACAAGATTTTTGTTGTTGTTGTTGCTTTGTGAAAAATGTCCCTTTGTGTGTTTACATGGCAAGCTAGACGACAACGATTGAAATAAATAGGTAACAAATAGGTGACACCTTATTTCGATAGTCCACTTCACTTTAAGTACAATGTAAATAGAAATCCCGTAAAAACAAGGCACAATATACTGTATTAAAATGAAGGAATCTTCCTTATAATTTTTTTACAGTTGTTTTACCTGTGTTTTACAATTTGAAGAGCATTCATTTGCATTTTAGCAGTAACTGAAATGTCAGTAAAATAAAGGGAAAAGTTACTGCCTGTACTTTATGCGTTTTTTTACGGGATTTTTCTTACAATGTAACTCATGTCAATTTATTCTCCTAACCCCAATCCTAACTCTTATTTACACAAAAATACCTGTGTATCACACTGTTAAATGATTCAATATAAATATCAACATTTATATAATGAAACTATTTAGCCAATTTACTGTTACGGAAGGTTAAAGAAGATTTTGAAATGCACTGCTATTCAACACACCTTGTTTACAGGTGATGAAATGTTCAATCCACTGTCTGAGTGACAGACAAATGGTAAAATGGTATAGTAGAGTTAATACAAGCTTTTTATTCATTACTAAGATGATTTTTATATGCCTATTACCACCTAATGAACATCTAATACAGTTGAAAGAAAAGTATGTGAACCCTTTGGGCTTACTTGGATTTCTTCATAAATTGGTCATAAAATGTGTTCTGATCTTCATCTAAGTCACAACAATAGAGAAACACAGTCTGCTTAAACTATTACCGCACAAACATTATATGTTTTCATGTTTTTATTGAACACAACATGTAAACATTCATAGTGCAGGGTGGGAAAAGTATGTGAAACCCAAGGCTAATGACTTCTCCAAGAGCTAATTGGAGCCAGGAGTCAGCCAATCTGGGGTCCAATCAATGTGATGAGATTGGATGTGTTAATTAAAGCTGGCCTGTCCAATAAAAAACACACACCAGTTTTGAGTTTGCTGTTCTGAAGAAGCGTTGTCTGATGTGAACCATGCCTCGCACAAAAGAGCTCTCAGAAGACCTACGATCAAGAATTGTTGACTTACATAAAGCTGGAAAGGGCTACAAAAGTATATCTAAAAGCCTTGATGTCCATGTGTCCACGGTAAGACAGATTGTCTAAAAAATGGAGAAAGTTCAGCACTGTTGCTACATTCCCTAGGCGTGGTCGTCCTGTAAAGATGACTGCAAGAGCACAGCGCAGAATGCTCAATGAGGTGAAGAAGAATCCTAGAGTGTCAGCTAAACACTTACAGAAATCTCTGGCACATGCTAACATTTTTGTTGACAAATCTACAATAAGGAAAACATTAAACAAGAATGGACTTCATGGGAGGACACCACGGAGGAAGCCACTGCTGTCCAAAAAAAACACTGCAGCACGTTTGAAGTTTGCAAAAGAGCACCTGGATGTTCCACAGCACTACTGGCAAAACATTCTGTGGACAGATGAAACCAAAAAACGCTATGTGTGGAGAACAAAAGGCACAGCACACCAACATCAAAACCTCATCTCAACTGTGAAATATGGTGGAGGGGGCATCATGGTTTGGGGCTGCTTTGCTGCCTCAGGCCCTGGACGGATTACTGTCATCGATGGAAAAATGAATTCCAAAGTCTATCAAGACATTTTGCAGGAAAACTTAAGACCATCTGTCCGCCAACTGAAGCTTAACAGAGGATGGACGATGCAACAGGACAACGACCCAAAGCATAGAAGTAAATCAACAACAGAATTGCTTCAACAGAAGAAAATACGCCTTCTGGAGTGGCCCAGTCAGAGTCCTGACCTCAACCCGATTGAGATGTTGTGGCATGACCTCAAGAGAGAGATTCACACCAGACATCCCAAGAATATTGCTGAACTGAAACACACTTTTGTAAAGAGGAATGGTCCAAAATTTCTCCTGACCTTTGTGCAGGTCTGATCTGCAACTATAGGAAACGTTTGGTTGAGGTTATTGCTGCCAGGAGGGTCAACCAGTTATTAGACCCAAAGGTTCACATACTTTTTCCACCCTGCACTATGAATGTTTACATGTTGTGTTCAATAAAAACATGAAAACATATAATGTTTGTGCGGTATTAGTTTAAGCAGACTGTGTTTCTCTATTGTTGTGACTTAGATGAAGATCAGAACACATTTTATGACCAATTTATGAAGAAATCCAAGTAAGCCCAAAGGGTTCACATACTTTTTCTTTCAACTGTATAACCCAAGTGCTCAAATAATATATACTCTAGACTGCTTACAGTATGTACAGGTAGATAGTAAGACAGCACTCTGAAAGCTATTGTCTCAGATTTTACTTGGAAGTCAAGATCTTCTGTATAATATTCAGACGGAACTGATCCTTAAAAATATATATAAAGAACCTAAAGAAAATTATAATTCATTACCTCCTTTTCCAGCATTAGACCCTCTGCCCTCAGATTCCTCTCAAACGTGCATCTCTTCTCGACCTGAGGGCTGGATTTCTTATACACTAAAATGTAGTCGATACGTTTCTTCCCATCTCGAAACATTAACCCAGAGGGCTTTTGCAGTTTGTTCCCCTAAAAACAAATAACACAGTGAAAATTGTTTTGCCTTGCCCGACCTTTTTATATTTCATGCACAATTCTGTGGTGCTAATTATTGTTGTAATATTTATTTTCATTTATCATAATGTTTTAGGGTATAATTATCTATAAGTAAATTTCAAGTGACTTTCGCATTAATGTTAAACTTCATAAAGAAAGAGTAAAAATAAAAGCAAAACATGTTTTTAAAAGGACCATGATATCACAGAGATGTGGAGACAACCGACACACTGAAGAGCCCTGTGAGACCCCACATGGACTCCCTGTGGTCCCCAGGGGCGGACTGGAATATTCGGCCACCATTTCGTCGACCGGGGGGGTATTGTTTGATGGCATCGGCCCTCCACCATTTCATTGACCGGGAGGGGGGGGGGCGTGTATGGAACGTTCTGGACTTTGACAGAATGTCCTATCGGTCAGTCCGCCCCTGGTGGTCCCTGGGTGCCACATACTAAATTCGGCTCCAGAATATTAGTTCTGGGAAAGTTTCCACTAATCTTCCAACATGACATATGAATACAAAGATGGAATATATCTACAATTCTGTAACAAAATAAAAGTATTTTTGTCTAAAGTCAAGTCGTTTCACATATTAAACTGGATGCTGGAATAGATCAGAAGACAGGTGCTGTACCTTAATTGAGTCTATGCGAGCCTCTAGTTTTCCTCTGGACATCGGCTTTTTTTGAACGAGGAGCGTCTCATCTGTTTTAGGCTTAATCTCCTCTGCCTCCCTCTCCTCTGTATAGACATCTTGACCTGTATCTGCTTAAAAGAGACATGAAGAACATTTAAATTGATAAGTTCAAATCAAGCTTAATGGAGAATCGGTCTAGTCAAAACAGGTTAAATGTCTCTTTGGATTTTACCCACCAACATGTCACTAATCTCGAAAAGCAATTGAATTGAACTTTCCAAAGCTTTCTCGGAGTAAACATTAGACTTCTCTCTCAGTAGAAAACCATCTCAGAATATCACTTGTAATTAAATCTCATGTAATTATTCATGAAATAATTAATAAATAATAAACCAACGCTTATAAAAATGACCTGTTAGAGTTGAATCACCCCTAAATGTAAAAGATCTCTTTTATTTCCGTCATGCTCCTGTAACAGTCGCAATAGCTGGACAGACCTCTAAGACTGAACGTCCACTAAAGACAATATGTCAGGAATCTGTTTAGTCAGAATAACTATAAAAAGTAGCTGACTAAACCGCCTCATGATTTATTCTGCCGTTGTGTTGACCTCATCAGGTCAGGTGCATTTGCTGAAAGATCTTCTGGCAGGACACTCGTATCACAACGACTGCCATTAGTGGGCGGTACAAACTCAAGGGAGGGAGAGCGTGATGCTGTACTTTAAAGTGGTGTCAGCACTCAGAAATGATTACGGCATCAGAAGCCTTTGAGCAGCATGTCTGTTTACCTGCTAATGAGGGTTAATGCTTAGCTGCGTCTGAATTCGCTCACTTGTTTACTCGTTCACTATTCCATATAGCAAATACTAAATAGTCCAATATATGGGGAAGAAGTGAATGAAAATGAGTGAACAATTTCGGAAACTGACGTACATTAATATATCCTGCGTCTGACAGTTGTGGACATTCGTCATAATGCTTATATTACACCCTTTATGGATTGTTTATTTAAAATGGTAAAGTTCATTTTTACATTATTTGTCACGTTTATTGTATTCGTTTTAAATAAAGAGAACAAAACAATGTTTGCAACGTTTATTTACTATTGCATTTAGTACGTTCAATAAAATCACTTAATATATTTAAAATAAAAAAACGCTAGATATAACATTCATTTAATCTGTTTATTCTCAAAAAGTAGAAAATAACTGTCAACAAGAGCAAACATAAGTGTATAAACGTACATTCGTGGCACTAACGCTCACTGTCCTCTAGCTGATTCTTATCAGACAGCAGATTTGCGTTGTATCATGAAAAATATGAGTGAGTACACCGGATGTACACTCAAAATCAGAATGCATTGTGGGTATAAATAAATGTAGGGAATACGTTTTTTTTATGAAGTTTTATGTGAAATGCAAAGAACGCTATTTTGAAATGTTTCATTGGATTTGATTCCATACAATGGAAATCAGTGGTGGCCAATGCTGTGTAGTTATGACAAGAGGATGAGAAAATAATGACATCATTTTTTCTTTTGAGTAATATTATTAGTGATTGATATCTTAGTCATTTATCTTCAATCGACAGTGTTATTGGGAAGCTCGTGTCATTGGAAGCACTGTATGTGCAGAGATTGACTCGGTCCATAACCAACAGTAGCTTATTCCCCTGCTGTTTCAAAGGCAAAGAGATCAGATATGCTGGCAAAATAATAAAATAATATATCTTGGCCAGGCTGATGAAACTGTCAAACAACACAACACTTTTTATCACCGATGTTGTAAGTGTCATCTCAATTGAAAACATTCATGGTAAGGGAAATGAACTGTTGTGTAACGAGTTCCTTGTTTTAAAGCTTTTTAAACTGAACATGAATCTTGCCACCCTGTCCCCAGGTGTGAGTGTATCTGCAGGTGCTCACCTGTGGGAGGAGGAGGTGTGATGTGTGTGCAGGAGGCACTGACGCTCTGTGTGTATGATTTGGGTTCAGGACTCAGAGGCACAGATAAGCAGTGGTTGAGGTTTTGTGGATGTGTTTGACTCTGAGCAAGACACGGCAAACTGCGGCGAGACGACTTCAGCGTCTTCTCCTTTAATATCTCACTGATGCTGGTATGCATGCCTGCAGAGAAAGAGAGAGAGATGTGGTTAATCCGAGTCGGATTCAAAGAGTCTGTAATGTAATACAGGTAAAAGGAAATGATGTTATCAACTGAAAAGGTATCATTATCACATCTAGTATAAATGGTGAATTACATCAGCTTAATTAAATAACTACTCGAGTTAGAGTCGGTTGTTTCTGACTCACAAGGTCATCTCAGGATAGTGGATTTACTCATTCAAAATACTTCAAAACCACATGGCAAATTTTAATGGTTTGTATTAAATAAAACATAAAAGGTAACGCAAAAAATATTCATCAGTATTATTAGAAAGTGTGAAAGTGACCTTTTTGTCAGGTATGGTGACCCATACCCGAAATGTGACCTCCACTTTTAACCCATCCAGTGCCTTGTTCAAGGGCACCTCAATCGTTACCCACCGGCCCTGAGAATCGAACCGGCAACCATATTCTCTTTACGGTATAAACTTCCTGGTAGCAGAGAATGTTAATACTAAATTTCATTTCCTAACCAAATTGACAGTTTAAATAGCAAACCCTGATCAAATCTCATGAGATCAAATGTAAACTAATTTTAAAAACTACGCTTTTTGTAGAATAATGCTATTATTCAATTAGCAATTGGAACAATTACCGCAGGAATGTATAATAATGGAAGAACCCATAACAACAAAACCTTGAGTACCAGAATCAACGACAGGCACTGTCTGTTAGATAAATGACTTCACATAAGCTTTAAATTAAGCTCCATCGTTGTGTTAAGAGCATGACGCTCAAGGTCACGCTTACACACGTCAGTGAAAGGGCGAGAAAATGCCTCATCGTCCCCGCATGACTTCACATAGAGGCATTCTTCCAAAAGTGACCTTTAACATGAGTGCTTCATCATTCAGACCCGACCGTAACCCACTGCTGACCGTATAACAGTGACTACAATTAACATGAAATGAGAAGCAATGATTCACTTCAGTTCACACTCGTGCACATCACAGAACCTGGACCAAAAAACCAGTCTTTAGTTGCATAGGACCATTTTAAGTAATAGCCTAAAATACATTGTATGGGTCAAAAATATTGATTTTTCATTTATGCCAAAAACATTTAGGGTATTAAGTAAAGATCTTGTTCCACAAATATATTTTGTAAATTTCCAACCTTAAATATTTGCAAACTTTATTAAGTGGGTAATATGCTGTGCTAAGGACTTCGTTTGGACAACTTTAAAGGCGAGTGTCTCGACATACAGATTTTTGGACCCTTGGATTCCAGAGTTTCAAATAGTTGTATCTCGGGCCAAATATCGCCCTTCCTAACAAAACAAACACCAATGGAAAGCTTATTTATTCAGCTTCCAAATGGTGTAAAAATATCAATAAAAAATTGGCCCTTAAGACCCTTTTTGTTGTCCAGGGTCACATATCTATAGTATGTATACGTGCAAGTTGCTTTGGATAGAAGTGACTGCCAAATGAATGAAAGTATAATTTCGAGGAGACAGTCTCTGAGGGTGGTAAATGATTTAGATGCATTCACGACTCATTTGCATTCTTCACAACTGAAGCTTTTAAACCAGGCTTTTTTACCACAGACATCTATTGCGTGTGCATGAGCAATTAAATTGAGATTTCTCAGCTACACACACTCTGCTGAAGTTACTATGACAAAATGAGCTCTCTTTCATAAAAGTGTATCATATTTTCATATTGTCTGGGGATGGATGTTTTTTCTGTCCATAAAAACACCAGCTCCCCACGGAAGAGAAAATAAGATGTTTGACTGCGTCACACTCATTACCTAAACGCAGACTAATAATACTCTAGGCTTTATCTCAGTTTGGAGATCTCTGTGAGAGAGAAGCAGATGAGCTGTGCAGTGAGCTGTGTTGAGAATATCTGCGATATACAAAAACACTTATTAAATATGATGACTCTCACATTATTATTGGATAATTTCCTAATATTGTCTGGTTGGAATTGAGCAGGGGTGTAATACAGGTCTTAATTTAATTCAAATTGATTTCTATAGCGAAATTAAATATACATGAATGCATGGCATTCTTTTCATAAGTTGAACATTAGCGATCCTAATTGTAAAAGTTAATGTCGGTTAGTTTGTAATTGGACCGATTTATTTATAGTGGCAATAAAAAAGTATGTTTTTAAGTATTTTTCCCAACAATCATTTGTAAGCATTAACCAGTAACCTAGGTGATATCAGCCTGTTTTTGAATAAGGGATGGATGGTTGATCTGTCTGATGTGCTGAAGCAGGTGGGATCGTAGTCATGTGAACTCCCATCGTGTAGGTTTCTATAAATATATAAAAGCCTATCTGATGTGCTGTTGTGATTTAGATCTGTAGCTATGAGCTGGCTCAAACTGGTTTGTTCTACCTGGGTGTCTTTGTGTATGCAAGGTATATGGGAATATTGAAAAGGCAAGGAACTCGACAGGAAGAAAAAATGGTTCAAGTGTTCAACACTACAGTACACACAAAAGAGCAATACTACACAAAACACAAACACGGAAGTGAGGTCCATGGGCGTCCCTAGGCCATTTTTAGGAAATTATTCATTAGAAAATACATCCTTAAATCGTGCATACACACTACATTACATCTAAAAGAAAAGATTATATTTGTTTTAGCCTTATCATATGACTCCTTCAAATTTTGTATGAAAGAGGTGGCAGAATTCGTCTCCTCTCCGTTTTTCAGAGCGTTCTTCAATCCGCAGACCATGGCGTCGCAGAGTGAAGATCACAGGACAAGACGAGATGTGTGTTTTACAGTTCATTGTCATACAGTTTATCAATAGAGTTTACAAAAATTTCATGGAGGAGTAATCGGATTACTGTAAATTTTCGCTGTGTTCACCCCTCATCACACCACAGTTTCCTCCAGCGAAAATGAAGCCCTTAACACGAACATATTGTCTACTTCATAAAACAATCATATTATTGCTGTTTTCATTAGAAAACTTAAATTTCAATATAAACATGTTACAGTGCAAGTGGCATTAACTGGCTCCACCCTCATATCTGTGTTTTTATTGCTAATATGGAGAGTCAATGTAAGTTTAAAGTTATCGGCCTATGTTGTTTTCTGGTTACATTTTTCTGTTTTTACTTGAACACAGAAACTGGTTTGTACTAGAAATGCAAACAGTAATATTCCATGTGTATGTGTGTGTGTGTGTGTGTGAACAGGAAGACTTGCATTTGACTTATTCAGCAAGATTATTTTAGTTTACTAAAGGTAAAACTTTCAAATTGTCAAATATTGACCTAAATATTATTGAAAAACTTAACTCACGGAAAAAAATAGTAATTAAGTAAGTTTAAAGCAGTAAAATTACAATAATAAACAAAAAGAAAGAAAATATATACATTTATAAATCTTACCTAGCAACATTATAAAATAAACGCAGCATACACAAAAAATAAACATCTAAAATAAAAGTCAATTGAAAATATTAAATGCTGCAATAAGTTAACCATCCAACCCTGTTAGTCAAACGTTGATTTATTTTTTATTTATTTTTATTTTTTACTATTATACCCTCATTGGTGGCTGAGCCCCCCTTAGATGAAAATCCTAGAATCGCCCCTGGTGATGCACATCTCCAACACCAAATGAAAATGTTAGTGAAAGAATGAACATTCTTATAGACAACAGACACTGCTATCTGGCCTTGCTGTGACCGGAAGAAAAGCTTGCAATTCGGGATTTAACCAGAGACGCAAAGCTCAGATGAGTATGTGACTGTGTGAGATTACAGCCGTGTGCGTGCATGCCTGCCTGCACGTGTCCACCCCTGGATAGTACAACGCTTGACCTTATATCCACACTAATAAAGAAAAGATAAACTCCAAACAGATCAACACTCTCATTGTTACAACCCAGTATATATTTGTGCAGGTTTATTCCAGTACAGTATTTGCAGTTTAACTAGTCTTCTAATTAAATATAAATCAATCACATAAGAAATCATAGGCTGTATGCTAATATGTATTTTGTGGTGTTTTGTTTCCTGTTTGTATAAAATACTGAGATGACTGACCACCAGTTGAACTATTGTAAACAACCAGCTAATCCTAAAGAATACAGCAGTATATTAATAGAGATCATGACCTGGAAATACAGATATCTGAATTAACCAGGACTGTTAATATACTTTAATTAATACACAAATAGTTTTTAGCCCCCAAAACAAATATAAAACCTTGCAGTATTGTAATAAAAAGGTCTTCAGAGGGCAATTTTTATTGTTTTTATTTCCAAATCAAGGATAAGCATTACAGGCCACAGTAAAGTCTACAAGATAGATTAATGGGCCATTAATTAATGCATATTGTCCGGCTTTTTTCTGGTAATTGTTGATCCATTGTTAATGGATATCCGACTTGTAAAGTCTTGGTAGACATCGATGTCTAAACTTCCACATCAAGGTTTTAAAAGACCTCTCCATGCAATATGCAATGCAAAGTGGTTGCACATCAATGAATGACTTTGTTTTCACCACTTTTGGATGAGCTTGAGCTACATCGACTTATGTCGTACAAGCAATTATTACTTTCTTGGTATTTAAGTGTAAAATATCATCTGTATGGAAACATTGATGGAAATGAGGTCAGTGGGTTTGCCCGTCTATCTAAAAGCTTGCATAATTCATCTCCAGCTTCTCATAGCTCTCAGCTCGCAAGAGTTTTACATCGACGTGCCCCACTAAGAGATGCTTTTTATAGATCATCATAGACACCGAGGGCTGGTAACCCTACACCCCCCCTCAGAGCGAATCTTTACGGGACGCTAAGGGGCGGCTGGCAACCGATCAGATCCGGCTGGGTTTAGACAGGCATGTTCGGTTTAAGCTCGACCGAGACTTTGATTCAAGATCACAAGATTCAAAGCATTTAGAACGATACTATGATAGCATTAGCATAGTGCAGTACAGTTTAAATTAATTCATTGGACATTGGATTCAACACGAAGATGTTGGACCATAGCCTATAATGCAGTGTTCTTCAAACAACAGCTTTTATCATTTCAGAAACTATATGATAACTTTGTAGTGCTCTTCTCCATTCCTTATTCACAGTGAACAGGGTTGCAACAATATTACGGTAAATAAATGATGGCTGTCATGTTTGGTAAACTATTCCTACATCTGTGCGACTTAGTGAGTCGTTAGGAGCAGATGGCACGTTCCCGAGCTTAACCATAGAATTACCCAACCCTGTCAATGACACGCAAAAAACCCCACAGGAGATAACAGCATCGTACCCATCTCTTCCTGTCAGGCTCTGTGTATTGATGATGTCATAGCCACCCGCCTCACTCAGATTTATGCATTCCACTTTAATCGTCCTTGCAAAATTGCCCTTGCATCCTCTTTTCATCACATGCAAACTATTAGTCAAGTTTTTACATTTGCCATATGTATTAATGTTTTTTTTTAAGATTTTTGTTATAAATGATAAGGATTATTTACATTTGGCATAACATATATTTGTATGTTCATTCTTAGTTATTCACATTTTCTAGGCTGTATTTCCAAGCACTTCCCCTCAGAAAGTTTGTAGTTAGAAAGTTTTAAGTGGAACGCAGCTGTTGTATCAAACTTTGCTTCGGGTTTTGACCTCTGTGAGCGTGAGGGTCAAACGCTCTCAACCCACAAAGACTCATTTCAAGTCCATCTTTAGTGTTGTTCCAATCTTATAAATAAATACCACTTAAAATAATTTCACATATTTTACTAACAACATTCAATTAAAATATAGTCACCATGTGTGAAGGTTTGTTTTCTCTCTAGGATATTCTTCAAGCATTAGACTGAATTGCTGCCAGTTGAATAAATGTGACTTTGAATCACAGGTGCAGTATAAGTTGTTAATAATGATCGATGTATTGGTCTCTATATTTGTGTCTGTGATCTACAGGCAATTCTCATCCCCATCTGTGCGTTACATAACAGGGCAGGTGGTAAATCTGTGTCTCATGAGAATTGTGCAACACACACACACACACACACTTGTCCTGACACAGAAATTCACTAAATCACAACTCCCTAGTGGAAAAGTAGCATCCCTCTGTGTGAGAAATCAGGCCCTGTCTATAAAACGCATAACCTATCTGTACATAGTAACGTGGAACAAGGGTACACTTGCAATGCTGACATTGTTCACCCCATTATAACACACACAGTAAGTATTATTTGGACAGCTGCCCGTATATCAGGAAGTCCTCGTGTCTGCCCAATCTGTTTAGCTGCATGGCGGCAGCTCGACAAATCAGAGCGTCCGTAACACACAGTTGGAAACCCTCGTCCACTTACTGTTTTGATTTTTGAGGACTCATTTCTGGTCGGGAATCATGTTTATTCTGTAAATGTACTGCTAGGTGACTGTGATTTCACTAAGTGTGACACATTCTCAGATCAACATGTTTAATGGGTAGGTCATGGTTAGCCCAGCCATTGATAAGATAGCGTCTTCTCCGTTCATTCCAATGGAACAGTTTTTTCTCAGTTTCAATAGTTCCCGGAAGTTACCAGCTACTAAACAGGCCAACGGAGGTAAATTTCTAACCCATTGAAAGACAAAAGCCATTTACTGAATAAAAAAATGACAGAAATAAAGCATTTAACGAAACATAACTTCCTAGAACTATCTGAAGGCTCCATGAATCACGTGACGCTCCAGCGTTTTGGACTTCCATTGGCAGTAATGGCACTAATATTATAAAGACTTTCAAGCAGAGACTTTTAGCAGAGATACTCTTACATATCTATGGAGATACTTTTCAGCAGAGAGTCATTGTAGAGAAAGATCGTCCTAAAATCACTTCCAAAGAGGTTGCTTTGATTCGGATCAGTATGTGAGTAACGTTGGTTTTTCTGTTTGTTAGAACAAAGATATGTTGTTGTTTTTGTTCTAATATTAGCTGTGTGACGGAGCAGGTTTGAGCATCATTGTTTATCTGGAACCACTTAAATATTGTGCTCGTCCACATACCGGAGAGAAAGAGCGCGAGAGAGAGAGCACGTTGGCACTAAAACTGTAAAAAGAGATTTTACTCTCTTACTCAATGATGAATAAACTTACATTTGCTGCTTTACAACAAAACATGGCGGCGAATTCAATGTATATATGGACATACATTTCTAAGGTATAAGAAGCATAACGGTTCATTACGTAAGGTCTTTAAACACCTCTGAAGAAATAGTTTTGTATAATATATTGCTTTTCTGTCAATAGATCCTCCTAAAAACCCAGTATTGTTCCTTTAAAGTTTCATTTCTTTCTTCTCGCTAGCTTCCTCGTGTATCTGTACATATTGTTCTTGAATAGAATGGTCCTCATGGTTCAGACTGTGATAGCAAAAGGCCTCTTAGTGATGACGAATCTGTCAGTGTGACCACATTCATCATGTCTCAAATAGTCTTTGGCTTTTTGTCATTGCTAGACTTGCTTTTGTCGGATTGTCTTTTACTTTCGTTTTGTCCTCAGACGGCACATGGATCGGCCATGGTCATTCAAGACACACTAAAATGCAACTCCAAAGATTAGCTGCTTTCTGCACCATTTCCAGAGTCTTCACTTCAGAGAAGAATGTTTGCCAACCAACAAATCTTAATAGCAGAGGTGAGTGTGAAAACTTCAGTGGATTATACATGTATATCACAATTCTATGTGAAGATCTACTGTATGTTTTTTGAATGGAACAGCATATATCTTCTTCCTTCTTACTCATGAAGTAAATCAACCAATCCTTATCTTTCCCCACGTAACCTATAGATGTGAAGCGAAGATCTGCACAATAATCCATCAATCATTTATAATCAATGACTTTTATTATTGTATAACAACTTTCAGAGCAGAATATTTAAATCCCTGATCCTGGCACTGTGTCTTTTTGTAATAATGTGAGAAAAATCGATGGAGTTAACAGCCAAACAGACTTTGATGTGGACAGCCCTACATATAAAATTCAGGCCTAAACATCAAAGAGTGTGTTTGCCTCTTTCTCTCCCTCTCTCTCTATTCCTATCACATCTCAACTTCTCTGACCGTGAAGTTTTTCCACTTTCATACTTTTACAGCAACCATCTTCCTCTTCAGTCTCCAAACATCAGCGTTTGATATATTTTCATAATCCAGACTCAATAGCATGCACATTGTTTATTTACACTGCTGTCCAGTTGGAGAGATGGCTTGCCATTAAAAGAGACAAAACTGCTTTTTTGTAAATTTTCCGGTGGAAGAGCCCTAAAAACACAACCGAAACAGAAAAAAAGGGCAAAATGCCTATTTCATGTCGTTTAGAATTTGTCTATGCAATGGTGAATTTCAAACATTCCAACTTTGTGGGTTGACTCAATACTCAGGTATTATTTGTAAAAATTGTTTTCTATGAGTGTACTCACAGCGTGACACAACGCGCCACGCTTAATTTAACATTAAATTAGATGTTCTTTGACGGAAATCATCTGTTATGTACACACTGACATCAGCTCATTTAAGGGTTAAGATGCTTTATGAACTACTTTTTTCTTTACCAGGAAGTAGAACCTTTTCTGTAATTCTTGTCACAAATTGTGTCACTAGGAGCAACTCTCTGTATTAAGATTTTTCATGAATAGGGGCCCAGATCTTTGAATTCGTCTCATTCGTGAGTCTGTTTACATGCACAAAATAAATGGATATCTACAAAAAATTGGATTAAAAATAAACTTTTTTTCACGTGTTTACATACAGAGTAATAAACCGGCTATGCATTAAACCGCGATTACATAAAAGTTTGAGACTTGCCGGGGTTTCTCGCATGCAGTGACGTCATCCTTGATAGTCTGTTTAGTAATTAAAAATGCCACGATAAATCGTTCAGAAGCTCTTTTCATGTCCGCAGTACCTGCTAATGCAACAACAATTTTTCATTTTACCGTTCCCACATCAACTGCATGATTCAAGGACTTTTATGCATGATTTTACTGTTACTTTTGAATGAAACTGAATTTTACTACTGTGTAGTCAGACATGCGCACATAAACAAAACTGAGATAAAAGGGGTAAAGGCACCTGTAGTGTGAAATCGAAGTAATGGGCAAAAAACTACCTCTGCCGAGTGGTTTTTGATTACACTTTCCCCGATAAAAGAAAAATGTTTTACACGTTTACATGACCGTACTTGTTATCAGCTTATTAAACATAATCGGAGTTGGATCACTGTTGGCCCCAATATGATGTTTTAGTTATCATATTACCACCTACTGTAATATATTCTCATATGCCTGTAGGATTGTTTAGGACATAAGCGCAGGACTAGAAGCCAGAAGTTGCAGGTTCCATCATATAAACTACTCCCTATTCCATCCTTTCTAATTTATCTCAGGAGTATGGCCTAAAGGAAGAGTGCTTAACATTGCTTTGGATAAAAGCTACTAAATGACTACTTACAGGCAACATAGGCAAGTGTGTCCATTGAAAATTCATGAGAGCCACGGCAGTTACCTCTCCTGCATCCTTGCAGACTGCAAGAGTCCTAAATAATTAACTGTGAGTCAAAGCGGTTCAAATGCTTGCAATAATCAGCGTATCCGCTCATAGATCGATAGCTAATGACCATCACCAAGTCACGTCTGGCAGAGAGAGAAACAGGATGAGGAATAGCACAATAAATAAATGCCACTCTCACAGGGCTTAAAGGGCAACACACCCCCATCTGTGAACATTTATTGCAACAGCTTCTTCAGCAAAACTTTACAGTTTAATTGTTAATGTTACCGCTGGTATGTTGTTACAAAGAATCTTTAAACCAATTAAGAACTGCTACGGAAAAAATCAATAACAGATCACTAAAATTCATGCTGGAGCAATACAATTTTTTTTAATAATGTGTTAATTAGCATTATTATTTAAATTCATTTTTTATTTTATTAATCTATTACTTTGTTATTTATGTGTTTGTTTTTTGTTTTTAAAAACATTGTCAAATAGATTTTTTCTAACACTTCACTATAGGGGGCAATTCTCACTATTAACTAGTTGTTATTAGCATGCCTATTATTGGCATATTGGCTGTTTATTAGTACTTATAAAGCACATATTCTGCATAACCATACTCTGCATCCCTGATCCTACCCAATCCCTAAACCTAATAACTAATTTACTTACTACTAAATAGCAACAAATTAAGAGTTTATTGGGGGAAAAGTCATAGTTAATGCTTTGTTAATAGCCAGAATTGCCCCCTATACTGAAGTGTGACCTGATTTTTTATATTTGTTTCTTTCAGTTTGCTTGGATTTGTTCAGTTTTATGAGCATAATGAATGAATACCACCACCCTTATGCCATTTCAAAAACCTCTATAACTTCTTCCTTCTCCAAAATGACTTGTTAAGATATTTCCAAAATGACATTCATTTTATCAAAAACATATAGAATCGATTCTTAGCTGCTGTTTCGATTCCTGCTCAATTCCCTGTTTTATTACAGTTTTGTATTTATTATTTAAAAAAAATATTTTTTTTATTAATTTACAAGCTGTCACTTTTTACATTTATTCATTGTTTATTGTTTCTATATCAAAACCTTAATCAAATATGTCGATCTTGTCATGCAATTCCAATGTATCATTTATAATATCATTAATAATATAATAACATTTTCAAAAATAAAGCACAGGTCAAATAATTCTGCAGTGTACACAAAAATACTTGAGGAATATAGATAAAGTAGAAAGATCGATAATCAGTAAATTGTTTTAAAAAGATTGGATAATAATATAACAGTTTTTTTTTAGACTATATGCTTTATATACATGTAATCTCACACACATACTGAGCTCATCGGTAGAGAGTAAGAGAAGATTGTCCGTTTACAGTCTGTCTGAAAAACAAAAGTGCTAATATGATTTGTTAAATGTGTGGGTACATGTAATTATACCATTGTGTGTGCAAACAAAGCTTTTGCATTTATGGATGCAGAATATTTTATGTCGTTCCACACCTCTAGATTTCATTCATCAGTTTTTTCTGAAGTCTGCATTGTTTTATACAAGAAACTAATGTGATTTAGTTGACCAATGACTAAGGGGCGGGGCGCTCTTAAAGCGGAGTCGATTTCTTTAACGCAATTGATTCCAACCTTTGGAATCGACTCTTGATTCTTTACGCTTTGGAATCGAGTCCCAGCCCTAATTGTCACGAACTGTAATCCATTGATTCGTGTTCATTGACACACATTTTCCTCTTTTTCCATGTCACCCAGCACGACTTTCTGTGAACTTTGGATATTTCCTGTCTTGTGCCCTATTTGTAGTCCTTTGTAGTTTATGATGTGGATTAGTCTCCCCAGGTGTGACTCGTTAGCTCCTCTTGTTACCTTGTTAGCCTGTGTATAAAGTTCCCCTGTGTTTCTTTCGGTTGGTCAGTCGTTCTGTAATGTTTAGGCAGTGAAGAAACGAAGAGAGAATCCACATACGAGCACAATTTATTAACAATAAATAACACAGGTAATCCAGGTTAAATAAGGAGACTCAGAACATGAGTATTCCACAACAAAACAACGACTGACAAACCACAAGAGAAACACAGGGGAACTTAATACACAGGCTAACGAGGTAACAGGAGATAACAAGACTCATTAAAAACTACAAAGGACTACAAATAGGGCAGAAGACGTGTTAAAAGTTGTGCTGCGTGACACAAAAATGGGTCCATAAACATAAATCAATAAATTATAAATTTTGTACCTATGCCACGAACTGCCGTAAGACTGTTGAAAAGTCCACAAAGGTTCTCGGTGACATCGAATCCTCATTTTAATGAATAGCCAATTCAAACAGTAATAACTCGCTGTTATGTTTGTCATAAAATGTTATTGATATTCCCACAGCTAGTTTGTTTATGGTCTCCTGATGTGTTGATTGGTAAAACTGTAAGGTTGTACTTGTTAGCATTAGTAAATTAATGAACTAGCATAAGTAATGCTGTTCAGCATGTGCACTGCCTGTTAGTGTTAATTAATATCAATATACAATTATTGTCATGTTAAATTGACTAATGTAACAACTTTGATTTTTAAATGTATTCATAAATTTTAAACCTAACATAAGGTTTATAAATGTTGTAGAAGTATTGTTCATTGCTACTTCATGTTAGCTAATGCATTAAGTTATACAACTTTATTGTAAAGTGTTACCCTACTGTAAAAGTGCATTTATTAAAAATGTGTGATTTATGTCTGCAACGTCATAAAATTGCAATAAAGTTAATTCCCTCACATCCCAGAGCAAGCTGCTGAAATCATCAAAATTGGCTCTCTTCTTTTTATCTCACTGTAATCAAATGATCCTGTCTGCCAGGATTACCCTGAGAGTAGTGCTTTTCAGCATAATGTGATTTAATGGGCAAATGACCACTCGGTGTGTGTGGGGCGGACAGTCCTATTAAGCAAGATGGAGTCAGATCAATGAAAAGTGTTTTCCCATAACCCTGAGTCAAGATGCTAGAATGAGTAGCCTAATGTTAGGTTCATGTTACATATCCCCAAAACTGAATCGATAAACAACAGCTTGAAATGTTCAGATGAAATGTTCCTTGAAATATTCCCAAAAAATGTCCGATGCAATAAAACTGTGTTAGATGCATAAAATAAGTTTTATTACAATGCACTGATAAATAGACACTACATTGCGAGGGGAATCTCTCTCTGCAGGGAATTACCCTCCACTGACGCATTCAGTGGATATTGTTCCCTTGTCAGAAAAAAACTCTAAGGACTGCTGCCAGAAGTTCTATTAAAACATTTGTATAAAATATCAATAATGTAATCAAATCAAATACATATACGTTCTTAAAGGAACGAATCCTATTAGGATGTGATACCATCTCCTATGATAAACACTTAAAACGATACCGTTTCATCCGAGGTCTATTCATCTAAAGAATATTACATTCCAATGGCACCTTGGGAAAAAATGATATGCGCAAAACACTTTCCCATAAACTTGACCATATAACAGCATCTCCAAAGCAGGACACCAACTACACCGCCACACTTTCCCCAAACCCCGCGTTATCACACAGACATTAGCAAAACCAGCGCAAACACTGACCCTTCTGCTGCTTGAAGGACTGTATGGAACCAGAGTGATGCACCATGCTGCTACCCGAGAAAGATCCGCGCGTACAGAAGATGCTGAAGGCAGGATACATGGGAAAGTGTGGAGCGATCGCGTAGGTGTCTCTCCTCTGCGCAACCCAACACCTGTCTACCCTCGCCCTCCACCATCCGGGGCTGTTGTCATGGTTACGTACTGTAAGAGGGAGGACGGACACCCTTCACTGGCTCGGGATGGATTGCCTCGCGTTTAGGGGGCGTTTACGCAGGACGCGCTCTGTGTTGTTTTTAATCGGCGTTTTAATACTGCGTCAGAGAGGTTACGTCGCGTCTGGCTTTTATTATTTTTGGTGTGAAGTTAAAAACATAAACTTTTCAACTCGCTTGACTTTGAACGCAAGAGACGGTCAGGTGTGAACACATATGTGACAGCAGTGCTGTGAAAACCACCTGTATGATTTTGTGATACTTAGCTCAAATTCACATGTGTCAGACCTAACTTTTCGCTTATAAATAAGTGTTTAAAATCCACCGACTGTGTACAGCCCATGTCTGACATGCAAGCTTTTCTCAAAATAATTCCTGCCATGGCTGGACAGGTGAATCTGAATTCAGTAGACTCATGTCCTATAGGCCTACGTGCTCCCACGATGAAAAAAAAAGAGTCTGACACAGCTCTAGAAAAAAGTGTAAGAAATCGATATCCAGTCAGGTTAGTGCTGACGCCTCAACCATGAGTGACAAATGACAGAGACATCTGCCGAGACCAGCTAAACAGAATCATTCATGCAATATATCAAACCTATTTCAACCACATCAAGATTTATGTAAATTAAACCAAGGTGCACTGAAGCATATTTACAGTATACTCAAAGTAAGCACAACCACTACTGAAGCCCTAACTTAAACTTCTGCATGTATCTCACTGTCTGTGCTTTGCCTGATACCTCAAATCCCGCAGTTTGTAAAGCTGTGCTAATGCTCTAAATGTGACCCGACTTTTGATATTTATCTTTTTACCAAAATGACAATAAATCTGATCAAACCTCATTGAATTCAGTACCTGAGTCATAGAGAGTATAATAGAGATTTGAGGATGAGCCCTAGCAACACCTTAGCAAATGCATAGCAATAGATTACGCCTTAGCAACTGCAAGGAAACACTCCAGTGATCACTCAGAAAACCACAGCAACACCCTAGCAACCACAAACGCCTTTGTTACCACCCAGAACACCCTAGCAACTGCATAGAAATGGACTAAGAACACTGATCACACTTTAGTAACTGTAAAGAAACACCCTACTAATCCAACAGAAAGCCATAGCAACAACATAGCAACACTATAGCAACCAAAACACCTTTGTGACAACCCAGAACAACTTGGCAACTGCATAGCAATGAACCAAGAACACTCATCATGCCTTAGCAACTACAAAGAAAGACTCCACTGATCAATCAGAAAACCACAGCCACAACATAGCAACACCCTAACAACCACAACTCACTTGTGACCATCCAGAACACTGTATAATAATGCATTAAAACACTCATTATGCCCTAGCAACTGCAAAAACACTCAACTTACCCTTTAGAAAATCATAGTAACAACATAGCAACACCACAGCAACCACACATTGTCAACTGTATATCAACAGGCTAAAAAGACACATTACCTACCTTAGCCACTACAAAGAAATAGTCTAACAATTACTAAGAATATCATAGCAATTACCAAAGATGGTTGAGTACCTGTTAAGAAATTAGGACCCAAGAGCCAAACAGAAAACTACAAGAACAATTGCAGAATGCTTCTGCAATCACATTTACAGACAGAGTGTTTATTCAGCCTACTAAAGACATGAATTAGTGAATCTTTTTCATCTGTGAATTATATTGACATCAAAATGAAGTGTTAAATCTGCACTTGTCCGCTTCAAATGAAAACTGTATTTCTTGTTTCATTGAGCCACGATAAAAATGCAATAAAACGGAGAGACTCTTCTCGGGTTCGATATCCCATCATTTTCTTCCATTTATATTCCGTCCTTCAATGTCTTATGTTTGATGGACTGATGGGATGGATGTTACGAGGGAGTCAGGCATGAGTCATGGTCATTTGAACACTTTCACATCAGAGCCGTGACAAACAACACATGAACACAAATGCATTGCTAAAAGTGTCAAAGAGTGAGAATATGTGAGAGATCTGCAGCTATGTTATTCATACATCAAAATAGGATTTATTCCTCATTTCCTCATCATGTTTATGTGTTGTTTATTCCTGCAATCACATACTGTACCCACACATGGGGTCTCTGTGACCATACTGGCCCTTAACACTAGCCCCCTCCACAACACAATAATGTGCTGATCACACACCCTTCCTGCACACACATCAGTATGTGATCATATGATTTGACACAAAAAAGCCTTGGCCTTGTTTTGATAGCCTGGTCCAATGACTTTGCTGCAGTGTGCCGCATGTCGTTTCCAAAGATCTGATGCTGCCACCTGCTGGAGAAATAAGTAAATGAACCCACAGAAACTGAAGTTTCTTGGCAGTATCTGCCTCATTTTTAATCTCTGGAGTCTCCAATACATGTTTATATAAATGGGTCAAAGAATAAAAAGGGTTTAAGCATACAAACAATAATTGTAATACAGCTTGAAATTGTTGTTCAATAAAAAACATTTTGTTTAATTTCATTTATTCCAAAATATTTATATCAGACATTTTCCCCTGATTTACAGAATACGCCCACTAAAATGTATTCAGTATAACAATCTTGTAAACCTTCCACCACCTTGCCAAAAAAAAGGGGTTAAGAAGGGAGAGTATGGTGGGAGGTATTGGAGTGAAAACTGTGGATGATCATGAAACCGGTTTTAGACAAGAGCAGCTCTGTGGAAAGTTACACCGTCCCAGATGACAATGTACAGTATCTCATCTGTTCTGTATCCACTTGTTCTTCTGCGTGACAATGTTGTGTAGTCGGTCTAAAAATATGAGAATGTGGGCCGTGTTGTAACAACCTAACTTGGCGTGGCGGTGGAGGACCCCATTCTGTGGGATTGCCGCACACATTGTGATGTTGCCTCTACGTTGAGCTGAGACATTCAAAATAGCTTTGTGGCCAATGATGTTTTTCCCTCTTCTTCTTACTTTAGGTCAGGTTCAACCTAGCCTCATCTAAGAAGATAAATTCATTTGGGACTGGATCAGCCCCAATTACCAAAACTCTCTGAAAATTTTAAAAACATTTAAAAAGGTTATACAGTGCACATGACTTAAGTGTACATTACAGTACTTACCACCAGATTTTCATGCCGCTGGTCTTTTATATTACTGATGGATGTCACATAGTAGGTTACATTGAACTGTAGATATCTTTCACCTCTGCTCTTGTTGAAATGTCCGAATTACACTCTAAAAAAAGGCTGGGTTATAACAACCCAATTTGGGTTATTTTGGTAACCCAACGTTGGGTCAAATATGGACAAACCCAGCGTTGGGTTATTTTAACCCAGCCAGTTGGGTTAAATCTTTGACCCAACATGCTGGGTTGTTTTATTTAAATCAACCTTTGCTTAAAAATTACATTGCTGGTTTAAAACAAACCCGAAATGTTTAAAAATATAATAATAATTTCACAGAGAATTACTTGAGGCATCAGTAAGAATCAAAAGTTTTATTAAGGATCAAAATGCAAGACAAAAGGAATTCATAAAAACATGCAATATGTTATGCTCAATGAACAATAAAACGGCATATAAAACACTTTGATGAAATGTATGTTTATACATATTTAAAGAAAATTAACTTCAATAAATTACATTAGTTTGGATTTTAACATATACATTTAACAAGGTTATTAAAGTTGCACAAGTGAATATAAATAGTTCAACAACTTAATTCAAAAACTCATATAGGCCTACAGTTAACAAAGTGGCACGTGTAAAATGCTTTAGGGCATTTCCAGCGTTATGGATGCGACATAAAAACACTATAAAAAGTATTTTACTAAACTCTTGTCGATAGAACCGCACTTATATGATAAAATATCAGTCTATGCACAAGTTTTCTATAAACAAAAAGAAATAAACAAGTGTTATGGATGTGAAAAAGGGACACTGTAACTTTCCTCTTCATATAAACTCACAAAACATTTTAAAGAGCGTTAGTTCTTTCGGTTCCAGTACTGCTTAACCTGACACATCCACGGAGCAGTCTTACTGAAGAGGATTCTTTTCCTGGGAGTTTGTAGACAACAGTGTGGCGTGCACTTTTGGAAGTGGATGTCCAGCAGGAGGGTTTCTTTATCAATTTGTTCATCTATAAAGAGAAAAAGAGACAAGAGAAGAATTTAAGAAAACTGGCCTACCCAGAGCACAATGGATTATAATAAACATATAAAGAATAAATCAAGTTTACCTTTAAGCCTGTATGAGAACATCCAAGTTCCAGTCTCATTTCTCTTGAATAGAATGATCCATTAATATTTGCTGTTATTCTGCAACCTGTCAGTGAGGGAAAAGAAGAAGAGTGGGATATAGTACAGAAAGTGAAACACAGTCTCAAAAAAATAATATTATAAACTTTAACACAACACTTAAACTAATTCGACAAACTCGGGAATAAGTAGAAGACTAAAAAGACCAACAATTGTTAGTTTCATATACCCAAAATTAATTATATCGCACGGTTAACCACTGACGTTATAAGAGCCAGCGGTTATTCCCTAAGCACTGGCCGAGATAGAGCTGCTCTCAGCGGTGCCACAACTGCTGACAGCCTGAAGCTCAAACCTCCGACAGCAACTTAACAAAGTCTCAAAGAGGCGTTATGTTTATATATAAATCACGTATTTGACTTCTTAACAACTAGATTCTGTTCTAAAAGACTCTTAAAACTACGTTCCGTCACGAACATTAGTGGTATTTATAAAAAACAATTGCTGGATGTTTGCTTTTACACGACACGACGCTCTCTCGTGTTGACCTTTTACTAATATAAAGATGCGTAAGTTACTGAACTAAATGACTCACACGGGTCAGAAATTTCAAAGGGAAATGTTGACCAAAAAGGAAGTTTAAATTATTAAAAAGATATAAATTAGAACAACGTGGGCATAACGTTACAGACTAGATATCCAAAGCTAACGAAGCTAGATTGTAACGTTACTTTTCAAACCTAATGCGAACAGCGGAATTTAGCATACTTTTGCTTTTTTTTTGATGTACAGTAATAGTTTTATACATTAAAAACTCGTAAAACATACCTTTTATTCTCCGAATAACAGCTTTTCGAGACGAGGTGGATCAAAATGCCCGCGAAGGTAGAGTTTGTCTGAGGCGTCGAGGAGTGGGAGGGGTTTACTCTCTCAACTGTCACTCAATTGGACCCGACTGATAACCCAGCGTTTGGGTTACTCATAAAATGACCCAACACTGAGAAAATAACCCAACAAAATGACCCAACAGGCTCAACCCAGCTGTTGGGTTAAACAAATAACCCAGCATTTTTTAGAGTGTACTCTAGCAACAGCATACATGCTGAGGTTGGGCTGAACTCTCTGTCCAGCCTCTCTCAGTGTCAACCCATGGTTTACAACAAAGCACTTTTGAGAAACCAAGGTTTTGATTTATCATTTGATAAACTTGTCCCCGTCTTCTTTGTCCACATCCTCCAGGTCGAAATCAAGGTCCAGGTCCAGGTCAACCTATCTCGGTGTGAGCAATCGTAAAAAGTTGTAAAAGACAAATTACTTTCACCTAAAAAATCTAATTAGTTGTAATTTTACATTTTAAAAATTTGCCACTATTCTTGGTTTTGCCCATTCCTCAAAAACATTTTTATATTTATTTGTTACACGGCTCGTTGGAATGATTGATTCTGATTGGCCTGTCGTGACATTTGCAGGTTCGTTATTCCCAGATAACAAGCTCTCAAAACTAATAACACATGTTAACCCGGATGCAACAATTCATTTTGACAGGTTTTTTTGACAAATTAGACATAAATATGTATTTTAATAACATATATGAAATTATATTTACAAATGATTAAACCAAATTGAATGTTTGTGACATTTGAACGTGGTTTCTTACCTTAAAAAAGAAAGTAAACAGCTTTTCCTCCAGGAAGGTCTGCATTCATTAAAAATAAGATAATACAATATTTTAAATTCACATTTCACGTCCAGTTTTTTTCTCATGTGGCCAGTAACCGCCATGTAATAAGCGGGATAGTGTAGCCTACAAGCAGCCGGCTGTTATCACAAAATAAGCCCAGACAGTTTCGTGTCGGGTCCTGATCACACTGTCGGGGCTTATTTCTGCGATAACAACCGGCTGCCTGTACATTATCCCTTACTTAAAGCACAATAAAATGTAATATGCTCCTTTATTATTGTATTTATTTTGATATGTACAAGTCAGAATAAGCATGTTGTTTGAATTTCTAGCTACATAAATATTGTGTTACACTGAATGATAATGTAACATTATTTCAACCAAATATTGATAATGTATGCCACATAAACTTAGTAGAAACCATAAAGTAGACTTAAAATCACTTTTCTAAATTTCTTTTAATGTAGACATCTCAACGTTTTTCACCCATATTTATATAAATTATTTTTTATTTAAAAAATATATATGATTTTTATTATGTTGTCATATTGTTGTGTTAGTTTGTATTTTTATTATTATGGCTTAAATCAAAACAAACCAACTGCAAATTGATTGATATTAATTGGAATGCATAATAAAAAACATGATATAGAGTTATCTCATATATAAACATTGGAGACTGGTATAACTTTTTACTTATAAGTAAAACAATTTCAAAACCCATACTACACAATGAAAATTATTATGTCTACCATAATGCAGGTGCCACTATTATCTATTCATTATTTTAAGTAAATGTCCATAATTTAAGATGAAACACTCAAAAGCTCATAAATCTTTCCTGCCATGTTTCTGGAATGAGACAAAAATAAGTTATCAGATGATCGTATGTGATTAATTGTTTATATATACAATGTTAAAAAAGGTATTCATAAAAATGTTAGAGGTAGAATCAGTACCACGTCTGCACAGAAAAATTGATTTGTGGGACACTTCCAATTCTATCTAAGCACATTTTCTTCTTGTTCTTTACAGCTCATGCCAAAACACGGTCCTGGTGGTGATGGGTGATACCTGAGACATAAAATCAATGTGATGTGGATTGAAATAGAGCAGATGGACAGAATTTAATGAATATATGTCATTAAGTGTCTGAAGAGCTCTGTATGGTGGGTAAGGTGGAAGAGGGTTTTCCACAATATAGCATTACTACAATCTCAAAGTGTTTAGAAACCCTTCGTTAAAATAAACCTTTAGAAACAAACATTGCAGGATTGTCTCTTTAACTGATTAAATATTTATCAGTGTAGGTTAAATCAATAAACCATGTGCTGATGGAGGCTGATGGAGTGTCTCTGAGATGTTCATTATGAGCAAATCACTTCATCAATGTCATGTTTCAGACTGCACATACAGTGTAGTGCTTTTGATTTCCATCATTCCATCTGTAATCCATTATCACTATTTATCATTTTAACTGAACATCTTACAAGGCTAGTTGTTCCACTATGAGGTTATCTCTCAGCTTTTTTTACCAAGACAAGCCAGAATAACATGAAGATGTTATGAAGAGCCTGTTGTTTCATGTAAGTGCCTATTGGCCAAGCAGGTCTATTAGAAGGCCTACAATATGCTACAAATGACCACACATCATAATTTCCAGATTTTGGTGCTTTCAGACTGGCCCATGTCACATCTGATAACTTGTTTTTTTATATGGATTTTGTATCAGCGGACATGTCAAAGACCCGTTCACATCAGAGCTCATGAGTTGATAGGAAACACTTATGTGTATGTGCTGATGGAGGGATCATGGTAAAATGAGTTTGAAAAATATTATCTTCAATTATTTAGTATAGCCTAATCCGAAGAAAACCTCCAAAAATTAAGGCCTGTCTCAAAACATCAGAACATTTGCAGATACGTTGAGATGCAGTCCTTAAGATGTTTGTGTGTGTTAACACACTTTTTCCGTCATAAAAAAAGAGAGTTAGAAAAGTTACGTCTCTATCAAAGAAAATTCTACAAACATGTTGCAATAAACTTATTGCAAGAATTTTTGCTTTCTTTGTTAAAAGCTAGAGTTTGTAAAAAACACCGCTAGAGGGCGCACGATAAAAACAACAACAATGGCATAGCTTGATGACGCAGTGAAGGAGCGTAGAATGAAAACTGTTGTCTTCAACTCCGCTGATGGCCATCAATCACACAGGAACGAGAAAGCATGTTAGCGGAGGTAAGTATTACGTTTTATAAATGTATAATTGTGGTCCATAAATAAGTAAATGCTCGAGACAAGCTAGTGGCTTGCTAGACCCTAGACACTTCCGCATGTGTCCAACGTCAATAAAAAAGGGTAACGCGGATATGACGTCATTGACAGGCGACTGCACAGCCCCGGGTCACTGTTTAGAATGGCGATTTTCTCACGATTTACAGGTAGTTGGAAACATTTGAGATATTGTCAGTACTCAGCTGAACTATATACACATAACTGACCTTGTGGTTTTTTGATATTTTATTGCAATTTTGTTACAAACTGTACCTTTAAGGCAAATAGTTAAATTAAAGTGAGGATTGAAATAAACTTTTAAACATAAAGTTATTTATCTAAACAATATTGTCGATATTAGATTTTTTTTTAATTTATGTGATTGCATTGGTTTTAATAAATGTTTTATTCAATATAATTTTTTGAGAGACATAAGCTGTGTCTGGATTCGCCCTATAGCCCCTATATAGCGGGTGTCTTCCATTTTGATGTGTTGTCCGAATTATAAGTGAACAACGAATTCCGTACATTTCTTTTTACACAACTTTTTACACACAATGCATTCTGATTTTGAGTGTATGCGAGTGTACATCTCACTCATATTACCCATGATACAACGCAAATCAACCGTCTGATTAGAATCAGCTGGAGGAGTTAATGCCACGAATGTGCGTTTATACACTTGTGTTTGTTCTTGTTGACAGTTATTTTCTACATTTTGAGTATAAACAAATTCAATTAGTGTCATATATAGCAGTGTTTTATTTTAAATATATCTAGTGATTTTATGGAACGTAATAAATGAAATAGTAAATAAACGTGGCAAACATTTGTTTTGTTCTCTTTATTAAAAACGAATATAATAAACGTGACAAATAATGTAAATTATCTTTACAAAACAACCCGTAAAGCCACACATGTGTAAGCGTTATGATGAATGTCCGACTGTCAGGCGCTGCATATATACGTCAGTGTGCGAAACCGTTCACTCATTTTCATTCACTTCTTCCCCATATAGTGGACTATTTAGCATATAGTGAATGAGTGAATTCAGATGCAGCTATATTAAAAGTGTGAAGGGTTTACAGCAGCAGCTGTTGGCAGGGTTGCCATATCTGCGTAACATTAACGTCACCAAACGTCCATTTAAAGTTAGCTGAAAACCGCAAACTTGGCAACACGGTTTGGCGGTATCACCACAGCATGGCGCTGTTGAGCTCGTGCATCATCCGTATCTTCTCGAGTCTCGACTAAGTGTGCGGCTGTAATAGTGACAGCTACATGTATACCATCAGCACAACAAATACTTCATATTTACTCGAATAAAATAAACTCCAGATGTCAGGAGACGTAAGAAAGAGGTTTGCTGAGCTTTCTGTTGGTCTTGTAGTGTAGGAAATACGATGTACCAGTAGCGATATAGCTCTTTAAAGTAGCAGCTTAGCGCAGCTCTGTTGTTTACATCGCTAGCGTTAGTTCAGTTTCATAGGGACTTTGTATGAGCATAGAAAGGCCTGTTAGAGCATCTCTCAGCAGTCTGAGAGAATCATAAGTGCCGAAATTCACTCGTGTTTGTCTTGAGAAGACTTTTATTTGTGCCCGTGCATCAGTATGGGGATGTGTTTGCCATGTCTAAGCGGAGCTGAGGATGAAGTGGTGGTCACACCAGACCCTGTAAGTAACGTTACTGCAAAACATTCATTCATACACATAATTATTTTATGCTTCCATGAAAGGGTTAATACAAATCATAACATAGCGTCTTCTTCAAACACTTTGGAGTATCATGTTCATTCTACAGCCAAAACATCACCACAGCTGACTGTGGTTCCTGTGACACCATGACTAAATTGCTTTGTCACGTCATAATACACATTATTTTTGTTTTAATTTAAAGCAGATTTGTTTCATCTCTTTAATCACAAACTTGAAAGAAAAACAGACAAAGTACAAGTAGGGTCAAAACTACAACAGCACATGTTTATATATTTTTTATTTAAAGAGGTCATATGATACAGCTAAAATGAATATTATCGTTTGTTTTATATGTAATGCATTGTGTAAACATGATTTAAGGTAAAAAACGCTGTATTTTCCACATACCGTCCATCTGAACAAGGGGATGTTTTACTTAGCTCATGGCTCTGAAAAGTGAGGTGTGCTATGATTGGCCAGTTAACCAGTGCGTAGTGATTGGTCGAATACTGCATGCGTGTGACGTGAATGTAACGCCTCTTACCATACTTGGAACATCAGGTTCCAAAGCAATTGTGCTGACAGGTACGCCCGCCTTATTTGCGTATACATTTGGGCGGCCTTCATACAACAAACGGACGTAGATTTGTGGGGGTGTGGTTACACGAGGCGTTACATGCAGGTTAGAGGTTTTGCTTTTAGATAGAATGCAGCTTTTTTTCCACACACTTTCATTTTTACAATTTTACGTGTCTTATACATGCACGGGCAACTTACACACCAAAGACACAGAAAACACGTATTCGTTCCATATGACCCCTTTAACTTTTTATTTGGGGACAGTGGACAGTGCCCCACCCCTTGTTTGTCACGTCATATTTACAAGTGAAATATACAGCACATTTAATACATACTTATTACATTGTATTATGGGATACAGGGTTCCACGCAATTCTCTGTTATAAACATGATTCGTCTAAAACAATGATGCTGTATGTATAATATTTGCTTTTCATATCACAGGAGACAAGAAGGAGACAGTTGGCAGAGGCTGCAGAGAAGCGACAAAAAGAGGTACTACTAAAATGTATTAAATCTAAAAAAAAATCTTAATAGCAAATATAATGCTGAGTTTTAGTTGCTTAATGCTGCCTAGATCACAAAATTACTTCATGCAAGTACGTAGACATGAATATTTTCACCCAACATCAAAGATTGACCCTGTTCATTTTCTTAATGCCTGAACTGCTCTCAATGCGAATGATTGATCAGTCCCAACTATTCCACATTATTCATCAAGAAACAAGAGGTTCAGTTGACTTCACAGAGCTTTCTTATCTTTTCAACATGTTGGTTCACTCTGGTTTGCGACGGTAAAAACTGGTTGTGTTGTTATTTAGGAAGCAAGTTGTAAATGATGGGATCGTCTTTGAATTGTTACTCTGTCATGACAGTAGTTGACCTGCTCCAACACTGAGAAGGAATAGTGTGCTTGTGTTGCATTATGAATTGCGATCTGAGACCTTTCGGGATTTAAAGATGTGTAACATGAAGCGTTTGTGTAATTGTGTAGAGTATACCTCAGGTCTCTGTCCTGTTTGTGTATCTTTCACATCACGATGCTTCTTTTCTCATGTGCTTCAAGTCAACCTCTTTTTTCTGCCTTTACTTTATTTGTTCAGTTCTTCTGCCCTTGAAGGATTTTCAGTATACCACATAGAAATAAACTATTAAGAGACAGTGAAAGTTCATGCTCTTTTCTCTCATTTTGCATTTTAATTTTGTTCTCCCCGTGCAGTTTGGCATTCTTATTAAACGTTTGTTGTAACAGTTTAGTGATTTTAGTTTTATGATTGGTGGGCCTTTTTACTGTCTCTTAGAAGATAATGGCAAATCGTAGGGCTAAAGCAACACGGTAAGTAAAAATCCTCATCTAGTGTCTCTACACCTCTGGAAGCATTCTACAGCTGCGTCACCATGACAACCATCTTCTGCGATGTCATACTGCTAAAATACTGTCATGCTGATGTCATACTGTTTATTTTAATCATGCTAAGTGAGTCAAAAAGAATTGACATAAAACTGCATTGGTTTATATTGTAATCTTTATAATGATTTATTTAAATGGGATCAATAATACAGATTTTATTGAGCTTGTGATGTCATAGTCGATGGGAAACAACGAGCTGTTGTATTTCAAATGTGCACACTGCTCTTCACTTTTCCAGCATGACTAAGGTGCACCATGATTTGGCATGTGAGCACTAAATAACGTTCAAATGACTTTAGATTTTATTATATGGTAAATTGCCTGTTGCATAGGAAATGATCAAGTGTTGTGAAATGAGGCGTTTGGTGTTGAGCTGTATTTTATCTTCTCTGTGTAGACGACCCACAGAGGCATCAAAAACCCAGAAGCCTTGGAAAGGAAAAAGAAAAAACAGGAAGAAGTGGAGAAAGAGGCCATGACCTCGGTACCTTCTGGAGGCGGGGGGCTCAAGGTACATGAAAATAATGAAATACATTTTTGATAAAGAGTAGTGTGGAGATTACGTTGGTTTTGCATCGAATAATTGTGAAATGTTTAAAATCTCCAGTGGCAGGTTGGCTAACACAGGCTTGAAGGGAGGATCAACCTTCATCTGCAGTATTTCCCACTGACCTGAGAGATTCCTGAAGCATTTCTGTCCTTGTCCTTGTTTTGAAGTGATGCTAGAAGAGGAAACTATAGAGAAAAGCTTTTTTGCCAAGCTCCTCCAGGCTTTCTGATTGGCCAGAGTGCATTCAGGCCACACCCCTTTAAACGCCAATATATGCTAACTAGCTATGAATGTGTTTTATGCAATCTATTCAGAATATGATTTATGTTCATCCATCATTTTTACACACCAACTGCTTTTATACCGAGGTGCTTTTAACATAAAAAACCCTTAAATATACAAGACCTGAATGTTATTATAATGTACATTTATTCAACAGGAAAGCATGTTGTTATAATTTACTACATATTTAGCTATTTATTACACATACACTAGAGTGCTTTGGTTTGGAGGATCATAGCTTTATTGAGATGTTACTTTTTGCGTTTTGAGATTTGCTGTCGATGTATATCATGTGGGAAATGATGTTTGATTTTTTAAGTTGTGGATGAAGGATCTTATTTGAGTTGTGTGAGCACTTTCACTGCCCGTTGATTGTATACCTTGCTGTTTTCTGAAGTTGAATGTTTCTTATCAGAATCACTACGATTCTATCACACTTTCAAAAGGTTTGTAATGTTTTGGTCAAAAAATACCTTGTTTTAACTCATCATATTGTTTTCTGGGTTGTGCAGCTGTGACTTAAAACCCGACATCAAGTCAATCTAAGGCTCATGAAGTATCTCTTGGCAGTTACAGTATGTAGCAGCCTAAGATATAATAATGCTTGTGTGAAATATACAGTTCATACTGTATCTATAGATATTGAGCTTTTCATTATTGCCTTTTTTGATAAAACGGTTGTATTTTAAGAATATAAGCTTTTACTAGAGCCTACAACAGCTCAATATTTGTTACAGAAAAACACAGTTTTGCACCAAACGTATCAGTCAAAATGAATAACTTCTACTGTATGGTTTCTTTCAAAATGTTTTGTTAAAGGAATAATTCACCCAAAAATAAAACTTTTGACATCATCTACTCACCCTCATGTTGTTTTTACGCTGTTTGACTTTCTTCATGAAACATACACACACACAAAGATGTGCTTAGGCCATTTTCAGTATTTATTTGTTATGAAGATTACCAGACCTTGCCGGACTGGGATTTTTAGTCACCCTAGCTCTCGTAAACGTAGCAGTGTCCAATTTGTGAACGAATCAATAATTGAATCAGATCCTTTTAGTGAATTAGGTAATCTGATTTACAAAACCATTGTGAATGATTGGTTCATAAATCATCACATTAACTAAAAAGATCTGGCTGCTGGGTTTCATTTATTTTTGGTGACCCATTTCTTTTAACACAGATGCTGCATAATAAATGATGAATTGCAATGTTTGTGTTTACCAGTAGAGGGCTGCAGCACACTTCTGGATCACAAAGTGAGAAGCACAATGGCAGAATGTCAATACTTTAATAAAGATGTTTGTGTTCTGATTTAATGACCTTAGAATTGTGTTTTTACGTTTTTGTTATTGGTTATAAAACTTTGGGATGCGAAGAAAGATCTTTGCTCTGTCTAATGTACTCAAACGTCATTTTATATCAGATCAGTCGCTGAACAACAGATGCTGAGCATCAGTGGTCACGTTTTTATCGTTTTTATTATTGGGAAGACCTCTTTTTTGCTCTATAACCTGAATGAGACAAATTTAACAACATGCTTTCATTGCTTTCATTATACGTCACATATGGTCGATCACATTTGTTGCAAACATCAACTGAACTGACTGTATAATACACACGACTGGATATTTTCATTAAAGAGCAGAATCCTTTAAACTCATTGTGTGCACATCATAAACACGATTTAAAGGAGCAGTTCACTTTCAAAATAAATTTTCATGATAATTTACTCACCCCCATTTCATCCAAGATGTTTATGTATTTGTTTCTTTTGTCGAAAATAAATGAAGGTTTTTGATGAAAACACTCCAGGATTTTTCTCCATATAGTGGACTTCAATGGACTCCAAATGGCTGAAGGTCAAAATGACAGTTTCAGTGCTCGCCGTGCTCTGTTCTGCGATACGCGTTCATGACCTCACAAAATACGTAATTACGTAAAAACTGTGCAAGGCGAGCATTTGTGTTTGTAAAGCATATCAATTTTAATGTTTTATAGAAAACGATGATTGTTTCGCTAGATAAGACCTTTATTCATCATCTGGTATAGTTTAAAGCCCTTTGAAGCTTTTGACCTTCAACCGCTGGAGTCCATTGAAGTCCACTATATGGAGAAAAATCCTGCAATGTTTTCATCAAAAACCTTCATTTCTTTTCGGCTAAAGAAAAATAAACATTTCACATCTTGGATGACATGGGGGTGAGTAAATGATCATGAAAATTTATTTTGAAAGTGAACTACTCCTTTAATACAAATACTACAATAAATGCCAAAGAAGATTGTTTTATGACATCATACAACAAAACATAACCCCAAACAAGTAAAAACCTAACAACTGAATCATTAATATTGTTAGTAAAGCACAACAAACACCGAGACAGAAATGAATACTTGAATTCCTCCAGCGATCAAGATTACTAAGCAATGTACTTCCTCAGTGAAATAAAGCTTTCCCAAGGTAGAGGTCATATCATCTGAATGAGATGAAGAACATCGTAAAAGAATAAAAATTCTGGATTCCAGTTCCAGACTCCAGTCGGATTGTATACACTGTATCAAACTAGCATTTTATGCTTTAATTCTTGTTTTACAGATTGTTTTTCTCTGGAAAAACACTTGTTTCAGAAGCCTGTTGAAATGTTCCTGTGGCGTCTACAACTAATGCTACAAATCAAAGTCCTGTTTGTCGGTTGTCGCAGCACGTTTCTCTACTTCTTGCTTTTGTAGTGGGCCGCCACCACCAGGTAGCTGTCGGGCGTGAGGTCTCTGATGCTGGGAGATTTTCCTGTGATGGGCGATATCTTGCCTTCCACGCGAGAGATCTGGAGCATACGACACGGGTCGTGCTTCAGCAGATAGCTCTCGAACGTCTCCCAGCCTCCGCCAACACGCACCATCACGTGTTTATTGTGCAACATCTAGAGAGACAGAAAGAGATGCCAAATCAAATACATGTCAACAACTACAGAACGACTGTCGTAGTCTGAAACAACACAAGTGGGAATGCTTCCACTGTAGATTCTGTATGCAGTCAATGCACCTACACACATATGTCTGTGTTTCTGGTGTAATCGGGCAAAATTGTGAAAAACTCATTTGGTGTAAAAAGTCACAGCCATTAAATCTTTTAACACTTGATGTCATTCTCACACTCTTTTATTGGCTATCTGTCACCTTCAGTTCTAACCGTGGAAGTCTCTCTAGACAGAGAGCCGTGTCAGTCTCAGGAGTCTGTGGAGTGCAGAGGCCGGATTTGCTGTAAATTATTTTCCCAGATCCGTACAGATTCCCCATACAGGTTTTAGTTAGGAAACCCACTGATGTTACTGCATTTTCAAAGGCTTCTTTTCTAAATTTAATAATTATTGTAAATATCTAATCTCTAATGGACATCTTCAGTGGATCAAACTGCAGCAAATCTTTATAGATTATACTAAAATTTTGTCATCATTTGCCAACCTTTTTTATCTTGTTATCATGAGTGAAATGCCAAAGCAAGTTCAGGTGCAGTTTTCTTGGTTAATTTTTAATAAATACATAAATAAAACATGGGAGAACTTGTCTTATCTTGTTTAAAATTCTCAAGAGATTTAATTTCTTTATTTTTATTTCAATACATTATTGCAATAGTTACCAAAAATCCATTTTATTACTTTCTTATTGTCTTTTTGTGTTTAATATTTTATTTTTCATATTTCATTTTTATCAGCAATTCATAAGTGTTTGTACACTTCTACACAATGTTTGTTTAATAAACACTTTGGTCAGTGTTGTTTTCGAACTTGCGTGATAGACCTGTATCTTCATTTGGAAAGTGTTCCTTTTAACACCATGGCAACAAATCTCCCAACATGTTTTTGCTTCATGAAGTCACTACAACTATTTTCCTTTCTTGAGTGAAAATGAAACAACACGATCGTCATTGTGGTTAGGTATTGTCAGATGGTTTTGGTAAAAGGTTAATGCTTTTAAATGTTTTACGACTGATATTTAAAGGGATAGTTCACCTTCAAAATGAAAATTCTGTAATCATTCTGTTGTCATTTAAACCTGTATGACTTTTTTCTTCTGCAGAACACAAAAGAAGATATTTTGAAAAATGAAAACCGTTGGCCCTATTGACTTTTTTTTTAGGTTTTGTGTCCTTACATTAGAAGTCAATTGGGACAAACGGTTTTCTAAATATCTTCTTTTTTGTTTTGAACTAGAAGGGTTAAAATTGACAACAGGGTGAGTAAATGATGACAGAATTGTTTATTTTGAAGGAAAACTATTCCTTTAATGAAAAATTCATACAATTTTTTACATATCTAAATATCATCATTTATCAGACATGGTGTTTTACTAAACTAAGTTCGGGAGGAGCAGGAGCAGATAATTAACTCGGCTGGTCGGCTGTCAGCAATCATAACAATCAACCTATCACTTCAAAGAGAGAGAGAGAGTGTCTCTATAAATAGTCAAGACGTCTTACCTTCACTCTCTCTTCAGTCTCTAGCATCCCACCACCGCCCCGGCTCCTCACCTGGAGCCCCTCGTCTCCAGCAGGACACAAAAGGGGGGGGGGGAGTGTTCCGGGTTCAGGCTAATGCCGGATTCGAAGCCCTCACCCCGGACAGGGGAGAGTGCTCCGGGCTCGGAAGAATGAACGAGCTCGGAGCCCTCTCCCCGACAGCATGCCAAATACGCATACCCTCAAACTACTTTATTATCTGTGTAGGTGAACTCGTGAAACAAATAAATGAATAAACACAATCCAAAATCGAATAATCTAAAGAATTTATTTTCTGAAATTAGATCTATTGTGAAAGACAGATATGTGTTTATATGAAATGTTAATAAATCAAGTTTGTTATTATCTTGGGTTTCTTCCAGATGTTTGATAGTTAATACTTCAAAATGCTGCGCGTGTTTGTATGATCTAAAGAAACTGTTAGACGCTATATTTGGTTTGCATATATTGATAAAGCATTTTTAATCTACAATACATTATTAAGTATTTTTTTAATTCATTCTGGGCTCTGTCACAGAACTCAATGCTGCACAACACCCTTCACATAATAACAGTTAATCACAGTCCCAATGACAAGAGCCATTGAAATAATTCTGCTGCCTCTCATTCTTCTGCCTCTCATACAGCCTTTATCCCCGCGGCCTTGAAAACACACGCCACAAAAAAATGTTTCATAAACGGTGAGAAATTACAAAATGTCACCCTGACAGCTCACTGTAACCTTCCCATGTGGGATAAAGAGCCATTGCCCACAGTCACACACACACACTCAAAAATACACTAAACAATAATCAACAGCAGAGAAATCTCATACTGTGAGCTGAGCTCATATAAACTCTCTGGAGAATTATATTAAAGATTCATAAAGCTCTTAGCAGGCTGATGGAGGGCCATTCACAGGTCGGCTCCTCCAGATGGGAGTTTGTGTGGCCCTGGAGCAACAGATATAAGAGCAATCAGAATGTACATGTCACCATAACCCACACACACACCCACACACACACACACACACACAGAAACGCACACACTCATAATAAAGGTCTGTGATGTTGAAGGTTATCTAAAACGATCCCTCAATGGGAATATACACAAGCAATTTCTCCCATGCAGGAGCACCAGGAGTTGACTGATACAGCAAAAGTACACGGACACAAAGAAAGCAAAACAAAAACACAATATAATAAACCATCAGGGCCGCGGGCATTGAGAAGGTCTTTTTCAAAGAGAAACACAAAAGGAATGTGTCCTTCAGACGCATTCATGAGATTTGTTCAAGCGATCGAGACTTGCTTTGGTTTTCGAGGAATTCGGGATGGCTTACTGTAGCCTTGGTTGCCGGGCAACACGCTTCAAGGCTGATGGAATCATTCCCTTCAAAATGATCAGAAAAGGAGTGGCGTTACCGTTTCATTTAAGACATAAGCCAACGATGCAGAAACAGAGAATCTACTGTTTAACTATTTATATTTTATGAACAGTAAAAATATTGTGACTAAGTTAACACAGAACTACGATGTAACGGTCTAAGACTGGATTAAAATGTGTATTTTTGAACATCTTGTTTTTTTTATATTTTAAAATAATATTAACAAAAATGTTACGTAAACTAAATAAAGATATGCAGTATATTATGCAAGTCTAAGACCTCCATGATTTGTTGCTTTAGCCAAGTTAAAATGGCATTCATGATTATTTCTTAGTCTCTATATTAGACTACAATTCTAGAAGAAAATACAGGAAATATATAAGCAGTTTTAAACACACACACACAAAATTCGGAAGAAAAAGGTTTGGATTGAAAAGGATCTAATATGACTTCTCATTCTACACCTTATGACAGTCAGCCCAAAAGAGTTCATAATGTCCCATATTTCTTGTTTGTATCTTAAAAAGAGAACAGAAATAAATATGGAGGATCATAAAAACAAAAATGCTAGTAACAACTCCAGGCAGTGGCCTGACTTTTGCATAGCGCACTATTTTAGATAAGCTTGTTAGGTACTGCTAAAAATGAATTAGTAATTAACTGCTAAAAATGCAATTAGTAATGCAACAGTCAATATATCCAGCAGTGATGACAAGTCATTGTGACAGGATTCTTTGGTCATTGAAGGTGCAGTTATAATGTTTCTCTATAGGGGGCAGCAGGAATACAGTGAAATACCCGAGGCCAAAGCAATTAAACAAATACTAATGTAATTCCCCATAGACAAAGAAAATAATATAAACTGCTTATCATGATAAATCACTGCAGTCCCACTTTTATACAAAGTTTCAAGAGAGTGGGTTTGTATTCATTGTGGGATCATGAGATAAAAAAAATGAAGGTGAGTGCAAACCGAGTTTACAGAATCACGTTTATCAGGTCTCAGTTTTACACACTTTTGTCAGATATGAATCATTAAACAACTAATGCAGATCCTGTAGATAATTATGTGCTCACACACACAATGTTAGGACATAGTTGGTGGTTGCTTCTTGGTGGCTAGGGTATTCTGGGTGATTATTAATATGCTGATAATGTACTGCATGGTTGCTACTGTAAGTGTCCGGTACAGTGTTTGGGACAGCTTACTTGCCTCCAAGTAGTATTTTTCTATTTTTAAATGAATTGAGCATTATTTTAGTTTTCTTTGCCATAAAAAGCATCACTTTAGAGGGGGTGACCAACACCTTACATTGCAAAATGAAGAGATTATTTCCAAAAGTATATAACACCCATGATTTTCAAAAATCATGTTTATTATGTTGTTATGATTTTATTGTGTCAGTTAGCTGTATTTTTTTGTTATTATGGCTGAAATAAAAACAACCAAATGCAGTTTGATTGAAACTCATTGTAATGCACAGATACACAAATAAACTCTTCAAAAAATTATCCCATTTCCATCTAGACTTAAAAAATTCCCAATGTTATGAAAAACAGCACCAAAAAACTGTTTCTAACCCTACTGGTAAATAATGGTATTCATACTGGTTTTAAATAGTGTTCATAAAGTCATTTATGGCTCATCTTAACTGGTGAAGGATCAGGAATGTGGACCTGGTTTTAACCTAGTAGAGCATCAAGCTGGTCTTGCTGTAAGATCACTTTGGACCAACACCAAATGACACGCAAAGATAAAAAAGCGTGCTTAGTTTTGCACAGGGATGGTTTTTCTACTGGCTGATTTTTGGAGTTTTTGGTTATTCTCATCCTGCTAAGACCATGAAACCACCCCAGACAATATCTCATTAAAGATTTACAGCCAACTACTGTAGGTGTTTCAACAACCTGATAACAATTCCAGTCTTTGCTTATTTATTGAGTGAAAACAAAGTAATGAGGTGAGCTATGAGTGATGAGATGCTCTATTTAATGAACCAAAACTCTCTCTCTCTCTTATCTACACTCATGAGAGCAGCTTTTAGTGTATTACAGCTCAGATTAGAGTGATGAGGATGCTTGGATACAAAGTCTTTTCAGGTCTTCTGGTCGCGTGTTGCTAGGTAACAGGTTCCCATGGTGACCATACCCATCTCACTAATCAATATTTTTCACTTAGAGGGGTCACTGCTGTTATGGGACACCCCAGTGCGCTATGTGCGCGCGGTTACCAGCGTTTTTAAAGTGTTCACACAGCAGTGGATAATGAAAGTTATGTTTCAAAACCTAATGAGCGGAATTTAAGACACGAATGCTGTTAAGAACTTTGTAGGAAGCAACACAGCACTGCCGTTTTAAGTTCCAAATGCTAAAAGACCATCTCATGTTTGATGTAGGTCTGCTATAGGATATTGCCTACACAGATACACGCCTTCTAAGGTAGGATCCTAACTATTACAGAACTTTTAAAAGTTGTAAATGATATTCTATTAGAAACAGATAAAGGGAAGGCTGTGGCTTTGGTGCTTTTAGACTTAAGCTCTGCATCACAAAATCCTGACTTAGGCTGGAGTGTTGTGTGGGGTTACGGGGCACAGTGTTAAAATGGTTTCAATCTTTATTAACAAATAGGAATTTTTGTGTCTCTATTGGCCAACACAGTTCATTCTCATACCCAATTTCTTTTGGGGTGCCTCATGGCTCAATCCTTACCCCTGTTTCATTTTCTATATTTGTGATTCCGATGGGTTGTATTTTCGGGTGTCTTTCCATCTGTATACGGACGACATTCAGCATTATTTTCGCTTGCAACATAAAAGCAAAAAACTCCTTAGGACCTCCGCTGCATTGTTTGAACGAACTACAAATATGGTTAAAGGAGAATTTCTTAGTGCTTAATGAAAATAAAACTGAAATAATTTTTGTTTGGGTCAAGTCAAATAAAGACTATGGCCCTCAATTTGACCATCTCTCCTCTTATTTTACATTTGTGCTAAAAATCTTAGTTTTCTTTCTTTCTTTCACAAAAAGACCAAGATTGCAACCTTGGTTTTCAAAAACAAAAATTAGTGCAGTGGTCAAATAAAGCTTCTTCCACTTACTCTGTTTATCAATCTCTGCATAATCAAACACCATTATATCTCTCTAAAGCAATCTCTTTTCACAGACCAAATAGGCCCCTGAGATCTAGTAATCTTGGTCTCCTCTCTGTTCCTAGATCAAGGTTCCACTGTAGAGGTGATCGAGCCTTCACTGTTGCTGGTCCTAGTTTATGGAACAAATTAGCTGTGCCCTCCATACCAGTTTTCAAATGCCTGTTTAAATAATAATTACTGTTTGTTGATTTTAACTAGCCGAGATAATTTGTATCTGTGATTTTGTATTTTGTTATATTGTGTTTCTAATTGTGTTTATTTTTAGCTGTTTTGTACAGCACTTTGGATCAACTGAGTGTTGTATGAAAGTGCCTTATAAATAAAGAAAGTAAAGTAGAACCACAACCAGTCTGGTAGCCTTAATAAGCTTTCTCTGTAGGTAACTCCATAAATTTAGAATAACAGTCGCAATAGGATACATTAATTTTAAAGTTTCTCATTTAACAGTTTATTTGTTTTGTGTGTTTTATACCCACCCGGATGAAAAGCACCTTCTCCCCGACACGATAGCGGCCCTGCGATTGCCTTTCTACACAGAACTTATTCGGGCACTTACAAGGTGGGTCTTCAGCAATGTGCTTTACCTGATGACACACATGTACACGCAAAACTACTGATGCAAGACAGTGAAAAACATCCATCAACATTACATCAAGTAGAGTTATATGCAGCAGGCATCAGAAGGGAGATGTAACTCACGGCATCATCCAGAAGTTTCCCGGTACTCTTTTTACTCAAGTTGGTTTTGCTGAATGGAGAGTTGAGAGGAGAGATGGATGGAGAATTGGAGGTGGGTGGCACAGGAGAAGGTGGAGGTTCAGGTGCCTTCTCCTCCTGTTCAATCTCTTTCTCCAGTTTAATGAGTCCAGGTGGCTCTACTTTATACCTGATGCAGCAGGAACCATGTTTATTATTGATTTACTTATTCAATCAGTAATCAAATTTACACTGTTCAGTTAGTTTATAAAGCGTACCTAGATGCGATTCTCCCAAGCTCAAGCAGGCATAGACAAACCTCTCGAGGCTGCTTGTGTAAAACTGAAAGAAAAGTGGATAAAACATGAGATAAAACATCATTCTCATATCCATTAATAAAAACTGTGAAGAGTTAAAATGACTGATTATGAAATGAACCAGGTGATTGAAACATCAAATGAAACCTTATGAAACAGAATGATAGCAAATGCTAATGAAATGGTTTTTCGCTTCATTATTTTGGATGTGACTGAACATGATGTGAACACAGACTGCTAGCATCATCTGGTGTCATGACAGTAAACGTGCTGCACACTGTGATTCAACAACACAACATGCCTGTCATGGATTGATGCTCAGTTTAAACTACGTTTCCCATGATTCAGTCCAAGTTCCAATGACACAGCACAACATGCAATAAAATCTACAGTCCACACACCACACTTCAGAACATCCCACCTGAGCATATGTCTCCATGTTTCAGTTAGTTATTTCTGAGGGAAAACAGGAGGGAAACATTAATAGAATGATCATTCTTCATATGTTCTCTTCTAGAAGTGTTATGTTTATTTGTAGTTTACTTTATTATTTTTTATATACTCTTTTGGAGATAAATCAGTAGCATTTACCCTAAACACACTCCAAGAAGTTTAAATGTGATTTAACGGTGAAACACTTTACACTCAAAAAAATGTATAAAAAAAGTAAATCTGAGTAACTCAAATATTTATATTAGAATTTATCAAAAATATGAAGTGTATATCAAAAATGTAATAATTTATATATTAAACAATTATAATAAAATAATTTAAAGCTACAATTAGTAAAAGCCGGTGCTAGACGGCCCAACAAGGGCATAGCTTGATGACACTGTGAAGGAGGGTGGAATGATAAGATCTGTTGTCTTGAAAGTAAAGTTATAAAGTTGTATAAATGATGCGTATAATCGTGGTCCATAAATAAGTGACTTCTCGAAAGAAGCTAGCAAGATGCAAGACACTACTTCCGCATTTGTCAACGACACTGTTGTCATGCGGTTTCTACGTCAGTAAAGGTGGTAACAAAGGGTAACGCGGATATGACTGCAAAGCCCAGTGTCACTGTTTAGAATGCCGATTTTCTCACAATTTACAAGTAGTTGTAAACATTTGAGATATTGTAAGTACTCAGCTGAACAAAATATACAACACTGGCCTAGTGGTTTATGGATATTATACTACAAAATTGTTCCAAACTGCACCTTTAGGTTAATATAGCTGTTTATTTTTGTGATATTTACGAAGTCACTGAATAATTTTGCATAACTGTTATTAAGCGCATGTCATTACCAGTGTTTTGTCTGGTAAGTTCACTGTAAGTGGTTTAAATCACAAGGCATTTGTGGCCTATTGGTTAGAGAGTCGAACTCGTGACCAGAAGGTTGCCGGTTTGATTCTCCGGACCGGTGGGTAACGACTGAGGTGCCCTTGAGCAAGGCACCTTACCCCTACTTGCTACCCGGGCGCTGCAGTGATAGTTGCCCACTGCTCTGTGTGTACGTGTGTTCACATTTCGGCTATGGGTCACCGTATCTGACTAATAGGTCACCTTCACTTCACAAAGCAACTGAAGAAATACTGTACTGTACACTAAACAGAGCAATCAATGAATTGATATTATGCTGTACGATACAATTTTGTCACTTACACTAAATTCTCTTGTAAGATGCTTTGGATAGAAGTGTATACAGTCTAAATTAATAATACTGTACTATAATGTACAGTACTACTGTGTACTAATCTATACTGTACTGCAGTGCACTATACCACACAGGAGGTACTGGAATACATCTACAATAGCAAGCACTTGATCAATCTGTTGACACTGTTTGCATTTCAAATGCTTTGGGCATCCAAGTAGATATTTGAATATGCAAATGAAAGAAAGGATTGAAGAGCTGTGGCTGGAGTTTGTATCTGTGTTATAAAATGGCGTACAGCACATGTCACCACTACAGTACGCACAAGAACACACTTCATCACAACACTACGCTCATATACTTTGAGCTGTGTGTGTGCGTAACTCCAGCGGGAAGAGAAAGGCTTCTTTCTGCATTAATAAAAATTGGATTTACTGCCAGGCCGCACTCCCTCCCTCCATCACCTGATCCTGTCTTTCTTTATGCAGTTTGAGACTTGTTTTTCTCTCCAGTTGGCTCGCGTTGGAAGAAGAGGACAAAGAACCTGCTCCATCCGTCTACCTTAGAGGCCTCAGGGTCCGTGGGATTTGTAGGGACTGAATCTGACGCATAAGAGCTAGATACTGGGCTGCGTAGAATACTATTATTTCCAAAGGGACAAAAAGTCTTAAAACAATACAGTATACAGCAAAAGAAACTGGAAGGAAGCATTACTTAACTAATCTTGACTCTCCAATATTTTGAATTAAGACTGCGATACCAAGCTCAACCGCTAGGTGTCAATTTCCCACACGGTTTCTTTAAATGCGAAAAATAACAAATTGAAACTAAAAAACAAAACAAAACTAACGAAAACCAATTGATTATTTGATGAAATTAACATAGAACGAAATTCAACAAATTGTTTATTTAATACAATTATTATACATATTATAATATATCAACATAAATAAAATAAAATAGAAATTGTTGTATTATTAGACACGAGCCAGACTGATAAACTAATACAGACGGGATGTTAACTGCAGTCCAGCCGCACGTCTGATGAAACGGTCTATATTGCATACATTGCGGTGTAGTATAGTTGCAGTATAGTAAAGTGTTCCATAGTAACATGTTACCTAAATTACAATTTTACAGGTTCTTTGATAGTTTACATTTTAAGTTTAAGCTCCAAATTATTTTCCATATGCCTTTCACCAAAATTCAATAAATTAACATTAAACCAGAAAACCCAGAGCTCAGAAAGAGCATCTTCAGTTGTCCACCACATGCCACATGATGGCCTAATTATATTAGTATGTATGGCCTATAACAGATTCTATGCATTTATAGGGGTTTGATGTTTGTATGTTTTGTGTATTTGTATGTTAAAGTGTATATTTTTTTGTGTTGACGATTAGTGAAGGTCAAAGCAATCGTCTAATCATACATTTAGGCTTTATGTTTCCTCACAGAGATATGAGAGAGAAGTCACATGCAATGGCAACTGCTCAGAATTAGGCATATAGGCATATACCCATAATCCTTTGTGCCTGCATTAGGGATTTCTTCAAACGTATAACACTCACCCAGTCCATCAGACTCAAACAGACAGGTGTCACCAACGCCCACCTCTCGACACCACGACAGGAAGTTGGCTGTGTTGTCCCTGGCAAAAAAGGAACCCGATGGGGCGCTTGCTCGGCAGGGAATCCTCCGACTGGGGATCAACTGAAAAAAACAGAGTTTGTCTTTATTACAACGGCTTCACTGACAGACATTTGCCATTAAAATCTTACATATATACAGTATATAAGGAATGCCAGTGCAGTGACGTGTAGTGAGCATATAAGATGTTCAATATCTGTCTTTTGCTGTTTATGTCGACAACTCACAAGGGTTTGGAACAAAGCTATAATCATGATTATTGGGACTTCAAGAAATCCCCTTTACTATTTCCTGTCCAACATACATGTCTTGCTCCGTTTCAATTATCTGCTCTGATTATACACATAAACACTCTCACAACACATCCATCTTTTCAATAATCTAGAGAATATAAAAGTAACCGATAGTAACAGATAAATGCCTGCCTTAAGGGGGTAGTCTGCACTGGATTTATGCAGTGTATATTTTCGTACAGAAGACTGAGAAAGGTGTGATGAGATCATGGTGGAAGAATGCAGTCGTGACTGGAATGGATTTTTTCTCCTGCCTTTCCAGAACATTCTCCGGCTCTGTGAAAGATCGCTTACCAATGTATTGGCTCTTAATCTAAAGTGATGTTTGATGTAGGGTGCCTGTAGACTCTGCAGTGTGTGATCAATGGACTACAGTGTGTGTATCTGCTATCCCTGAGGAGTCGTGACCTCAAATGTTCCTCACATCTGTGCCACTATATTTCTCTCTCTCACACACACACATTGATCAGCCGACCCAGCATGCTGCATTGCCTCTGACGTCTGTACACAGAAAACACTGCAGCCACTTGAATAAAACAGTCATTTAATTATTACTTATCACAAAAGAAAGCTAATTATCCTATTTATTATTTAGTATGGTGTGTACTGTACATACAGAATAAACTCACAAGAAAGAGATAATAACCCTGTGATAAGTGCATGACTAACATTGTTTTATTATTTTCAGGGTACCATACACAGTAAAAACCACAACTGTAGCTCACTGGACCAAGTCAAAAAAGCAACCCTCAAGTCTCTATTTGAAGAGTTTGGTTCCAAAATGAGACTTATTTAAGTTATTGTGTTAGATAGCAATATTATGCCTTTAATAAAAACAAACCAACTGCTGTTGGATTGATATTAATTGCAATGCATGATAAAAAAATAAAACGAAGTTATCACATTTTTGAGCCAAACTTTTCATTTCAACCTGATCAAAAAGAAAAAAGTAACTAAGATCATAAGGAAACAAGCATGACGGTCATCCCCTAAGCACCAACCTTCACTGGGGTTTAAGGGATTTATGTAAATGTACATCATAAAAATTCTGTAAATGTAAATTCTGTAAATAAACGTAAAATAAAAATGGAACTTTTTTAACATCAAATTTTTCTGTAAAAAAAATCTGTAGAATTACTGTTTTTTTGTAGTGTTCGAATGAGATTTCATAATCATTAGCCATCAATTCGCTAAATCATAAAATGGTTAATAGGTAATAATAAGATAATAATAGGTATTCACATATCTAGATATGGGATCTTCTTGTGCTGTAAACTTGTGGGATTTTCCCTTAATGTGTGTACAATTATAAACTATCGACTGAAATGAAACACTTTGGAAATTCAATATTTCTCCCCTGAGACCCTTTTGTTCTGTTTCCCAGAAGTGAATCCTATGAGACAAACTCTATAAAACCATGGCATAAGACAACCGCCTCAATGGACTATGTCAGCCAACATATATGCCAGACACTCATTATAATACACAGGCATTGTTTGATTGGTTTCTTTGTGTCCACTACATTTTCTTTATTAGTCATAAAGTATAGAAACTGAGCACAATATGCTAACTTTATGCAATTTATGAAATACCCAGATGACGTACTGTGTTTGTCAAAATATAGGCTACAGAGCACACCACAGGGAACACTGCATAACTATAATGGCAGCTTGGATAAATACAATAAAATAAAATTACGACTTGTGCTTTACAGTCGTTTAAAGCCATCTGAAAGCTTTACTGTGTATTAGTAACAGACTCATCTGTTGTGATAAGACAAAGCCAAAACCGACAACTAAAGACTTTCAAAAATATTGGCTATAAGTTACACAGTGTAGTTTCTGTGCCATTATTCTTCTGGGACTCTATTAGTAGAACTGGAAAGACTCGTAACAGAAAAGTCCCATTCTGTGCATATAAGAGGTGGTTCTTGGCCAAGACAAGCAGAAATATTTTCTTAATTTACCCCTGAAAAAATCGCCTGATCTTAATGGTTTTCCCATCTGGGGGAGTTTTTCAACACTTAACAAGTCATAGCTTTCATTTACTCGCTCTGTTTAAAAGAGAAAGCTCAGTGATTTTCCAAAGTGCGTCGTCTCACAATGCCGAGGTTTGGCAGGGGGTGGCAAGCGGCCATGATTTCAGACAAAAGACTTTGTGTGAGAGAGAAACTACAAATACATTCACCTGAAACTGATATGCTGCAGTACTGCTATTTTGCACGCTTTTGGTCTGAAAACACGCAAACGTGTTGGCTGACATGCTTAACTAGTTTATGTTACTGCTGTGGAAAACATTAAATGTGTGTATCAGTGTCGAGAGCAGAGAACAAGGAAAATAACATCCATTTATAATAATAATTAATTGCATTAAATTGCTTTAAACGAAAAGAGGAATCTCCTCAACTACCACCAATGTGCAGCATCCACCTGGACGATGCGACAGCAGCCATATTGCACCTTTGTAACAGAGTTACAAAGACAATTAGTACATTTGGGAATGATTAGGAAGCCATGATGTACTGTAGGTGAATGGATGAATTAGGCCAGGATGCCGGGGTTACACCCCTACTTTTTTTCAGAGGACATTGTGAGATTTTTAATGACAACCGAGAGTCAGGACCTGGGTTTTAATGTCTCATCCGAAGGCCAGTGTTTTTTATGCTTATGGTATAAAAATGTGTTACTATTGCAATCAGCTTAAGGATGTGGGATTGTATTTAGCTTTCATTTGTTCAATAGGAACGCTAATAGAGAGCTACACTTAACAGACATATATCTCTAAGAAACATGATTGAAGACGAACAATAATGCAGATAAGCTGGGGATTTATTTCAGGGTGACATTCTTCATCTAGATATATGCAACCGTTAACCTTTTTTTAATTAATAAAATAGTTATTAAAAGGCTGTGAACATAAGAGACCACTCCAGTTTTGCCTTTAATCGGCATTTATGTATGATTGTGGCAATTAGAGTCCAGTGTGTACTGGAGAAATGAACATTCATCATTTACTCACCCTAACCAAAGCTGTCTCACTTATTTTTGCAGATCACAAAAGAAGATATTTTGAAGAATGTTGATAATAAAACTATATGGAGACATTCCTCAAAGTATCTTCTTTTGTGTTGCACATATGAATGTGTTGCAGGTCTTGAATGACATGATCATGAACATAAAAAGTGGAACTCTCCCTTTAACCCTTACAACATCGCAAATGTATTAGAAACTTATGTGTTAAAGTTGACTGAAAGTTAACGTGTATTTCCAATAACTGGAAGAATAACATTGCTTTGTCAGTTGCCATGAATTTCCTGACCATTCTCTACACAGGCCCTCTCCTCACTCTATGGTTTGCATCTGTGACTCACAAAAGGAGATTTACATGTGGCAGTCCGTCGACATCTGTTTATAAAAGCTCTCAGAACATATGCCGACAGTTATCCTACAACTGTGTTTACAGTAGCTGACACATCTGTTAAAACACATCTCCAACACTCCGATTCAAGTTCTTACGAATAGTCTTGCTGATTAAATTCAAGTTTAAACACAAATTAATTTACACCGAGCTTTAAACTGGTTTGCACAAAGAAATCAAAGCATAAGCTGAACGTGTCTGGATCACATGCACTAACCACAACAACATTCCCCAATTCTCCCAAGAAGTCTGAAGGGAATCACACCATATACATGATGTCAACATGGTGTAACCCAGTCTGTGAAAACCCAGCTAAAGTCATTTTTTATATTTACTGTTTTGTACATAATGTTAATATCATTCTGTGACAATACAACCTTAATATCTTTAAAGATGGGGTAACATGCTATTTCATGCGATCTGACTTCTTTACACTGTTAAACGTACTGGCTTCTCATGCTTAACACGCTCAACTTGTTAAAAAACGAGTTGGATCTATGACATTGTTTTTATGTGCTCGATTCACTCCCCCTGCACTCCAACTTGTTTAGGAATCTTTTTCATATGTCTGGATCACTGTTTCGAAACAGGGATTACTATTCGTTTTATTGGCCATTCTCCTGAAAAGCACGCCCGCGGGTCATTCATGGAGAGAAAGACAACGCGCCAGTGTGAGTGAAAGATCACCCCACGAAAAAACATCAATGCAGCTTCACACGGCTGACGGAAGTTGATGTGTGTTTGTTTGTTCACTGCATTTGGGTGATGAATGTTATATAAACGGTGGATATAACGGTGGATTTGGAGATCGTTTGAAACCGAAAGATGGCGCGGCCCCAGCGCTAAAAGATGCCGGACATGAAACTGCACGCGGTAAGTCAAACTGAGTCATATGTCTGTGTTTTGTTGGCAATCTGCGTGTAAGTGCATAATGTAAACAACATGAAGGGATAATGCGATGATGTATTGTGTGCTCGTGCTGTAGTTCCGTCCCACTGCATGCCTCCACCTGCTCGTCTTTTAGCGGAAATAATCGTACAGCTGTAAGTCTAAATATTCTTTGAAGATACGATGTATGTAATACTACTGTATAGGTACTCAAGAATAATATGAGATTTGCAGAAACTGCATGTGTTACCCCATCTTTAATATCGACTGAGTAAGGCCATGGCAAACATTTTAATCACAGTGCACCTGATGCTTGAAATTTTAAACTTTGGTCCTTAAAATCTCAAATTTAGATTCTGGGACTTAAGCCTTGTTTTCACAGACAGGGTCACGTTTTTCAGACAAAAGTTTCACCATTGACCCTAAATCTATGTGAAGCCTTAACATTTCCTGTTCTAAACTCATGCACGTTTTCTCTTCTATTAGCTTTGACTCTCTTCTGTTGACTGTGTACGCATCACACTTTCCTTCCACATATAAAAGTGGAAGCTCAAAGCAGCACACAACGCTTGTCGCTCGTGTTAGTCAGTCTCTCACGAGGAAGGGCTTTTAACTTGTATGTTTATAGTTTCCCAACATGTGTCATCATCATACATTTCGAAATAAAGATGCTGGTTTGCGTCTTGAAGGAAATAGTAAACTATCAATACCTTTCCCGGTGGAATCAAGTCTGCGTTGTTTTGCCTGAACTTCTCCTGCAGAGTCTCAGCCAGCTGACACAACAGGAAACCGTTGTCTAACCTGTCCATGAAGCTTTCGGCGGTAATCTCGACACCTGACGGAAAAGATGATAGAAAATGATGGACGTCTTACATATGATTTGACTGTGTTTCATTGCAATAGCCTATATACTGTATAAGCAATATAGTGTTGAATGTACTATTTGCATATCAAATGCAATGTATAGCCTAAAACTATACTAATTTAAATGTTGTTTAGTTCTACATCCCTGTTTTCAAATTCAGATGGCACTTCTACATGCAGTTTGCCACCTTAATTCAAATTCAAGTCAAATGAAGGAACTGAATATGGATTAAAGGCATTCTCCATTCACTTCTGAACGGGGCACAATCCCGTCCCATATCTAGAAGTTCCCTCCAGGTTTGATTCACAGATAAACACGCTTAGTCACAAAAACAGATTCTTAACTTGGAAGGACCCAGCTGATCTATTTTGCAATAAAAAAACACACTCGGAGAGAAACACAAAACTACTATGATCAACATGTGGCGGCTGTATTTTACTGACTTCCAGACGATCATTCCTTTTCTGTGAGGTCACTGTGAGACAGGAGGTGGTGGCAGGGGGTTGGGATATCTGTGGAAGGAGCCTATTTTCTCATCCATTTTTTTTTTCATAGAGGGGGCGTCAGTGGTCGGGGGGTTTGGATGTTTTAATGAGTTCCAAATGTGGCTATTGAACCTTGCAGAGAAGAGACGGGGAGCCTGTGAAATTCCTTCTGAACGTACCTCCTCTATCCCCTCTCCAGCAATATCTTAGCCAAAGAAACTAAACAAACGCTATCCCAATATTCTGGATTGTATAACATAACAACAGGTGAGAATTCTCGTAATACCCTTCACAAAGATTAGGTTGACCTGATCAACTACCTTAGAGAGTGTGAGCTTCGATGTTTGTTCTCATCCCACGTATGAGTCAAGGCAGTTTTATGTATATAGCACTTTTCACTATGCACATAGTTTCAAGCAGATCTACAGACATCATATTCCAGTATTAGTGTCTTAATCTCATAGAATTTTCATTGAGAAGTTGCATGTCAAGTAACATAAAAATAGATTGATTCAAATGTTTATTATGACGAGTATTATATTAATAGTTGATGTTTGCAAACACCACTAATAAGCAGTTCAACTACACATATTAAAAGGTAATGCAAAAAACAAATGATGGAGAAAGCCACATCATGTATACACAGATAGCTCTCGTTTTCCAGTAACATAGATCAATTTCTCAGTTGAGCAGTTACTAGTCTTAAAACATAATACGGAGACAGGCATAAGCCACTAAAGAGGCTCTCGGCGGGCTTTGCAAAATGAGCGGTTGGTGTGTGGTTGTATATGAAGCCCCTATGCGGCCCACTGTGGCTCCTGGGTTCCATTTGCTTCAGGCAGACCAAAGACAAAGCCCTGGTTTCAGCTGGCTGTTTGCGGCCTGAAAGCTGCCAGAAATTCCACAGACATCCCCCTCTATCCACACACACACAATTGAAGCCAAAACTATGACACACTACCATTCTTTTCTCCTCATAATCTGTGTCCTGGATTTGAATCACTTCAAGTGAACTGTATTCAGGTTCTGATTAATCCAGGGAAATGTAGGGAGAATAAATATGTACAGCCACAAGTATGAATGCACAAAGATTGATGGGATTCCTCAATAAAACAATGACAGATTTGCAGATGTTGGATACACATTAGGGGCTGCATCGCTTTTAAGTACACATTAAGAAAACATGCATAATACAGGTTACGCCATACTTGAAAAAGTCACGCTGAAGAGTTACTGCTAAAGAAGAGCAAACACAATGAGCAAATTTAAGCATCACAAAAAAAGAAGTGAAGCAGGATATGCCCAGAGGAATCTATGCAAATACAAGATGTAAACAGTGTTTCCTAATGAACAGAACACACCAGTAGAATGAAGAAGGGCCTAGGACATAGACTTGGAGAATACCTTTTAACTTTAGTAATATTGAGTGACATAAAGATTTCAGCACTTGTTGTGTTTTTCTATTGGTCCCATTATGGGATGCTGGTGAGACACCTAGATTAAGCAGTAGTAACCAATTAGACCAACACATCCTGAATCAGAATGGACCGAAGTAGAAATGCATATAAATGACTTACCCAACATGCTGGAGAGCCAAAGGGCCAGGTCTTCCTTCATGGGCAGTAGACTGGCCTCATGTCGACTGGCCAGCCATTGACTGTACTGCTGTAGATCTGTGAGACCGGGACCTGCAAGCTGCTGCTTACTGCTTAGAGGACTAAACATCGCTTCTGAAAGCAGAGAAAGAGAGGTCCATCCATGGGTCAAGACCACTGAATCACATTACCTCAATCATTTGACCACCCAAACAAATGATTTCACTTTCCCACAGAGCACTACCATTGTGTTTCTGCCATAAAGTCCTTCGGATCACTCAAGTTGTTTACTATTTTACAGTAGACTCTTATCTTATTTCCTGGTCCTCACATCATTATCCAGCTCCAGGCTTTTCTCAGTCCTGTGATACATTATATTCACTCTCTTTAGATTTCCATTTTAAAACAGAACAGTCCAGTCCAGCCTGCCCTGGTGTAAATCTCCTTGACCAAACACTATGCATTAGTATCTTAAATAACAAATATTTCCTTCTTAACCCATTGGCAAAGTTTTTTGTTCTTTCAAAAGAAATGCTATAACATTTTGTTTGATTTAAACAGAAAAATATGCTCGTTTATACATATATTTGAACTCAACTCTCTTACTCAACCCCAAATGAACACTGAATCTTCCGGGAAATCTTCAGTTAGCCGACGACAACAGATATGAGTGGATGTCTTTGCTATTTAAAAGGCATCTAACTGATTCTGTCCTCGTTGGGCTAACCATTACAAAAACAACTCAGTGGGCTTCTCTTTTTCTCAACCGTTTCAAGCACAGGAGCTCTTTCAGAAGGAAAACACAGCAGGAAAGAAAAGAAAAGAGGAGATTTAGGTTTATCTGATAGATGCTTGGCAGGTAAAGTGAACTCAGGCGTACTATTCTGTGGAGCAAGGAAAATATACAGATTGACTTTCACTTCGCTTTCGACTGCCAGCCATTCAGCCGGCCTGTCAGCCCACGATAACAATGTTACAATAGTCAAATCCAACTCCTCTTCTCAGGTTACTAAGTTGGATGCAGGAGAGGCTAAACTTGGGAAGAGGTCTTTGTTCGGCAATTTGACAATATTTACACTTCTCTGAACTCAGAAAATTTTGCTCATGTGTCTCTGGAATTCACATGTGATGCGCAGTGCATTGTGGGCAAGGGGAATTCCCTCCAAATGCTGGGTGGCACTGCATATTGTCGCCACATTTCTCCATCGATAATTTGCCCAAAACACTATCACTGCAATTACTGCATTCTCACCTTTAAGGTCATATTTCATTCATGAGCGATGCGTCAATGTGCAAGATGCAGTATACTCAGTAATTAAGTGTTTGCAGAGTATAAACTAGATTGGTCTACATTGTTATAAACGCAAAGAGCAGACGGATGTCACAATGAGATATAACTGCCTTAGTCAAACATTTTGATCTTCTATTTGTCTCTGGCACTCACGTTACGTGAATTCGCAGGTAAGATTTCACCAAACTTGAACTTTTTCTACGTATTGAAATGAGAAATATCATTGGACGGTGATGCGTTTCTGGTCTGCGGCATTCGCATGCGTAGGAATGGAAGTCAATGGAGCAAAAAGTGTGACCGGGGCTTTAGTAGCTAAAACATCGTAAACTTTCCAAATTTAAAGAGATGGTTAACCTCAAATTGTATTTATGTATAAGTTAGATTACATCTTATCTATGCCTTAATTATGTTGAAGTTGGAATGGACTAAATAACAAATTGTTTTTACAAGCTGAAAATTAGAGAAAATATATGAAAAATGTTTTTATTCCGTTATTATGTCACAGTTTTACGCTACCTTTCAGTGGTGTCCCACATTGTCCCGCACAAACGTATTACTTCTCCCACATTTGGTTTGTTGGATGATGGTCATCCTTATTACACCTGATAATATGATTTATTTTTGATAAGTTCTGAAGGGAATAGTCTGTCATTTAATGATCCATTTCATCCATCACTTAGGCTACATGATAGTGTATCTCTGCATGATCAGCAGTGTTGACTATACAAATAATATCATATGTGTTTTCTGAGCGATGTGGTTTAAAAAAGCTGGACTCCAGATCCTGAAATCCAAATAAATGGGGTTGTTTTCAACCCATGGTGGGGTAAAATATGGACTAACCATTAGGTTATGAATTAATCTATGCTGGGTTGTATGAAACGAACCCAGACTTTTATATTTTAGAGTGAACATTTCTGACAGACCAGCATTCTTTTTGTCATTTAGAAAGAATATTACCATTTACTGCTATAAAAAGTTCAGGCAATCACATGACCATCACCTGAAAACACATGGTCACATAAGCAAACCCCCACAGTTCTTACACATGGAAAGGACAAGTGCATACATCATCATCATCACCAATACAGTGTGAAACATAAATCTTGAGATAGGACTGTTATATTTAACATGATATTCTTTGAAAGGCCAGATTTTGCTACCACAACTTATTGAAACATAATTTAAACTGTTATAAACTAATGTTGAGGAAGAGAGAAGGTTTTCCCTGTTATATTATATGAATTTTCCATTCATAAAGCTGTAAGCCAGAAACCTTATGCTTGAATTTTTCCCCCTATAATAAGTTATTATCAGAGCTGATCTTTTGCATACATTACATTGAAAATGCTTCACATCCCGTATTCAACTTAACCAAAGAACTCATCTTAAAAACCATTAATCATGCCCTGCTTATATAAATAATTAAAATAGTGTAGATGTACGACTGCACTGACCTCCATAGTGCAGAAATTGTAAGCGGTTAAATATTTATGCTTGCACATCTGATTCTATTTCAGTTATTTGAGCTGAGATAATATGTCATGTTTAACAAACACAGAACACACGCTGTGTTGTGTCTTTAACGACAGGAGGGTAAAACACTTACACACACAAAGGACATCTTCAGTCTGCATTTACATTCCATATGGTCTAATCTGACCTCCTGCGTTAGTTCAGTTCAAAGTTCAAGTTTATGCGATATTACAAAAGATGCTGCTTTAATTGAAATCTGTTTCTTTTTAACCATCAAAATTCTGTCTATATTGCTGTCTGCACATTCCAGCAGACCGATTTTAATTATGTTTACAAGCTTTTAGCCATTTACTTTAACTGTTATTTCAAAGACGCTATAACTATTTAACTGAGGCAGCTGCAACAGAGAAAACATGCATAGTGCTCTTAAAAAAAAAAAAAAAAAGTCTGTATTTTCTGGTCAAAAGTCACTGTCTATTGACACTTAAAGAGAGACCACAATTGTAACAGAGTTCATTTGACAAATGAATTCCTCCCAAAACTGATTCTGCAATATTTTTAACAAACCAAAATACCTTATCAAGTAAGTTTTAGATGTGTGTATGCTATTCAAATATTAACAAGAATAAAATATCTTTAAATTCACCGAAAGAATAGAAATATATGAATTAAAATAATTGATAAATGTCTACTTGAAGTAATAAACTAAGAGAAAGCATGTACATTTTGTTCTAAACACTCACCCTCCTGAATCAACGGCTTGCAGTCAGTCAGCTCTTTAACAGCAGACTGTAGTTTCATATGAATTCATGCTTTTCTCAAGCACAGGACTGAACACTGTTCTTCATAATATTCAGACTCAAAGCTCCGACTGTCATTGCGGCTCACAGTTGAAAGTGCGTTCGTGCAACACAGAACACACTGTGTGCGCGCGCCTCCTCTCTCTGACACGCGAGACGTGACGGGTCTCAGCACTTCTCTGTTTCACCGTTAAATTTATGATGAATTTGGAAGTATAAGAAGTAATATATTTCCTATATTAATGTATACAATTTTAAAGAAGTTGAATAAATAAAAACGCAATGTAGCCTAATGCAACGTAAGCTTCACGAAAAAGAACAACTGAAAAAAAGCTGCAGAATAAATATACACATTTAATTTACTCCTTAAACCTCATGAAAAATTGTAATTGTGGAAAAACGTATTTACACTAAAACGAACAATAATGACTTTATTAAAGTTGCCTCCATATTAACTTACATTAAAAAACGTTTATATTAAAATGTCAAATATACATGTAAAGTTCAACAAAATAAAAACTCTATTTAATGCAACGTAATCTTGAAAAAAGCAAATACATTTATTTACATATAAAAATATCCTAAACATCATTTAATATTATTTTAAAAAATGATGCACTTTAAAAGTAATAACAAATAGTAGTTTTATGTTATAAAATTCAGAAATTAAAGTTCGTTTACAAAGTTTGACAGACTTTTATTATGAAAACTGACACAGAAGTGCAGAACCGCGATGTTTGCGTCACGCGCGTTCTCCACCAATGGCGAATCAAAAATACAGCGTGCTGTTTAGCGCCAGATATTCTCTGTCTCTGATGTTTTTATTCATCAGTGACGCATGTTCTGTGTATATATGCTCGTTTAATGCAGCGGGAGAAGAGCGTCAGTGATGGATGCGGTGGTGGGACGTCTACAGCAAGTCGTGGAGTTACTGGCTGTCTCTCAATTGGACTTTGTGAATGAATGGGATCACCAGACCATGCTCAGGGCGTTCGAGTGGGCTCAGTACTGCGAGCAGGTACACGCTCGATCCCACGCGAATCCTGCGCTCAGATCCGCTCTGGAGTCCCGCCTGCATGACACCAACCACCGGCTACGGGAAACATTACCCTCGTACTCTCCAGTCGTGTTGTCCGAACTTGCACAATGTCAACACAAGCTGCTCGTTAATTTACTCAGAAATCCCTCTTCGCCCTCCTCTATTATCAACGTATTTTCCCTCGATCGCAAAACTGCAGAGCAGGGGTTGGATATGGACCAGACTCCCGTCATCACGGGTAAATCCGCTTTAAAAATGTTGTGTTGCAGTTCGGACTGGACTAGTTATTCTGGTCTACAGGTTGAAACGGAGGTAAGAGGCAAACTACTCAAAAAGCATCTGACATCGATACTGACTCAGCATGGTAATAAAAATTCTGCGAGAATACTGCTGGATTCAATCCTACATGATAGCGCAGGGAAAATGGAAAACCTGTATGACGTCATGGCGGCTGCGCTGCTCGCCAGTGATGACGACACGAACAATTTATCTCGTGATGTCATCCTCGACTGGCTTCAAAGCCACGACGGATCTTTGAGTAAACTCTGCAGATCGTTGTCTCCCAGACTCTGCTGCATCCTATCGAGAGAGTCTGTGACCTTTCAACGGGCTTACTGTGACGTTTTGAAACGGTGGGCGAACTGCCTGGAGTATGACGTCATGCAGAGCGCTTGGGTACCGACGTGTTCTATAACGTCAGAGGAGACGGTGACATTTAATGTGCTATTTGATCGATTTAGGGCTTTGCTAAATTCAGGGTCGCCTGTTAAAGAGGAGACCGAGACAAAGCTCGCAGAACTGAAAGTGGAAAGTGGGGACTTTAATGTTAAAGGGATTAGTGTTTGGACAGATCTCATCCTTCAGCTAAAGGTGTAATGTGGACCACGTGTGATGGGATCAACAGAAATATGTCATGCTTTAAAATGTGTCATTTTTGAGACAGAAAGTGCACTTATGTATTGTTGTTTTTTTGCCAAATGATTCTGGTCATATTGTCTTTCATTATTATGAATTGTTTTTAATAAATTTTTACTCTCTTGACTTCACTTTTGACAAAGGTTTTTCCTTTTAAAATCTATTAAACAATGTCCCTCCCCTGTAGAGAAAAAAACTGTTTATTCTGTAAATGATATCTCAGGTTTCCAGCAGGCAGGGGGAGACAGTGTTCCTCGCTATCGCCCATGTCCTCTCTTTGACAGCTGGCACTGTTGTTGTACATGTTTAAAGTTTCGCTTTTAGTAATCTGCTTTTTCATAAAAATAGATTATTTAATACATGAACACCAGGGATGCCCCATACCGGAAAACCTAAAAAAATTAGATGTTCAAAATTGAGATTTATGCTTAAACATCAAGGCAATAAAGGCATTTTTTGTGTTTCCTGTATGTAAACACACAGTCTTATACTGTATGTATTTTATAAATATATTCGAGCAGATGAAAGAAAACTGCACTGAATAGGCTGCATGACAGATGGTGCCATCTTTGTCACCTTGGCAACCATTGGCATTAGTCTCAGAATTTCATTTGAAATTGAAGAGACCAGGCAGCACATGCATGGGCCTCCTCAAATTGGTCCCCGGGGATGTGGAGACACGTGCTTCATCGGCTGGATTTCATATGTCTGTCACATTAGGGAGGAGGAGAATCTCCATCGACCGGGGTCACTCCACATTTAATGATTTATGAGGTCACACGAGGTTGTTGAAACCAGCAATCAAATCTCATTGTTCATGAAATCTCAATAGCATAGTATTGCTTGTTGATTCTTTATATTAATATGACACTAGCTTTATTAACAGGACCGTGTGAGTCAAGTGTTTTATACTCTTTTAAGTCAACATAAAATCAGTCATCTATCTTTGTTAAGTTATTTTACCTCCTTTGACACGCAATAAGATAATAAGACAACTGATTTAGTTGAATCTGTGTTTCTATTAGTGTGGAACATGTTCACTGTCAAAGATTGAAGAGAAAAGAAGTTTAATTGAGCGTAACAATATTTAACCTGGAGTTTAGAGCCTCTAAAATTTATTTTTTAAGTAGTGTATTCTGGCTCAGAGATGATGCGCTTTCTCAGACACTTCAGTACTTTTTTCTTTCACCCTTGTCTCCTTGGAAACAATGAAAACGTGTTTTCTCAGCTCAAATATGCACCAAGTAAGCAGCTGGGTGCTCTTGCTGTGAAAACACAACCCGTGGTGAATAATCAAAGGCGTGACTTCCTGCCTTAGAAAGCAATTCAATTGCCTTCCTTTTTTGAATTGGCTGAAATATGTTAATGTCATCATTCTGACACAATTCAGATATTTTTTAATTACTAAAGAATTTGAAAAGCCTTTTTTGGAAGATGGACAAAATATATGCAGGAATGTCTATAATGCATGTACTGCATTATTGACCCTTCTATGACTGATGGTTCTTATCTTATTATCATTCATTTTGCATACACGGGTACATATTATATCTTTTGCAAAGGCGAAACATTAAAATAATTAATTTTTAACAAAACTATAACATCTAGAGAAAGCTCTCTGTTAGGATTTCTGTTCATTGTAATGGCTTCAACAAAAATATCTTTATACAGAGGATTCAATCCAGTCACCCCGCACCAAGGAGAACCTTAATGAATAAAAATGTGACTTGAGTGATTTAGTTAGCTAAAACACTGCATACTCGTTTTAGTGGCTTATTAAAATTATACTTTATCAGCAGCTTTTTCTATATGTGATTATACATATGTCGGCCGCCATATTGGAACAGTCAAAACGCGCCCACAAAGTTATAAAATGTTACATGGTGTTGTGTATACTCAAACGTTGTTATTGCTAATCTAACACAATACAACAAGGCAGTAGCTTTCACATTACAATCTTTTATTGATTCACGGTCACGAATTAAGCAGAAGTTCCAAACCAGTGTTTACGAATGTGGAGAACGGATTCAAAAGTTATTTTATGTTTAATGACACAGTATATGTCTTTGTGCAACATTATTCTTGAAAATATCAGGGATGTTAAAATCTCTTAAAATCTAAGTCACGCGTAATCTTTCCAACGTACTTGCGCAACAAAGTTGTGGACGTGGATCTCGGAGGCAGTAGAAGCAGTGTATTTATGTTTCCTAATTATGTTTCTTGGACCTTAACCAAAAGCCCCCCCGTTAAAGTGCATTATATGGATAAAAACCCAGGAAAGCTTTCCTCATAAGACTCAATTTGTTTTCGACAGAAGAATTAAAGACACGACATGTGGGTGAGTGAATATCATGACATTTTATTTTAAAGTGAACTACTCCTTTAAAACATGTATAACAAAGCAACATATTCTCACGTTATCATATCTCTTCAGGAATTTGAACCTTGTGCCATTCCTCGTGACCAGAAGTGAAGAGAGGTCGTTTCGTGAGAGGGAGGAGGTTAACGTTTTTATTAAAGATTACAAGTGCAAATTATTAAAAAAGAAAATAATCATGTGCACGGCTAAATATTAAAATATATAAAATATTGTATTAGCTCATTTTACCGAATACAGACCTTCCGTGAGGAAAAGCCATTTACTTTTGGTTTTAAGGTAAGAAACAACGTTCAAATGTCACGAACAGGCAATTTGGTTTAATCATTTGTAAATATAATGACATATATTTTGTTCATATTAATATTTAATTTGTCAAAAAGAAACTTTTAAAAATGATTTGCTGCATCAGGGTTACCACGTATTATTAGTTTTGAGAGGTTGCTATCTGGGAACAACAAACCTACAAATGTCGTCACTGGACAATCAGAAACAAGTATTCCAACAAGCCGCTTAATAATTTATTATAAATACTTCACTACTGTGTAAAACAATTAGAATGATCATTTTTAATTTCATGCCGACTTTAAGAGAAACTGAAATGTTGATCCTTGCAAGATGGCGGACACATTGACGTCTATAAGTATGTTATTTAAGTTAGCTTATCATACATTAGCTAAGCATGCAGGTAGACGATTAGCCTGCTTTCTAATAATAAACACTATGAAAGTCACTTTTGCTATTTAATTGATGAATTCCTCTCATAATACACCAGTGTGAGAAATCAATATTAGGATAACAGCTTTTGTTCAGCTTTTACAGATGATGTCCTACGGCAAACCCAGTTCACAAGGTCTTCCCTACACCAGCAGAAAGAAGCCATTCTGACTGAATAGAATTCAATGGAGGACATGCATGAGGACACTAAATACAGATTTTTTTGTGAAAATACCTTATAAATTGACTAGCTGTCTACTGATATTTGACATGTTTATCATGACATTAATCCATGTGGAATCTATAAATGTAGACTGAATGTCGTATAGCTAGGCCATGGTCCATGTTGACCATTAAATGTACAATAATGCAGATGCAGAGGTTGGCATCTGAAAGACATATTCATTCAATATAATATTGTTGAAAGTTATCTGCATACTATATGACAATCCAATATATAGAAGCATCATTCAGAGAACACTTCATCACAATAACCGAGACACCAGAGACATTGCTTTATTACTGTAGAACACACAGAAGTATGTAGAACATATGTTTTATATAAGCACACACCTTCATTAAATGAAGAGAGCTGGTGTGTGTGTGCTGGGGGTGGGGTGGTAACAACACCAGCGAGGACATGGCTTGTTAGGCATGTGATGAAATACACAACTCGCAGAGATGGCAGATGGAAGAAAAGTGCCGACAAATTTTGCTGAGAGAAGAGAAAACACTGCGTATAATAAATATTCCTAAATCATCTCTTCCGTTTAGAGGGAGAACATCTATCTCTATTGCCTCAGCCTGTGACCCCGAACAGTGTTTTATATTTAGAAATGTTGAAAGTAATTTTAAGGGTGCACTCAAGGTGTGCCCCAATGTGCATTCATACATACATACAGTTCTACGCCATTTTGTACAAATAAAGTTATGTGTTGTGTTAATACTGAAATATGCACAGAGATGTAGTCAAAGTCCATTTAGGGAAGTCGTGCCACTCTGCAGCCAGTTTACAACGCGCCTCCAGACGGTTATTACGTAATTCAAACAAGATGTGAATGGGGAATACTCAAACTGATCAAACATTATTTTTCATGTTGCTGTAGATACTACGCATGCGCAAAGCTTCGCTAGGGCGGCCATATTGAGCGTTGGTCAATAAGAAGAAGAATTAGAAAAGAAACGGAAATAGGAAGAAGGAAGAAGGATGGACGGGAGGAGTATGGGAAGGGTGTGAAATATTGATTGAGGAGCCTGGTCCCTAAAGGTACACGATCATATAGGTGTGACATCGCTCTGCTCCTTTGAGAACATGTTTGACTCATACGCAATACACGAGGATGCACAACCTAATGTGTGACAGCGTGAGTCACAGAATTACTTTGGTTACACTGTGTATGCGCCTGTGTTTGTGTCTGATTGTGGCTCGGCTGAAGACATTATTAGCTCTCGGGGTGTAACAGAACTTCAGAGTTCTCAATCTTTTGTTTTATTGCCTTGTGTTGCCTCGGTTTCATCAGCAAGCCTGCTCTACAAGACTCTGCTGACAGATAACTGTGCTCTATAAATACACCTCCACACGGACCAGACTGTGTTCACACCAGCTGCAGAGAGAGAGAGAGGGAGAGCGTGTGAGGGTGGGTTGTGAAGTATTTGCCACACATTCTGGTGAAATAAATTAAGGAAAAGGTTCAGGCTTTGGGATGTGGGACGATGATTGAAAATCTAACATGATAACCCCGTCTCACTGTAGATTCAAACCCTGGAAAACGGTTCGTGTCAGAAAAGGGCTTATTCTGATATCTCAACATGAAATATATGTTCTTCTGGATAACAAGGATCTCAAGTCCAAGCAATGTTATCAACAAAAGTTCCTAACTTTTAGATTTTGATGTGTAATCTTTTCTATTTATTTAATGTATGTTTTGAATTTTTCAAATCCATGGTATGTATACTGTATATGGTTTCATCTTAACAACATAAACAATCGTTACTGCGCATATGCACTTTCATGACACCCAATTTAGTTTCCGGTACACATTCACAAACAGTAGAGTGCCTGCAGATTATTTCTGTTAACAATCCGAGACACCGAGAAGAAGCGTTACTTGGGTAAACTTGTCACTCCAATATTTTCATTTTAGACTGCGATACCATGCTCAACCGCTAGGGGTCAATGTAACATACGGCTGTGTAAATGCGACCAAACATGTCCCATTCAACAAATTGTTTATTTAGTAAAATGAACATACTACAAAATCCCACACCGATTGTTAATATGATTGTTAATTGTGTTTAAATGTTAATATTAATGCAAAATTAATCTCCAAACTTTGCCTAGGGGTTCTCATGTTGAGCAAGGATGGAAAAGATGCATCACCTGGAAAAGAGGGAACATTTTAAACGAAGAAAAGAGGATGACCAACCTGGGGTGGACCATTGCAAGGCAATTGATATAAATATTATTATAAGAAGTAGTTAATTATTATTTCTCTAGTGACTTTTTTATTTTGTATTAGTTTTCAGCTTTAGTGTGTCTTCCTTTCTTCAAGGTTTTTCTAACGTTTTTTCTAAACATGCATGTGTGTGTGTGTGTACGTGTGGGTTTTCATTAAAATCTAATCCGTGTCTTACTCTCATACACATGCACATACATGCACAGATCCCATCTGCTGAGGGTCGGCTCTGAATGGGAGAGCCTCCCTCTGGGGACGTGTCGGCCCTTCTCAATGTGTGCTTAAGCTGGTTTGGCTCGTGCTATCTCACACACTCCCCCTCTCTCTCTCTCTCTCTCTCTCCCTCTCTCTCTCTCTCTCTCCCTCTCTCTCTCTCTCTCTCTCTCCCCTCTCCCTCTCTCTCTCTCTCTCTCTCTCTCTCTCTCTCCTCTCCCTCTCTCTCTCTCTCTCTCTCTCTCTCTCTCTCTCTCCCTCTCCCTCTCTCCCTCTCCCTCTCTCTCTCTCTCTCTCTCTCTCTCTCTCTCCCTCTCCCTCTCTCTCTCTCTCTCTCTCTCTCTCTCCCTCTCCCTCTCTCTCTCTCTCTCTCTCTCTCTCTCTCTCTCTCTCTCTCTCTCTCTCCCTCTCCCTCTCTCTCTCTCTCTCTCTCTCTCTCTCTCTCTCTGCCTCCCTCTCCTTTTGATCACTGTCAAAGTGAAAGGCCTTCAGTAACACCTGAGTACCAGCCCCGTAAGAAAGAGAAAATTAAAAATGAGATGTCTTTAATATCTCATTTGTTTTATACAGCAGTGGGAATAAATGGAAAGCAAATTGAGACTTCGTGTTGAAATGTCCTACGATGCTTCATCTGAGAAATCTTATGTCTTCGAACACGCATGTCTCCTTTATAGGGTTTCAAATAAATCAAATAATTTCCAGACTGTGCTTGGATTTGCCATGGTGTGCAATAAAAAAGAGATTTTCAGATATATGACTGTATGTATAAAGCTTTCTTGGACACCGTGAGTTACCTCGAATAGCATTATTTCTACTAGCATTCTTTTCTCTCTCTGGGCAACAAGAAAAACAAATAATCCACAGCTAGTCTCCACAGACCAGATCTGGCAACCGAAACCGATTCTTTTCATCTTTTTAAGCAGAGAAATTACAGTCAGATCCCACATCATCAGCAAAGCTGAACTATTTTAAGATGGTGTGAAGAACAGGGTGGTGAAGAGGGAGGGTATAGCTCTCAAACGCAAGAAAAGTGTTGATAAGCGATGAAAAATTAATTTCGTTTTGTGCCGCTTTGTTTGGAACGGCGGCGTAGCACCAGGCATGACATTTCTAACCTGCTAACCTTTTCATACAGAGGGATGTCAGGCATCATTCGTGTGATTTATGTGGCAGAGAGAGAGTGAAGTTATTGTCCTGTGCATGAGGAGAGTAATTTAAAGTATAATTACATGAACAAATGCCTCAGGGCATCACTGGTTCATAAACATGCTCTGGAAGAACAAGCGGGCAGCACATTGATAAAATGAGACCCCAGTCCTGCTTTCCCTGAAAACCTCCTTTGATGGACTCATGTAGATTTGCAGTTTCGGTCTTTATTTTCATTTTTAATTAAAAATGAATAAAAACCAGTTAGTACCTGATTCACAATGGTAAGATTATAACAATTATTTATAATCTGAGCTGTCAGGTATGAAGTAACCTGCAATGTTGCAAACAGAGATGGTGATGGAGATGCAAAACTTATAGATTGCATCTTTAAACAAGAAAATTGGAGTAAACCATCTGGGTGGTTGCCAGGGCATTGCTGTGGGGTTGCTAAGGTGTTCTTAATGGATTTCTGTATCTTGCTATGCAGTTGAAAATGTGTTTTCACTGGTTGTAAATGTTGAATAATTTGTTATGTGTTTGTTAGAGATTTCTGGATGGTTGCCAGGGCGTTGCTATATGGTTGCTTAGGTGTTTGGGGTAGTTTCGGGGGATTTGCAGAGTTACCACTAGGGTGCTTTGAGTAGATTCTTACTATTGGGCTTACAAGGTAATTTATAAGGCATTTCAAAGCTATTTCTAAAGTGTTCTTGGTTTGTGAATTTAAAGGCCAGTTGTTGGTTTTGTCCATATTTTACCCAACCATGGATTAAAGTAAAACAACCCCACATATTTTTTGTATGTCCTCTGGATATTTTTTAATATTTGGTTCCAAGGACCGCTTATATGTCAGGCAGACAATTACATGATATAGAAGGATTGAGTATAAGCTCAAGGCACAGTACTGAGTCACTGTTGACTCATTCTTGTTAAGTAATAAGCGACTGTGGGTTTAGTCAAGAAGTTATCAGATTGCTTGAGCAAGCCATAATTCTGGTTCACATTCAGACAGAATCCATCTGATGAAACCTCCCCCTTTGTAAAATCTGTCTGAGAGTTGGATGGAATTTGTGTGTGTTGGGAGGGAATCAGGGGAATAATTGTATTAGGAGCCTCGCTCCCATGAGTACAACTGAGGCTTGGTCATTACTTACTCATTTTGGATGCTGATTAGAGTCCCAAGACCCCTAGAGATGCGGGGGGATACCCTACAACACCTGCTGCCCTGAGCAAAGCAGTAGATCAGAGTCATTTATTACACACGCATACAGCGAAATACTGTATGTGTTTCTTTGTTCTGTTTAGTAGCTAACTAACATTAATCTGCTGTATACATTATATACTGTATATATCTATATACAGTATATATATATATATGCTGTGCATGTAGTTTATAGATACAATGTGAGTATTTCTAATAATATAGTAAGTAATGCAATACTATATCTATAATATAAATCAAAATTTAGATCATATAAATAACATAATTATATTATAGAATATTTATATTGACAAACAGTTCCTGCATTTTTTGAAGCTGATCAATGTCATGTGGGCGGATGTGTCACGGAAGCAATTGGCGTGACGCGTGTCAAGGGTGGGCTGTGGGAAAACACGTTCCGGTCGGCTGGTGACAGCATTGTGTGTCCTGTCACATTAGCACATGGCGCAGAGGAAGCCAGCCCAGGTCATTAGAGTGCGATGGCTCATCCGTTCATTTTAACAGAGCACGCCTGCTTAACACCTTCCAGTTAAGACAGCTGGAAGTCAACAGTAAATAACCTGTATACCTGACTGGACTCTTAACAAAGAATGCGGAATCAAGCTATTGAAAAAAAAAAATATTAACATCCATGCTTGAGTCTTATTCTTGCGGTCTTGCGTATGAGCAATGGTGTTAAATTTACTTTGGAACTGTAGCTAACCAAGTTTCTAATAAAGAGGTTTATAAAGTCAAGTTTTGAAAACTATTGGATTAGATGAATATCAATAAAAAATAAGAACAAAAATCTATTTATTGTATTTAAATGTAAACTCGTTGTCCTATATTCTAACACAAAATATTGTAAAATGAATTAAGTAACCTGACTGGAAAACCAACACAGTTTTGACAACTTTTGAGCTTATGCCACACTACTCAACAATGTTGTGTATCTGATAGCATAGTATTGAAGTGATGCGGATGGCGTGGCCTTAAATATTTTGCAAATGTGATCCATCCACTTCCCCATGTGGTTTGGAATCGGACACTTTTCTATGAAACGTGAGGCTTGCGTTATAACCGTAGAGTCTAATGTAGATACACTGGGCATTGACTACAATATCTATACAAATGAATCAGATGTCATCACAGTGCAAACAGTTAATCCAGAACATCGCGTGCCGGCTGCACAAAGCCTTGATCTGGTTCTCAGATGAGACATGATGAGCTGTTTCAAACATGCACATAGGCAATATTTCTTAAACCTTTGGTCAACACTATCTTTATCGTTACAAATAATTCACCAACATTTACAAACTTAAACTGAATGCTGAAATGAATGTTCCATTTAAGTCTGTATTTTCTCAAATGTATTTTCATTCAAACATATTTTAGACCAGGGTCTGATCTGGCTTTTGGAGGGTCTTGATTTCAACTCCATGCTCTCATGTCTGAGAAACCTGTGTGGTCAACAGTCTGTTAAAGTGTATTGATTAGAGATTCATTACCATTTTATCTTCTAGTGGTAATTTGTGCACTGCACAAAGTCATTTAAACCATTTAACTGTTCTACTAATGTAATGAGTCAAATGTATTGACTCGGACCACATATTAAGGTGCCAGCAAATCACAGAAAGCTCCGAGGAGTCTTTGATGAAAATGGCTTTTCATTGTCTAAAAAAATCAAGTGGTCCACTTCTTTTTGATTTTCTCCAATGTTTTTGCTCTATAATATCACCATTAAAAGAAAGAAAGATAGAAAGAAAGATATAAAAGTGTTGAGCTTTAAAAGAGAAATCACAAGCAAAGCCAAAACCAGTATAAAGAGAACTTGATGTTCCCAGAAGGAAGACGTTTCAGGAATGTCCACAAGAGACAACAGACACGATTTGAAATCAATGCCCAAGATATTTTTAATGACAATATCATGCAAAAATAAACATCACACTCTATAAATAACATCAACTCTTATCTTTTCAATACCAGAAAATTGCCTTTAAATGTTTGGTCCACCTGTCTCAAAAACGAAAGTTAAGACACAATAACGTCTTGATTTGAATAATTGTATATAAAATGACAATAAGCAGTTCATACAATATAACACTTTTTTGACATCAACAAATCGCTCTGTTTGACACAACAATAGAATATAACAATCACTTGTGCACTTCAATATCAGGCAAGAGGCCATGAAAAGAGCTTCAGGTTTGTGATGTTCATCACACAATACACAAATTTAAAAAACATCTAGACATCTAGGTGAGTTTCGAAACGTAAAGCATGGCTCAGATTCCAACATTTGACAATGTCCATGAATCTTCAGCCATGAACAACAAACATAACAACTTTAAGCTGATTGTGATGTTTCAATAAGAATTCCCCATCCATTAAAATGGCCATGTAAACAACTAGACACAATTCATGTGTAGATTTAGATAAATATATCAAAATGCATGATGTAACCAATCAATTATTGCAGCATGTGTTCTTAATAAATTGTTTTCATTTTAGTGCTGGTAAACTGAAAACAACATTAGTTGAGTCAGGAATAGATCAGTATCACTGCGAATCCTGCATAAAAATATCCTGGTCATATTTCCCATCATGAAATCATAATAATCAAAAACACTTTCTATAAATAATATGTATTATTGTATGCTTTGTTATTTGCAGTAAAATTTTACCCAGACAGATTATTATGATACTCACATATTAAAGCTTTCTAACTTTTTTTTTGCTTTGAATGGCAACAGATAAATACATTGCTGTGATCAGCAAATCCCCACATACGATTTTTTTGACCTTACATATGAAATGCCACCTTTTGACATCACAATATATCTTGTATAGATGGACAGCTTCACTTTTGTAACAGTTTCTATGATACAGTAAATATGGCCCGATAAGAACAGTAAGCACAGATATCACTAACCCAGCGGCACAGTCTCACAGAAACAGTAAATCCATGTAAAACACATACTAAAGATATTTTTTCCTACTAACGTGTCAGTGCATCAAAGTATATCAGAAAATGTCTAGAATGAAACATTTTTTAATGAAGACCAGCTTAATACCACTGAAAATACAAGACTGTATTGCCAAGCAATGACGTTTCACACATTTGAATGGTTTGATGGTTAGCTGAACTAAATATGTTTTATGCCACGATTTATTCAAGATTTGAACAAGGCTGTTCTCAAGTGTACTTTTAGGACATTTAAAGGTTCATCAATACATTTTACTTTATGCATGTTAATACACATATTCAGTGATTATACGCTTTGTAAGATTGTGCTAGATTCTTTCTTGTTTAATGTCTATTTTGCTCTATCTTCTACATCTAAATCCCAAATAAAGGGACCAGTTTATAATGTGTAATATAGTACACGTACATAATGATAACCAGCACTCTTTGTAGTTTTGAGCTTATACTATATAAAATAGTTGAGAAACCCAAATTTTGCATATTTTCCAAGGGCTCTGTAAACCAGAGGAGAAAAAAAATCGTCCACATGAAACGATTGTTTATTTGGAACAAAACTACTGATTAACATACTCTAATCTGCTTGAGATCTATTAAACTCAACAACTATTCATCTACTAAAGCACATAGTGGACGACACCTTACTGCACCAAAATCCTGTGCTTTGAGTTAAGATATGTTGTGCTATTACGGTAAATATGGTCTGTTAATTAAATTCTGTAGTAATATTTGAACATAAATATTTTTGTTTAAATAAACATCTATCTACTCAAGTCTTTAAATTGATTTAGTCATATATATTTCTTCTATATTTCTATATTGTGACTTTATGATCAGTATTTTCTAATAATAAATGTGCTCTCTGAATACGTTATGTACTTTCTGTTGTATTCCCCTCCCCGATAATGTTTTTTAAATTGGTATGGACTAAGACTCTCTGATTGAATTATCTACGAGTACCCGTCTCTTCTATACGCCTGTCCCGCTTCCTCTTGGACGTATTCATCAGTTTTCTCCCAGCCTTTGGCCCATCCCCCATTCAGCTGTGTTGTGGCCCCATATGTTTTGGCGGGGCCCCCAAGTGCGCTCTGGGCCCCGAATGGAGCATGGCTCAGTGTGATGTCACCAGTCTCCTCCGCTAACTCGTCTTCATCGATGAAGCCACACTTCTCGTCGCTGGTCTCCTCTGGATCTGCCCACGGCTGCTTATCGCCTGATGCGAAGATCCCATAGAACACGACTCCTCCGTAATGCACCAGCGCGGCGATCAGGAAGACGTTCTGCCACTCTTCTCGTGTCTGATGGCCAAAATGGAAAACTTGAGAATACAGTCGTTGATCTTTTCTAGTCAAGCAAACAACAGCGAACAAATATTGAGCAATTGATTGTCTTAGTTGATACACTACGAATCAAATACCAGTGCGCTACTTATGGCATTCTGCCTCGACATTGTTAGACGTATGTTAAATAATATGCACTATGCATCAATAAATGTTTCTAAGAGTAGTATGCAACATTGCTATCATATCACACTGTGATCATCCATGTACCATCTTGAAAACAAAGATGGACGACCATTATTCTCCACTTCACATTTTGTAGAGCAGTATACTCTTGCATAAAGAAAATTAGCATTGCGTTGACATTGTACAGCATAGAAATTGTATGAGTGGTATGGTTGTATGTTATTTGAAACGTAGCAAGTGTCCATTGGTTTTTGATAGTCATAACAACACACTTCCTAATAAACATGAGGATATCTTCATGTCAGCTCACCTTGTTTTTCGTCATGGCGCCAACAATGAGAGGGCAGACCATACCAGAGAGTGTGCCCACCCCGTTAGAAATACCCATCAGTATGCTGGCATACCTTGGCGCAATGTCTAGGTGGTTGACATTGAATCCTGAAAGAAAAAAGAAAACAAGTTCAGAATTCAGATGATTTTTACACACTCTTCATCCTGTAGTTTGTCTACTGCAGATAAAGACCTCATTGCTTGTGTTATGTTACATGGTTGTGTTACATGCATGCATTGTTGTACCATTGTACATATTTAATCAAACTTACTGTAGTACTCGAGTGCAGGACTATGCTTGCATATGTTCATGTTTCTAGGTTGACATATTCTCACATGCTATATTTTCCTGTTAACTGTCTGAACCCTTTTTGAGCCTACACATGAAAACGCATGTTGGAACTAAAATGGCGGTAACTCATGAATTCTTTGGAATACAGACTTATGGTTGGTCTCATTTGAAAAAAGACGCACATACACACACACACAAAACTATTAAAGGTATGTTGTTAGGTTTATTGTAAAAAAATAAATAAAATAAAATTTATTTGATTAAAAAATACATTAAAAAATAAGGGTCGCAAAAGGATGACAAAAATCTAAGCACACTCTTTATAAAAAAGAATCAATTACTCTCCCTACATAAAATATTTAAAAAAATCGCCAAAGAAATCTGTATTCTAGAGTCTTTCCAATGATATATAGTTTGTAATGATTCGATTAGAAATTACATGCACGATATTGACGCAAACTTAGGTGTCCCGTATACGGAACAGGTGACAGTTAACAGGCTACCACTCACCTGAAATAGCAAAGCCGCTAAATCCAACTGCTAGCACCAGAAATGAGATGGCCATACCTTTACTGTGAGAGAAACCCACCACCAACAGAAGAGTGGCCTCCATTCCAAACCCTACAAACAAAATGTTGACAAAGCATTTTCAATTCAATAAAAAGGAATTGTGAGAGTTAAAAATAATAAGATAATCACTATCTCACCTCCACAATTCATCATTTTCCTGACGTTGGTGGTGGACATGAGATTTTTAGTGCGCAGGAAGTCAGCAAGCTGACCGCCGATCGGCACTATGATGGTCATGACAAGATGGGGTAGAGCAGAGACCATTCCGACCTGACCGCACACAACACAAATTACAACCAGATCAGAGAAGTTGCTCATCAAAAAAATGGTAATTCTGGTGTTATTTATTCAACCCTGTTGAATATGCTGTTATTTTCCCATGTCTTATTACCAAACACCATCACTTTTGGCTATATATAGTTAATATATGAACACAGCAGCAGGTGGGGAACATTATGTGGGAAGAATAGATTCAATTTAGTTTCTAACACTCAAAAATATCTGAGGATCTACAAAAAAATTATAAGTAAAACGTTGTCATTAACTTCTCCATTGTGATATATTTTTTGAAGATTATGTCTGGAAACACAGGGTATTTTTAAAGCAAGCATTGCAAACCACTTAAATCTATTAATGGTCATCATACATACAAAAATATGTACTGTAGCTTAGAACAAGTTAAAAAAATATGAGAGTATGTCCGTTAAACCCTGATAAACCCTGATAAACCCTGATAAATCCTGATAAATCCTGTTAAACCCTGATAAACCCTGATAAATCGTGATAAATCGTGATAAATCCTGATAAATCGTGATAAACCCTGATTAATCCTGATAAATCCTGAGAAATCCTGATAAATCGTGATAAATCCTGATAAATCCTGATAAACCCTGATAAACCGTGATAAATCCTGATAAATCGTGATAAACCCTAATTAATCCTGAGAAATCCTGAGAAATCCTGATAAATCCTGATAAACCCTGATAAACCGTGATAAACCCTGATAAATCGTGATAAATCCTGATAAATCGTGATAAACCCTAATTAATCCTGAGAAATCCTGAGAAATCCTGATAAATCCTGATAAACCCTGAGAAATCCTGAGAAATCCTAAAACACCTTCCAACTCAAAGCTCTCTTGCTGCATGCATGGCACAGTTATGACCGACAGGATCAAAGCATTGGTTCAATTACACCTGTCAGAGCTGCAGGATTTATTTCACTCTTTTTGCTTAGAGGCCAAAGATCAATAACAAAGTCAGGCTTTATTTATGTACACCGGCATGAGCAGACATTTCTGAATGTCCAACATGAGAAACACAATCCAATAAGGGTGACTCAATCCATGGGTAGTGACAGCAGTGAATGAGAGGTCAAATATAAAACAGAGTAATGATTCAATGTGAAGCCTGGCCAGAAAATTGTGCATGAGTCTTTACAAAAGAAAAATATACATGTTGTTCTGGGTAGGTTTAGGTTTAGACTCAAAAGTGTAATTACATGGAGATATTTTACAAGTAATTACAATGTAAAACACATACTGTGTATATATATACAATAGTTGTTCTCTAACCTTACTGATTTCAAAGCCAAACACTTCCTCAAAGTACGCCGGTTGACTGATGAGCAGCAGGTAGAAGGTCCAGCTTCTGCAGAAATTGGCCACAATGATTGCATAGACCGGCATAGAGGTAAAGAACTTCCTCCAGGGTGTCTTGAATTTCTATAATAAGAAACGTTGTTTGAGTGTGGTATCTATACAGCATCATTGAGGTCTTATGTTCTCGATATGAAGACCCCATGAAATAAAATTACATTTCGAACCAACAAACAGAACACTCAAAACAGAGCTCATCTCCCAGAGATTTGTTGGTCATTAACAATTGACCCATTACTGGAAGAATTCGGGACGTAAGGAATACTGTTTCCGGATCCAAGCCTCCAATGGTTTCGATTGAGGCGACTATTTATACAGACATTTATGAACATTTTATTTCAAATCACACATTTATGGTTAACTTTTATGAACTCAAAGTCTAACGGATCGGAAAAAATATTAACAATACTCTGGACATCTGGGATTTCGTTATTGAGACAAAGGTTAGGGATTTATTTATATTTTCGGCAAACCTTTAGTGTATGTTAGCATTTTTTCATGCTTGCCATCTGATAGATTGTTCGGATCCAGAAGCAGTGGTGTGTGACGTTATAAACACTTTTAAAAAAGCAGATTGGAGAATTGGAGAACATACCTCAGCCGCCCCGAGCAGATTGGCACTTTCTCCAATACTCTCCTCTATGTAGGTTCTCTCTTCATCTGTAATGGTGGGGTGATCTGCTGGGCTCTCGTAGGACACAAGAATCCAAAACATGTACCAGACCATCCCAAAACTCCCTGTAACCCACCAGAGAGTCAAAGAACAATTCAACCCTTCCTAGAAATCTAAGCACTGAGAAGAAAAGTCAAAGGATTGATTGTAAGAATTGGATGTTCTTTAAAATGTCTTTGTAGAAAAAAGTCACATACATTAGGTTGATTGAACGATGACTGAATGTTTATCATCATCCAACATCAGATACATACAGTATGTTCTACTATACATAAGAATGTAATGATTTCACAGTCAAGATTATAATCCCACCATATAAATAGAAGACGGAAGACCAGCCTGAGTACTGTACTAATATTCCAGCCAGTGGCATAGCGATCACAGCACCAGCATATGAACCTGAAACATGACGTTTTCAATGGTTTTATAGACGCCATCATGATAATTCTGATATGTGTATGTAGACTATCACTGGTGAAATGTATTTACCACAAAAAGAGGTTGTTGCTAAGCGACTTCTCTCCATGGGTGGAGCCCACTTGCTCCAAATCCCATGGCATGCTGGGTAGGTCACACCCTGAACACATAGAGACATGAAAAACTTTTTGTAACTCAAATATTGTACGATTACTATTTTTTAAACACAATTAGAAACGTTGTTATTAAATTACTTTGATAAATTTTTAAATGTGACCCTTGACCATAAAACCAGTTTTATGGGTAGATTTTTGAAATTGAGACTTTTACATTTTCTGAAAGCTGAATAAATACGATTTATATTGATATATAAATTGATAGAATAGGACAATGTCTGGCTAAAATACAACCATTTAAATCTCAGGAATCTGAGGGCGCAAAAAAATAAAATATTGAGAAAATTGACTTTGAAATTTTTAATTAGGGGGACTGTGGAAGGCCATCCACTCACAAAAAGAAAGAATAAGATCTTTACTTAATATCCTAATAATTTTTTAAATAAAAGAAAAATCTATAATTTTGACCTTTTCAATGTATTTTTGTCTTTTTCAAAAAAAGATCTGGTGCTACTTAAGACTGGTTTTGTGATCCAGGGTCACAAATGTCATTCATAATTAATCATGTTTTTTTTTTGCTGGAGAATACCACAATGCTGTTTAAGGAAAGAAAGCATAAAAAACAGCTTTCATGGGGGTCGTGAACACAGGCAGAACGCGACCCGAGTGCTTAAACAAATGAACACCAACACATACAATTGCTTTTCAAGTAAGGATTAATGATCCATGCAAAGACGAGCAAACCAAATCTGATTCACCCACAAACACACTAATGTCGCCCATTAAATCTTCATTAGCAGCTAATTGTCACACAATCGGTCCCTTATAGACACAAATTGCACGATGCTGCAAAGGACAGAATATATAATGTCAATACAGACAACACAGGCTGCTTTGGTTACAATAAAACCTCAAATGGGCTTTGATTTATCTAAAGTAAACACTCTTAGGAAACTAAACAATTACAAACTAATAGCAGACGACCATGCCACAGGTAAAGGCAGACAGCTGCTATATTATTTCAGTGTTCATCCTTTGAGTGTTGTTTGAGTATGAGATGATGTCAGGAGGCAAGCTTTCATGGGCATGTTTATTCTCTGGATCTGTCAGTCCTGCAGGGTTTGAGGACTCTGTTTTAACAGAGCCTGACTGTCTGTTTGTCTGTTTAACAGTTGGATTGGAAACCTGAACTTGACACCCACCCAGCATCCTAATGCTTAATTCAAATTATAAGGTGAATTTATAAGCATATGAGCATTTTTTAAATAATATAAAAATGCAATTTCGGGTTAGGATAAAATAAAAAAACGTTTGTTCAGAATAAATGATATACTTTATGTATGAGTCATGAACAGTCATGCAATACATTATATTTTTTACTTTTCTATTACAAAAGGCTAAAATTATTATGCCGTTTCGAAAGGACAGAGTAATGACAGATATTGTGCATTTTTGGTTTAAACAGTCTTCAAAGGGAAAGAAGAAAATCGTACCTCGACGAGACCCTGCAGAATTCTCACAAAGATGACGCAGCCGTAGTGCACGCGCGCAGCAGATGGGATGAACATGTTGAGCATTGATGTGAACAGAATGGCCAGACCAAACACCCTCGAATTAAAATAAAGACAAACCTCATTTACTAACAAATATACCATCTCTCTTTAAAATAGAAAAAAATACATTGCTGCCTGTTTTCCACAAATCATAGTGGAAAACACGTTTTTACTTATTTCATTTATGTTTTATTTCACATGTGGTGTGTCTTCATTAACATAAACTTTCTAAAATCAATCCAAGTGTTTTAGAATTAAAGTGATCGATTTTCGGGAATGTGTGAAAAAAATCATTTTACAAACGTTTGTATGCCACTCAACAGTAAAATAAAATGTTGTTGAAGGCCATATCTCATATATCACGTGTGGGTGCTTTATTTGGTTGCCATGAACCCTGAATACAGAAGAGCAGACATGCTTTCCTCTGGAGACCTCATTAACGCGCAGGCTGCACGTGTTTCACACATTTTTTGTATACTCCTTTGTTCACTATACGATTTCCTTACCAATATGTTTATAAAAATAACAGGTGGATGGATTTCTGGTTATCACGTTATTATCAAGTGTAAAAAGTGAAAAATACCCCATAAATATTTAAAATGTAAAAAAAATGTACTATTGGGGTATTTGTTAGTATAAATAAAGAAACAAATAAATCAGCAATTCGTTTAATTGCGTAATGTAAATTACCTGTTGGCCGCCAGCCGTGAGGATATATATCCTCCTGGGATCTGTGTCACTATATAACCCCAGAAAAACGATCCGTGGATCATTCCCACCGTCTCAGGGTCCCAGTTAAATTTAGCTTTCTTAGAAAGTACGCATACAAGAACACATATATTAGATATCTTCAATTAAACATCGAAAGCATGTGAATGACAGAATTTGTATTTCTAGTTGAAACATTTGAATCGTTTAAATGATGAACTAAAGGAATCAGATGGTGATGTTGATGATGCGACTGAGGGAGGGGCATTCACATGAAGAGGAGGGGTTTCTGCAGGTTATCTGCCCCTCACTCACCTCTTTGATTATGATCTTGCCACCAATGTGAACGGTGTGGTTGTTGACCATATCCACGATAGCGACTCCGAGGTTACAGCGGATGCCGAATGAGATGCAGAAGCCGAGGCCGCTCATGATGGCGATGATGTACCGGCGCGGGAGACCGAAGCACGTGCAGTCGCACAGCGGCGCTTTCTTCTCCGTTATATGTGTGGGCCGCCCGTCTTCCGTCAGCTCGATCACCTCACCCGTTTTCTGCTTTTTTTCCATCACCCTTTGAAAATACCCGATCCATTTTGTAACGTGCATAGGGTTATGATAATCAAAAGTTAGAAGAATAGAGAGAAGGAGTGAGAGAGCACACAAGTGTTATTAGGCTGGCACATATTGGCTTTGTTACAAAATAGCGTACAATTTGCTTTTAGAAATTAGATGTTGAATGATGTTGATGATGAAACATTTTGTTTGGTTGATTAAAACTGTATAACATGCTTTATTTGTCTCTTGTGTAGATAATTTGTTTAAAAACGGATTCTTTTCTCAGTAATTAAACCAAAAGCACAGGTTGAGTTTATGTCCAGCATCAGCATCTTCCGTTATCTCTGTTCTGAACTGTCTGATCACGACTTTGAAAACTGAGTTATTTGCACCGCATTGCAGCATTTATGTCTCTTGCATCCTCATCGAAGTATTGGCTATAACAGATAAACGCAGACATGGACATATCTCGATAGAGTTAGAGCTATAAAATATTTTTTTCTATTTGAAGACTAATCGTTCTGACAACTTTAGACATTTAAACAACTAAATAATATAAACCAACTTGAAATGTACGCTTAATTACGTTTATTTCTTTACACGTTGTGAGAAATAGATGGCCTGCTGCGTATATCACATCGTAGTGACATTTATTTATTTATTTTCACTGTGATGTAAAACATCCACTCCTCTATTCTAGGCGTTTCACAACCTTTGACGCAAATGTAATATGTATCTTATAGGAATGCATTTAACAAATGATATGCATGTAAATGTACTGTTTTCATACAACGCAAATAATTTGAAAGATTACCAAATTATTTAAAATAAGACTGAACGAAAAAAGCACTGAAAAAGCATGTATTAGTATATGTGCGTCAGTAATTTGTAACCTGTAAATATAGCCTAATTGTGAGATATATATCCTAAATGTGTTTATCATTGATTTCATTGAGAGTCAATAAAAATATATATTATTTTTATTCTATATTATTATTATTATTCAATTATTGCGATATATTTTCAGCTTGTCGTGTCACGACTTTCTTTTCATGAATTATTAATTTACCGCTGTGGGCAGAGGATGAATCCTCCGAGGAATTCTTTCATCTCCAAATCTACACATGATCACATCACGATCTTGACGACACACATTCATTTCTTACGTTCATTATACTAACGAAAATTTCTTAAGAAGATGAAAAGACACCACCACAATTATGCTTTTTTTATGAATCATGGGTTGTGTATTATTTTGTAGTTATTCGAGTAAACCATAGTGTGGATTTCATGGAATAATTACATTACACACTTACATCGAAATAATAGAAGAAAATTTAAAACATCGATGTTAATAGAGCAAAATTTGATCTTTTTATCAATCGGGATGTTGTAAATGGAACTGACGGATACCTGTGCATGTGTCCAAGGGTTTTCCCCGCCAGATTCCTCAGTCTCTCCTTACCGGGGGCCAAAACTCGATCCTTCATCATTTCCATCTCCAAAGACGATATTCCACTTGATAATAATAATAATAATTTTAATTTGAAATGGCTATGAGGTGTTGCAGCATATTCCTTAAGTATGGATACCCGGGTGTTTCTTTGACCGAATAAAAAACGGTGTTTCGCTTTTAATCCTTAATATTCGCCCTTTAAAAGCCCCCAAAAAATCAGTCAAATAAAATCTTGTTTTCCAGTCACTGAAATGTCCTTTAAATATCCTTTTCCTTCGACCTCTGGAATTCCTCCCTTTTCCATTTTGTCGGAATAATTTTACCCAAAAACGGGACAAGAAAAAGGTACTCCCTTAGAATTCATCTATTTAAAATGCCGGAAAACAAGAAAATAGGCAGGTAATGCAAGGAAAGAGACGGAGGAAAGAAATTTGGAGAGGTGGAAGCCTGAGATCTTTCAGTACCGTGCACAGGGAACGCGCGCGTCAGTCCAGCTGTTCCGTGAACCCGCACACAGTGAGGGAGCTGCGCGTTCCACACCTGCGCGCTCCCATCAATCACTCATGAACTGCTAAAAGGACATGCATTGATAGCTAGCAGCAAACAAAGATACATTGGCAAATATATGTGGCAGTTAAATATTTCCCCTATACATTTCTTTAATGACTTTATGACGTGGGCTAGTCTTCAAACTGCTTTCATTTAAGCAATCGTTTACGACCTCCTCGGCTCATTGGAACAATAGATAGTCCAACAATATTACTAGTTCTATAAAAACAATATGAACTGTTTAAGTCAGATGCTTTTCGATTCAGTTAAAAAGGTTCAGCACATGACCACCCTAACAAACAATTGCATCTATCTGACCACGTGTGGGCGCTCTAGGACAGAAAAACACAAGCCGTGAATACATCGCTCTTAAAATTGTTCATCTGTGATTGTTTTATTATTATTTCTACGTGCGTTTCCCCAGAACGTTTTCACAAATGCATCTGCTCTCAGGGTCAATTTAGGCATACAGGGGCTATGTTAATGTGGTGATAATAACCTACGTTAAAACCTTGCACCTGGACCCAAGGTTACGATTAGAGCCCTGGAAGTGATGCCAGCGATGTTGGCCGGAACATTTCGGATGTAGAATTCTCCGTTTTGGAAGGTGACACGGATGGTGAGCGGAGGAACTGGCGGCAGATGAAGGAAATTATTTCACTTGACATGTTGCTCAAAAAACACTGTTACCAACCACAAAAAAACTCATTTAGCAGGTTAAATAATATAAAAATAAAGCACAAGATCATGTTTTTTTAATGATCTCATGGTTGTTGTAGGGTTTACCATAGATTACCTGATTGTTATGTGATATTGTGCATGTACTACATGATGGATGCGCTGGCACTAGAGGGTTATCCAAATGTCAGGTTTAGGAGGAGTGTTCAGGGATGGAGAGCCCACGACGATGACTAACTAATAAACAGATTCACGTTTCCTAGAGCCATGTTCTTGGATCTGTGCGCTGAACTGGGCCCAACATCACAACAGATAACCAGACGGAACCGCGCCATCCCGGTTCCAACCCAATTTTAGGTTCCTGGCAACAACTGAGACTTACTAGCGGGAATTATTATGGTGCATTTTTCCCCTGCGCATATCCTATTTTCAATTGTATAACACTTAATTTGTCGCAGTTCCCCATATTCCTATTAGGGCTCCACTTGAAAACAAAGTAATTTACGTGAATCGAAAACATGTGCATTGTTTAAATGGGCAAAATATATGTGAGACCAACATGATTCTGACAAATGTTGCGGCACGATGGCCTGGTTCAACACGACTCATTTATTTTAGCGAACAGCAGTGTAGGCGTGCTGAAGCGATGGCTTGCTTCTTGGTAAGTTAAAACAATACAAATAATGGTCTGTTTCAAAGTTTGAGACTACTGTACAATTATTCTGTCATACTATTAACAGGTGACAGTGGGAACCCCCTCAGACTTTGGTTCCTTTGGGGCTGTATCAACCGATGCGCTTTTACGCAGCTGAAAACGCCAGGAGCTCGGCGGAAAATGCCCACTGCAGGCGCAGCGTACTGCCCAAAGTTAAGCATTTTCAACCCTGGACGCCCGGTCGAACTCCGGCGCTGATCGTGGGGGAAACACATAGCACCAGAGCTGAGCGCGGAAAAAAAACGTCAGCTGATGGCTTTTTTTTAAAGCACGGCGTTTCCGTTGAAAACAATTGATAAAAAGACGTCGGCCGCAGGCGTAAACGCCTCTGTGGACACAGCCCTTAACTCCATTCCAAACCATCAGATTGCAGTAATAAATTGCAGTTGACAAGTTCGTGTGATCCACACATTTCACATGTACTTTTTTAACTAAAAGTTTGTTCATTATATGCAGGCCTACCAATTTTATGATGCATAGGCCTAATGTAAGTAAATGTAATATTTTATTTAATAGAAATTTAAATGGACCTGTGACATGTTTATCACTTACAACATGGGATGTAACAATCAAAATCTCAATATACAAAAATACCTCGGCATACAGTCCATGGTAAGATGTTTATTCCAATAAGACAAATGATGACTTTGAAACCTGCCGTAAGCATCCTCTTTATCCTCTAATCATAACTGGTGGTATGAGTTATTGTCATAAATTTCCAGGGGAGAAAATAAAACCCATGAAGGGGAAATCAAGACTGGATAAACCATAAACAAAAACAAGAACACAGACTAACTAATCTAGAAAATAAACACTGGTACAAACACAAACCTAGACTAACTAAAACTCGAGGAAACAGGAACTTTGTAGACAAGGTAACTCTTACAGTGAACAGCGTACAAGGAACACAGCACAGCACAATACAGCAACATCAAACAATCCAAGAGCACAAGACAATAGACAAGAGGATGCTTTAAAGGGAAACAAACAAAGGATAATTGGCAAGGGACAGGTGTGGGTAATGAAACACTAATGGAAAGGTAACAAGGAAACGAGATCGCAGGAGACACAGACAAGACATGAGAAAGCACATGTCAGCCAATATATAAGCAAAACCATGTCTTTCTCACACAAAACCCAAGGGCTATGTCAAGACTCCGCTGCAAGACAATAAACATGACATGATAGCAGAATCATGACAAGTTATTATGAGATGGTTAAAATGACTTAAACATCCCTTTTATAAAATAAAATAATTGCAGAATGGACCTTGACAAAACTAACATCTATCATTTTTTCCAACATTCTCTATGTTAGGTGAACGTGATTGATTGATTACAATCCCCATTGACTCCCATAGTAAATAGTGGATGAGGTCTGTTTGTTTACTGACATTCTTCCAAATATCTTCCTTTGTGTTCAGCAGAACAAATACATTTATGCAGGTTTGGAAAAACTTGAGGGCGAGCAAATGATGACAGAAATTGCATTTTTGGGTGAACTGTCCCTTTAAGTACTACAATGATCCTTATAAAGTCACATTTTATACTGCAAACAGTGTAAGCAATTCAACAATCACTGTAACTTCATTTACTGTTGACTCTTTTTTTTTGGCTTAATATAATCTAAAGCTTGTATAATAAACAAAATTCACAATAAAAATCGTTAAACTCAGGTTTTTGGTGAATAAACAAAAGCTGCAATCTGTAACTTTTTCCTCTCGATCCCCATCTCCGTTTAAACAAAATTATAAGCTTACTGTAGTGAATCAGGAAAGGTAGTTTTTACAATGATTGTTAACACGTGCTATAATATCCCCACCAAATGTTTCATCAGATCTTTTTCTAGTGTGTAGTATCCCCCAATCTCCTCTCTCCGGTCCCCTCAGGTCTCACTCTGGGTCTCAGTCTCCAGATCTCTGAAAAAACCTCCCGGAGCCCCTGTCTGAAAGTTCCCCCCAATAAAAAGCCAAGGAGAGGATTGATGCATGAACTCAGACTACAAATACACATATCTACTGTAAATAACAGATCTGCGGTATACCAGGCTGAGGGCTTGTTGATTTTCAGCGCTCTCAAGACCACAGCGGCATTCCTGCTTAGGTGGTAGGGTAAGTAAAACACTCCAAACAACACCATAGCTCCGGCCAGATCAACGGCAAGCGCCTGCAGTCGGGGGTCGCTGAGTCTGCGCAGGCGGTAGACGCTCTTCAGGTAGAAATAGCTGAGAGCACAGAAAGGTAGGAGGAAGCCCAGACAAGAACAGCATATCGAGTAAGGCAGACTTATCTTTGGGTCTGCCAGCAGTACGTAAAGGTTACAGACCGTCCAGTTGTGTTGAAGGCAAGGCACCGTGGTGCTCATGTATGCTACAGGGTAACTCATCAAAGCTATGATCGCCCAGACAGCCAAACTCACCACAAGAGCTCGCTGACGGCTCAACAGAACAGCTGAACGGTGCGGGTGAACGATGGCCAGGTAGCGATCAAAACTTAGGCAGGTCACGAAGAATATGCTGAGGTAGAAATAGTTATGGTAGAGAAGTCGTACGACCCGGCAAAAGGTGGAGCCGAGAGTCCATCGCATACCCGCCATGTGGTATTGGATAAGGAAGGGTAACGCCAATAACCAGGACATGTCAGCCAGGGCCAGGTTATGGAGGAAGAGCGTACTGCGGCTCCAGGGACGCGGCCGGCGGAAATACAGCCAACAAGACAGACAGTTGAGTGGGAGACCCAACGTGAGGACCGCCACGAAGATTCCAGGCATCAGGCAGATCAGGACAAAACGCATGACCTCATCGCCTTTGTCATTTATGATGCAGAAAACATTTAACATTGAAGGAGAATCCTGTATTGAATCAGAGAAACGGAATGAATTTTAATGTCGGATCAAGAGACTACAGTTAAGAAGTCATTGTCACATAAAAATAAATTGCATTGTGTTCTTTATTTGTTTATGTACAATATATACCAAAATAGTTCAAAAACCCACAGAATTATGTTAAACCCAGCCTTGGGCAAAAAGCTTAAACACTCAAATATGAAAATTTTCTGTGTTCATGTAACCCAACGGTTGGGTTTGTCCATTTTCGAAAAGAACTATTATTAGTGTGTAGGCATTGACCATTCCCATATGGCGGAAGACTGCAATATATCCATGAAAACTTTGTTGACCACTGATCGTTCAGCGAAACGTTTCAATATTGATGCATCCCCTTATTGCTTAGCTAATATACACATCTAAAGATTTAATGTTTATTAAGATGTGTAAGGTTTCTTCTGTTACTTACAGTCGTCTTGTTAGCGTCCATCTCTGGTAAGCTCTCGTCTCTGTGATGTGGCGGTTCAGCTCTCTCATGCACATTCTTTGGTATCAGGTAAATACAGGAAGCAATTGAGCAAATATCAGCTTAGCTAACCACCTGTTTGTGTTTTAACCATCTGTTAACCTGCAGTATTCCACTTATAAAATAAAACTGTGTTACAAAGCGTTACAAATTAAAGGGAAAACGGACTATTTCAATTGTCTGGATTTAATAGTTTATTTGGGTGACAAAGTATGAAAAACTGAGTACATTTCTGAGTACATAAGAGCGATGCAGAAAAACACACACACACAAATTCAAATACACACCCTAGATAACCATGCTAACCATGTCAAAATCAGAAGAGAAAAACATGGAAGCAGTTAAATGAATCAAAATGAAAAAAAATCTAAAAAGAAAGAAAGTGAATTAAGGCAGAAACACTTTTGATCATCGAGAATATCTTCAGAAGTTCAAAATCTATTTGAAATGATAAGGTCATGACCTTCCTTAACTAAAGGATGGATTATTATACCTTACGGCACAGATTCCAGATTGTCAATAGTGAACAATTCAGACAGTATACTTATTTATGAATTGAAATGTTAAATTCTTCATATTACAACCAGAGATGGAAATAACATTTAGGCTACAGATAAAATATGAATTCCAATTAAACCATTCAGGTCAAAAATGAAAGCAAAATAAAAGTGCTCAGTTTTCTTCTATCATTACACGTCAAACCAATTCTAACTTTTGATGGTCATCATTTGAATTTTCATTGCTAATTTTGTTAACCCTTTAGGCCAATGTCAAATGAAATGACAAAGGCATGATCCAACTGACACACGAAACATACAGTCAGCATAAACTTCTTATTTTATACAACTGCATATTCACTTAACTGCACATAACCTGCTTCAAAACACTGAGGATTGTAAATCAGAAAACAAGTGCTTTGTGCAAAAAAACGAAGAAAAAAATTGCCACCGTGGCTTTGTCCTTCTCTCACAAGGACGACACAGTAAATGAAATGGAATGGAAGGTAAAATGATTGAACACTCCACCTGGACTTCATTTTCGGAGAAACAAAGGCACATTATATGAATTAGCACTTTGGCTTTGAAAATATATATTTCTCATTTGTTGTTATAAAGGTTTAATGAGGTGATTGCCTGTGATCAGCTCTGTAAAATAATAAGTATAACATGCAGTGTGCATATGTGCTGTATGCATCCTCATATTTGGTTTAGAGCTTTATTTTGAATTATATTTCCAGCAAGAAAACAAATGTGGCATTGGAAATTGTCTGTCACAGAATCAGCAGAAATGCTGCATTGCACTATGAAATAATACTGTTAAATTTTTCGTGGCAGTTTTTCTATATAAATCAAGAAGAGAATTTACTAAAAGTACATACAGTAATAACTTAAAATATTTTCCTCCTCACAACTTCATCTATATAATTTACATTTCTTTGTACATGAATTCTAAACAAACAGTAAACAGATTAAACTTCAGTTGAATATTAATATCTTAATCTATTTTACATAATGTCGAACATTCATGCAGATGTAAGAAGGTTTTAAGGCATTTTAGCTTTGGTTGCTTAAAGGCATTCAGAAGAACTAAATATTCATACAGAAGCTGTGTTCAAACACAACTGATTCGATTCTCTAAAGATGAATCTCACGAAAGCTGGTAAGAACATGTCCGAATTATATTTCACTCCAAACTATTAGACACATTAGTTTTTAATGTGAATTGATATTCTTTCTGTTTGTGGTGATAACTGAGAATAATGATAGTGAGCCTTAAGTTGTCCTGTTATGGTAATGAGGTTCTACTGTTTTTGCATTACAGTTACAAGAATTCACGGTTTCGGGTTTACGGTAATGAGAATCTATAGCTTTTTGAATTACTGTAATTTCAATCTTCTCTTATCCATTTTGGTAATACTATTATTTATTTACTTTTTGAATTATGGTATTGAGAATATACAGTCTTTGCATTACGGTTATGAGAATTCACCGATTTGGGGTTACGGTAATTAGAATCAAAAGCATTTTTAATTACTGTAATGACAATCTACTCTTTTTCATTGTGATAATTCTATTTGTTTGTTCTTGCAATATGGTTATGAGAATCTACCATTTTAATTTGAGTTAAGGGAACAAAATGCATTACAAAAATAACATTTAGTCCCAAACAGCCTTCTTTTTCTTTATGCGAAATAGAATTTCTTACCTTTTTAGTTCTTTTGATGTAAACTATGAGACTAGAAATGCTTTGATGAGATTCACCCCTTAGCTGTCTGGCCTTGACACAGTGTTTACCAGAAAATATAAACTGCTCACACTTTATCTTTGTCATATAAGAGAAAATGGCCACACCATCAGAGAAAGTTGACACGGAAATCAAACAAAACCAAGGATTGAGGAGACTGCATAGATTGCATTTTCAGCAAACAAGTGAGAGCTGAAGTCATATGGCTTAAAATATGTCTATAGTGCATTTAAATCTGGCTTTAACTTCATAACTATTTTAATTAAAAAGCATCAGATTTAACAATCCCTATTGGGAAGACTTGGTTCTAAGAGGGGGCCCTTTCATAAGGGTCGACTTATGGAGGTCACATGACTGAAATTAAATCAATCAAGCAGCCTGATGACTCAACACAGTGTGAACTACTGTGATCCGTTTGCGTAATGTAAACGTTATTATGGACTAGTGGGGTAAAGCAAGCATGGTGATTTCAGAGCGCATTATAACATGGGCCTCTCTCTCATTGGCCTTGAGATTGTAGTGTGTTGTGGTTTAGAGAGGTCTGGTTGTGTTTGTGTTAGGTCAGACAGTCAGAAAACACCTCAAGTTTCACAGGTGGGGCGGCTGTGGTGGGACATGTACACTCTTCGATGTTCTGCCTGTTCTGTCTGAGCTGGACTTTAAGCTTTTCCAGCTCGTAGTCGTGCAGATACTCCTGAATCAGGTAACGCTCGCGCTTTATACGAGCTTTCACATCCGACGGCACGTCAGGGATCAGCCAGGCTACAAAGAACTTCACCACAAACACCACATGCTACAAGAAAATGACATCATTTACAATCATTTTTGATTAGACGTAATTTTAAATGTATGCAATGACAATAAAGATAAACAAGCCTTATTATCCCAAGCAAGAATTTACAAGACAATAAGACAATGCTTAAAAAAACAAGGGTCACACGGACCCCATTCACATTAAGTGAGTCCTTAAACCTTGTGCACTATTTTTGACATTTTTGTCTATTTCAGTTTTGTTTTCTTTGTCGTTTTGGCTGTGTTAATGCAAAAGGTGTGAATTTTTATTGGAATTTTAATATTTTGCTCTATTTTGCAATTCATAAATGTTTTTAAACTAGGTACATAAACTGTTACACTCCGGTCCATTTGGACAAAATATCCTCTAACTATGAATATTTTCTCATGCAAGCATTAGTCATACATTCCATATAATAATCCTATGATTATGTTGGCAAAGGGTTCAAAATGACGAAAAATGAATACTTTTCAAGAAAATGCAACATTTTAAAATGTGTTCAATTAACTTTCTGCTTATGCTTTTTTCTCCATTTTAGTCTATGGAGCATTTCGGTTTGCCTGTTTCTGCTGTATTACACATCCCGGCGGGCAAACAGAACAAAAGATACACCTATAACTGTATTTATGTGTTAGTAAAGATGTCAGAGTGTTGTTTTGTATGTGTGTGTATGTATACAGTTTAAAAGAAAGATATCATATTTTACAGGATATCACAAATCCAAAACCATATATTCAAGTTCCAATTCCAGTTTGAACCATAAAGGCATAATAGATGTGGCATTATGTAAACAAACAAGGTTAAAACTCTGAAAATGAATGAATTTTTGTTAGTTATGATCTGGAAAGGATCTGGTTAAAACAATAAAGTTAGTAAAAATAGAAATAAAAATAATATAAAAAAAATTCTGAGGGTTTTTGAACATGATGGACATTTTTATTCATTTTGAACCCAAGTGCGATTTTTTTAGAAAATCTGACAATGCTCAAAAAATAATAATGCAATAATATCATATTGGCTTTAATTATGAACACATATCCGAGACTGAAATAATAATAAAAACGGATTCACATTTAGTGTATGGATAATATTTAGAGCTATTCCTTTGTTTCATAAAAAACATGTAAATAAAACTTGTATTCAAAGGGTTAAAATTTAAAAAAGGAATGTCATTGAAAGTGTGAAAAAATATGGATATTTTTATGACCGTTTTTCGAAAGGACATTTTGTGTGAGTTTTTGTTTAATTCTTACATTGCTCAAAAAAGTAAAAAAGCATTACAATTATTGTTGTTGTTGATTAATAATAATAAAAAATAAATTTCATATTTAGTATATAAAAAAGAATTTGAATTATTCATTTTTTTCATGAATAACAACAGGGTCACCATATAAATAAAACTGGTGTTCAAAGGGTTAAAATTCTTAAAATGAATGAATATTTGGTAGTTATGATAAGAACTGATTTTAGTGAACAGAATAGTAATTGAAAGTGTGAAAAATATGGATATTTAACATATTTATGACCGTTTTTGGACATGGATATTTTTGTCCACTTTCAGCCTAAGTGTGAGTTTTTTCACAAGGGTTAACAAACAGCCACCTATTAAACTGTCTCTAATCTTACAAAATTACAATGAACATATTTCAAGTTATACTTCGAGACAAGTTGAATATCCCATACCTCCATGATGATGATAAATGCCATTTTGGCAGCGAGAATATGCCAAAACTGCATGGTGTGCTTGTACTGTTTCTCATGTCCCGGTGGGTAGCGGTAATCAGGGTATCTACGGTATCCACATAAAGTATATTACATATCATTTTGTATGACTATAAAGATCTGTTCTACAACGAGACGTAAACATAAAGTGCGGCAGAGGACAGACACACCTGCATGTGGTAACATTAAGGCTGTTAAACCACTCGGGGTTCTCTCCGTCCTCCGGGCGGTTTTCGGGTCGGAACTCAGAGATGTTGAAGACCGAGAGGCTGTTGTTGATGTATCCTTCCATGGTGATCTCATTTCCCGGGTGATACGTGTACAGATACACCAGTCGTGGGATCATGTCAGATGTGAACGAGACAATGAAGGCCTGAAATGTAAGATGCGCGAGTTACTTTAGTGTCGTTTGTGACACAAGGACATTTGTCATTTCATACTTCACATTTACAGTAAAATCAAGATTTGTCCATGACCAGAGTAATGAATGTCTTGTGAATAAGGATGGACATTATTGACCTTTACAGGATTCCTGTAATGTGAACAACAACCCTGGAACTACATCACCCATTCAAATACATACCAACCAATCAGAATCCAGCATTTTCAATACAACACATCTCATAATGTCTCAATACATGACTCACATTGGTGACCACTGAGAAAACGGCAATCATGTTGAGGATCTCCTCCCATGCACCGATGCTGTGAGCTTTGGCAGCCACGGGCCTGCGAAACTGAGTGGTGAATTTCCAAGCGTCCACTCGCACCTCCACCATGTTATTAATGAGAGCAAGCAGCGGAGCCAGAGGAAAAGATGCCACAAACAGGGTGATGAAGCCAAACTGGATAACTGCAAAAGAGAAACAGATCATTGTTCTATTTCTACCTTCTCAGCTTTGGCATTACTCTATTGTTAAATGACATAAAAGCCTTATTGAATTGAAATGCGGGTACAAATTACACCATTGCACCATCTGTCTGTCAAACTGTGTTACTGCAACATACTTTCTGCATGTTTTATAAAGAATTTAACATGTGCGGTAAAGATATTATAGATGTGGCCACTGAGGAAGTACTCACCCATCTCCAGGTACTCGTAGAAGAGTCCGAGCTGACCCATACACTGGAGGTCATTATCCTGTTCCCAGCGGCTGTACAGACTCTCTGGGTGATTTCGGGCATTCCTGCTCACCCACCAGTTACGCAGCCAACTATAACACATTCACATAAAGATTTTATACTACTAATAAAATTCAATATATCCAGATAGACATGCAATACCATAGGATGATGATGAATGTACAATAATCTGGTGGCACTTACGGTACGAGAGCTTCTTGTATGTTCCCCCACACCTGTTTCCCCGTCATGACAATTACTAACTGAGTGGTTAACTCAATCAGACAACCGCCAGGCTCACACTGGAAATAAAACATCAATATTTTCTATTTATATTTCAATATATTTGAGTTAAAGTTGCAAACTGTTGCAAAATGAAAAAAATTGGAAAGACGCTGATGTTATGTTAGATTGACCTCTTCATTTCTCAGGCCGCTCAACTTGCTGAACATGTACTCATATTCTCCAGGGTAACCCACAAATTTGCCTTTGAAGAAGGCGACGTAGAAACAGGATGAATAGTAGTTGACAAACTGGAAGAGAAACATCTTCACCGTCAGCTTGTTCTCGTACTCCAGGTGAGTTTTGGGAACCTCTGTGTGGAAATAATAAAAACAATAATAGTAAGTCCCAGCACTAAATCATGCTGGCTTTTAACTAGAGTAAGGGTCTTCTGAGGTGGGACATAAAAACTACATATCCGGAGAAACATTTCCTAGCCGGGTTTCCATGACAGATTTGCGAGAAACGTATGCCATATTTTTTAAATGTGGATACAAAAATATATTATTAAAGGATATAATGTGACTGAAATCTAAACCTTTTCTTCTTTGGGTTTTATGGTGGATTGCAAACCAAGGTGCATACGGCCACCTTCTGTGAGGACGTGTGATAAGAAATCGAGCTCTACCATACCATTTTAAAGAGGTCCTACTTGCCAATTTTTTGAAGTCTTCAATATTTCTAAGATATGCTAAACAGTAGTTGTTCATGTTTATATTTAAATAAATGCTTGATATATTACATATTTCACCCGTGTTTTACATCCTCATCTCGATTCTCAGAAAACAGGCTCCTGAGTTCCTGGTTCTATGAAGTCTGATTGGTCAAGCTGGGGATTTGTCTTTTGTGATTGGTCTATTGCTTAAGGCTACAACACACTACAAGACTTTTTCTCAGATTTTGCCCAGATTTTCGCTCTGGACTTGTTGCAGAAAGTCTGTGCCAGTCTGCAGATTTGATCAGTTAGTGTGTTTCTATCTGAAACTTTCAAAAAGTCTGCAAGTGTGTGATGTCTAGTTAACAAAAAATCTGATCAGAAAGTATTGTAGTGTATTCCAGCCATAAGAGTGTGTCTTGAGATGTCCCGCGCATGGCCCTATCCGTGTTACAGGGGGCAGAGTCAATGTACATTTTAGGGTTCATAATGTCACTAACACAGGAAAAAGTTTGTTGTAGTCCCAATGAGTCATTCATTGAGTGCTTTTAATTGCAATCGGATTTTGCTTAAACCGTTTATGACCTTTCCCTGATAAAAGAAAACCCTTTTACGCCTTTACATGACCTCACATATATCAGCTTATTACGCATAATTGGCGTAAAACTGCATGTAAACGCACTCATTGTAGTCTTTAAAAAGTGATTTCTGTAAAACAAAATCTTAATTTTCTGTGAACTTTGAGCGTTGCTACTTGGCAGGTGTTGTTTATGCTCAAACAGCAATACGACTCAATGACTTAATTTAAAGGAGTGAAATTCCATCAGACCTCCCCTTTAAAAAAATGATCATGCCACAATTTTGACCTGTACATTCAACAAATTGTTTTCAGTGCAGTTTTGCAGAATATTCCTTCATCAAATTGCCTGAAAAAAACCACCTCATGCGAGCATCAAAACATTTTTGCAATAAATTCACATTTACATTTTACATTACATAAGTGGGAGTTTTTACGATATGTATGCGTTTCCATTGGTCAAATTTCCGATTTGCAATCACTGCAAAGCAAATGTATAAAGAGTAACAGCGTGTGTACACGGCACGACAAAAGACATTAGAAACGCATTACAATTTATTATAATTTCCAATATTGTTCACACTGGATGTGGCGCATCACGCCTGTTGCGTCCGGTGTAGACACAGTCTAAGAGGGGAAAAGCTGAGGTTTCTCACCCATATCAGTGATCCAAATGGCCACCCGTTCATACAGGTAGTTCAGAATCATGATGATGACGAAGTTGATGCAGGAAGCGGTTACAGATGTAGCAAGCTGAGGTGTGATCAATGACCCAACCACTTCCAGCTTATTGGTGGGGCTGTCCTTCATAACGCTGGCGAAGGCAGCAAACACGGCCAGACGGTACGCTATCACCCCGATTATACTGGCGATGATAAGACAGATCTGTGTTTGGGATAAGAAGTATGTCACTCACAAAAACACTGAACGTGATTATATTTCAAATATAATTTGTCATAAAATACTGTTAACTACGACGAAAACTACGAACAAGCTCTAACACTAAAAACACTAAAAGACTACATGCAGCTAATCACATGCATCAGCAACTTACTGATTCAGGATGTGCAGAGCTGTTTCCATACAGTCCAGTGACTTATTTATACTTCAACCTCATCATAAGTTTAACAGAGATATTTTACAACACTACTGTTTATCTATTAATATCTGTATACAGCATCATATCTTTATTCCAAAATGAAGCGAGTTGCCTTCATCAACTATCGTATCGACAACACTGTTCATAGCCATCAGCACAAAATAATGAAAGTTAACAAAACCCCTTTGAACAATTTTAAGTGTTGAGCGTTAAAATATTAAGTTAGCGCAAGACAATATGAATGTGGAATAATGTGTATCATGAGAATCACAAACAACATTTTATTTATAATTTATTGGTTTTCTGTTCTTAAGTATTTTACTTCAGAAAAATGTATTTTAAAATGTTACGTGAATTAACTTTTTTCTGTTCACATTGTAAGTATATCAAACATCTAGTACTTAAGTTTTTCACAAAAAAATTGATATCAATTGAATTGATATCATAAATATTCAATTGAACCACTATGGTCCGATGGACCATTTTAATGAATCTCTAGTACTTTTCTGGACCTTGACGGAGATTATGAGGAGGCCAGAGCTCTCGGATGTCATCAAAAATAACTTTTTTGTGTGTTCCGAAGACAGCAGGAGGTCTTAAAATATTTGTGGGTGAGTAATAACTTAAATAATTGTTGATTTTTGAATGAAATATCTGTTTAAATATATATATATATATTTATAATGGCGTAGAAACTATTATATTAAATGCTTTATACTGTAGCAATTTTTTTTGTTAGTAAGAAATGTATTTAAGTAAAAAGACTTGAGTACAGTCCTCCACTGGTGGGCCTCAGATATAATTTCTATTTACAATATGAACATAATATGTATATAGAAGTTATTATATTTAAAATTTGTATTTTCTTCGACTCTTCACCAATTCATTTTTTTTTTACAGTGTTTGTCGCAATTTTAAATTGGAATTACACTCTCTGTGATAGCTTCCCACACACTGCCTATAATGCTTTCAAATCTGTAGTTGGGCAGCTCACTATGTTTGGACAGAGCTAATTGCTACCCTGTATTCTCCATTGACATAATTTGCCAACAAATTATGTTTAGCAAATCAATCAAGAAAATATAAACCAACAAACTTCATATATAACCAAAGAGAGTGTTTATACCTAGGATGATAATGATAATCTAAAAGGAAATATAAAACAGTTTTGATGCTCACCCAGAACAGGACGGTGACCCCAGACATTACTGAGCGTGCACACTGGGTTGATGCGGGTAAATAAGGTTCCATCTCCTACACAGCAAGCAAGCAAAGCAGGAAACATGAGCAACCACCACCACACACCTGGGACAGCAGTCCTAGTCTAGAATCGGACTAGTATCCACACTTCTGTCGAAATTCTACATCGCTCTACGTCTGCCGTCTTTTAAAGCTGCGATCACACTGCAGGCAGGTCACTAATGCCACACGAACACAGCAAACCAATCTCTCGTCCTCCTACGCCAGCCTTACCCACAAGCCAACAGTGGTCCAGCACAGGATGAACCTGCCTACTTTATCAGGTGATGTCTGATCTAGAACCAACTCCTGTTCCTACAGAACATGAGCAGAGCCAAACAAACAAGATATGGATCTAGTGTCTCAACTCAGCTAACATGACCACATAACTCACCTTCATAAAACTGTTCACTATGTGACTGCTGTTCACACGTGTAACATAGGACGGTAAGGCGACAACTGTATTTTATCCTTTCTTCCACTTGTAGATCTTAAACTTTGTTCATAGTTTTCTGTATAAAAGCTTATTTTTCCAACCTCATCCAGATCACATTCATAACTGCTACGAAATCACATTCAAAGCTGAATTAGGTGTGAACATACATATCGGGTTTCAAGTTGCTTCGTTAGAAACGCGCAAGTAAGATCTGTTTTCTTTTTTGAAAGAACTATCGTTTTAAGAATTCAAGCAGCTTCTTTTCATCAAAATGAGTGCACTTCTGTCTTTCTGCTTTTATTTGTGTTAAAGGGGTCATATGACACGGCTAAAACGAATATTATCGTTTGTTTTAGATGTAATGCAATGTATACACACGATTTAAGGTTCAAAAACGCTGTATTTTCCACATACCGTGCATGTTTGTATCTCCTCCTTGCCCCGCCTCTCTGAAACACGCAGATTTTTTTCAAAGCTCATTGCTCTCAGAGCCATTGAGAGAGAGAGTCGCGTCAACTTTGTTGACTCCGGAACAGTTTTTCGCAGCAATGGTGGTTCATGGAGGTTCTAAATAGTAACCAGAAGTTACTAGTTACCCATGGAGCTGCGACTAAACAGACCAACTGAGGTAAACTTCTAACCCATTTAAAGACGAAAGCTATTTAATGTATACAAAAATTAAAGAAATAAAGCATTTAAAGAGAAAACATAACTTCCTAGAACTATCTGAAGGCTCCATGAATCACGTGACGCTTGGACTTCTGTTGGCAGAACTCTCTCTCAATGGCTCTGATCGTTCTGAAAAGCGAGGTGTGCTATGATTGGCCAGTTAACCAGTGCTTAGTGATTGGTCGAATTCTGCAAGCGTGTGACGGAAATGTAACGCCTCTGACCATAATTGGAATATCAGGTTCCTCTTCAATTGTACAGATCGGTACGCCCACCTTATGTAAAATTTGGCGATTTAAGTTAAATCATACCACCAACTGACGTATATTTGTGGGGGTGTGGTTACACGATGTGTTTCAGGCAGGTCTGGGTGATCATTCGCATTTAGATAGAATGCATCTTTTGTTTCCGACACTTGATTTTTTGCAATTTTACGTGTCTAATACATGCATGGGCAACACACCAAAGACACTGATAAACGCGCCATATGACCCCTTTAAAACCATCCTTCCTACTTCTCTAAATGAGGTCTACATTCTGGTTACCTAACCACTATAGCCAGCTCACTGGATCTTGATATAATATTTAAACTAGCCTTATAATCTTGCACATTTAAAGTGAGTATGAACGTGAAAAAAATAATCTAAAAAGTTGTTTCTGACACTAGTACAGAATCTCTAGAACAGTTCAAATACAAAAAACAGCTGCAATAAAAGTTTGACAAACAAATACATTCAGAGTAGCCTTTAGCCTTGAAAGAAAAACTCTTTTGGCAAGAATATTTATGAGCAAACGGTTCTTTGATGATTCTCTGTAGAATGAAACAAAAACGTCAATAGCAATACATACATCAATAAAATAAAAGAACGGATTCCTGCTATTCAATAGATGTTTATTTTTGGTAAAAATACATGAAGTGAAAGAGTGTTGGACAATTTCACTGTTTCAGGTTTACCTGGGTGACGCGGTTGAGCCTGCGGTCTGTGCATTTGATCTCGTACTCCGGTCTGAGCTGCATCTGCTGCTGTTCTTCCTCCATGTCCACCAGATCCCACTCGTACTCCAACCGCGCCTGACGCCGCTTCCAGAACTCCAGGAACAGAGTCACTGACACACAACAAACATTTCACATTTATGTATCTTTTCAAACAAATCAAATCATCCTAGTAACCTTTTTGGTCACTGAATTCAGAGATGGATCCACTTTCACCACCAGGGGGAGTCAGAGTATCATTATACATTTAAAGACTGAATTATTTGTCTGGGAATATTAAAGCCAGCAAACAGCTGTAGTGCTGATGACATGTTCTGGCCTTATTATGTCCAACAGAGGGAAATTTAGAGCACAAAACGGTGAAACTGCATTTTGATTATGCAACAGTTTTTTGGTACAGTAGTTGTTTCCAGAGTATGAAGAAGAAATTACAAACATAACAAAACAAATTAACTAGAATCATTTTAAAACTGCATCCACGTTTGCATTTGCAAAGTGAATGTTTTAGGAGCTGGGTTGGTTGCCTGTAGGAATAAGAGTGCTTTATTGAAGTTGTGTATGACTTGTAAAATTCTTAACAATGTTGTTCCAAGCTATTTAGTGAATTATCAGATTGTCAAGACCTCTAATGTGGGACAATCACAAAGTTCTTTACTTACCCCATATTCCCATGAATATTGCGAAGAACACCGTGGCCGTATTGTCAAACAGATATGATTGCTGAAATACATTTCAGAAAATAGTTTGTCAAAATTTAAGTAGTACCTTCATTATTGGTGTTACATTGAAACGGCACCCACCCATGATGAACTACACGTTGAGTTGAGCTTCCAGTAGCCACATTTTTTATCACAGAGAGGACACATGATGATCTGCCCGCCGATGGTCTCATTGCAAATCTCCTTACTGCAGCAAAAAACAACAAAAAACCTGTCTTCATTTTTTTAAATGCAAGCTTAATGTACTGTGTTGGGAAGTATCCGTCATGAAATGATCAATTTGCATGCTTCATTACAGGAATTTCCAAATCTGTCCTGGAGGACCCCTATTCCTGCACATTATGTATGTCTCCCTAATCGACACACCTAATTCAAGTCTTGTTGTATCTACTAAAGAGCCGATAAGTTGAATCAGGTGTGTCAGATGATGTCAGTTTACCCAACGCAGTGAGAGTTTCAAAGTGTTGAAAGGTGTAGGGGACCAAACAACTCATTGTGACGCAAAGAATCATGAGGGCGCGAAGTGTCCACCGAAGTACCTTTCCAAATCTTTCATTCTGAAGGGCCCTTTGAAGAGGGCAGTTATGAGCACTTCGGCTTGGAATGACTCTTTAATATAGCGGCCATGATAGTTTTACTCTGAAGTGCCCTTCGTAGGGTGGTACGAATGCACCGAGAATTACTACTAGAGGCCCTTTAGGACATAATTGGAAACCTCTGCTTTATATTACCATGAATATCATAAACACAATTAAACAATAGCATATTGTGTCTTTTTTGAGAAGCTTTATACACCTTCACTCTCACCTCGAGAGATTTTCGTCATATGTGGCCAAACCATAGATAAAACAGAGCAGGCCGACAAGTGCAGCGTAAAACAGCATCTCAGTGTAAAAGCCCAGCCACGCAAAATAGATGCCGATCTTTTCTCCATAATATTTCCTGTGGTAAAACAACATTATTCACGTCAATTTCATTTTGTTTGTGTGTGATTTTATCCAGAAAAATGAAACATTTTCCATGAATTCATTTACTGGAAATGTGTGGGAATCATGCTTTTTTTTAGCTCTTACAATAAACATTTGGTTTGTTTGAAAGAATAATTTATGTAAAAACAAAAACAAATAATAATGTTAATAAAATAAAACTAAAAAAGGACATTTGAATGCAAATATAATGTAATGTCTAGAGGTAAATACTGAACAGCAGACGTTTACAAATATGAATGTATAATAGTTTTTACACCAGCCCGTGTAAATAAAAGTGAAAAAGTCCACAGAGGCTGTTGTTGGTCTTACCGTATGAGGTTGAGCGGCTGCTCTTTGTAAAAGCGACTAAAACGTGCCCAGAATTTGTACAGTTCATTGCGTTCACTCTCACAGTTTGGATCTCGAGACCTGGTCCAATACCTACACTACACACACACACACACACACACACACACACACACACAATTGCATTACTGATGCATCTGAAAATTTCACAGACTCTTTAGATACAAGCAGACAGGTTTAACCGCCTGTGTGATAAACTTACGTCATGTAGAGGGAAGGCTGCAATATAGGTGCCGTTGTTCAGCAACCTCTTAATGCCCTTCTTGACTTTGTCTTCTTTACTGTAAGGACATCGGGAAAGGATGTAATACACCTACACAGAGAAGAGAAAAAAACAAGCGTTTGGTTCGGAGTGTAATGGCAACCCATTAAAATACATCCATGCTTTTTCTATTGTTAAAAAACTTTAACAAAAAACTTCAGGATCTTACGATCCTGTTCCGTGTGGACGGAGGGAAGAGGGTGTCTTTATCCTCGATGAGAAAAAAGTCAATCTTGCTCTTGTCGAATGTGTAGGTGAAATAATCGGGCTCTGGGTGCATCACATTTTCAGGGAGACGAATGGGTGTAAAGAGCCAGCTCATGGGCACATCGTTATTTTCTGGAATATCATTTGCTTTAAAAGGCACTTTGATTTTCAGAACGTCTGCGTAGGTTGCCAGCACCTCCCAGGGAACGTGGATCTTTAAGAAATATGTCTTTCCATCTTCTGACTCCTGGAGTGAGTATATAAATAAGAACAAGTCAAATGGTATTAAGCCAGCTATGTGCTCTTCAACTATTGTTGCCTTTAATCACAGGTGACAGGTAAGAATGGTAAACAACATGAATTAATTTAACTGTAGAGTTAATTATTGTTTATATAATGTTACTAGATGAGTTCACACAAGATCTTTCCTTTCCTGTGACACATTTCCCCGCGAAAATGTACTGACTAAAAGCAAGGTTATATTTGTTTGAAATACTTGTGCTTTTTTAAAACATACACCTCTGTATTTTGCCATGGAAGAAAAAATCAAGTACAGTAAATGATATCTTTTTGCACTAACATAGTTTAGGAAAAATATTCTGAAGAACACTGCCCTCTAGTGGACACTAACAGGGGTGTTACAAAAAAAACATGTTGCTTCTGGTTTACACATTAGCAAGCAGTTAATGTTTTTGGTTATAACTTATATATATATGAGTCTGTATTTCTTTAAGGCAGCAGTATGTTTGACGTCAGATGTTTTGACTCACAGATTTGTCTTCAGTCTCCAGCTCAAGTCCGGCTTTCTGTAAGTTAACTTCAAACTCCTTCCTTCGCTCCTGTATCAAGATCAATAACAAATCTAAAACTCACCCACTAACATGCGCTTCACTGTAGAGGTGTTTGGGTTTCAAAAAATAATGAATAACAATCTGCTGGTAATATAGTTACCTGTATGTGTACATAATTTAAATATGACACACTTACACAACTGCTGTATGAACTAAACAACATTGGTATAACATGAGAGTTGACAACTGGGTTCTGCCAATCCGAATCAAACAGAATTTGATGAAATTTCAATTCATTAACCTGAATTCAAATTAAGGTAGCGAAAATAATGCAGGTGGGTTAATGCATCCCTTGCATTCCCATTTACGCATTTGGCAGACGCTTTTATCCAAAGCTTACATTACATTATCCTATACATTTTGTGTCTAAGTATGTGCAATCTTCTGAGATCGAACCCACAACCTTGCCGTTGTTAGCGCCATGCTCTTACCACTGAGCTATTGAAAAGCTATACAACATTTGAAATACAATATGAAACGGAATAAAAAATCAGCATTTTTTGTCTGTCTGAATTAACCAAAAACAAATTTTAATTTCTGACATATTTCTAGAAGCATCACATGATATAAATATTGATAAATTCTCAATAAATGTATTTATGATTAACTTATTGGTGGTAGGGATTTTTACCTTTTAAGAGTTATTATATTTAATATATACACTAAAACATGTATCATGTGGAATATAAAAACAATCTGTGATTTATAGAGGGCATGGGACAAACCCAAAATAATAAGATTTTGGAAAACCAAAATATCATTTGAACTTTAATTATTTCAAAACAATAAAGTAACTAATGTTAAGTAGTATTGGCGTTGTTTTGGTTAATAACTGTTCCCCTTAATTTTCTTACACAATGCAGATGTGAAACGTAACAAAAGATATGACGCACCACTTTCTTCACTTCATCCTTGTCATCGATGTATGAAAGAACAAAATCTATCCTCCGTATGCCATCTCTAAAGTACACAGAGTCCTTGCTCTGGTGATGTTTATCTACCTGTACACACAACACAAACAAACACACAGGTTATATCATACAATAAACGAAACAACCAGGATCAAAATTCTCATAGTATTGCCGACACACAGGTAAACCAAGCATTAAACCTACTGCGTTTCAGATCTTGGGAAAAAGACACTTCATGCTTTTAATTGGAAAATATGTGCAGCACAATAGAAAAACACTTTGTCAAAATGTAAATCTTGTTTATTATTGATGACGGCTTATTAAATATTAACCGGTGCAGTTTGAATGAGTTTTTATTTCAAAGGCAGTGCAGCAAGAATCGGCGCCTCACATGCGAGCACAAAATCTTTTAAACGCAGGCAAAAATCTGCATTTAACAAAACAAAATGAATGCAAAAGCAGAACAGAGAGACAGTCCAGCATGTCCGGGAAATCTACAACTTGAGGGACAGTGTCAGAGAAAGAACTTATAGAGTAATATAAACTTGTGTTTCGATATCAATTTCTTTTTTTAATTAACACTATTAGTTAAACCAAGATTTTAATTTCACAGTATTGTCAAAATCTGTATATTTGTGACACCCCTAAAGATAACTGTGTCCAGTTGCCTAAAGCACCTTAAGTTTTTCCCTGAAGTGTGACACTTAAGGGGTGATTTCCCTTCACCAAAGACAACAGGAGAATAACTTATAAGGTATTCTAAGGGCACACTTAAGGGACAATTACACTTAAGGTGCTTTATGCAACCGGGCCCTAACCTTTAAAACTCAATCACATGCACACACACACACACACACACACACACACATTTCACTACTGAAATTGTGTCTATGAATCTTTATGCTTTTACTTTGCTCTCAAACATTCTACTTCCTCCTCTCTTAAAGAAACAGATCTGCCATTATTCATTCACGTGTATAATACTTTTGCTTTCTTTGAAATGCAGCAGAAAAATCTTCACACTCATTTCTAGGGATGGGAATCATAGGGTACATGACGATACGATACGGTTTGCTATACATTGCTCAGGGTACCGATATTATCATGTGAAAATTATACGATAATCAAGATATTGTTTGGCAATTCTATAGTGATGCATCACGATATCTGCATAACTATGAAATTAAAATGCCCATGAAATGTGCAACATTTGTCTCTTTATTCAAGTCCACAAAACTTTGTTCAGTATTCATATTGATATATTGTCACACCCCTCACTATGACCATGACTTTTTGCAGTGGTGTCACATACGCTCACTATAAACTGTCATTGTTTGTTAGATACGCAATGTAAAGATTCTTTAAAATAACCGACGTAGTATGAGTTTGTGCTTCGATCCCTTTTTTTGATGAACTGTTCCTTTAAATGTCAAAGGATTGTAAGATGCAGAAATGTATTTGCTTCCCCCTAGTGTTCGGATGATCTGTTCGCCCTAATGACCTCATGATCTGTCCTGTAGGGTCAAACACTTTTCTTACTGAATTATATTAAAACTTAATTGAACAGTCCACGCCCTGCAGAACAACTCTGACCCCACATCAGCTCTATGAGAAGTTTATTTATTCTATGCCAACACTAACATTGTTGAAAGTTAAATAGTTGCTCAGAAGAGAAATAGCCGGGATGACCGGGAGCAGTCAGGCCTGTAAGAGTCTGCAGCTGTTCTCTAACAACTAAAAATAACACACACACACTGACTAACACAAACAAAGAGAGCCGGAGACCGAGAACTAGCCCCGTCTCTCAGTGCTCTCACTACTACATCCAGAAATGTGACCAACCCAGCTGAGGTTTCACTACATGCACTGATTTTCTTACGCTCATCCTGTAAACAAAACATGGAAATTCCTGATGACTGCCGGCAGATAACAACAAGGACTTCCTCCAGTAAACAACAGCATTCCGCACGCTACCATCTTTAGTGAATCCTATTGCTATCTATAGAAATGTCGGGTCTCCTCCTTTCCACATACATTCAGGAGAGAGAAATGGAGAATCGCTTTACCTCAAACCCGCTGATCAAGTGCTGCATCATTCGGCGCTTGGAAATCTCTCGAGGCGGACGAGACCACCTCCCTCACAAACCCCAGAACCGGACACATGCACACGTAAACACAAACGCACACATATTGGATTAAAGCTGCCCTCCTTCAGGATACACACCCAGTCATTAACAGAGAGCAAAGGGAGAGAGACAGGAGGGGGGATGGGGGGATTGCCTCATGCCAGCAGTGATGATGACATCATCATCATCTTTATAAGATAATTACATCAGCAAAATACATTTTTCGGACGATAAAATTTGGCACAACATATAACTGGCTGCACTGCATCATTAATTATTCAACTTTTTGTCCTTTAATGTAGTACAAATTCTTTTGTTTTCAGTTTGCTGCGATATGTGGGATCTCGCATCCCATAATCTAAAGCACTTTGTATTACTAGCAAATTCTCTATTCACTTTGTTGATATCTCTTGCTAATCTTTTGTAAGACTTGCAATAATACCATGTATTGTACTCTTTAATAAAACAGTACAATTGTCTATATATGTGTGTATACAGTAAATACAGTTCATATATGTACATTTATGTGTTTGATTTTCTCTTCTTTTCTCTATTTCATATAACTTTCCAGGGATGTTTTCATATTCATACATTTTGTACAGCTGTTTTGAAACAATGCAAATTGTTAAAAGTTGACATGATTATTATGAAATGTGCCTAAAACTTGCCTTTGGTGGTTGTAAAGGTGATGCTCCGGTGTTGTGGTTGTTTACCAGAAAATTGCTATATGGCTGCATAAGTGAATATGGTGTTTTAGAACATAGCTGTGTGGTTGCTAGGGTGCCCTACTGGTTCCTATGGTATTCTTGATGGTTGCTTGAATTATGTTATGCTGCTGTGGTTGTTATTATTGATTGTAAAAAAAATTGGTGATTGCTAAGGTGTTCTGGGTGTTTAAGTGCATTGGTGTATGGTTGCTATGGTGGTTTAAGTGGTTGCTAAGGTGTTCTGGCTGTTTAAGTGCATTGCTGTATGGTGTTTTGGGCGGTTGCTGAGGTGTTCTGGTTGGTAAAGTTAACAACTGTGTAGTTTCTAGGGTGTTTTGGGTGGTTGCTAGGGTGTTCTATTGGTTCCTAAGGTGTTGTTTTTGGTTAACAGGAAATTGGTATGTGGTTGTTAAGGTGTTCTGGGTTTTTAGGTGCATTGTTATGTGGTTGTTAATGTGTGAGATGGTTTCTAGGGTGTTGTTATAATGTTGAAGTTGGTAATCAGGTAATGTTGATGTGGTTGGTACATTGCTAAGGTGCTCTGTTGGTTGCTAAGATGTTCTGTAAATCCATTGTTATGCTGTTGCTAAGGTGAAAATCAAGCTAGGAGAAGTAATGTCACACGGCTCCTGAACAGCCCACATAATGACATTGTTTTACATATGATGGATGGACACAGCAGGATTTAAGTTTAATAATCCGGATGAATGGTCTGCTGGTAAGGAGCAATAGCAATAACAATGTTTGCCTTTAGCAAACACCAGTAATTATAAACCTGAAAGATATGTACATCTGATTTGCTTGCTAAAAAAGTACTGAACGTATGTTTGAACTGTGGATGTCAATATACATACAGCCAGGGGCGTAGTTTGTGGGGGGGATGGGGGGAGGTAACCCCCCCAATATTTAAATCCATCAGTTACAACCCCTCCAATATTTCAACATGAAAATCACAGTAGATCAAACGAAAAATATGTAGAATTACTTTATTTTGTGACGATAATTTTGTTCCTAATCAAATATGAGTTTTTCATAATGAATTAGACAAAAAATACATTGAACCGATTGGTACCGCCCAACCAATGAGTCGCACTTTCACCAAAACAACGCGAGTGGTGTTTGAATGTGAGAGCACACGGGTAACTTAACGTACACCAAAAATGAAGAGAAGCGCTGCACAGTGGACTATATTTAACTGCTCGTCAGAGAGGGATAAAAAATAAAGCATGTACTGAGAATGAGGTATGAGAATATTGTGTAATAATAGCTAAGTACAAACCATATATATTTGCTAGCTAATCCATTGCAATGTATTTAGCTATAACTATCAGTATAACAAGTTACCAAAGCAGCCATCTGTTTTGCTAGTTCATTTTTCAATAGTGTCTGTAATTATCAATGACAAAAGTATTCACATTGATGTTTGTTTTCTTCCTAAAATAATCTGACTTTTGAACGAATTGGATGAATTAATAATTTAAGTGGCTCACTCAATAAAACAGTGAATCGCTGCAGCCTACTGGCGCTTTCAATACTTAATTTCTTTCTTTTTATAATCTCTTCCCATTAGAATTTTATGAATGAGGCTTATACACGAATTTCATAACGTTATGTGGTGTATAATCTCTTAACAATTATTTTTTAACAGATTTGAGGTAAATATAGCAACAGGGTAGAAAAGTCCAATTTTCCAATAACAATACACATTAAAAAATAAAATAACATGCAGCATACAACCCCAGATACATAGCACACGTATGTCTGCAAGATGTCTGTTAAAGATCACTTCACCTGGAAAGCATCTGCTGTTTACTAACATCTGATAGACATCTATAAGATGTCAGTTTAACATACATTCTAAATCATTACATCTTAAAGACATCTTCTAAGAGGAAACGTCCTATAGACGTATTGCAGATGAGCAAACACTCTAAAATATACGTCTCCGTGATGTTCGTGTGCTATCTGGGACGTTCAACCCCCCCAATGTTCAAACCAAATCTACGCCCTTGCATACAGCAATAAACCTGCAGTTTCAAACAGACCTGATTATACTTTGATCTCCCAAAATGAAAACCAGCTATCCAGTTGCCTTTTTGTGAGTGAAAGTTCTTTGACATATTAGATTATCGCTAGTCGCTTTATCATGTCATGACTGACAATCTGATATCTTAACAATGTCATTTTAAACAGGAATAGGTTAGGGGATTGTGGGGGATTGCAATGCCGACATTGTGGCTTGTATCCTCGTCCTTCTTCCAAGTATAGATCTTTTCCAACTAGCTTTCAAAAGTAAAAACAAACCAAAAGCCGCTACTTTCTGAGGTGTCATTCATGTCAATCTCAAAAAAAGTTCATATTTTCATACCTCAGTCTCCTGAGCCAAGAAAGCGCAGTACATTTTCCACAGCAATGACCGCACCGATGTAATTTGCATGTCAAGTGTATGACCCATTTGCAGATCCTGACATTTTCAAGAGAATTGCTGCAACCCTGCCATATAAATATTTGCATAAATATGTAAATACGACTTCCCCAGACAATGACAAACAAGTAAAAGTGAGAATCAGAGTGCAGGTTGGAAATGTAGTATCTAAGATCTAAAAGTGGAGTAACCTGATCGGAGCAAAAAAAAGTTGTAATGACTGCTGAGCAAACCTGTTTTCTTTAAATAAGGACTATTTACTGTAAGCACGCAGCGTGTTTGACATGGCAGAGAATCTGCTGTTCTTTCACTGTCTCTCCTCTCTCTTTCATTTTCCATAATTATACATTAGAGATGATGCATATGTGCAGAGGTAGTCTCTCATCGCCATAAGCCCATGCACTTATATATAGCGTAAGTATATGTATGGTTAAAGAAATAAGGCAGGGATGTAAAGAACTACAAAGGCCTTTAGCCACAAAACGCATCTGCTCAAATACAAATATGTAATCATGTAATGTGACACAATTACAGACTTAAAAAAACACAGTTAATGAACACAGTGCTGATTTTTATATATAGAGACTTATTTTCATATAGGGAAAGTAGAACCTTTTTGGCTTATTGGGCATAAATTGACCCTGAAGCCTTAAGGCCAATGCACATTGATTCCGAAATGTTACACACTGGCTCCTATTTTATCGTCCGTTGAGAGGAGAGACGTCTAAGCTTGGAATGTCACACTGCATTGTGGATCAATACACCAAACAAACTAACATTATATAACTCTAAATGCAAATTGCATCATTTTTATAGTATCTGCAAATTTAAGTTGCATGTACAACTTTTTCAAGAAATTGTGGTGACATTATTGCCACGCAATTCCCATCGAACACGATATTCTTACAAAATAGCATTTTGTGATAGACAAGACAAGTTGGGTTTGACATGACATGAGCCATATTCATGTTGCTATGCAGTTGCTAGGGTGTTCGGGGAGCTTTCTGTTATCTTTGGCAATGATATCTGATAAACATTGAAGATTCTTTTACGATGTTGTAATAAAGTTTTATGAAATCCAAGCCAGGCACACATGCATGGTCACAGTTTTCAATCTCAGCCCTCTTTACCGTGTCGTACCCGTGAGCGATACTTCAGAAATAGGGTTCTCTTTCTCCATATCTGTGGATAAATTGAGCATGGTGAGACAGAGACAATGGTATACAATCTAGACTAACCAACAAACACACAGCAGTCCATGCCAACCTATTGATCAATACCGTACGAGGCAAAGGTCTGTGTAAATGCACATTATTCATTTGTGAATCCTTCAGTGACAGTCGACTCAACTCATCTCTATCTGATAATGACATGATTTAAGCATGTTGGCAACAGCAATCTTTTCAATTCTATTAATCAAGTTTCAGGGAAACACATCTATTGATTTAGATGGCATCATTTTCTCTCTACATCCCAGTGAACGTCAATCTATGAGCATCTAAGAAACAGAAGCCACTCCGAACATGCAAACATGCTGGAGTTGAGTGAAAAAATAAAATAAATCACTTCAGGAAATACAAGAGACATAAAGCCAAATCGTGTTTTGAATATGGGTTTAAAGGAGTCGTATTCATAGAAGCATTTCACTTTTCCCCTGCACTGTTCATAAATACTGAATAGAAGGTGCTGGATACAGAATAGACACAATATATATCATATGCTAGTATAAAATCAAAACTATTTGTTGTGAAACCAATTTTTTTTGTTTGTTACTGTTTTTAGTTACATAGTAGCATAGTATTCAGAATCTCAGTAGGGTATATGCACAAGGGAAGATGACGTACTTCCGCTAAATTCTCAGCCATCTAGTTCAATTCCGCTCCCATAGCATTAGGGGCATTGTTCTCTTTGGCGCTGGATGTAACGGAGCTGGCAGAGATTTAAGGGGAAAGGACGCCATCGATCCGTGTGCATATACCCCATTGGCCTGCTAGCTTAGCTAATAGATATTTCAGCGGCAATAAACTTTATGTGGCCCAAACTTAACTTTCAGTAGACCTCTGTAAAGAATCTATAACTGTTGAGTCGTTTTAATTTAATTCAATACAATTACTATACAATACAATATGGATGTAAAATAATAATAATCTAAATTAAATATAAAACACACATAACATGGAAATTAACTTCTGGCCAGTATGTGCGTCTGATGAGACGTCTGGTGTTTTTTGTAAAGCAGAAAGAAAAAAACTAACATGTCTGCTATTGAAGATTTGTTAAATGTTTCTTTTTATTGTAAGCTTTTATTTTGCATTGATTGTTTAGCTGTAAAGAACAAGCTGTTGCCGATAAAACGATAACCACTGTACATAAAATAGCTCCCATCTGGGTCCTAAGGGAGACCCAATTTCAAAGGGGACGCGATTTCTCACAACTCCGGCTCTGACCGATTCAATATGGCGGACAGCTTATGTATAGTATTAGTGACCAACAGATCAGCCACTAAACAGGCATCTGTGTATCTATATCTATGGTTAAAATGACATACAAATTCACGCCTATGAATGTTTTTTCATGATCAGATTCACAAAACAGACTCATACTTGCAAAGCAGTTAAAGGTTTCTAGGTTTAAATCAGCCTCATGCACTAGTTAATGCTTTTGACATTATATGGCCCCTTTACGACACAGTACACACACATGGTCCTATCTTACCCCCACAAAGCTGCTGAGGTGTTGCTGTGGTTCATTGTTTTCTTTCTCACACTGTTCACACCCAATCACTGAAGAATGACTTGAGCAAACAGACGCAATGCTTGTGCACTCAGAGACAACACTCAACGTGGACTAAATAGACAGAAAGAGAGACACAGAAAAGATGTAGAGTGGAGCAGGGCGGAGGCTACAGATGAGTGCTGGAGCGTGGTTATCTTCACAAGATTATCATGATTTAGTTACCTGAAATCAAACTAGTGGGAGAAAAGTAGAAACCATAAAAACATAAGAGAGCAAGAGCACAGAAGGGTGAAGGACAGATAACTGGAAACATAAAGTAAACGGTCTGATGACATCAGCAAAATGAATAGTTGTGTGCGGAAATATCACATTAAAGGGGAAGTTCACCGAAAAAGAAAACAATCTGTCGTAATGATAATATTATCGCCCTCATACAAAACCTGTATGATCTTCCACAGAACACAAAACGAGGTGTACCTGTTCATATGGCAGAATATGTATATGCTGTTTTTATCCAAATGACACAAAACAGAGACTAAAGGGCTGTCAACGTGACTTGTTTGAAGACGCACAAGAACCAGCGATCAAGGCTTCAGAAAACATGAAATATGGGAACTCATACAGAGAATTATAAAAGTGCTTTTTCCCTTTTTGACCATGACAGCCCTAGTCCCCGTTCACTTTATGTAGCCTATATAACAATGCAAAACCGGCAGAGAAAGTCACATGGTATTACATCGATGAGGGTAAAAGATGATGTATTAGACTATTCCTCAACCTTACATTTATAATTTCTCTAGAAGAAAAAAGATTAAGGCACCACAAGGAACAAAACTATGTAAACTAAAACAGCGAGTAACAAAACCACAAAAGGTTTGGTAGGAAACAGGTACAGCAAATTTTTCATATGTAAACCGAATGGCCGTGAATGGCTGAATGGTGAGCTGATTTGAATGAATGTGTCATCATCTAAGAGCACCTGTGTCAAACAAACATGACCGACCATTGTGCTTCAATTTTCCATTCCATTAAATATAAACACAGCGATAACAAAAACATCATAAACATCCCTTAATTAAAGCACTGACCATGGCCGGACTTACGCATTTCTTTGAAAACCCCACCAGTCATCTTGTATGTTTTCATATTGAACAATACATGACTTTGTAAGTAACTCAAAACCAACTTATGTAATAGACCCATTAAGCAACCTCAGCAGACCTACAAGAGCTAGAGGGGGTTGCTAAGGAGTTCCTTATGAAATTCGGGTTATTACATAGAGTCAATCAGATGGCTTTGAAGAGAAACACATTTCTTCCCCTTAACCAGCATGGTGAGAGGTATCATTGTAATACCGAATAATTAAGTAATGCTGCTAAAGCTGCTTAAAATGTGTAAGAGATTTTACCACAGCGCTTTCGAGTTGAAATGATTCCTTATCCAAACTCGTGTGGAAGCCGTTGTTTTCCTCTGGAGAAGATAAAGAAAAAAACAAGAAGTGTTACTATATAGACACGTGACATTTCAAGTACTTAGCAAACGTTCCCATTTAAGCTGCTTCTAAAAAAGCGAGCAATTGTGAAATAAATGTAAGCTTTTTGATCAATCACTTTTAGATATGACAATAATGGAGTTGTCAGCCATTGGCCGAACTGGTTACATTCACAAAGTCAGTGTTGCTTGTAAAGTGTATTATCATTAAATATTACACGGCTCGTTGTAATGCTTGATTCTAATTGCCTTGTTGCGCAATTGTGTTCGCTATTCCCAGATAACAACCTCTCAAAACTAATTACACTTGATATCCCGGATGCAGATCATTTATATATAAATATATATTTTTATGACATATATGACAGTTTTTTTCTCATGTGGCAATAAAGTTAGCCATGTAATAAGCGGGATAACGTTCAAGCAGCCGGTTGTTATCTGAATTGGAACAAAATGCTTGTAAACAAAAACATGCTAGACTTGCTATCGTGGATTGGTTGGTTGTCCTAACAGTTAATAGGTTTACCAAAATAAAATTATGAAATCTGTACATACTGTGATTATGAGTATTCTGAATTGTGACATAATTCAATTACAAGTACTTGATTTTTGGAATCTGATTACAAGTAATCAGTTACTACCCAGCTCACCTTGTAAAGTAAGTTTTGAAGCATGGTAGCCGTTTTGTGCAGGTCAATTGCTGGTTTAAGATGATCATGAGCTGGTCCTAAGGTGGTCTTCAGCTGGTTAAGGACCATCTTAAACCAGCTCCAGAAAAGCTTAAACCAGCACATTTTAAACAAGCACATGCTGTTATTTTCAACACGGTTGTTACTTTATATGTTAGATGATGCCAAACAATGACTGTGTACCAAAACAGCTCCATACAGTTGAAATACTAGAAGGTTTCTGTTTAGAGCCCTTTCAGGCTAAATTTACCCTAGGCCAAGCTCATGTGTGTGTTGGGTGTCTTAGAAACCGCAGTGAACTCCCTTAAGTCCTAAACTGAGACAGAGAATAAGACCGAATAGAATCCTCGACTTTTCTAACAGAAGCAAAGCATCTAAGCAGTCTTCAACAAATCAGAAACCTTCATTACATCTAACATTACACTAAACTGCAGGTCTGACAGCTATTCAGGAAATTGGTGTTGTGTTAATTTCATATGATGTTAGAAACATGAATGTTTCCTTCCTAAAAATGTCATATTAATGGACATAAAGGAAGCTTAAAATGGTATAATGCTATTTGCAATGATTTTGGCCTCTCCAACCTCTCAAACTGTCATTTTACGACCACCTAGCCAATAAAAGCATGCAGTCATTTGTATTATCTAACTGTTATAAAAATATGCTATATACACTTTCAGATTAACAATCTCCATCGTCATATAAAGATAACATTTCACAACTTTGAATTAGGTCTCTGAATGTGACTTCCAAGTATGCCAGATCATAGCCCTCAAACATGATAAACTATAAATTAATGCTAACGGTACTGCATGTCTTCTTTTATATACCCTGGCATTAAAACACTCATCAAAGTCATGTACGGGATGTCAGGCTGTGAAATTAGAAGTGAGAAATGTTTGCTGACACAGGAAACAACAGGCACGGTCAACTACATATTTTGTGGTTTGTTGCACACCAAGCAGACGAAAATACAAAACGTCACAAGACGTTTGAGGTGTGACAGTATTAACAATATTCTTTGGAGATTTTATTTGTAAATAAAGAAATTCATTTAAGTGTTTATGAATTAGACCTTTACTGTACATGTACAGATGAGTTTATCCAACCCTTTATCGGCTTATCAGAAGACTGTATGCATCTTTTTATCTTTAAAGCACCCTGAAACAGTTATAAGGAGAAATTAGTTATTCTATTTTAATATTTTATACAGATTTATGAAGTTTAATAAATATTTACGGTCCCTTATGACAGTGTGATACTCTATCCCGCTTGTGCACAGATATAGCCCAGGTCAGGGGGTCTTCTATGAGTCACAATGTTCAAAAGCAAGTGCTGCAGTTTACATTTACACATTAAACAGATGCTTTGTGAAAAACTAGTGCATTCAAGTTACATTTTAGTGTGTTCACTGGGACACGAGCATGTGATCTTGGCAAGTTGGCATGTAAACTACATTGAGATGGCATGACTAAGGGAAAGTAAGGGACCATTTCCAGGTTGAAAAACTATCAATGTGCTTTTAAAGGGGAAGCTGATGACTCAATTACAATTCAGATGTTATCTCTCTGCACATTATGTCTAGCCATACACAACATAAGCAAACTTAACAGCTCACATATTAAAACATAGCTATTAACTTTCTAATGCATAATATTATATTAACTTACATTACATTACACTTACATTAACTTCATTCATAGCCAACTGCTCCGTTGTAATTAAACATAAATGAAAAAGTCCAAACATTGAACGTCACTGACCGCAATGTAACATGATCAACTATTTACATTCATCATAATAACTCCAGTCAAAAGATCCCATGTAGTACGTGGATTAAAGTTTGTTTAAACTTTTTAATCTATCGCTTCAATGACATTGAATAATGTTATAAGATCACGTTGTAACGAGCGCACGTCACGTAAAGTTGTGAACGTAACGGACGAGCGAATTTCTCTTTAACTCCGGTGTTTATAACTTAAAGTAAGATCATTGAAATAAAAAGCGATGGAATAAATACAATGTGACATAATAGTATATTAGTAGCCTATACATGTTCAAACACACTTATATTCGTGTAAAGGCATTAGTGAGGCGGACACTCACCACCACCACCACCGTTGGACCAAACAGTCCGGTCCATTTCGATAAGCGTCGCATCACCCGGCTTTCCGCGATTCATTTTTATAAAGTATCCGACTGTAATCACGTGAATGAGACGGAGTTGTTGAATCAATGATCTTTCCGCCCGGGCTCAGTCCGAGCTCACGCCCCGTGATCTGATCTCAGCTCTCTGACCGCTGCACAGGGGATCAGATTTGTCCACACTGGGGCTTGTCTTCGGGTCTCGGGGAGGGAAATCACGCCTCTACTATGATGTGGGATTTGTGTTTAATATACATGAGATGTTAGTCCACCATTGGAAGGCGAAAGAGGGACAATATTAATATTGAGAAACGAGTCTGAACTATAGGAGGACTGCTGAGGAACGTCAGTGTTATGTTAATATTCATGGATCTGCCTTCGCCGTAGATGAATTCGGGATTTTTGCATTAAAGGGGATTGTTAGAAACGACCGCAATTTTGTCGGCACAGTACAGAGAGCAAACCTCTGAAAAAGATAAAAACAGGAATTAAAAGGGAAATCATGTTCCTCTGTGAGCGTGTAGTTTCCTAAAAAGATTTATTTCTTGAATTATATTTTCTTACATTTTCAATTCGATATGTATAATGTATTTAATATAGCTTTGGAGCCATAGGAGTTAACTTTTCAACTCTATTCTTTGCATTCTTTTGCGTGTTCACGAAATCTCAGAGAGGATATTTGTTTTGAAGTTTTCATACATATTGAAAAATTAACTTTGATTAATGTATTAAATCTGGTAAGTTTAAAGAAGTCTAACCCCCCCAAAAAACATAAGAACGAAAATAGAGCACTTTATTAAAGTTTACTTTCCATGAAAGGTCAATAGCAAAGGGATTTGTCAAATTAATAACTATTGATATCTAAAATAGTTTCCAATAAAGATGACGTATAAAAAGAAAGTAGAAAATATTTGATTGTCAGCACAGTATAGGCAGAGGATACATTTTATACAGAGCTAGCATTTGTTTTGTAGGTGTAGTTCATTTACTGCTTTACACACCTATATCAGCAAACAGGGTTTCCTCAACTCATTTGCATCTTATTTCCAAAGAGTGTTCATCTCCTTTGGTATTGCCATGTCTTCAATTGACGTTACACATGCTAAAAATGCTGTCTTTACAGGGAGCTGATGGAGAGATGAAGGCATCAAATCTGATATTTCCCAGCGTTTAACACGTTAAACAACTTGTCTCACAAGCTACCTTACGGGTTATATATACAGTCAAAATGTATTCCACTAGCATAATCAAACATGGTGAGCATTTCATGTTCTTGGGTGTCTTGTGATGAAATATCCAACAAGTCCCAAGAAATGAATGATCAAGTACTGTATTTAAATATAGCTCTATTGTATGTTTTGTGTATTGGCAAACACAGAATGTTCAGAATGTAACATGAAAAAATGACTAAAGCTCACTAGCATGAGCACTTACTGCTTTGTACAAAATAACGATACTGTTCCTCAAAAATCATCCACATCTGATTGCTTGTTCAAGCCCCACCAGAACTGTAACTAGAGTTCTTGTAGCCCAATATAGACTCTTTGGCCCTGTCTGCCCTTCAAGTGGTTTCCACGGACCTTCACTGTAGCAATTACACTGTTTGGGTGGGGCAGTAAAACATGCATATAGCTTACTTTCCACAAACCTTAACGTCTTCAATCTGGGTTTCACAGTTCCACGGCCATATGTGAAGGTGGAAGATACACGGGTGTGTACCACCTTCATGAGGGCTATAAGGATTGGTTGGGTTGGGACGGGACTGTAGAGTAATAACAGAACAGGAGTGGTTTATAAGATTAGAGGCAAAGAGAGTGTAGATTTCTTTTGAGCCCACACACTTTGATTTAGTCCTAGTAACTCCAGACAAAGTAACTTCATTTAAAACAAAATGTTGAAAAGAGGTATTCAATAATATAGAACAGTAATAAAATGTGTTGAGTATTCACCCTGTGAATTGAAGATACCAAACTAAATTCATAAACAAGAAACATCTGTGTTCTTTTTGCAATAATATTACGGAAATTTTTTTCAGAAGGAATGTGAAAATGATCGTTTTAGTAATTTAGTTTTAGGATTTATTTAAAACAATTTGAAAGGGTTTTATTTCACTTTGTTTAGTTACCAAAATATTTAAAATGTTTGGTTATAGACTAGCCTAGAAGTATGACAATTTGACTTTGTCATTCTATCTTTCTGATTGTTTTGCATATTCAATGTGACAAATGTGACAGTATGGTTTCACTTAGTTTGTGTTGGAACTAAAAATAATTTGCCTTTACATAGGCTATCTTTACAGCATCAATAATACATTTATTCTGTTCAAGTTAGTTAAACATTTTTATTCTAATTGTGGTGTGTTATTGTCTCTCTCTCTCTCTCTCTCTCTCTCTCTCTCTCTCTCTCTCTCTCTCTTACCTCTAACCTGATTTAATGTATTATTTAATTTTATTTAAAAGTTTAATGCAATAAATAATCGTACACAGACTTCCAAAGGACCTGTAAATAACTGTAGCATACTTTAAACAATAGATTTCACCAAAGATGCATACAGGTGCCCATTGGATTTGGTATCCCTCCTTTATGTGGCTGTTGTTGTCACCAGATGAATATACTTTTATGACATAGTAAAACAGTAAAGATATTACCTAAGAAAACTCAAACAGGAGGAAAAGAATCATTTTTTGACAGTTTTTGTATGATTGTGTATACACAGAGATCACAAAAATATTTTATACAGTAGTATCAGAAAATACTGCACACAGTTTATAATAATATATATAATATAACAATATAATGTATATAATCATTATTTATTAGGTTTTGTTTTTACATTTTTTAATAATAGGCTATTCTACATAAATAACAAAAATGACAAAACACACAAAAATTATAATACTGTCACTAGAAACACGTTTTCTAACAAGCATGTCTTTTATCAAATGAAATCTGTACAATGTAAAGAAGCTTCATTTGTGTCCCAGACATGTGTAGTCAGACGCAATCCTATGACCTCTAGTTGCAGATTTCTCGAGACAACAAAGGACACGTTCACTGCAGTGCCTCCACCTGCTGGGGATTTTTGGAAGTGCAGTCCTTTTCCTATTTGTTTAAGAATAGAAACACTTTCCTTTATTTATACTTCATGAATAAATAATCTATTTATATGCGGGGATTCGGTGAGCATCTTATTGTTTTGTCAAAAATGAATAAAAAAACAGAAAACTAGATCTCAAGTATAGACTGATAATTATGTACTTTTTCCTCACACGTTACCGTGTGTAATAAATAGTTAAAATGAAACGAGGACAGTTTTGTTTATTTCGTGGTTCAAGTTCTGAAATCCCCTAATACTTTTCAGTAAAGTATCAAATGTCACATCAGATGTGACATCAGATCACAGCCGAAAGTGAACCGACGGCATTCCAGCAGCGTCAGTGTCATCTGAAGCAGCAACACACGCGAGTTCCTTATAACAGCACGGAAGTCCCAAATCTTTTGTTTCGACTCTTTGGTTTGTAATGGCGAATGACTGAAGACATCCTCTTTATTAACGGGTGTTTGCGATCTGGTGCGACCCCTGCAGCCCACACCTGTCACACCTGGACGCGCGCGAGCTCACTCGCATGATGGAGCTGAAATCCCACAGGAGACAGGTGAGAAGATCTGTATCTCATATAACTCAACTGCATTTTACACATAAGCTATTTACTTTAAAATTATTTGAAAATGGTTTAATAAGTTTGGTGTCCCCATTGGTTTTATCATTTTCAATAATTTTCCCAGGCACAAAAAACGGAGAGGATTTGTATACAATGTTAAAATCACTTCAGAATCACTGGATACGTAATGTAGGCTTAGACATTATTCTACCATGCATTGACAATGATATATAGAAAAACATTTTGAATGCAAGTAAATGACATCCACTTCCAGTGCTTTAGCTATCATGGATAAACAGTATCTGTGTCACAGTATCTATGAGATAACATATTTAGTTAGGCAACACAGCATGTTGTCTTTTCTCAACAAGCTCAACATGGTTGGCATTGTCTGCTTTCATTTGTGTGGAACGTTTACGCAGTTTAATAATCTATTTTAATATTGGGTTCAAATTCATTATAAATACACATCTTATCTTAGTATCGTTAAAATTAAACTACATTCTAGAAACAGCCCTATAACGCAGGAAATGCAAAACCATCATGACTTTGGAATTTCTGGTATTCTTATTTATAAAGGATGACCTGTTTTACAAAGAGGTTTAGTCAGTGAAATGAAAGAACCATTTTGTGGTTAACTGAACTTTGCATATTTACAAATGTGTTCATGTTGCATTTAGTTGAAGATTCAGATTGTTTACTACTGATGTGTTGCTACTCTTCTGCTTCATATCACTGGTGTAAAAAAAAGCCAAATGATTTTTTTTTGTGTAATACAGATAGGACAGGTACGGCCATATTAATAACATAAGTCTTAATGCCTCAATCTTATTTAATAAAAAACAAACATGTTTGCCGATGATTATATTTACACACGGTCACTTCATTCATTTTACCGATGATCAGATAGCTATCAAAAGATAGGGTGTAAAAGTTTATACATTGTTAGCGAGGAATCATCAATGTTTAAAGCAAATGCGAATCTCAAACACAATTGAACTCTGCATTAGCATTCTTACAAAATTTTTGAATTTGCAAATAGTGTGGGAGTACAGATTATATTAATTATGCATACACACGTTTATGTGGCCAAGTGTGAATGGAATGTGCATATCCAATCAGATAACACTTTAGTCATTCGAGATGTACGGGGTAAACGAAAAGAGATTTAAAACTTGAGGGACCTGAAGCTGGAGACTTGATATGGGTTTCTATGAACTCAAAGAAGAAGCAACACAACGGAAACCATTCACAGCGTATTAGCAAAGATTAATATCAAATAATAAAGAAAGATGCCTGGCCAACTCCAACAATGTTTTGCACAGGAAAGCATCACTTAAGAATAAAGCGAAGCAGACAGCACTGATGCAATTACATTAGGTTTAAATACAAGTCCAGACTTACTTTAACATGAAATGCATTACTTTATATACTTTAATCTGACTGTATTGTGCTGTTGCAGGGGAGCATTGACTTTTTAGAGACCTTTGGAGTTGTAAATGAGAATGGCATGGAAAACCAATCTCTGCCTCCAGTGGTAAGACAAACAGCTCAGTGCAGCATATTGTTTTTATTTTTAAATTATATTAGCATTGCAATTTCAGTGGAACCTAACTGACATGTGTATATATATTTCAGAAGTTGTATTTGTAGTAGTAGTTTTCAATCAAAGTTATGCTCCATAGGGCATATTGTGTACATTTGATTTGTAATAAAAGCTTTAGCGTAGAAACCTATTTTCAGATTTTGTCATGACCCTTGTTTTTTTTCAAATAAGATTTAGATTAGATTAGAACATTGATTGTAAGTGTGGTCTTTTTTATCACACACACACTTTTATCCAAAGTGAATCTCTCAAAAGGGAGCATTGAAATATTGTTATACATATACAGTATCCAAATGTCCCATAAATAAACAAAGGAATGCCGCTATACAGTCATAAAAAAACTAAAGATACACATTTGTAATTATGGGAGTCACATAATTGTCAATTTCTCCAGCAATGTAATAATACGTCTGAACAACTGACGATCTCTCTCCAGCAACTCCCTCTGTTATTCGATTATGTGCTGGTGGCAAAAATCTCAGATGAGGAGGACAAACGCCGCATCAGAAAACAGAGAGCTTTCTTAGAGGCATTAAATGCCAAGAAATTAAAGATAACTGTAAGTATTATTTTCTTTATTTTCCAGGATTATACAGATCCAATGCTTTGGTATTGCAATAGAATTTCCCTTTTTAAATGAAAATGTAACCAAATAGTATTTCCCTTAATCTCGCAATTGGTTCATAACTGCTGACGCAACCTTTTTGTATCATTGCGAAGTTTTGTTTTTTTCCCATTTCAGTTTCATGTCCTTACATCAGACATCATTGTGCATGGCTTTTTTCTAGTAATGCAATTTTTGTGGGCAACTACATCGTAAGAACTTTATACCATGGTCTGTTTGAATATGCGATTATGATTGGCTGGAAGGTGCGCATTAAAAGGCTTTGCGTTGGGTGGTTCTTGGCCTCCACGTTGTGCATTAAAATTTGTTTACATATCAAGATACATGACATAATTTATCCACTTTTAAATACAGTGTTAGGTTTTATGTTTCTGTTGTATTGTTCAACTTGTCAGGTATGTAAGAGTTACTCTTTGAATACGCCTCTTTTGACAGAAAACCAGAGATGATGAAACAGTGTTTTATTGCATCAGAGCGCCAAAAGAGATCTTTGAGATGTATAGGTACCTCCTAAAAGTGTCCGATGCCTGTAATTGGAGTTGTGAGCAGCAGGGTACTATACCTCAGTCAACCAGGTAATACCTGCACCAACACGGTGGCTATTTCTGTCCCATGTGCTTTTGTACGCTTTAATTATCATGTGTTTGGAAAACTTCTTCTTCCCTCTTTTTGTCAGTTCTGCTTTTTCACTTCTGCTCCAGTTTATGTGAGAGTCTAGCTTACTCTTTAAAGCCGGAGAATGGTACTATGACTATTGTTGGCTCTGTGATAAAGTGTTTATGATGCTCCTTATCTGACAAATTCATAAATGTAGTATAAACATAATAACCAGTTATAAATTCATTAAATGGGTGTTGGCGGTCAATAATAAAAAAATGACAATGTTAACTTTAAAACCTTGGAATTACCCTTTAAAAAATGTTAATATTATGCTTATACTCGTGACTCTTGCCGCAAGGTTTGTGCTCCTGACTGACATATTTTCCCACGCCTGCCACTATTATTATATATATCGGTTATACTTTACAAAAAGGTGCTAATTGTTTACAAATAGTTATTTCATTAGCTAAAATGAACAACACTACAGTATTTATTAATGTAGTTCCTGTTAATTTCAGCATTCACTAATACATTATTAAAAATGTTGTCACTGTTAAAATGAGTTAATGCACCATGAATTCACATGAATAACTGTATTGACATGAACTAGCATTTAACAGGGATTAATAAATAGTGAAAACATTTTTTTCATTATTAGTTTACGCTAATGCATTTACTAATGTTCAATAATAGCATCAATAGCCAACATACCATCCATAAAGAGCCATTTCCTTGGACCAATACATTATGGTTTTGATAGACAGCTCTAATATCAAACTGTTTTGTTAAGTAATTTTTCACTTATTTATAATTGCTGTTCTTAACTCTGTTTTAGGATTCGTATCGTTGATTTTATTCTTCATCACACCAGCATTGATTCAGATGGTGGGTAATACATTTTTCCCAACTGCTTACTCACTGTATATTGCATGACATTTATTTTTAAGCCTTTGCAAGTTTCATTTGCATTATTAATCTATCAACCCAGACTTTCTCTTCTCTCTACCCATCTCGTAGGCGTATCAGAATATCTGCCAGACCTCATGAAAAGGAATGTTTTTGAGACTCATTTCTGCTTACATGAGGTTTGTTTTGAGATTTGTTCTTCATCGTTTGTGGCACAAAGCCTTTTTAACATGTGACACACACAACACACAACCTGCTCTATTATATGCAAATGAGTTGAATTCTGTTTCATAAGATTGTCTCTCAGGGTAGTCATCATATATGCATAAACTCTGTCATTATACATATTTATAAATCAACCAATCATTCTAAGTCTGAATATTGTAATTGCCTAATGTCAATTACGTCATGTGCAGAAAGTTCATCATAGGGATGTAACGATACTGATTTCACAATACGATTCATACACAATACATTATTACAAAATTAAGTTGAGACAAATTAGAAATGAACAACAACCATTTTATAATTTCTCAAATGCCGCGCATTTCTTTGTGAAGTAAAAATATCTTGTGTGTCAAATAACAAAACTAAGCTACAATTTTAAAACAAATTCCAAATCAAATCAAAAATAATTAAACGAAAGTCTCTTTAAAGTAAACAAACTAAGACTTTGTCTGTGATTTTCTTGGACTTTTTACATTTAAGAAATCCATTCAAGATCCACGTTTTCCAAGTTTGCAGTAAACACAGCGGCCCCTGTTGTTCAAAACATGTATTGCGATTCAAATAACATCTCAAACGATTTGAATCACCACATATTATAATCGATTTCCAACCAGCTCAAATTAAATCGTTACATCTCTATTATTAAGCAATAAATGTAAGCAGTTCAATCCATTTTTACAACGATGAAATTTGATTGATTGTAGAAGAATAACAGACATGCCCAAATACCAGTACCATAAAAGCAGTCCATGCCACTATATTCTTAGGATGCATTAAGAAAATATTTCCTCTCAAATCAGCATCTGCTTATTGTCATGCAACTGTATTTTTTGTATAGATGCACCGATATTACACTTCTCCACCGATACGGTTATTCAGAGTATCCGGCGATACCATCAATATCACTGGTGGTGATATTGACTTGCATTTGGAGATTTTTAATTTTTTATTTAAATGTTATTGATTCTTGTAATGAATAATAATATTGAACACCAAACTAGTGACTTTTAATAAACACAGCATAAATTCATAGCATTTTCCTGTCCTCTTTTGATGACAGGATGTATCGGCCCTGATCATTGGCCGATAGGGTGAACCCAGTTATCAACCCAGACCGATTACTAGCCGTTACATCGGTGCATCTCAAATTTTAAGTAAACAGTACTCTCTCTTATTAATATTTGAAACACTGTCTTTGTCTTTCGTGTGCACTGAAATTGATAGAAAAAAGAGCAGAAGGAGCTGAAGCAGAGCTGGGCTCGATGGTCCGCTTGTTTTCGGGGGCAGCCCATAACTGACATCAGGTTCTCTTACCTTACTCGCTTTTACACACTTCTGTAATCACTTAAGATTTACATTCTCTTGAAAATATCACATATCTTCAATGCGCCCATACATCTATGAGTTGGTATGTACAGGAATTACCTTGGTGAGAAGGTGGCACTCTACTTCCTGTGGTTGGGTTGGTACACCTTTCTGTTGATTCCCGCCTCTCTCATTGGTATCGTAGTCTTCTTGTATGGCCTGGCCTTCTACAACACAAGTCCTCTCATGTGAGTAACTTAATGCTGAATAAATGAACATGCTTTAATTCAGTGATTCTCAATGGTGGGTTGAAACCAAAGATTGTCGTTCTGTTTCACAAGGGGTTGCAGACCACAATGCTAAATACAAATAAAAGTTTTGTACACAGTAGCTGTGCATAGCTCGGACAATAAATGAACAAGCATATAATTTTCCCTACTATATCTTTTGATGTTCATCCATACATTCAAGTAAACATTACGGCATTCAGTTGTGCCAAGTAAGCCATAAAGTTGTGTGGCATTATGATAAAATGTGTCAAACCTGAAGTCTTTATTCGATTTGTATTATGTTAGCCACACAGAGCATGAAAACATTGAACCTGTATGAGACTAGAAACTATGTTCAGTGTGTCATCTAGGATAAAAGTCCATTGAGAATTACTGCCTTAAAAGGATGTCTTAATGGTGTGTGTGTTTCGATGCAGACAGGAAGTGTGCCATTCCAACACAATCATGTGCCCCCTGTGTGATAACACATGCAATGTTTGGAGGCTTTCAGACACCTGCATGTATGCAAAGGTACGGTGCTCAAACGTTTAGTTAACTGTGCACTTCATTATTTACATACTCACACAGATACAGTGTACTGATAAATTCATCAATTCAGAATTCGGACACTACTTCAAATTGTCCGACCCCCGATAAAGTGCACTAAAGGACAATACTGTTTTACTTAAAGCAATGGTTCCCAACCGGGGTGGGCGCATCCCTTTGTATGTAATAAGCAGAGTGTACACGGGTTGTGCACCTACCTATAGATTCATATTACTCTACACGCTTCTACACAAAATTTAGCGAGACAAACTCGACGGAGATACCCCGTCAGCCTCGGTGAGACCTCGGTGTGGCGGTACGTTCACTCAGTGACAAACATCCGCTCCGTCAGGCCACTGATTACATACGTATACCTTTCGCCAGGCACGACGTGATGGAGGCTTCTATGCCATTGCGGGTGACCTGTGAGTGATTGGCATTCTGGATGGGACACTTATCCATAAATGAGTGATTTACGCCAATGATGTGAATCAACACAGATCGCGGCAAACATTAACGCACGATGGCAAACTATGAGAATATAGATGACCCTTTCAAAAACAAGCGAAGCCAAACAGCCAGTTAATGTAGCTGATTAATGCAGTAATCGTATAACCGTGAGGGTGTAGGATCGCACATTATGCAAAATTATAAATACATACACACACACACACATATTTCTTTCTTTATTTATACTATTTCAGTGAGCCCTGTTAAATGCAATTTCTTTATAATAAACATTGTTTTCTCAATACTTACCCACTCTATAACGCAAGGTAGAGTGAACAATCGATCCTCGAGGCATTGATATCAACCTATTCAGCACCACCGCCATAGACAGCACCTGCTAACATCGCATTTGAGAAGGTTTACCTTAAGTGACCTAATAAGGTATAGTTCAGTGAACACGCCTAGAAAAGGTATAACTTGAGTAAAGGTGTACCTTAAGAGTCTTCGTAGAGCGATAAGAGACAACGTTATCGGGTTCCTTTTCTATTTTTTCTTTGTAGTAAGATGTCACACAAATTTCAGTACTGTTATTGCAATGTTTCAAATAAAGCCCTGACTGCTCTGTCTTTACTATTATTATTATAGCATTCTTTTTTATAATGTTTAGTTTCTTATCTTCCGACTGCTTACTGTTAAGAGCGTGCTTAAAACAATCTACGCACTTGTACTTCCTCTGCATGTACAAATGAAATCATATCATAATGAAATCAAAACAAAAAATAAATGAAAACATGTTCCTCTACAAAAGGGGGGCCAGCAAAAACAATTTGGGAACCACTGACTTAAAGTATCTTTGTCTTGTACTGTTTAGTGTTTAGATTTTTGGATTGATTGATGTTGAGCCTCGTATTGAATTTAGTTAAACTCTTACAATTCTGGTTACAATTCATCTACATACATAAAGAGCAACAGTTTTTGAAGATTTCTTGTCTTGTGTGAACATCACATCAACTTTGGTTCAAAACTGTTATGTAATATGAAAGAGTAACATTGGCTATGACTCGTGTTGCTTTCTTAATCAGAAGAAAATTAGATGAAACCTGAGATTACATTGTATTTTACTAATATGTTGTACTATTAACACTGTGTGTTTTGGGCTCCGTGTGCAGGTCAGCTTTCTATTTGATAATGCCGGCACAGTGTTTTTCGCCATGTTCATGGCGGTCTGGAGTAAGTTCAACAGCTCTAAAACTCATTTTAGTTCAATGAATTAATATTATGACAGATGTTAATGTCTTCTTGTTAATCTCAGCTACTGTGTTTCTGGAGTTTTGGAAGCGTCATCGATCCTCTTACGTGTGTGCGTGGAAGGTGTTTGACTGGTGTGAGGAAGAGGTATGAGCGATTGTGACATCATTGTGCTGAGTTGTGTAAAGCATTTCGTTTAGATGTTTGTTTTTTGCTGTATGTCTCAAACGTTGGTTTTCCAACAATTGAATAACATAAAACTATTCTACTACTAGCAAGCAGCAGATCTGAATGCATTGAAAGTTTGACCAGAGGCGTATTTAGAGACCAGAACATGATAAAACCAGGACCAGTATAAGCAACACCCACACCGTGCGCCATATAGTTTTGGCAGCAAGTTTTGCAAGGGCAAACATAATTTTTTTCTCAGTAAATGCACTAATCTAGCTGTGTATGTCCTTGTATTGTTCAGGAGGAGTTGATACTGGAGATTGTGAACAACGCAGACTGTGAACCCAAAATACAGAGACACTCTTATCTACGCTCCACCATAGTGCTGGTTTTAGTCACGCTCATGGTAAGAACCCCAAAAAGACAAAAGGGCCAATAAAAAACATTCCTGTTAAAATCTAATCTTCATTTGTCTGTTGTGTCTTGTGTTATCAGTTGCTGTTGATCATTGGTTTAACTCACGCCCTGGTGGTGTTCAGGGTTATAGCAACAGTGCTGTTGGCCGAACACAGTTCCTGGAATGTCATCAGTGAAAACTCACAGACAGTTGCCCTGATGCTCGGAGCCGTGCTTCACTATATCACTATCACCGTTATGACACAGGTAAACCACCAGAAAACGCCTGGTCAAAATAATAAACCGTAAAATTATAAAAACATATGCAGTCAGAACTAGCAATACCTGCAACCTGAACGTGGGAAGGAATGGCTTTTAGTTTAATCAAAAACATCAATAAAAGTCTGTCGACATTTATTCATCCCCATGTCATTCAGAACCATGAATCTTTTGTCTTAGGAAGATTTTATTAGAAATGTTTCAGTGGTTTCGTGTCCATACAATGGAGGTCAATGCGGGCCAATGTTGTTTGGCTGCCAACGTTCTTCAAAATGTCATATTTTGTGGATTTGAAGAGAAGGTCACATAGGTTTAGAAAGGCATGTTGGTGTGTAAACAATACAAAAATATTTTTTTGGGGTGAACTGTCCCTTTAAAACAAACAGGAAGTGAGTGATGAGCAGTTGAAAATGTCCTCAGTCAATGTTCATGAGAGAGCTTCTTCTGGTGGTTGGATGAATAGATATCGGCGATCCTGTTTTTGCCAAGTGGTTGATGTCCTTAGGGCAACATCATGTTGACCCTGGGACAACTTTTAAATCAACCAATCAGATTTCGGTGCTTCTAGACCATAGTTTTTCACTCATTATTTCCCTCTGGTTTTAGGGGTAAGTTATGGTTAGGGTTTGGTGTGGGTTTAGGTTTTATTTATAAAAACATTGTCCTTGGGTCAACAAAATATGTTGCCCGAGGACATCAACCACTTCACAAAATCAGGTCGAGCAATAGATATCCATTCAACTGTGTTGGAGTGCCAACCAGATTCTGGTGCTGAATAATTTACAACAATATCATATGTGTACTATGCACATAATATAAAATATTACTATTATTAAAAAATTGCCACACCCCTGCGATATATATATTTATGAGTAATTCTAGAGGTCAAGGTCTTGATAAAGTTTTAATCATTTTTAATTAACGTTCTCATTCTTTATTCAGGTGAACTGTAAAGTTGCCATTAAGATGACTGAAATAGGTCAGTGAAGCCTATTTATTACATTGTTAAGGATGCTTGTTCATGATATGTGACATATCTGAAAACAGCTGTTTTTGCTCATAGAGAATAGGCAATCCCAAGCTGCCATGGAAAGGAGCTTCACGGTGAAGATGTTCATATTCCAGTTCTTCACTCTCTTCTCTTCTCTCATTTACACAGCGTTCTTTCTGGGAAGGTAACTGGACAATGATGTACTTCATTGTTATCCCACAATGTTATCATTTAATGGTGGCGCCGTGGGTCAACAGAGATTCAAGTTTATTAAGTTTGTTTTTGCGTAAACTTTCACAAAAAGAAGACGTTCAGGATTTTATGTCTTATTCTCCCTTTTACAAATTCAATCCACTAGTATTGAAACGTATGTTATGAAACAGTCATACATTCTCAATTGAATGAAGTTAAAAGTAATGCTGATGTTACAGGATTAATGGTCACCCTGGTGGATATGTGAGGATATCAGGCAGATGGAGACTCGAGGAGGTGAGACAATCATTTACAGGATGAATATATTCATTATTATATTCTGTGGTTCACTTATTGGCTCATATTCTAATTAAATATCGCACACTTTAATGTAGTGTCACCCTAGTGGCTGTCTCACAGATTTATTCATTCAGATGTCTATTATCATGGTGCTTAAACAGACCTTCAACAACATCTTTGAATATTCTGGCCCGTAAGTATATCTTTCTTATTGAAATCATGTGATCTCTGCAGGTTCTCTGTCTCTCATTCAGCATGTGGATTGGGATTCAATATGGCTTATTTTATTACTTTAGTTTAGGGCTGTCAAACAATTAATCACGATTAATCGCATCCAGAATAAAAGTTTTATATAATAAAATTTGTTTATATAATATATTTCTGTGTACTGTGGATATTAATTTTGTATTTATCAACGCATACAAATACATGTATAAATATTTAGGAAATATTTATTCATAGAATGATGTATTTATTTATATTTAATAATAAGTAAAAAAATATATAAATGTTTGATATTTTTTTTCTATATGCATGTATTTGTATGTGCTTAAAAATACAAAAATATTTTGTAAAGTGCACTCACAAGTACACAAAAATGTATTTTAGATGCGATTAATCGTGATTAATCGTTTGACACCCCTACTTTAGTTTATTTTCAAGACAATTATTTCTTCTTTAAAATACTACAAACTTTTTAAGGCACAAGATCTGTTACTTTTTTCACTGTTATAATTTACCATCTCTTTGCAACCTTTCTCTGCAGCTGGTTCAAACGCTGGATAAAAAAGAAAAAGACTCAGAAGTTGAAGAGAAGGTGTATTAACTGCTATAAGAAGGAGTGTATGAATGCACTGCCCGGATCAGAATTGTGTGACAACTGCAAACTGGAAAATCTCCACAGGAACTACGGACTCAATGAAACAGATTGTTTCAGCCTGTTTAATGAGTTCTTGGAAATGGGTAATTTATTAGCATCAAGATTAATACAAAAACTTTAGTACAACCCATAAACAGCATCCTCATAGTGGATAGAATCATAGAAAATAGATTTTCTAAAAATACTACATTGGCAAAATATATTTTCTTTTGTTATCTCTCAAGTGATACAGTTCAGTTTCACGACTATATTTGTTGCGGCATTTCCTTTGGCTCCATTGTTGGCCCTTCTAAACAACATCATTGAGATCCGACTTGATGCTATTAAGATGGTCAGTCTTGAACGCAGACTGGTGGCGACAAAGGCCAATGATATTGGTGAGTGGAAATGAACCATGGGATATAAACCAATTTCATAAAGTTACAGGTGCAAGCGTTGCTTAGCAGCATCTTTCATTCCTTTCCTGTTTCAGGTGTCTGGACAGACGTTCTGGAGACCATTAGTGTTTTTGCGGTCATTGCTAATGGACTGGTCATTGGTATATCCTCTGATTTTATCCCACGTCTGGTTTACCAGTACTACTACGGGCCTTGTGCCACTGGTAATGATTCTGGCATTGAGTAAGTAGGATTTTGCGTTTTTTCCAACTGCGTGCTCAATGGTTCCAACAACGAAAGTGTCTTTCAATAAAAAAAAAATGTTTCTCTCTTAGCTGTTTGGAAGGATACATAATCCACACACTGTCCACCGCCAATATAAGTGATGAGAGAGTCCGTCAAGATTTCTCACTGAAACAAATGGTCACTAACAACGGCATACACGTTACACACTGCAGGTACTTTTGTTTGAAATTTCAGTTCAGGCTTTAAAAATTGGTACTTTTTAGTCATTGTGACGTTAGGTTTAGGGGTGGGATTGTTTGGGTACGATTTACATCATACAGATGCAAACGAACAAAATAGTTACAAATTCCTATGAGATCAGGTTAAACCAACTCAACACTGGAGGCATTTAAACTGTCAAAGAATAACTAAACTGGGATCTGATTGTTTTGGATCCGATATGGGGATCTTTTGAATGTTGTTCTAAATCAGATAAATATCAGTGAACAAAGTTTGTCTAGTTGAGAATAGTGTTACAAGTTGAATTTTACATAAATGAACAATTACAATTTTACATCATACACAAAATTCAATTTTGGAGTTCACTTTAAAGTCACAAACAAAATATACAATCAAGAGTTTTGTTGACATGCCATATCTGAAAAAGTTATTGTAAGGTTAAATATAATGCAATTTGTCAAATCAAACATGTCAATAGCATCATTTCATATGTGTGTTATATGTTGTTTGCCATTGAGTTGTCAAATCCACCTTGTTAGTCTGCTTTTTGGAAAGTTCCCTGCTCATTGAGGCACTGGAGGGTTGAATTGACCCAGAATAACTATATTAGTTTCCACATGAGTGAGCAATAATGTTGGACTGGTATGTTAAAGAAATGAATGCAGATGATGCTCTACATTTAGCAAATAAACCAACAGAAAAGCATGTGATCATCGGTACTGTACTGTACATGAAGTCCAACACTGAGAGATTTGTTGTTTTTGAAAGAAGTTTATTCTTCTGTTAGAGACAACATCAGTTTGATCAATATCTTTGGATAGAACAACACTATGAAGTCCTTGGCTCTGGAGTGGGTAATATTTATTCACTATTTTCTTTTCAGCTATAGAGACTACAGAAGTAATGAAGACTTCAGTTTAACTAATCAGTTTTGGGTCATTCTGGCGGCACGATTGGTCTTCATCATTCTGTTTGAGGTAAAACCATATATTTAAAAACATGCGGTTCAGGTTATGAAGCATTTGTTTTAGTATCTCAGTGAATGTTGCTTCTCTCTCTCTCTTTCTCTCTCTCTCGGAGCAGCATGTTGTGGTAATCTTTAAGTGTGTAGCAAGATGGTTTGTGCCAAACTCACCGCTGGATGTGAGAAATGAAAGGCTGCTTGATAAACTCAGCAGATTAAAGGAAGAACTGAGGTCAGTTACAAGAGTTAACAGAAAATAGATTTCCAATAATAATAATGTAACATAATTTCATGTCAAATTTCTGTCATTATTTATCTTTTGTATTTCCAAACTCATAGTTCATTTCTTTCTTGACGATATCTTTTGCAGAGCACAAAGATCACACCAGGACACTTTCACTAAACTAAATGAGCATGATAATAAAACAAGAAAATTCAAACAGAGAAACAAAAACAAGCTAAATAGTCTGTGAGCCACACTTAGTTTTATCAGCAAGCTTTATAATGTCCCTGCACATAAAAATCTGATCATTAAACCCATTGTGGGCTACAGCTTTTATCCAGTGTCTTGGATTTCACAGTAAAAACTGTAGACTGGGATATTTGGCCTTTTTTGGCTTTTGATTTGTGTGTGCCTTTAAAATCTAATATAAAAACGTTTGCGTTAATTATGTTGTCATATTATCTACATGTATGTGAACATTGTTACAACTGTACCAGTTTTTATATTTTTATATGTTGTCTACGTACTTGAAACGTTTCATATATTGTATGAAATTGTTCTTTAAATGGCACTTCTTAACATTTATTATTATTCCATAACTGTTATCCAAAGATGTTTACTAAACACTACGATTTGATGAAGTTATGTTGGGGATGAATAAGCGATATTTACAGTATATTTGAACAAAAATCTCAAAGCATTCTAGCATTTGAACATTTGCATAAAACTTGTGCTATACACTTTTTTGCCATGTCAATGTTTATGAAACAATATTTTAGAACCTTGTCCTACATGGAATATAGCACTACTTTTATTATGTTGTGTCCTCTTTGGACCTCAACGATGTGAAACCGTTTTATAATATGGAAAAGAGCAACTTGGCCATTCAGAAAAACATTTTATTTTGTGTTTAATGGAATAAAGAGAATTTGACATGTTTGTAATGATTTCAGATTGCTATAGAATTTGTCTGTGCATTAATAATACACTAATGCAGTAGATCTTTTGCTTGATATACTAAACTATTTTCTTCCCGTTGGTAAGCTTTGTAAAAAAGAGTCTAATTCTACTCCTATGAGAGACCCACTAGGAATGTAAGATCAGGTTTACATGTCCTTTCTCATTTTGTAGAGCCAAATCCACAACTCTCTGAAGTTTGAAGACCTGGTTTGTAAATGTGACAAACATTTGTTAAGTTGTTAAGTTATTTTGACACTTCCTGTTTTCTGTGTAGTCTGCTGTATTTCTTTTGTTCATTGGTTCCCTATTGATTTGTTCCCAGGTGTGTCTTGTTACCCTGATCTGTTCTGTCTATGTAGCCCTTGTGTTTCACTTGTCATTTGCCAGTCGTTATTTCTGTGTTTTGGTTCATTTATGGTTCGGATTACTTTTGCACCTTGTTTCTTTGTTCTTTTACTTTGTTTTGTATTAATTAAATCTCAACTGCACTTGGATCCTTTTTCTGCCTGGTTTCTACAGTACAGAACGACTGACCTAAACAATTTGTGGTGGCAAGTTGAAAGCTCATGAAGCTTTGAAGGTTTTTAGCCAAGTGGTTCACAAAAGGGTTCATTTCTCTAGGCTTCATTTGCTCAAAATACCATCTGGTGGCCAAAGAGTGTCAAACAAGCAGATACATTACAGATGTGACTTGTGGTCTGTGATAAACTGTATTTTGCACCAGTTAAGAAATTTATTTCCACATACAGTAGTCTATTTATATTAATATAATGTGTATTTTCTGGTGGTATGTGATGATTGTATAACATAACTGCGTAATAAACGTATTGGCAGAAGGTGCAAAGTGTCTGGGTTTAACTGAGCAGAGGGCAGTGAATGTGCTTGTGTAAGTTGGTTTATATAGCTGTCAAAATGTTGCTGCAAGATTCGAACTGTCTCCTGAACCACTCAGGCGGAAGCGAGGTCTAAAGCGATCGCCTGGACACTTCACTGAAAGCTTAAGGATTTCTCGACACAGGCCCCCGAAGCCTCGGCACAGAAGGTAATATCACTCCTAAAAAAAATTGATCCAGCAGGGTCCCTTGTTCGGCTGCACCAGGGAACTAACACCCTCGGGGACCACATCAAATTTCGGACATTGCAAACACCTCCAACACCTCAGATTTGATGTTGATTAAATTTTTTGATATGGACTTACCCAGACACTTCAAATTTAAGTCATCCATGATAGTCATTTCTGGACCATGCCCTGGCACTAGTCGGATCCCGTTTCATGGTGGGGTAGGTCATGGAGGAAGAGGTTGCCCCTAAACAATTGTTGGGGTTATGGGGCAGTAAGCCTCCAGTTCCAGCACTGATGGTGGTCAGCCCGATCATCAAGGTGGCCACCAGCCCAGAGCCTGCTTGCAAGATGGCCACCTCACCAGTGTTAACTGACAAGATGTTGGTTTCAAAGCACAGGTGAATGATTTCTGACCTGGAAAATACTCCTCTGGCATCTGTTCGAGTGGCTTGTGTCCCTAAGGTCCCAACACTGATGGATCTGTTACTGATGTCCAGTCCCAGGTGTCAGCTCTACCCTTAGTGGTTGGAGCCTTGTGGTGTGTCTCGGCTGTTTATTACTCTTCCACTCCAGAGACTGTTGAAAAGATGGACACCCTGGACTCTTCTGTGCCAAGTGACACAGTCAAGATGACTGCTCTGACTTCTCCTGCAGGTGTGTCATGTTAGCCTGTTTGGTTCTGTCTATATAACCCTTGTGTTTCACTTGTCATTTTCAGTGTTCATTTATGTTTCCTTTACTTTTTGCCTTTGTTTTTTTCTTCATTTATTTTGTTAATTAAATCTCAACTGCACTTAGATTCTCTTTCTGCCTGTTTTCTACTTTGTTACAGTAACCATGTTTTTTATATGATAGCAAATCTAAATTTAGGCCAAAACATTATCACCTTATGTATAATAATTTAAGAATGAAATGCAAATATAGCATATACATTTTTTATACTTATTTCACAATTTACAAATGTTATATCGAGCCAAATGATTTGAGGGAAAACTGTCATGAGTCTGCCTTCATGTCATGTCTATTCTTGGTTACCTTGCCACTTGTTTTGTACCCGTCGAGGGTATTTTAGTTTCTGTGTTATATGTATTGATAGTCCCGTTTTTAATTGTCTTCCCCATCGTGGGAGTTCCATTTTGTTTTTTGTAATAAATTCTTCTGTTTCCTGTTCTTCACTGTCTGCACCTGGGTCCTCATTTGCAAATCATGACAGAAAACATATTTTTAATTACACAAAGCAGCATCAAACATCTTGAAACACAAAGAAATCATTTGAAATTCAAAATGAATTCTTTCGGAATCATTTGTTAATTTTTAGTTTAAAAGGATAAGTAACAATAAAAAATGTAAAGCGATAGCACACTAACATTTAGAAATAATGTAAACATTAAAGACGACAAAATTTGTTTTGCTTTATAATAAAAATATTGCTCCAGAATGTATCAGATTATAACATCAGATAATGATAATGATTATGAAATATGATTTTTTAATAAGATTACTGACCTCAGAAATTTAAAAGAATGATCAAAAAAATAGAAATAGCAAAAAAAACAATCACATTTAACGTTTATATATAAGTAGTGTTACAACACAGATGCATAGTACATATAAAATAAATGTACTTACTGACTGCTACTGTTCTTAGGGCCAATGTGCGAAATGGCACTTGTTGTTAGCTCCACCAGTTTGTTGAAAGTCTTTTTATATATTTTATTTTTATTACTTTTTGGAAACAAACAAAACAAACATATGTGTACAGAAAAAAAATTGAAATGTAAATGAATCAGTAAATAAAAAGAAAAAATAGCAACAGCCACACAGTTAGTGAGCAGCCATAGTTGTAGTGTTGCAATAAAAAAAATATATAAATAAATAAATGCATAAAATAAAATGGAAGGGAAAATGAAAGTATATAACTTAGAAAATTCAGTTTCGACAGTGGTCAGAGATATATCATACAATTTATAATGCATATCAGACCGGGATGGCTTAGGAGTCAGAGGTCCCTTAAAGGTTCCCATGTTCTCCTCTCTTGCCTCTCAGGTAGTAGGTACACTGTTCTAAGCGCAATTTGACATTCAATAGTTCCTTGAACAGAGCAAATGTTGGTGGTCTTTGCTGGTTCCAATTGAGTAAAATACATTTTTTTCTATATATGAGATAACACTAATTCGTCCAAGAGACACGGGATCAAGTGTCACATCTAGCTCTGTGCCAAAAAGGTCATGTTTGGACGAGATATCCGTTGACATTTTCAAAAATTTTGAGGTAAAGTTATGTATATCTTTCCAAAAGTACTAAAGTTTTCTACATTCCAAGAAGAGATGCAAAATTGATCCCGTGTTTTACATCGGCGACACCTTGGCACTAGGATACATCTTACCTAGAAGGAGTGGGGTGAGGTACACCCTGTGCATAAATTTGAAATTCTGTTCTGAAATTTGGTTACAAGATTATGGGGTAAAAACATTTGTGCATACGCACCCCCATTGGTCTTCATCAAGGTCACACCCAAGGTCCTTTTGCCACACATTTTTGAGTGAGGCCACGGGGAAATCATGACGATCCTTCAGCACAGAGTATATCACAGAGATTTTCCCTTTTAACGTTGCTGAGTTCATCAGGATCTCTTCTATCCCTGACTGCTCCGGTGAGAGCTGCCCAGCCTTGTCAAGAGTACTTATTATATGATGGACTTGCAAATATTTGTAAAACTCTTGTCTTGGAATCTTAAATTCTGTGGTTAAATCTGAAAAAGACTTGAGGGAGCCATTCGTAAACAAATGTTGAAACTGGCATACACCATATTCTTTCCAATTTCTAAACATGGATTTACCAAGACTGGAGGGCAAGTCTGGGTTGGAGGACAAAGGAGCTAAACTGGAGATTTTGGCAGGAAATCCTTTACAATGTGCCAGGCCTTGTGTTTCTTATGAAATATATAGGTTCTTGTCACTGAATGTAATGCGGTCATGTTCTTGATATAGGGTAGGGAGGTCAGAAGCGTAGGGAAACAGGAGTCTTTTGCAATGTCTAACCAGTGAGCAGCTCTATTTAGATCAGGGAGATTTAGCCCAGCTTTTTCTTTTGCTCTGCTTAAGGTTTTAAAGGATATTCGAGGTGACGTTCTTCCAAATAAATTTTATTACTTTATTTATGGATTTAAGTCTTTGTTCAAGTAACAGGGTAGTTATTGTAATAGTACGTTGAAACATGGGAGGATATTAATTTTTATCACATTGATCCTGTAGCTCAGTGGTAAGAGCATTGCGTTAACAATGCAAGGTTGTGTGTTCGATCCCAGGGGATTGCAAATACCTATGTAAAATGTATAGGATAAAAGCAATGTAAGTCGCTTTGGATAAAAGCATCTGCCAAATGCCTAAATGTAAATGTATGAAAATGTGATCCTTCCAATGAGAGTTACGGGCAGCAGGTTCCAATGTTCCAAGTTATCATTAATCTTTTTAAGAAGTGGGGGGTAGTTTACACAAAACAAGTCTTTTAGCTTGGGAGACACATACACTCTGAGATATTTAAGTCCATTCTGAGCCCACTTAAAGGGTGAAATTGCTTTTAATAGACTGGTGATCGACATGTTTAGCGAGAAAGCGTTGAATTTTTTTAACGTCATTTTGTAGCCTGATATCTGCCCAAATTTATTCAGTAGATCGAGCACTTTTGGTACAGTGTTCTCTGTATTTGAAAAATACAAAATTATATCGTCTGCATATAAAGAGATTTTGTTATGTATCTTACCAGTGTCTATTCCTAAGATCTCTTTGCTAGTTCGTATAGCTTCTGCTAGTGGTCCTACAGCTAAATTAAACAAAAATGGGCACAGAGGGTAACCCTGGCGACATCCCCTTTGTCCTCCAGCCTACAGGCGATTAATTTGGATATAATCTTGAAGTCGACCTGGAGCAGCAAGATTGGACTGTAGAAAGCGCATTCGGCAGCATCCTTGTCTTTTTTATACATTAGTGTTATAAGGGCTGTCCTCATTGTTTCAGGAAGATTGCCATCAAGTACAAATTCTGCAATTATGGGCAAAAACAAAGGTTCTATTTGGGTCCAGGAGGTCTTATAAAATTCAACCGGGCATCCGTCTAGGCCTGGCGATTTTCCAGAATGGAGCGACTGGATTGCCTCCTCAGAGGCAAAGGAGAATTCAGCCGTTCGCTGTCTTGTTCCGATAGTAGGGGCAAAGATATGTCTTCTAAGAATGAATTAATATTATTAATAATATTGTTGTGTAGAATTGCGTATAAAAACCATGGAAGGAAGATTTGATTGACTGTATGTCATACTTAAGTTGCCCTGTAGTATTGCATTTGCATTTTATAGTACGTTCAGCATGCTCCCTTCTGAGTTGGTAGGCTAAAAGCCTACTTGGCTTATTACCGGACTCGTGATAGCGTTGCCTTGTGAAAGATAAAAGTTTTTTAGTGTGCTACGTCTGAAGCAAGTTAAGATTATTTCTGACAGTATTTAGCTATATCCAGTTCAACTCTGTAGGTGATTGTTTGTGAGTTTGCTCTAAGAGTTCCTTCTTTAATTGGTCGTTCTGTTGAATTTTAGATTTTTTCCTTCTGGAGGTAAATGAGATCAGATGCCCTCTGATCACGCCTTTTGCTGCATCCCATATCATTGCAGGAGTAACAGGAGATGCAGCATTATCCTTTTTGTATTAATCAAAACACTGTCTAATATTTTTACAGGCATCAGTATCTGCAAGAAGTGAAGAGTTAGGCTTGCAGTATCTTACAACAAGTGCACGTCAACCCTTAACTAGTACGTGAAATAATATGTATCCCCAACAACACATTTCAGGTTCAAGTGGGTATACGCTATTGTTATATACCTAACCAAAAAATAAAGAAGAGCATGTTGGCTTACTGTGTGTGCCCTGCGATGGGTTGGCACTCCATCCAGGGTGTATCCTGCCTTGATGCCCGATGACTCCTGAGATAGGCGCAGGCTCCCCGTGACCCGAGGTAGTTTGGATAAACGGTAGAAAATGGAATGGAATGGAATGTTGGCTTACCTCCCGATGTATACATTAGCATATAAATAAAAAAAAGCGAAGTGCTTTCAGTTCAGTTAGCACATCGGCTATGTCCGCCATGTTGTTAGTATCGGCACACACTGCTGTCACCATCTTCGTGCTTTGTGTTCATACGTGCTTTATTAAAAATGTTAAGTTCCTGAGACAGATTCTCATCCAGATGGATTGGTCGGGTTAATAGAATTTAGAGGTGGTTAATATGAAAAGTTGTAGAGAGCTCTCCTCCCACACAGCCACCTTTGTTGAGGTCACGTGCGCCCCCCGTCTAAAGCTTTTCTAAGATGCACCACACTCCTTCTTTGATGGAAACCCTACAACACTTAAAAAAGGCTACCTAATAAACAACAACAAACAGGTTAACAACATTTCAACAGAAATACAACCACATTTACAATACATAACAGAATGTAGTTAAAAGTGCTATAAATACAGCACAAGAACAATGGAATTAAAAGGACTGCCTTTATCATACCATCTTCTTTGTTTTTCCAGGCTGTTACATTTACATTTTTTAAAGTTACATTTTGATAATTAATGATGTATTTTCGAATGTTTACATAAACTGTGATTTGTATATTATATAAAATCATGCTTCAGACTCCAGATCCACAGAGGCTGGCTGATAAAATGTTGGTTGCAGGCACTTGATCAGCGTTTTTTTTTTAAACAGAGGCGCGTTGGTTAAACCAAAATGGGTCTTATTTCACTATTAAACAAACGCCTTGGGTTCAGATTTTTTTTACAGCATTAAAGATGCAGCAAAGTTTGTCATTTTGAAGCACATACTGTGTATATTACAGGGCTTTCTCCGTAGTAACTGAGACACAGCCCATAAGTGGTGTTAAAAATGATTTCAGATATATTTTTATAGTTTTTTTGACCTCTAGATGGTGACAGAGCATTACTTTCGGAACATTTATTTACTGTAGCTGTCAACCAAATAGAAGAGCAGATTAAATATCTGTCCAACAATCCTCAGTGATTGATACTAACAGGCTTGTTATCTCACCATTGAATTCATAGTGCTATTGATCATACCTAGTATGAACTTTAAGGACATAATAAAACCACTAACAATAAAGAGGTGAAACTTGTGTGTTTCAGTTCAGATGACTGAACCAATCAAACAGTGACACTGAGAGTGTTGAGCTGAAAATCACATTTGCATTGACAGGATGAAGAGACTCTGATGTTCTCAGAATAGATCAGCTCTGTCTCCAGAGATCATGTTCACAACACAACACCTGCATTTCACATTTACTGCTACATGAACCTTTACACAACTATTAAAACTCTTAAGAATCATGATACAGGACATTCCTGCACAAACACACATGTGATTTTCTCTGTTGTCTGAATGAAGCTGTTAGACACAAATGTAACATGTTCAGAAGCTTTATTGAATGTTTCAGTAAACACAGCACATTGAAAGATGTCACAGTGGTTTGACACACGAGCTCTCTTTCAGTATTGATCTGCTGCACTAGACTCATGAATGATGTCTGACACTCAGATACGACTCATCAACACTCACAGCCGCTATTGTGAATCTTGTTTATGGTGTTTGGTGTCAGGACGAGGTCTTCCGGTGTGATCGACCGCAGGGTAAAGGTTCCAAGTGGTAGTTCACCCCCGGGATCGTCACAGATGACCATGTACCGAAGATGTCTTCAAACCCTAAGGGGACCAGCAGCCTCTTCTCCTACTGTGTGCGGCGCCGAGTGAGCCAGTAGTTGAAACATTTTTCAATTCCACCTCACCAAACTCAGGCACATCAGAATGTGGGCTTGGCGAGAACATGGAGACGACGCTGTACCGTCCATGGTGGCTGCCTGCTGGGTTCGGTTGGTTTGGGTCATTCTGTCATGAACCAGCAGGTGGAAGAAGAACCCAATTGCAGGCAGCAGTTTTACGGGGTTAACAAAAAGGGGTTTATTATACAATAAACACAAAAGACAGGAACAAATCAAAAGCCCACGAGGGGGTAAAACAAGACACGTTAAAATAATAAAAACATTTAAACAGGAACTAGACTAACTAACACTAAACCTAAACAACACTAGACATGAACTAAACTAAACTAAATTAAACTAAACTAAACACTTACTAATACTCACAAAATAACAGGAACAGGCAATAACATCTTAAGTGTACGGTAACAGAGGTACACTGAACGCATACACATGCATACAATGACAGGACAATGAAACATGAGGACTTTTTAAGGGGAAGAAATCAAACAGGGACAGGCGCTGAGCATGAACTAATTAACAATCAATAACGGGAAACAGAGACGAGACCCGGAGATAGAGTGGAATGGGTAAAATGGACAAAAACGTCTTTCTCCACATGAAACCTAAGACTATGCCATGACTCCGCAACAAGACCAAGAATAAACATGACATTATGCTGGAATCATGACAGATTCCATTCATTATTACTGTTTTTGTTGTTGTTATAGCTTTGTGTCTATATACATTCAATAATTATAGTGCACTAGACTGAAGCAGAAGAATCCTGCCCACTTCTTTGCATTGTGATCACGTGCTTCAGTGCTCTGAGAGTGTTTATAGTGCTGTGAGTTTAACACTTCATGACTGACAACACAACACAATCTTCATCATCACACAAACCAACAAGAACAACAATGACTTTCAGCATCATCTTCATCTGGACTCTCACAGTGTTTGCTCAAGGTTTGTGTAGTAACATTTTTATCACGATTGTTCATTCATTGAAGAGTGAAATCTTCATTTGTTTCAGTGTTGTCTTATATTTCATTCTTGTTGTTTCTTTCAGAGTGTAGAGGACAGTACACTGTTACTCAGAGTCCATCAATAACAGCAGTTCAACCAGGACAAAGTGTTCAAATAAACTGTAAAGTCAGCAGTAAAGTGTATAGTGGAAGCTGGTTAAACTGGTACTTACAGAAACCTGGAGAAGCTCCTAAACTCCTCATATATGGAGCAACAACCCTCCAGTCTGGAGTATCATCTAGATTCAGTGGCAGTGGATCAAACACAGATTTCACTCTGAGCATCAGTGGAGTTCAGACTGAAGATTCAGGAGATTATTACTGTCAGAGTTTACACTATCCTAATAGCAAGAATGTGTTGACACAGTGATAAAGAGTCGTACAAAAACCTCTGTCAGTCAGACTGAACAGTGACTGCACTGATACACCTGACACATACTGCAGCTGATCATACAATACACACACACACACACACACACACACACAGACTGAACAAGACTAAACTATTTATGAAGAATTTCAAAAATTACTTTAACATCCATACTGAGTTCTGAGGTATCAGATATTTTATTTGCGTCAAATTCACCTAATTAATAATGAACATATTATCAGCAAAACATTCACTGACTCCTTTATATAAGATGTATATAAGATGTTTTTTCTCTGTTTGTGTGTGTTCTTGTAACCAACATATCTAATGATCTTTATGAGATAAACGTTATGATCAGATGCACAAACAGCTGCTGTTCATCATCACAACATTTGTCCAGAGAGTTCAGTGATCACACCAGTCAAGAGAAAAAATACATTTACATTTTGATCAGAATATTCTTTTAGTTAAATTCATGATTTATGTCAATCATATATGTGCACACACAACTTTATAACATAGCAATAAATATATTGTGTTTAACTTGTGTTTCAGTTCAGATGATTGAACCAATCAAACAGTGACACTGAGAGTGTTGAGCTGAAAATCACATTTGCATTGACAGGATGAAGAGACTCTGATGTTCTCAGAATAGATCAGCTCTGTCTCCAGAGATCATGTTCACAACACAACACCTGCATTTCACATTTACACACATAGCGCAAATGGAGGCTGTGTTGAAGTGTTTTAATATTATTTTGGATGTGGGGTAATTTTGTTGTTTCTCATGGAAACTCGGATCCCGTGAAGTTGACCGGACATAAGATCCCGGAATGCGGGTCTCAAAGGCTGACAGGCACGCCACGGTCATAAATCATTATACACAATACAACTATATACAGTATATACTATATGCAAAGCCTTACCATTATATCCGGGACATAAGTCCGTAAAATCACAGGCTTCACTTGTCCGTGCTAATTTGCGCTACATGAAATACAGGTGTGGTGAGGTAACGTAATCTAAATCACACGAGGTCTCCATATAATATCGAATAGGTCTTAAATTACATTTATCATAATGAACATAACAAAGAGAGAAAGAACAAACAATGAAACTGTACCCGTCTGTATTAACACAAGTGCGCAACTGGTGGCCCTCGGTCAGTATATGAGGGGGGAAAAGATGCTTTGTTTGGGGAAGTTTCTGTGGGGGGAGGTGGGGTTTTATCGTGTTGTTTTATGTTGTCCAGCGCTGCCAGAATAACTGCTTTTGCTTGTTTTTGGGTGTCTTGGATTGCTTTTCTCTTTCAATTTGTGTAGCCTACATGTTAAGGCCTAACGGTGACAATCAGATGGACTAGAGTACCATTTCACTGGTCTCATGGAATGTCCATGGCCTTGGGCATGCAGGTAAACAGGGTAAGGTCTTTGCGCACTTAAAGACACTTAAAGCAGACGTAGTATTTCTGCAAGAAACCCATATAGAGGCAACTGAGAGCCAATTGGGTTTCTCAAGTTTATTAGTCACTGTTTACCTCCAAAGCTAGTGGTGTCGCCATTCTCTTTCGTATTCTGTTCCAACTATTCTATTCTTCAGCAACAACGGATCCAAATGGCAGGTATATTATGATTTCTGGAAACATTCATTCGTTCCCTGTCACCATCCTGAATATGTATGGTCCAAATACAGACGACCTAAACTATTTTCGCAGAATATTTGAGCTAGTTCCAGACCTCAGCACTACTAATTTAATTATGGGTGGTGATTTTAACTGTTACCTTGATCCATATCTTGACAGACTTTCCTCTCATGCGCCAATCTGTCCAAACATTGAATAATCTACTTAAATCGAGAAATATGATTGATATATGGAGGCTTCAACATCCAACAGATAGGGATTATTCCTACTTTTGTCCATAAATCATACACAAGGATTTACTATTTTTTAGTGGATGCAAAATGAATATCCTTTGTCTCTTTGTTCCAAGGTTTCTGCAGGATGCAGTTCATGCCCAGACCTGATGGCAGAGCTGAGAATGGGAAGCGGTGACCTGACAAGAGCTGAGATGATAGAGCTGGATAAAGGATGCGGCAACTTGAGACGATTTCTCTACAACACTTCAAATGCTATTAGATTGTTAATGATAATCTTAAATCTATAATTTACCTTATAAGTAAGTTTATTTATTTTTTATTTAGCCTTGTTGTGCAAGCCCTGTTGAGCTTGTGCAGAGGCAGCAGCTTTTGCCAGAGGGGAACTGAAATCCCCTGGTTGGGCCTGGGTTCTCCTGAGTTTTTTTTTCTCGATTGGAGTTTTGGGTTCCTCGCCACCGTTTGCAAATTGTTTTGCACTATTTGCCTTGCTGGGGGGGGCTGCTTTAGAATTTAGAAGTTAGACATAATTAGTATTGCATATAAGAATTTATAGTCCATTTAATATTTGACCTGTGTTTCTCTCTCCTTTATCTCAAATGTGTGCTTTCACTTTGCGTGTGTGCGTCTATGTCAATGTGTGTAAGTATGTATGCATATTGTGTGTGTGGAGCATTTGTATGTCTGTCTTTTGTTGTTTTCACCTTTTCTTGTTTTTACAGGTATATGCCTTTAGTTGTTTTTCTTGTATTCAATGTGTCTCAGCTGCTTTGTTACAATGAAAATTGTAAAAAGCGCTATATAAATAAAGTTGAGTTGAGTATCCAACATCGTACAGACTAAATATCATGATATATTGATATCAGATCATAGTCCAGTATTAAATCTGTACTAAAAGTATTTAAATCTGAAGCTTGCCCTGCCAAAACAAAATGATTGCTGGCGCTTCAATCCATGGTTGCTGACCGACCAAGTATTTATGGACTACATGTCTGCGCGCTTGGGGGAGTTCCCTGAGACCAACGACACAGGTGATGTGTCAGACTCGACACTCTGGGAAACCCTCAAAGTTTTATGAGAGGCCATATCATTTCATGTGAAGCTTCAAAGAAAAGAGAACAGCGCCGTCGTCTGGTCGAAATTGAAAACACACTTCCAACTCTCGAACAGTCCTATAGGGATTTACAACAAGAGTTTGAAGTTGAAATACGAATAAAGTCACATTCTTAGTGGAACCATTGGCAAACTCCTCCTTAAAACTTAACAAAAACACTTTGAGTTGGGTGATAAACCAGAGAGGCTGCTGGCCAGACAGTTGAAGTGTGCTCAGGCGAGCCGTGCAATTACTAAAATAATATCCAAAACAGGAGACTTGCTGGTCAACCCAAGGGAAATAAACACTCGCTTTAAAGATTTTTATTCAGAATTATATACTGCTAAGTCTACAGCAACTAGTAAAGATCTCACACATTTTTTTGACTCCCTCTGCTTACCAAGATTAGATATGTCATCCAGGTAGGAACTTAAAATAGGCGAGATTGAAAGCCGGATGGGTCTTTACGCAGATGATGCATTAATATATCTCTCGGACCCAGAGGCGTCTGTTCCACCTTTGCTTGACCTCATTAACTCAATTGGTGAACTCTCTGGCTTTACAATCAACTGGGGAAAGAGTGTGTTCATGCTCCTGTCAGACAGTTTAGACCCAAGTTTTCTTGACACATTGCCATTTGCACTAGTGAAACATCACTTCACGTATCTAGGGCTTAAAATTCCCTGTGACCCTAATCATTTATTTAAACCTTACTATGCTGATATGATCTTGAAGCTAAAAAGCAACATAGAGAAATGGAGAACTCTGCCGCTGTCCATGGTGGGGCGTATCAATGGAAACAAGATGGTGGCTCTTCCTAGGTTTCTGTACTTATTTGTACAGCATTTTTTAAGAAACTAGACTCAATTATCTTGCCTTTTATTTGGGGGTACAAGGGGCATCGCATATCCAAAGCACACCTGCAAAAGCCTTCAGAGGAGGGGGGGTGGTCTCCCCGTATTCAGGAATTACTATTGGGCAGCTAATGCTAGGTCCTTGATGTACTGGTGGCAGGGTCAGCCCGGTGAGGATCCTAACAGTTCTCTCCTGTGGTTAAACATTGAAGCCACAGCAGGCTCGTCCCTTTTTACCTTACTTTTTCCAAGAAAGAGTCTCCTTGTAAACGTATTGGTAAAAACTTTATTTTGAGAAACTCCCTTAGGATCTTGAATCAGATAAGAAGTGTTTGCAAGATGCCGAATACTTCTGTACACACTCATATATGCCATAACCATTCATTTTTACCATCCCAGGCAGACATGGGGTGTTTGTAGACTGAAGTGAGAGGGAATTTGTTGTCCTCAAAGACCTATATGTAGACAAACATTTGCTTCATTTGGTTAGCTGACAACACAGTTTAATTTACAAATTCCCATCACTATGTTAAAGGTGTATTTCCAAATTTTAAAACCATGCCAACAAATTGCCCATTCTATGATCTCATGCTGCTTCCTCACAACTTCAAGCACCTAATAGGCAAGGCAAGTTAATTTATATAGCACATTTCATTCACAAGGGGAATTCAAAGTGCTTTACAATAAATGATTAACAGAAAGAAATAAAACGTATCATTAAAATGCAAATGATTTAAGATCACAAATAATTTAGATATAGTATTTGCGAGACACAAATATCTCGCTTTGTGTCCTTGTTCTTCACCTCCGCATCCACTCACCGTCTCAGAGAAGCCTTGTCTAACGAGCTGGAGATGGAGGTGTCTGAGGATACCTGCAATGAAGCTCTGACTAGAATTCATATCTGCTCTATCAATGTTAGATACAAATTGATTCAATATCAAGTTGTTCTTCGACTGCATTTTTCTAAGCTTAAACTGCATAGAATCAATCCATCACTCTCTCCAATGTGTGACCAATGTGGAGATGCATAGGGTTCTTTATCACATCTTTTTTGGTTATGTCCTCAACTGCATTAGTTCTGGTGTGAAGTATTTCAGTGGCTTAGCCTGGTCTATAACTTGGACATTGCCCCTGACCCAGATCTGGCACTCTTTGGGTGCTCAGAAAATGCTCTCGGGTACTCGCCTGAGATACAACAAGCACTAATGCTAACACAACACACATGTAGTACTGCCATGGCAATTCCTCTGCTGTTAGTACCGCCTTATCGTCTCAAATCATTTCTCTGGAGACAAAAATTCAGTCACAGCAAACAGTGCTCACGTTGTGCATGTATGCTTGCCTAAAATCCATGGATTGCACACCTGCAGATCTCAGTGGCATAAGGTGGATTTAAGTTCTTGTTGTTGACAAGTTATAACGTTACACACACATAACGTGAAAGCATAACTAGTAAGCTGTGAATGATTTTTCAGCCTAAGCAAGAATGATTAGAGAGTTTAAAACTAAACTAACCTGCGGTGTTCGGCCCTTTTCATTAGCAAAACAAACACATGCCGCAGCTAAACATATTAACGCACATAATGTATTAACATTCATAATGCTAAACTCCAAGTGTCCATCTGCACTTATCCACAGTAAGTTTAACACTGGCTTTGAATGTTCTATTTAGCCTGTGACTGACTTAGCTCCCGTCGCTATATGCTAATGTTATCCTCCAACATATACGGTACATTTACGTCCATTCAGACTGTTGAAAAATATTACTTATAAAACGGTCAGTTCTGGTCCTTGATTCTGATTGGCTGAGCTGAGTTCTAAGCCGTTATAAATACCCCGATATATAACAGCTGACCGCATTACATAGCCTAAATATAATTTTTTTTATTTTATTTTATAAACCTTGCTACGCATATGGATTTATTGTTTTATAAAAACAGTTAATCCGCTTCGTGCCACAACGCCCTTAGCCGTTAAAAAATTCACTGTAACCCACTGCTTCGCGGGGTTTATGCTTTATTACATCGGCAGTTTTGTCTCGGTTATTTGGTCTTGATCCCTCTTGAGGAACATTTTTGAAGCGATTCATGCTTGTACTGTCACAGGTTGAAAAAGCACTACGGCTTGAAGTGATTCGCGCAAACAAGCAGGTCTTTACTTATGGTTTCTGAGGGATTTCCACTAAAAATAAAATAAATCCACTCCTGTCTCTTCCTAGGTTTGGACTCTATGCAGCGACTACATTGCATTTTATCCACAAACTTTAGCCATGGCGTACACTGCTGCCACTTGTGAAAACAACAATGGCGGAGCTCGGTGGTAGATTGAGTAGATTAAGGGGCGGTGACATTATAATAAAGACCGCTTTGGACATCACAATAAAAGCAAAATCTAAATGGCTCGATTTATCACATGCTTGAAGGGAAAGGCACAACAAAACAAACTTACTGGGTTCATATTATTCACGTTTCTGGGTTGCTAGATGCACCGGGGACCTGATTATAGCACTTAAACACAGAAAAAGTGGGTTTTTCATATGATGTCTGTTACGTCCGTTAGGACGTTTATAGTATTGTGTGTGTGTGTTGTATTGTTTTTCCGTCCTGTCTGTTTCTCTTACTTTCACTTTCTCTAGGTTGTTGCTGATTGGCCATCTTGCTTGTCAGTTAAGACTGAGATGAGTGGCCGTGCTTTGGGAGGCGGGAGCGGTGTTAGCGTGATGAGTGACACCTGGTGAAGCGGATATTTAAAGACCGTGCTGCTTCCAGTTTGAGAGAGATTTTTGATAGAGAACCATTGCTTGTTTAGAGAAAGTGAGAGAAAAAGGGGATAGGTAAGAGGTCACGTGACGTACATTGTACACATGTAGTTAATTTAATGTATTAGAACACTAGTTAGGGATTTGTGCCACCCGCTGTATTTGTTTATTAGTTAGTGTAGTTTAGTTACGACGTCACGGACGTTGAAGTCTTTTCCTTTGATCTTTTCTTTTTAGTTTAGTATTAGAGGTTAAATGTGTTAGGTAACTTTTTGCTTATATTATTTTCGTTTGTTTGGCACAATCCGTTTTTCCCCTTTTCTTTCCTTTTGTGGTTGGGTTTTTGGTCTTGTGTATATAATTTTCATTATATTTATTAAATTCATTTACTTTATTCAGTGGTCTCTCGTGTTTTCTCTAGTCACTCAGTGTTACACGTTGATGTGTGTCGGAGCTGGTTACACATGTTTCCCCTCCTAAAAACCCTAGACGGGTACGAGTCATAGGAGGGTCGTAACATAATGGGGGCTCGGCCGGGATACTAACTGAATTAATAGTTGACCAGTTCATGACACCGTCTCTTGTATCACTGCGTGTGTGGAGAATTTGTGCGTGTGGTTTTAGGTCGCTAGGATGTTCATATTACAAAGGTTTCTTGATAGTCCCTCGCAAGAGGAATTAGATGGTTGTAGGAAGGAGGATTTGTTAAATATAGCAAGTCATTTTCAGATTTCAGTAAATAAGCAGTCACGTAAGGAAGAGATTAAGTCTGTGGTATTTGATCGTTTGTTGGAGTTGAATGTACTTGTGTTGCAGGAGAAACCAACAGTTAGGAACAGTGTGGAGATGGAGGCGTTTGAGAGGAGTGAGGAGGTGAGCGAGGAGGAGCTAGCGCCTACGGCGGAGGTTGAGGCTGAGGCTAGGGCGGGCTTACCCTCGTTTGAACCATTCTCCCCTATGTCTGTTTGCTCAAAAGGCGAAGCGAGACTTAAAGTCCGTTTGGCTCGTTTGCAGCTTGAATCACAGGAGAAGATACAGGCTCGGCAAGCGGAAATGGATTTGCGATTACAAGTTCGTAAATTCGAGATCGAGGCGGAGAAACAGGTAAAAATGCGACAGTTGGAGCTTGACGCAATGCGAATTGTGGGAGGCTCCGCTGCGTTACCAGATCCCCCTCGTGTCATTACCACTGCCACTGTTGATCGTGCTCCCGTTGTAGTGTCTCCTCCCACTGTTGCCGCGACGTCTGTTTCGTCCATAGCAACCGAGTCATTCGATGTTGGTAAAAATATTATACTAGTGCCACATTTTCGTGAAGCTGAGGTTGATTCCTACTTTAGTGCCTTTGAGCGCATTGCTATGTCTTTTCGGTGGCCAAAGGATTGCTGGTCTTTGTTAGTGCAATGTCGTTTAATGGGTAAAGCCTTAGAGGTGTTCTCTACTCTTTCCTTGGAGGATAGTTTGAATTATGATGCAGTAAAATTGGCAATTTTACGTGCTTATGAGTTAGTTCCAGAAGCATATCGACAAAAGTTTAGAGGCCATAAGAAGAACTCGTCACGAACATTTGTGGAATTTTCTCGAGAGAAAGCTCTTCTCTTTGATAAATGGTGTAGTGCAACTAAGACTGATGATTTCAATTCTTTAAGAGAACTAGTTCTGCTGGAGGAATTTAAGGCGTGTTTATCTGACAGAGTAGTTGTCTATTTGAACGAACAGAAGGTTAGTTCATTAGCGCAAGCTGCTGTGTTAGCAGATGAATTTATGCTCACTCATAAGGGGGTATTTTTCGTGACTCGCACTGAAAAGAGCGTTGTTACTAGTCCGTCTCCAACTCAAGATTTTCGAGAGAAAGCTGGAATGCCGAAATCAAAAGAGTTAAGGGATTGTTTTTACTGCCATAAACCAGGGCATTTGATTGCTGATTGTCCAGTGCTTATGCGTAAATCGCAGTCTAAGAACCCGAAGAGTGTTGCATTAATGAAGGCTGTACTACCGTCTGAATTATCATGTTGTACTGATGTTTGTGACACAAATTATAACCCGTTCGTTATGCCAGGGTTTGTTTCCTTATCTGGGAAGGAGGAGGATCGGACAGAAATCTGCATTCTCCGAGATACAGGGGCTATGCAGTCAATTATGCTGTCTGATGTGTTACCGTTCTCTGACGAATCATATTGTGGCTCAAATGTGCTAATTCGTGGAATAGAAATGCAAGTAGTGTCTGTGCCCTTGCATAATGTACACTTACGCTGTTCTCTACTTTCGGGTGTTGTGCGAGTTGGAATTCGGAACTCGCTTCCTGTTAAAGGAATAACTCTCATTTTAGGAAACGACTTAGCTGGAGGCAAAGTTTTGCCAGTTCCAGAAGTGATTGATGTTCCACAGGTTTGTTTAGTAGGTGATGTTGGTAGTCAGCACCCAGAAGTGTTTTCTTCTTGTGCAGTGACGCGCGCTCAGTCAGCTAAAACCGTGGGCGAAGCTGACTTAGCTGAATCACTGGTAGGAAATGTGTTAGCGGAGCGTGAGGATGTTTCAGAAACGAAGAAAGTTTCTGAAAACGTTCCTAAGGTGAAAAATTCGGAGAACGTGTTAGAAAGTTTTGCTTTGTTAAAGCTACCGCTTACTCGTTCTCAGATCGTGATAGCACAAAACGATGATCCCTCTTTGAAGAAATGTTTGTCAGCTGTGATAAGTTGTGAGGCCGCTAAGAAAAGAAATACTGCATATTTCAGAGACAATGATTTGCTTATGCGAAAGTGGTGTTCTAAAGTTGAGGAGGATTTAGATTGGAACGTGGTATATCAAGTGGTAGTTCCACTCAAATATCGTTCTCATGTATTGTGTTTAGCGCATGAACATGTGCTCTCTGGACATTTAGGGGTAACTAAAACTTACCATCGTATTTTGCAGCATTTTTTTTGGCCTGGGTTGAAACGTGACGTAACCAAGTTTTGTCGTACATGTCACACGTGTCAAATTGCAGGAAAGCCAAATCAGGGTATCTCGCCTGCTCCACTGTCTCCAATTCCGGTTTTAGGAGAAGCGTTTGAGGAGGTACTGATTGACTGTGTCGGGCCGTTACCGAAAACGAAAGCAGGTAATCAATATCTCTGTACTATTATGTGTAGAGCGACCAGATTTCCCGAAGCTATTCCGTTACGAAAGATTACGGCTCCTGTTGTTTTGAAGGCGTTGATCAAGTTCTTTTCTACGTTTGGTCTTCCTAAAGTCGTCCAAACAGACCAAGGTACGAATTTTTTGTCACGAGTTTTTACGCAAACACTTGAGTCTTTGTCTATCGAACATCGTATATCTAGTGCATATCATCCAGAAAGTCAAGGTGCGATCGAAAGATTTCATCAAACTTTAAAAGCCATGCTTCGAAAATTTTGTATGGACACAAGTAAAGATTGGGATGAAGGTATTCCGTTAGTGTTATTTGCTGTGCGGGAAAGTGTACAAGAATCACTTGGATTTAGTCCAGCCGAATTGGTTTTTGGACATACACTTCGAGGACCGTTAAAAGTTCTAAAAGATCAGATGTTGGAGGATAAAACCGTGAAACTAACGAACGTTCTTGATTACGTTAGTCAATTCCGAGGAAAATTGCATAGCGCATGTGATCTTGCTCGTACGTTTTTGACAAACGCGCAATCCTTGATGAAGGAACGATTTGATAGACATGCTGTCGCACGGTCTTTTCTGCCTGATAATAAAGTGGTGGTATTATTACCGATACCAGGGTCTGCTTTATCTGCTAAATTTTCAGGTCCCTATAATATTGTTAAGAAACTTAGTGATACGGACTATGTAATTTGCACTCCTGACAGACGGCGCAAAACACGCGTTTGCCACATTAACATGCTTAAAGCATATCATGAACGTGACGAACGTGAACCTGTGAAGCAGGACACTGATAATACAGTGGTATTAGTAACGTCACAAGTTTTGGCTGTTGTAGAAGGTGATGCGGATGCTGAGGAGGATGGATTGATGGTGAGAAATACTCCGCAACAGTGTAGTCAGTTGGAAAACTCTGCTGTACTTTCTAATTTGTCTTCTCACTTGTCTTCTTTACCTAATGAGAAAAGAGGTGATGTGGTAACGCTTATCAGGTCCTTTCCAGCCCTATTTTCTGATGTTCCATCTCAGACTAGAGTACTAGAACATGACATTGAAGTTAAAGATGCAAAACCGATAAAGCAACATCCATATCGTGTTAACGAAATTAAGAGGTCCGCAATGAAGACCGAAATTGACTATTTGTTACAGAATGATTTAGCTCGTCATAGTTCAAGTCCGTGGAGTTCCCCATGTCTTCTGGTAAAGAAACCTGATGGTTCCTTTCGGTTTTGTACGGACTACCGAAAGGTGAATGCTGTCACCGTACCTGATTGTTATCCACTGCCGAGAATGGAGGATTGCGTTGATAGTGTTGGTTCAGCAAAGTTCGTTAGTAAACTTGATTTACTGAAAGGGTATTGGCAAGTACCATTAACCCCACGTGCATCTGACATATCTGCTTTCGTAACTCCAGATTCTTTCCTACAATATCGAGTTATGGCATTCGGGTTACGAAACGCACCTGCTACTTTCCAGCGGTTGATACAAACTGTTCTCGCTGGCGTACCGAATTGTAGAGCATATTTAGATGACTTGGTGATTTTTTCCAATGACTGGACTGAACATATGTCTTTGCTGCACACAGTGTTTAAACGTTTAGAACGTGCGTCGTTAACCATTAACCTCGCGAAATGCGTGTTTGGTCAAGCAACTGTGACTTATTTAGGAAAATGTGTAGGAAATGGACAAGTAAAGCCGGTGGAAGAGAAAGTAGCGGCCATTACTGACTTTCCTGTACCCAGTACAAGGCGAGAGTTGAGGCGTTTTTTAGGTATGATTGGGTATTACCGAAGTTTTTGCAAGAATTTTGCTACAGTGGTAAGCCCTCTTACGGATCTCCTCAGCCCTAAGAAAACATTTGTGTGGTCAGAAGAGTGTCAAGTAGCCTTTGGAAATGCGAAAGCATTAATGTGTACCAGTCCCGTTTTGACCGCTCCTCAGTTTGAGCGGGCGTTCAAGTTAGAGGTTGATGCGAGCGCAGTAGGCGCTGGTGCAGTTCTGATTCAGGAAACTCAGGATGGAGTGGACCATCCGGTGTGTTTCTTTTCGCGTAAGTTCAACAAGTATCAGGCAAACTATTCTACCATCGAGAAGGAAACCTTGGCATTGTTACTAGCGTTACAATTCTTTGAAGTTTATCTGGGTTCTTCTAATTTGCCTATTGTTGTGTTTACAGATCACCAACCTCTCGTATTTTTGTCTCGCATGTACAATTCAAACCAACGACTAATGCGTTGGGCGTTATTCATACAGAACTTTCAGATAGAGATTCATCATAAGAAAGGATCTGAAAATATCCTCGCAGATACTCTTTCTAGAGTTTAAAATGAAGGGTATGAAGTTTTGGTGTTTTATTTAAACGTTGAGTTTAAAATCTTAAATGTGGGGGTGTTACGTCCGTTAGGACGTTTATAGTATTGTGTGTGTGTGTTGTATTGTTTTTCCGTCCTGTCTGTTTCTCTTACTTTCACTTTCTCTAGGTTGTTGCTGATTGGCCATCTTGCTTGTCAGTTAAGACTGAGATGAGTGGCCGTGCTTTGGGAGGCGGGAGCGGTGTTAGCGTGATGAGTGACACCTGGTGAAGCGGATATTTAAAGACCGTGCTGCTTCCAGTTTGAGAGAGATTTTTGATAGAGAACCATTGCTTGTTTAGAGAAAGTGAGAGAAAAAGGGGATAGGTAAGAGGTCACGTGACGTACATTGTACACATGTAGTTAATTTATTGTATTAGAACACTAGTTAGGGATTTGTGCCACCCGCTGTATTTGTTTATTAGTTAGTGTAGTTTAGTTACGACGTCACGGACGTTGAAGTCTTTTCCTTTGATCTTTTCTTTTTAGTTTAGTATTAGAGGTTAAATGTGTTAGGTAACTTTTTGCTTATATTATTTTCGTTTGTTTGGCACAATCCGTTTTTCCCCTTTTCTTTCCTTTTGTGGTTGGGTTTTTGGTCTTGTGTATATAATTTTCATTATATTTATTAAATTCATTTACTTTATTCAGTGGTCTCTCGTGTTTTCTCTAGTCACTCAGTGTTACACGTTGATGTGTGTCGGAGCTGGTTACACATGTTTCCCCTCCTAAAAACCCTAGACGGGTACGAGTCATAGGAGGGTCGTAACAATGTCTCTTTTATACAAGATTATGACAACTGTAGCAGTTTGTTCAATTGAAAGAGCCTCCATTAATATGACTACATCAGCAACCGTTCAAAATGTAGCTGATAAATTGCAAAGTCAGTTTTCATAAAACCAAATTGTGACAAACAGAGCGGGACGAGGGCTGTGAGGGAACGGTTTGAGGCTGGTGATGCGGGTGATAATGAGCATGCGCATTACACCGGTCTTGCATCTCTCACAGAGGAGCTCCGGAAGCATAAAAGGAGGAGCGACAGCAGTGAAGGACGAGAGAGAACAAGGCCTGGATTTTATTTTCATTTTGTTGTTTGTTTATTATATTAAAAGTTGTTCAATGTTCACTGGTTCCCGCCTCCTTCTTCCTGCTTACTTCGAACTTTGTTGAAAGAATTTTTTTAAAGGAACAAATTAGAGTTTTAATATACAGCCTACACATTCAGCAATATAATTAAACACATTTAAAATATACTGGTAGAAAACCATACACATGTTAAATTAATTGTTACAAACATCTCAACAAGATAGACACGAAGAAAATATATTTTAAATATCTTAGTATAAAAATATGTATATACACTGTAACGAATTGCTGTAAAAACTACAGCGTTATTTTACAGAAGCTGACTGTATTTTAAATAATACAGAATATTGCTGTAAAGTGCAATGCATTGTGGGGTCACGTGACGGATTAACTCAAATGTACAGAATAATGCTGTAAATTTCAAATCTACAATGGCGGGATGATCTTCAACAGTCGAGATTGGGGAAGTGCGCAAAATGAGTGATTCACACCTGTGGTAAGTGATTTATTACGTTTATTTTCTCCATATTTGTTAACTATCATACTGGTAACATTATATAGAAGTATCTACAGTCGCGTTTCATATTGGTAACCCGGTATTCAACCTCCATCCGCGGGGACCGAAGGAGTCTTGCGCGGGGTTTCAGCAGCGCCGTCGCGGTAAGATTTCAAACATTCCCCGTCGCTATAGCACCTGAGGACAGAAGTTGTTCACGTTATTTCGAGTTTTTGTACACAGCAGGTGCGAAGGCGGTATGTGACGAGCTACAGTTCATTGTATTAGTACATTGACGGTTGTTTGTTTAATATTGAACATCGCGCCCGCCGTAGACACGGTAAAAGTTACATGCTTCGACTGTTGGGATTCACGGGAATTTACTATTGAATACCACACTCGGTCGGGATTATTTTGTGGTGTAAATTCAAATTTGCAAATGCAGTTATCCGTTAAATCGAGCGCCCAAATTAAAACGAGTCACCAAAGCTTACGGTAAGTCGATGTTCACGGAGGATAGCCCGGTAAAGTGATTAATGTACGTAACGAGCTAGATATACAGTATATATAACGGAGGCCAGCTGAGAGCTTGAGCAAAAGACGTTAGCCACACCCTCATCGTTAGAGCAGGACTGTCCCAGATAGGACCGTTGGAGGGTAAGAGTGAGACGGCCCGTTACAAATAACAGTGTGACAATTTCTTGATCGTGACATCCCAAACGTTAATGGCTTACATTTCTGTATAAGTACGGTTTTAAGTGTAAGTTACTCTGTGTAATTTGGTTAGAGTTTGTTTGTAGAGTCACTTATACTTAAATGTAGTTTAAATGTAAAAAGCTTAAAGATAAAATTGTATTGTATCTATTAACTATTGTTACATGTGGTATTGTTTGTTTTAGGACACACTTTGCCATGCAGGCCACTGGATACTGACTGAAGGTTAGGTTGTGTGTGGCGTGCTCAGCACAGCTTCATGTCTGGCCTTGTCACTCTGTTCATAGCATGTTAAATATTCAATCTTCAGTACCAGGATGGGGCAGCGTCTATCTTGGAGTCCACTGAAAGGTATTAGTTGAACCACTTCCTTACCTGCATTTTATAGATATGTTAATGTTATATACCTGTTTAGAACTTTAAAACAATATTTCTCAACGAGAGATGGATTTTTTTAGTGCAAACTATTTACAAGTCTGCCCTATTTAACGCTAGCAAGCTGATCATTTAATTCATGTGTTTTAATATAATATATTTTGTATATTTAATATACAACATTTTGTTTTTCCTGACTCTTCGTAGATATTAATCCAGAGAGTGGAACAAGAAGCGTCATCTAAAATGGCAGGATACAGAAGAAACAGGTTGCAGTGAAACCACATCTTGCCGCTCTTCTAAACACAATGATGAATTTTCAGTGAAATCGATGAAAAGTAAGAAGCACGCACGCACACACACACACATACACACAAGCGCACACACACACAGATCTCATCATTGAATTACATCATTGTATTATTCTCTGTCTCTGACTGTATATGTTGTCCTCTGTTTTTCCTCTGAGTATAAATATATAAAATTATTCTCTTTTTTCTTTTCCATAGTTCCAGCTACTTGTTGTGCTCTGATGGATCAAGATGTGGAACGTTTTACAGACTCACTTGGGCTTTGTTATGCGATATTGTTACATGATGGATATGTTGGTTAAGGTATTGTTTAAACATTCCTTGTTTAAAGAGCCATGTTGGCTACTATGAAGTTGTAACTAAATAAAAATATTTAAAGTACAACAAGGTACAAAATTTGTCTGTAATTTATTTTTGTATCAATTAAAACATAAATAAACAGTGTAAATCCAGTATGCAAAACATACTGGATATACAGTGATTATGTATTTCTTCTAAATAAAGTAAATTAAAATCAAGCAATTGGCTGTAAAAAATACAGCATTATACTGTTTCAATTCAAAATTACAGTTTTTTCCTGTATTATGCCATTACAGAAAATGGCTGTAAATTAAATTACAGAACTGTGGCTGTAAAATTTACAGTATCTGGCTGGCAACCCTGCTGCCAGTAATTTACTGTAAATTTTACAGGATTTTTTTTACAGTGTATAGTAGCCTAAATATGTCTAAAATATCTTTATATTTAATTGCTTTCATAGTTTTAGAAACGTATAAATTAAATTACACAATATTTATGTTTTATAACTCCGCACGTTATATGCCGATGCAGATTTAAATCTTTTGAGCAAAAACCCTGATTTATAACGTTGTTTCACGGTCAAAACCTTTAAGCTTATTAACCTTTCCATGGTGACTCGTGAAATCTGTGATCCATTGAAAATGTCTTCATGTTGTTTCTGTGAGCTTACATAAACTCTGAGTAACTTGCTTGGATGATTAAACTTGCTCTTCAAACGTTTTCTGGAACCTACACAAGTAATCAAGGTTCTGGTTCATCAACCCAGAGTTCAGGGTTTAGTTGACGGTAAGCTTTCTGGAATACACCCCAGGAGATCTCTGAAGGATTTAATTAAACATTATTATTGCTTTTTTGTGGTTATTTAGAGTCTATGTACATTCATTAATTATAGTGCACTAGACTGAAGCAGAAGAATCCTGCCCACTTCTTTGCATTGTGATCACGTGCTTCAGTGCTCTGAGAGTGTTTATAGTGCTGTGAGTTTAACACTTCATGACTGACAACACAACACAACACAATCTTCATCAACACACAAACCAACAAGAACAACAATGACTTTCAGCATCATCTTCATCTGGACACTCACAGTGTTTGCTCAAGGTTTGTGTAGTAACATTTTTATCACGATTCATTGAAGAGTGAAATCTTCATTTGTTTCAGTGTTGTCTTATATTTCATTCTTGTTGTTTCTTTCAGAGTGTAGAGGACAGTACACTGTTACTCAGAGTCCATCAATAACAGCAGTTCAACCAGGACAAAGTGTTCAAATAAACTGTAAAGTCAGCAGTGCAGTATACACAGATAGTAATGGTCCCCGAATGAGCTGGTACTTACAGAAACCTGGAGAAGCTCCTAAACTCCTCATATATTTCGCAACAACCCTCCAGTCTGGAGTATCATCTAGATTCAGTGGCAGTGGATCAAACACAGATTTCACTCTGAGCATCAGTGGAGTTCAGACTGAAGATTCAGGAGATTATTACTGTCAGGGTGATCACAATGATCCAGTGTTGACACAGTGATAAAGAGTCGTACAAAAACCTCCGTCAGTCAGACTGAACAGTGACTGCACTGATACACCTGACACATACTGCAGCTGCTCAAGGGAAAAAGTTAAATTATAATTTTATATTGGATTATATTTAGTCAAATATTTACATAATCACACTATCGGTCAAAAGTTTTTGAATAATTCAGAGAAGTGTTTTACATTTTTTGATTTTATTATTGTTATTTTAAAGCAATATATCTGAAGGTGTATGCTAAAATGTAAGAAATTTTTTATAGACAAAAAAAAATATTTTGCAAATATAATTGTTATTTTTCAGTTACAAAAAAAATAGATTTTTCTATTTATTTAAATGTACGACATTGACTGAGCTCTAGACTGTTCTTTCTTCATTATTCAGAGTAAATAGAGACCTGAAGAAGTTGCTTGATACTAGACAAAATGTGACTACACTAAAGGTACTAAAACATAAAACGTTGTGTTTTTTAGTTGCAACAAAATTCCTGTAGGCTCCCTTTGTTTTATTTCATAATTTTGATGATTTTAAGGAAAATATAAATAAGTAAATGATTAAGTCTTTAAAAAATGTGAGCGGTAATGTATACATTTCAAATATTTATTTATTTATAACTCATACACATTATCAGTACCTCTTTTTAAACAAAAAAAACACTGAACCCTTCTCTCAAAGACAGCTACAGACCTGTGTCACTAAATCTATTTCTTATAAAAACATTTTCAACCAGGTGTGTACATTCCTATCTCAGAAAAACCCATTTGACAACAAGCAATGAGGCTTTAAAAGTTACCACTCCACCGAGACAACACTTCTATAGGTCATGGAAGCACTGCAACTTGCTAGGGCAGAATCTACATCCTCTGTTCTGACTTTGCTAGACTTATCTGAAGCCTTTGATTCAGTTAATCATTAGATCCTGATAGCAACCCTATTATCTCTCGGGATCACAAGGACTCCTTTGTTCTGCTTCAAATCCTACCTCTCCGGTAGGTCCTTCAGGGTGTCATGAAGGGGCACGTTGTCCACAGCTCATTACATGGTCACTGGGGTCATCAGTGCTTTGACCATTCCTTTTATTCTATCTACACAACATCCTAAGGTCCTATCATACAGGCACATGGAATCTTCAACCACTGTTATGCGAATGACACCAAGATTTGCTTCTTATTTCACCAAGATGCCCCACCGTAGTAGCTTGCATTACAGCCTGCCTAGAAGATATCTCAGATTGGACAAAAAAGCACCACCACCTGAACCTGGCAAAGAAAGAGCTGCTTCGTATTTGTGGCCCACCCAAACGGTGCAACATGATTTATTCAACATGGCAATACAACTATTTCTCCTTGAAAAACAGCCAGAAACCTTGGTGTAATCTTTGATGACCGGCTCTCCTTCATTGGTCACATTGCAAAGACGAAACAGCCATGCGATTTTGCATTATATAACATAAGGAAGATTAGGCCCTACCCTGCTGAGCATGCTACACAACTCCTTGTCCAGGCCCTTGTAATCTCTAGGCTGGACTGCTGCAATGCTCTTTTTTCTGGTCTTTCTTGTAAAGTCAATCAAACACCTCCAGCTGAACTGTGTCTCTTTTTTTTTCCATAGTGCCTGGAGTTTGCGCTCTCCTGGCGTCTGTCGTCTCTAAGCAACCATGGGCTACGATAGCCATTGAGACGAGGGTATATGAATTATATGCATTGAAAGTACCCTGCTATCACTCTGCTAATAGATTTAGTTATGATGTGATCATCGTGTCTCCGTTTGCAGCTTTCTTTTTTCATCTCGATGCGGCGCCGATGCTCCTGAAATATTAGCGCGTCTATTTTTCAGGATTCTATTTTTCAGATTCCCCGAAGTCCCAGAGCATTTGCACATTTGCATTTAAAAAAAATAGCTTAGCAAATGATAAGACGAAACACTGAAATAGTATTTATATCTTGAATGCATGTAAAATGTTTATTTTGCTCAAGAGCATGTAAATGTACATGTCACACTAAAACAAAACCACACATCTAGATTGCTAACACTACAACCTTGCAATACTGTTTACAAATGTTTGTTGGAAAGATGGTTTCGGGAAACACTGAATTGTTGAACTATGCTGTTAATGATGGAACTTGCGCCCATAATTGGTAACAATACTTTTGGGAAAAGCACCCCAGAATGGTTCAGTGAACTGTTGTAATGCGAATTCTGAAGGAGTCACACGAGAATGAAGCATCAATGAGTGTGTTTACATGCCCATTCTTACTCTGATTAAACTTAATATACTGAGAACAAGTAAGTCCTGATGAAAAAACAGCATATGCTGTGTTAGGTCTGTTTTGATGCTGGTTTGTGCTGTTTATGTGCTGGTTCTTAAAAGGTTTAAATTGGTGGGAACCAGCACATGACCATCTTAAACAGCACAAACCAGGAAACCAGCATCAAAAGATACCTAAGTCAGCATATGCTGTTTTTTCAACCGGGAGTTAATGTTAACATGTAAACGGTTTTTATTTATCAGGAAAAGATCATAACGCCATAAACAAAACCCGCTCTGCATCGTTTTTTGCACCATTACTTTTGTTTTGAATGTAAACGCCTTTATCGGTATTCTACCAGTTTTCTTAATGTGCTCATGTCTGACAGCCTTTGATTAGTAAAAGCCTCAAACAGAAGTAACAATAAACTTGTCATGATTCTGTCTCATCATGTCTTGTTTCTCTTGGTCTAGCTGCGGGATCATGGCAGAACCCCATGTTTCATGTGGAGAGAGAGAGTTTTTGTCCCTTACGGCTTGCCATATTCTCCCTCTCTTCGGCGTAGTCTCTTTCCCCGTCCTCTTGTTTCCTCGTTATTGATTGTTAATTATTTCATGCCCCACACCTTTCCCCCTCTTGATTTGATCCCTATTTAATACCGTTGTGTTGTCTGTCCTGTGCTGGATAATTTTGTGAGTTTGTTCATGTTCGAAGTCTTTACCTTGTTCCCTTTTCTCCCGCCTTGTCCCGAAGTGTCCTGAAAGTTGAGTCTAGTTTTTCGGAATCATGTCTTTTGTTGTATTAAGTCTAGGTAGTTTAGTGATTCTTGGGTTCTCTGTTCTTGTTTCGTGGCGTCGCCGCTTACTCATGACAAAACTAGCACATAAAAGTCCGTCCTTGAATCATGCAATTGATATAGAAACGGCAAGATGGAAATAAAATACATATATTATTATATATGCAGGTACTGCGGACATGACAATAAATATACAAATACAGCTTCTGACTGTTTTACACACTGCATTTTGAATTGCTAGATGAACTATGGATGGTGATGTAACTGCACACGAGAAACCTGGCTGTCAAGGATTCACACATGAGACTGTCATGACCCTGTCCACAAGAAACTGGAAGAAAAGCTGAATAGAAGGACAGGATCATGACACCTGGCAAGTCTCAAACTTCCATTTAAACCTGGTTTTCTGTGAAGCCGGTTTGATGATATTTATATAAACAGGCGAAAAGAGATTCCTGTTATAAGCTGATTTTTTATAGATATCCGTTTATATTGCCCATAAATACACTCAATATGTCTTATATCAGAGTGAAGAGACATTCATAAAACATTCATAAGGTCAGTATGATCTGTATGAGACCAACTCATGAATAATGTCTGAAACAAGTGAAAGTGACTTGTGGTTATTCATTTGACAGTTTGGTTTAGAAATTGACTTCATCTGCAGGTGTTTTCATGGTTCATTGTGTGATGTATATTTATAAAAAAGAGCTGATGTTCTGATCTGTCACTAAAGACAAAATGACTCGTGAAGATTCAATATGATTTTATTTGATGAATTTTGATGAAACACATTCAGCAGTGAATGAATAAAGCACACATGCACTGGTTTGTGGTGTTGTTTGTGAAAAGCAGAGCAGATGTCAGATGAGAGAGAGAATGAATGTAGAAACACATGTGAGACATGAGTGAGACTCAGATGAGAACAGAAGTCAGAGGAGAGAGAGAGAGAGAGAGAGAGAGAGAGAGAGAGAGAGAGAGAGAGTCTAGTGTGAACACTGATCATCTCTCCTGAATTCTCCAGTGACTGTATGACTGGGATCTTTGTGTTTGGCCTCACAGCTCACTGAGAGCACTGAGCTCCACTCCTGCTCAGAGAGAGTCAGACTGCTGCTCCAGCTGTACAGACCGTTCTTCTCCAGGAGCCCAACACTGCTGTCCTGAGATCTGCTGCTCCCGTCCACCTTCCACATCACACTCCAGTCTGAGGGGAAACCCTTGTTGAGCACACACATCAGTGTTGCTGTTTTCTTTGTGGAAATTTCTTCACTGGAGGGTGGCAGGACGCTCACTTTAGGACGAGTGAAGCCTGACAAACACACAATAGTCACAAACTCACAGAGAGAAACAAACAACTTCATAATAAGATCCCAATAATAAATAAATAATGATGAGATCTTTCATTCATGTTGATCTAAATGTTCAGACAGTATTCACAATGTTTACAAGTTATCTGAATCACAAAACATAATGTTTGTAAATGATTTTTGATTTGAGAAATGATCAGAGTGGAAAAACATTTTACCTTTGTGACATTTACTTATATTGATTAAAGATTAAAAAGGAAATTAGAAAGTACCTGTAACATCAACTACAGTGACAAAGTCTTAACAACTTTTCAAATAATCATAAAGTCAAATAACCTAACAGTATATTAAATAAAATACATAAATAAATGCAAATTTAAATAGTTTGTGTAACACAGAATACATTTAATTTGATTTTCTACTTTCACAATGGAAGTTTTATACATTTTATAGCACACAACTTTTTTTATAGTATTACAAAAGTTAGCAAACACTTATTCAGAATAGGAACCTGTGCAAATAGTATTAATTCAGATGAACCCTTTTTTCATTTTTCAACATTAACTACATAATTATGTATAAATCATTAAACACATCTAAATCTTTAATCACAATATTATGCAGAAAAAAATATCCCAGTGTCTCCATCTTAGATTTGTAAGTTTAATATTACAAAGTCATGAATATGATAAAATCATATGTATATATTTCATAGTTGATATTTATGTGTGAAAGCAGAAATGTATTATAATATTATTGAATGTTTCTACTTACTGCCAACATCCAGTCTGGTGCCGCTGCCGAAAGTCCACCACAGTGATACAAACTAATAGAGCGACTGTACAAAAACCTCTGAACGCTTCAGTAACTGCACTATAAACACATCACAAACACATATTTACACTTTATCACACATTCACACAACATATACATTACATTTAATCTCCTGGTTATTTATGACAAAAATATGAGTTTATTTTACAAAGGCTTTTACAAAACCTAAGAATTCTCACTGAAAAAAAGTTTTAATTCTCATATGTGACTCTCATGACCTCAATCCTCAGAGAATGAACAAGGAAACAATATTCAAAGTTAAAGCATTGCAGTCAAATTGATGATGTAAAGATATGATGATATAAATTCAACATCATAATCAATAATGTAAGAAACATATGAACATGACATATACAAGTATCTTTATTAAAACATACATATTATTTATATTACACATAACACACAATATTCACATGATCTTAAAGATACAGAACACATCACAAGTCCAGTGTTTGTCTGTGTTGATGTAAATGATACATGTAGAGAGTGAGTTTGCATTGTGATCACGTGCTTCAGTGCTCTGAGAGTGTTTATAGTGCTGTGAGTTTAACACTTCATGACTGACAACACAACACAACACAATCTTCAACATCACACAAACCAACAAGAACAACAATGACTTTCAGCATCATCTTCATCTGGACACTCACAGTGTTTGCTCAAGGTTTGTGTAGTAACATTTTTATCACGATTGTTCATTCATTGAAGAGTGAAATCTTCATTTGTTTCAGTGTTGTCTTATATTTCATTCTTGTTGTTTCTTTCAGAGTGTAGAGGACAGTACACTGTTACTCAGAGTCCATCAATAACAGCAGTTCAACCAGGACAAAGTGTTCAAATAAACTGTAAAGTCAGCAGTGCAGTGTATAATGGTAATTACTTAGCCTGGTACTTACAGAAACCTGGAGAAGCTCCTAAACTCCTCATATATGACACCAATAGGCTCTATTCTGGAGTATCATCTAGATTCAGTGGCAGTGGATCAAACACAGATTTCACTCTGAGCATCAGTGGAGTTCAGACTGAAGATTCAGGAGATTATTACTGTCAGAGTTATCACAGTGGTGGTGTGTTGACACAGTGATAAAGAGTCGTACAAAAACCTCCGTCAGTCAGACTGAACAGTGACTGCACTGATACACCTGACACATACTGCAGCTGATCAAACAACACACATACAACATTGATTACACATATAGATTTTTTTTAGTTATGAAGGTAATCAAAAGTTACTTTAACATCCATACTGACTGCTGAACTATCAGTTTATTTTAGCATGGTGAAAGTTCATTTTATTTGTGTCAAATTCCCCTAATTAATAATGAACATATTATCAGCAAAACATACACGGACTCATTTATATAAGATGTTTTTTCTCTGTTTGTGTGTGTTCTTGTAACCAACATATCTAATGATCTTTATGAGATAAACGTTATGATCAGATGCACAAACAGCTGCTGTTCTTCATCACAACATTTGTCCAGAGAGTTCAGTGTTCACACCAGTCAAGAGAAAAAATACATTTACATTTTGATCAGAATATTATTTTAGTTAAATTCATGATTTATGTCAATCATATATGTGCACACACAACTTTATAACATAGTAATAAACATATTGTGTTTTTGGTTTACAGTATCAATATAGGCTGAGAAGTGCATGTACAGCACACAGTATAATTTTATATATAATATTCATGTGTGAACTTTAATGACATGATAAAACCACTAACAATAAAGAAGTGAAACTTGTGTGTTTCAGTTCAGATGACTGAACCAATCAAACAGTGACACTGAGAGTGTTGAGCTGAAAATCACATTTGCATTGACAGGATGAAGAGACTCTGATGTTCTCAGAATAGATCAGCTCTGTCTCCAGAGATCATGTTCACAACACAACACCTGCATTTCACATTTACTGCTACATGAACCTTTACACAACTATTAAAACTATTAAGAATCATGATACAGAACATTCCTGCACAAACACACATGTGATTTTCTCTGTTGTCTGAATGAAGCTGTTAGACACAAATGTAACATGTTCAGAAGCTTTATTGAATGTTTCAGTAAACACAGCACATTGAAAGATGTCACAGTGGTTTGACACACGAGCTCTCTTTCAGTATTGATCTGCTGCACTAGACTCATGAATGATGTCTGACACTCAGATACGACTCATCAACACTCACCGCCGCTATTGTGAATCTTGTTTATGGTGTTTGACTCTACAAACATACACCCCTCTCTCTTCCCAGCGTGCTTTGCTGAGGGTCAGGATGCTACTGCGGCTGTATCGGCCGTCCTGCTCACTCTCTTCACTGGTGTGAACCCCTTCAGTGACCTCTGACCCCTCAAGTGTCCAGCTCACCAGCGCCCCCTGTGGAGTGTAAAAGGCTGAGCAGACAGAGCAGCGCTGTTGAGTTTTCAGACATCTGCAGAGAAGAGGACGACAGCAGAGACACTGAGGGCTTCTGAGGACCAGCCGCAGGACACAAACACACAACACAAACACACAACACAAACACAATGAAAACAACAACAATGCACATGTATCACATTTATTCATTGAGTCATTTATTGATAGTTTTCTACTTCAGTAATATACACCAGTCAAATATAATCTACTGGAGCTATTGTACAAATACCTTCATTACACCTGACTGAATACAAACTGGAGATTTAGTTTTAAGAAGATTGCAGATTTAGAAACTACTTCTATATTGTTTACTTAACCTTCTTGACTCTTATTACAAAATAAGATTATTATTCCTTATTAAAACATGACACTGATATCTGTCTATTATCTATGGAGATTAAAAATAAAATGCATGTGGGCCTAAGCATGTTTGTGTTGTTTTTTATTTCAGAATAATAAAGAAATGGTGTTATATCTCATGAAGCTCAGTCTAAGTGTAGTGGTTTAGAGATCTTCTTCATCTCAGGTCTCCTCTCTTTTCTGATGATGTGTGTAGTGTAGCACATGCAACAGTACAGACCCTGTCAGGTTCATCCCTTAGATTTCTTATATACTGAAATACTTCATTCCTATCAGTTGCCCAAAGTTTATTTCATGATCCTGTCCTGACTTGAGCTGCAGTGTAACAGGTTTGGGTCTGGGAATGGAGTCTTTAAACACAGTCCATCATAAATGTGACTGAAGATTGTTGACTCATGCAGATTCAGGTCATTTTGCTTCAGTGGTGGTGATACTGTAGGTGTCACACACCATCTAAGACATTTCATCAGTCAGCTTCCTTATTGATTCAATTGCTTTTTGCTTAATAAAATTAATACTATTAAAGTGAATATAACCTGCAAATATATCATTTACGCTTTTATCCAAAGCTACTTACATTGCATTGTACTATATATTTTGTTTTCTCACTATGGCCAATCCCCTGAGATCAAACGCATGACCTTGCTGTTGCACCGCTATGCTCTAACCACTGAGCCACCGGAAATATTATCATTAATTAAATTAAACGCTACAAATTTGTAAATAGCAAACTGCATATTTGATATTTCCCTCCATCATATGCACTGTCTGTGCTTTTATATACTGTATATTTAATATGAAGGTCCAACAAATTACTATGTCTTGACTGCGTCATGGCTGTGATCTAATCCTGTCATGAAATAAGCTTTCTCCAGAGCAGGTTTAAGCTAACGGATCTGTTGCTAAGACAAAAACTCCAGGATGAGCGTTGTAGATCCTAACAATCAAAGATCATGCAAAATCGTCAACAATCAAATCCAGCAAAAGAAATTATCATGATATGAAGAACAACCCCAGAAGATCTCTGAAGTATTCCATTTATTATTATTGTTGTTGTTATAGTTTAGTGTCTATGTACATTCAATAATTATAGTGCACTAGACTGAAGCAGAAGAATCCTGCCCACTTCTTTGCATTGTGATCACGTGCTTCAGTGCTCTGAGAGTGTTTATAGTGCTGTGAGTTTAACACTTCATAACTGACAACACAACACAACACAATCTTCAGCATCACACAAACCAACAAGAACAACAATGACTTTCAGCATCATCTTCATCTGGACTCTCACAGTGTTTGCTCAAGGTTTGTGTAGTAACATTTTTATCACGATTGTTCATTCATTGAAGAGTGAAATCTTCATTTGTTTCAGTGTTGTCTTATATTTCATCCTTGTTGTTTCTTTCAGAGTCTAGAGGACAGTACACTGTTACTCAGAGTCCATCAATAACAGCAGTTCAACCAGGACAAAGTGTTCAAATAAACTGTAAAGTCAGCAGTGCAGTCCATGGTGGAAGCTGGTTAAACTGGTACTTACAGAAACCTGGAGAAGCTCCTAAACTCCTCATATATAACACCAATAACCTCCAGTCTGGAGTATCATCTAGATTCAGTGGCAGTGGATCAAACACAGATTTCACTCTGAGCATCAGTGGAGTTCAGACTGAAGATTCAGGAGATTATTACTGTCAGAGTTATCACAGTGGTGGTGTGTTGACACAGTGATAAAGAGTCGTACAAAAACCTCCGTCAGTCAGACTGAACAGTGACTGCACTGATACACCTGACACATACTGCAGCTGCTGAGGGGAAAAGTTATATTATAATGATTGTGTTTTATTTTGGATTATATTTAGACAAATATTTACATAATCACACTATCGGTCAAAAGTTTTTGAACAATTCAGTGAATTGATTCTTTATTATATTTAATAATGTTATATTAAATGTTTCTTTATTATATATATTATTTATTATTAAAAAGAAAATGTTTGATCTGAAGGTGTATGCTAAAATGTAAGAAAGAGCTTTTATAGACAAAAACGTAGTTTTGCAAATATACATGTCATTTTTTCAGTTATAAATTTTATTTTTATTTTTAATTTGATTAATTTAATTTGAATGACATTGCCCTGTGATGGGTTGGCACTCCATCCAGGGTGTATCCTGCCTTGATGCCCGATGACTCCTGAGATAGGCGCAGGCTCCCCGTGACCCGAGGTAGTTCGGATAAGCGGTAGAGAATGGAATGGAATGGAATTTATGACATTGACTAAATAATGAAGAAGATCAGTTAAGAGCTCAGAGTAAATGGAAACCTGATGAAGTTTCTTGATACGAGGCAAAATGTGACTACACTAAAGGTACTAAAATATAAAAGTTGTGTTTTTTAGTTGCAACATAATTCCTGTAGTGTTACAATATATGTCACTTTGTTTTATTTCATATTTTCACAGTATGTGTTCAAAAAATGTGGACCTGTAGTGTATACATTAAAAAAAAGTATTTCTCACACACATCATCAATACATCTACTTAAAATAAACACACAGAACTCTTCTTGTCCAGGCCCTTGTGATCTCTAGGCTGGACTACTGCAATGCTCTTCTTTCTGGTCTTGTAAAGTCAATCAAACACCTCCAGCTGGTTCAGAACGCAGCAGTATGACTCATCTTCCAGGAGCCCAAAAGTGCCAATGTGACGCCCTCTTCATGTGTTTGGTTCAACAATATAGTTGATGATGTTACACAGATGGCGGACTAATAACATGTACAAATTAATTAAAGGACTAATGAATCCGTTCAGATCAAATTAATGTCAGATTATTGCTGTAAAAAGCATCTAAACAATCTATTTTGGTTCTCCAGTGTTTAATTTCCTCCTGTTTCTTTCATTTTCAGATTTCCACTTTTATAATTTCAGATTTCCCCTGGAGTCCCAGAGCATAAGCACATGTACTTTTAAAAACAGCTTAATTTCTCTTGACGAAAGACGTAAAATACTATTTATATCTACAATACATATACAGTTGAAAGAAAAAGTATGTGAACCCTTTGGGCTTACTTGGATTTCTTCATAAATTGGTCATAAAATGTGTTCTGATCTTCATCTAAGTCACAACAATAGAGAAACACAATCTGCTGAAACTAATACCGCACAAACATTATATGTTTTCATGTCTTTATTGAACACAACATGTAAACATTCATAGTGCAGGGTGGAAAAAGTATGTGAAACCCAAGGCTAATGACTTCTCCAAGAGCTAATTGGAGCCAGGAGTCAGCCAACCTGGGGTCCAATCAATGTGATGAGATTGGATGTGTTGATTAAAGCTGGCCTGTCCAATAAAAAACACACACCAGTTTTGAGTTTGCTGTTCTGAAGAAGCGTTGTCTGATGTGAACCATGCCTCGCACAAAAGAGCTCTCAGAAGACCTACGATCAAGAATTGTTGACTTACATAAAGCTGGAACAGGCTACAAAAGTATATCTGAAAGCCTTGATGTCCATGTGTCCACGGTAAGACAGATTGTCTACAAATGGAGAAAGTTCAGCACTGTTGCTACACTCCCTAGGCGTGGTCGTCCTGTAAAGATGACTGCAAGAGCACAGCGCAGAATGCTCAATGAGGTGAAGAAGAATCCTAGAGTGTCAGCTAAACACTTACAGAAATCTCTGGCACATGCTAACATTTTTGTTGACAAATCTACAATAAGGAAATAAAATTACATGAGTGTGATGAAAACGAACCCACCAGCTCGTCCTCGGGAGGAATTTGTGAATTCAAAAAGACGAAAAATGATGGCACACTCGCTGAAAACACTTCTGTGCAAGGTGATGTTTATTTACAGTGTCCTGTTTACCAAAACCCCAAAAGTATCAAACAAAATAATAAAATAGAAAAGAAAAGAAAACCAAAGTAGCAGATTAATCCTTCACCAATAAGAATCAAACAAAACTATGACAGGTTTTTAGAGTTTACGTGAGGCACCACAGTTGCACTCTTGCATTGACTTGCCTCACCAGAACAAGCCTTGATTTGGGGTTTCTCCTGGGCTTATAAAGGCCAAACCCCGCCCTTTTTCGGGGCCATACCATTTTCCAGGTAAGTATGCATTTCTATGTAACTTACTAGTACCTCAGTTACTAGTATCTCCCACCTTAATAAATACTGACACCATATACACTCCATAGACATAACAAATAACAAACATGGCATTCTTCACCTAATACATTAAATATATGATCTTCATACACAAACATCTACAAAAACACCCAGACACTAAACACAATGGTATCGCCCACTCCCGACCACGTTGGATCGGCGCGACCCGGAAGTGCCGTCATTTGTTGACGGCGGTTTGTTTGAGTCGGCCGATCATTCTGGAAGACAATTAACACTTCAACTAACAAACATAAGACGAACAAAGACAAAGTGCTGGTATGTATGAAATGTATGGAAACAGTTATGGAAAGTGGGAAAGTGAAGAGATGGTAAAATGTGTCCATGTGCTATCGGTGTTGCGTGTGCACCCACTTCCCCGACAACGCTAACGGGAAATGGAAGGTAGCGGTTAATGAATGCAATATGTAGGTGTGTGTGTAAATGTAGGTGTGTTAGTGCTGCTTCCCCAGCGGTGGTAGTTAAAGTGAGTTTATCACAATGAGAATGGACTTCATGGGAGGACACCACGGAGGAAGCCACTGCTGTCCAAAAAAAACATTGCAGCACGTTTGAAGTTTGCAAAAGAGCACCTGGATGTTTCCACAGCACTACTGGCAAAACATTCTGTGGACAGATGAAACCAAAATTGAGTTGTGTGGAAAGAACGCACAACGGTATGTGTGGAGAACTAAAGGCACAGCACACCAACATCAAAACCTCATCCCAACTGTGAAGTATGGTGGAGGGGGCATCATGGTTTGGGGCTGCTTTGCTGCCTCAGGCCCTGGACGGATTACTCTCATCTATGGAAAAATGAATTCCAAAGTTTATCAAGACATTTTAATAAAATATTACATAAAATAAACAGATACCTGTTTTCAAGTGTTTTCATGCATATCATTAAACTGGTTACGCAGAAAAACAGGTTTACATGGAAGTTTGAGACTTGTCAGGTGTCATGATCCTGTTCTTTTAGTCAGATTGTTTTCCAGTTTCTTCCAAGTTTATTTATAAACCACATTTCATACACAAGAACAATTAAAAGTGCTTAACATAAAATGATTGACAGACAGAAATAAGACGTATGATTAAAATTTAAATGATTTAAGATCACAAATACAACTTTAGAATTTAAGAAACAATAAAACAGCAGTAAAGATTTAAAAAATGTGAGTGTATATATAAACAGAATAAGAATAAAGGAAAAGAAAAATAAAGTGGAAATACAAGTGCATTTGATGTAAACCAACACAGTGCACAGTTTGTGAATGCACAGCTAAACAAGTGTGTTTTTAATCTGGATTTAAAAGTAGCAACTGTTTGTGAACATGTGATGACGTCTGGAAGCAGATTCCAGCTACGGGTGAAATAATGGCTAAACACTAACTCACCTTGTTTTGAGTGAACCCTTGTTATCTCTAACTGACTTAATCCTCATGATCTGAGAAGTCTGTTGGGTTTATATTCAATAAGCATATCTGAGATGGATTTAGGTCCTAGACCATTGAGGGATTTATAGACAGGTCAGAATACTTTGAAGTTGATTCTAAAAGTAACTGGTAACCAGTGTAAGGACATGAGGATTGAAGTGATAAGCTCAGATTTTTTGGTTTTGGTCAGAATCCTGGCAGCAGTGTTCTGTATGAGGAAGACCTGTTACAAGTCTGTTACAGTTAACCACCCTGCTGTTGATGAAAGCATGAACTAGTTTCTCTTGGCTATCTTGGCTTGAGAAAAAAACATCTGATTCTGGCTATATTTATGACATGGTAATACGCTGATTTGCTGATAGCTTTTACATGACTACTGAAACTACGGTCAGACTCTATAACGACGCCAAAATGTTTATCCTTCTTTGTGTCTTTAGACCTCTTAAGTCAAAGTATATGTTTACCTAGTTAGTTTCATCCTTGTAACCAAAATTTGGTTATTTCGATTATTTGGCCAAGTGGGAGCATATACAAATTGAAGAGGAACCTGGCAAGAATCGAGCCCTGTGTAAGACCACAAGTCATGGATGTCCATTCAGATTTAAGGTTCCTTATGTTCACATAGTAACCTCTCCCTTTAAGGTATGACCCAAAGAAGAAGTTCTGTCTAGCTTTGCCTAAGTCAACATTGAAGGCATGCATACTGTCTTCATAGATGTTATAGTGAACTTCAAGTTATGTTTTTCGCCACATACGTTCAGCTTTTCTGCATGTTCTTTTCATGCTTTGTACTGCTGGTGTGTTTCTCCAGGGTGCTTTACGCCTGCCAGTTATCGCTTGACCTAGCATTGACGTCGATAGCATTTTTTTACTTTTGCATTAAAGTTATTGAGGAGAACATCCATAGAGTCTGCAGATACATTTAGTGACAAAAACATAGAATTCATGATTAGCTCACTGGTGTTCTCATTTATGAATCTCATTTTACAGTGAAGGGTCTATCTTCAGTGGCAGGACTGATTGATATATCAAAGAAAATACAGAAATGATCAGACAGTGCCACATCTCTAATAATAGTGTCATGGTTCTGCCTATCATTGTTGGCTAATTCTTGGTCTTGAGGCAGAACCAAAACAGAATTCCCGGTTTTATGTGGGGAGAGACGTTTTGACCTTGTGGCTTTCCATACTCTCCCCGAGTCTCGTCTGTGTCCCCGCCCTTTCAGTCTCGTTAGCCTTCCCTTAGTGTTTGATATGGGTCACCTGGTCCCTTTTAATTATCCTGTATTTGTTCCCCATAAAGAGTCCTCATGTTTTATTGGCCTGTGCTCGTGCATTGTACTTGTACCTGTTGGTCCTTGCAGCTGTTGTGCTTTGTGCTGTGTTAGAGTCTGTTCCTGTTCCTGTTCCTGTTCCTGTTCCTGTTCCTGTTCCTGTTCCTGTTCCTGTTCCTGTTCCTGTTCCTGTTCCTGTGAACGCCTTGTTGCCATATGCTTGTTACCTTGTTCCTGTTCCTGTTCCCTCGTGTATAGTAAGTGTCAGTTTAGTGTTTGTCTTAAGTGTTTGTTTTCTTAGTTTAGTTGTAAGTCAGTGTCCTAGTCCTTGTTAAAGTTGATATATTATCCTGTCCTGTGTCCCCCTCGTGGGTTTTTGTTTTGCCTTTTGTTGTAGTGTTCTTTGTTATTAAATACCCGTGTTTACCCCTACTATCTCGTCCTGCCTGTCTCTGCCTGCATCTGGGTTCCCATGCCATGTCTCCCCCTGAGTTTCATGAGAAATAGTGTATGAAATGTTTAAACCTTTTCTAATGATCAGATCCAGAGTGTGTAAACCATTGTGTGTGGGACCGAGCACATGCTGGATCAGATTAAAAGTGTTTAAAACATTTAAGAGTTCATTTGCAGAGTTGTTTTCTGTCTTGTCTACATGAATATTATAATCTCCAGCTATAACAAAGCAGTCAAATTCTGAGGAAATAGCTGATAGCAGTTCTGAAAAGTCATCAACAATTCAATTCAATTCAAGTTTATTTATATAGCGCTTTTCACAATGTATATTGTTTCAAAACAGCTTTATAGGGGCAAACAGGAAAAACAGAAATGGTAAAACACAGCACAGTGCATGGTATTCATACAACGAGTAAGATGATTCTAATAAATATCTAATTTCTAAATAAATAAATGCAGTCTCCCGGTGAGCAGGCCAACACTGCCCTGCTCAGGCGAGGAACCCAAACTCCAATGATTGATTAATGGAGAAAAAACCTCGGGAGAAACCAGGCTCAACGGGGAGGGCCAGATCCCCTCTGACGTGTCATAGCTGCACTCAAACTGCTGACATGTGATTTAAGTTTAGCATTTTATACCAAATATTGTAACTTCAGCATTAATAAGACAAATAGTCCATCTTTCGTCTTGGTTGGGGGTGTAGTGGTCTGAGCTGGGATGGTCCGATGGTCATATTTCTCTTGGCTGGTGGTGGGATTGCCTTAGATGGAGCTGTGATGGTCAGTGAGTCTGCAGCTGTAGCTGGCGGAATCTCAAATTTGGGATGGGCATCTGTCTGTCGTCTGGACATTGTGGAACTTCTTCCTACCTCAGGATGGGCATCCCGAGGCAGAGGCGGAAAGAGAATAAAGAGAATAATTAGCGTAGCTGCTGTTCATTAACTATGCATTAAGTGAAAGCTTGGCTGAAAAGATGTGTCTTTAATCTAGATTTAAATTGGGAGAGTACGTCTGACCCTCGAAGAGTATCAGGAAGGTTATTCTAGATTTTAGGTGCTACGTATGAGAAAGCTCATCCCCCTTTGGTGGATTTTGTTATTGTGATGAAAACTAACCCACCAGCTCGTCCTCGGGAGGAATTTGTGAATTCACAAAGATGAAAAATGATGGCACACTCGCTGAAAACACTTCTGTGCAAGGTGATGTTTATTTACAGTGTCCTGTTTACCAAAACCCCAAAAGTATCAAACAAAATAATAAAATAGAAAAGAAAACCAAAGTAGCAGATTAATCCTTCCCAATAAGAATCAAACAAAACTATGACAGGTTTTTAGAGTTTACGTGAGGCACCACAGTTGCACTCTTGCATTGACTTGCCTCACCAGAACAAGCCTTGATTTGGGGTTTCTCCTGGGCTTATAAAGGCCAAACCCCGCCCTTTTTCGGGGCCATACCATTTTCCAGGTAAGTATGCATTTCTATGTAACTTACTAGTACCTCAGTTACTAGTATCTCCCACCTTAATAAATACTGACACCATATACACTCCATAGACATAACAAATAACAAACATGGCATTCTTCACCTAATACATTAAATATATGATCTTCATACACAAACATCTACAAAAACACCCAGACACTAAACACAATGGTATCGCCCACTCCCGACCACGTTGGATCGGCGCGACCCGGAAGTGCCGTCATTTGTTGACGGCGGTTTGTTTGAGTCGGCCGATCATTCTGGAAGACAATTAACACTTCAACTAACAAACATAAGACGAACAAAGACAAAGTGCAGGTATGTATGAAATGTATGGAAACAGTTATGGAAAGTGGGAAAGTGAAGAGATGGTAAAATGTGTCCATGTGCTATCGGTGTTGCGTGTGCACCCACTTCCCCGACAACGCTAACGGGAAATGGAAGGTAGCGGTTAATGAATGCAATATGTAGGTGTGTGTGTAAATGTAGGTGTGTTAGTGCTGCTTCCCCAGCGGTGGTAGTTAAAGTGAGTTTATCACATCACCTTCCCCCTCTCCAAGCCGCATACTGGCCGGGAACCTGGACAGGTAGTCGGCTACCACGTTGAGCCTCCCCGGACGATGCTTAATCTGGAACCTGTATGGCTGGAGGGCAAGGTACCACCGCGTCACTCTGGCATTGCGGTCCCTCATGGACTGAATCCAGGTCAGGGCTAAATGGTCTGTCTCCAAGTCAAACTCCCTACCTAGTAGGTAATACCTCAAACTGTCCAATGACCACTTGATGGCCAGTCCTTCCTTCTCAATTGCTGAATATCTTGTCTCCCTAGGCAACAGCTTTCGGCTGAGATAGACAACCGGTCTCTCCTCTCCTGGGTTTCCTTGAGCCAGAACCGCACCTATTCCTAATGCGGATGCGTCCACCTGCACCAGGAATCTAGCCGCGAAGTCTGGACTCTGTAAGACCGGACTGGAACACATCCTTTCCTTCAGTGTTGTGAAGGCTGTCTCGCAGTCATTGGTCCAGGGAATCGGGTTCGCTACAGTCTTGGACAAGAGGTTTGTCAGGGGAGCTGCGATGGAGGCGAAGTTTGGTACGAACCTCCGGTACCAACCCACCAGTCCCAAGAACGATCTCATCTCCTTCTTGGTCTTTGGCTGTGGGCTCCTTCTTATTGCCTCCACCTTATCAATCTGCGGCCTCAACTGTCCATTGCCCAGATGATACCCCAGATAATTGGTCTCTTGTTTTGCCCACTCGCATTTAGAAACGTTAAGTGTTAATCCTGCCTTTTCTATCCTCTTTAGGATCTCTTGGAGGTGTTGTAGATGCTCTGGCCAAGAGTTGCTGTATATCACTACATCATCCAGGTAAGCCGCAGACCAGTCTTCACAGCCTTGGAGGACACGGTCCATCAGTCTCTGAAAGGTGGCCGGTGCTCCATGAAGACCAAACGGAAGGACTGTGAATTGGTACAAACCTAATGGTGTTCGGAATGCTGTGTATGGTCTGGACTCAGGGTTGAGGGGTACCTGCCAGTATCCCTTACACAGGTCTAGCGTAGTGATAAACTGGGCTCTTCCAATATTTTCCAGCAGATCATCTATCCTCGGCATCGGATACGCATCAAATTTTGACTGGGCGTTGAGCTTGCGGAAGTCGATGCAGACACGTAGGGATCCGTCTTTCTTGGGGACGATTACCATCGGACTGCTCCATTCACTCATTGAAGGTTCGATCACTCCCAGCTCCTTCATAACTTTTATTTCTTCCCTTAAGGGTTCTACCAGCCTCTCGGGCACTCGGTAGGGACGTTGACGTGATGGTGTTGGGTCAGACAGGTGGATAGTATGGTGGATCAGCTCAGTCCGTCCAGGTCTCTGACAGAATAGAGTGGGAAACTGATTCAAGAGGTGCTGCAGCCCTTCCCTCTTGGGGCTCTCTAGGTGTGTTAGGTTCACTACCGACGGCTGTCTCTTCACATCCTCTGAATCCTCGTCCTCTTCCACCTTCCTCACCAAGAGTGATGTCTCTGGTCCCATACGGGGCGGCTCCTTCCATTCCTTCAGCAAGTTCACATGGTAGGTTTGCCTGGTCTTGCCCTTGTCAGGATGATGGACTTCATAAGTCACTGGCCCCATTTTTCGAGCCACAGTATATGGTCCTTGCCACTTGGTTAAAAGCTTGTGTGTTGATGTTGGTAATAGTAGTAACACTTTCTGCCCAGGCTTAAACTGTCGTAGCCTGGCATGTTGGTCGTACCACCTTTTCTGTGCTTGTTGCTTCTCCATTAAATTCTCTTTAGCCTGTTCTCTGTACTGCTCCAGCCGATCTCTCATCTCCAGTACGTACTGTACTATCCCCTTCTCCTTCTTTGGATCAGGTTTCTCCCAGCTTTCCTTTAACAGGTCCAAGGGTCCTTGAACCTGCCATCCATACAGGAGTTCAAAGGGTGAGAAGCCTGTCGATGCTTGAGGTACCTCTCTATAGGCGAACAAAACAAACGGCAGCCACTTGTCCCAGTCTTTTCCCGTGTCTGCAACGAACTTCCGCAGCATGTTCTTAAGCGTTTGATTGAACCTCTCCACCAGTCCATCTGTCTGTGGATGATATGGAGTTGTCCGTACCGCTTTGATTCCTAGTTGGGTGTTCAGCTGCCCCATCAGCCGTGATGTGAAGTTCGTTCCTTGGTCTGTTAGGATTTCCCCAGGTATTCCAAATCGAGAGAAGAGTTGGATCAGTGCCTGGATGATCTTGGGTGTGGTAATTGATCGCAGTGGAATTGCCTCAGGATACCTTGTGGCGTAGTCGCTGATCACCAGGATAAAACGATGTCCAGCACTACTTCTCTCCAGGGGTCCCACAATATCCATAGCGATCCGCCTAAAAGGGGTTGAGATCACAGGGAGAGGTTGTAGGGGAGCTCTACCCCGCTGGGACACAGCACTCGTCTTTTGACAGATGGCACATGTGTTACAATGCGTTTTAACATCAGTGTATAGTGTGGGCCAATAAAACCTTGAACTAATGCGTGTGTATGTTTTCTGTTGACCCAGGTGGCCAGCCCATGGAACCGTGTGTGCCAGGTGCAAGACAAGAGGACGACAACATAAGGGTACAATTAAACGTGTCACATCATTGCTTTGCATATATAACACACCATTCAACATTACACAGTGTTCTTTGCCTCCCTCTGTCCGATCGTCAGACTCAGCTTTAGCAATTAGGTTCTTTAAGGTTTCATCCTCTTTTTGTAATTGGGCTATGTTCCCTGGGACTTTCCAGCCATCCACTTCCAATCCCTTCACCGAGGTTTCAGAGGCTGGGGTACCCAGGTACTTCTCTAGCCGTCGTTGTCTACGTGATTTCCTAGGGCCTTTAGTCCCACCCTGCAGCAGACTATCGCTTAAGTCCGGCAGTGGCTGCAGACCTGCCCTGGCTTGAGCTCTGGTAAATGCAGGACAGGCCACATCGACATTGCTATTCATGATAGTATTTTTAGAATCTCGAGTGGCGGGTTGCAAAAGTTCATATAATACCGGAAAATCTCTTCCCAGAATCATGTCAGCCGGTAAATTGTCCACTATGGCAACATTTAACAAAAACATTTGTTCAGCTACCTCTACCATCACTTCAGCTAGGGGATACCTCTTTACATCCCCATGCACACACTGCACAGAGGTAGTGTTCACATAGTTCACATTATTTACCCAGCATGATTTCATCATTGAAAGAGAACTGCCAGTGTCCAACAATGCCCTCAGAGCATGTCCGTTCACAGTCACATCATATGTGTTGACCCCTTCCCCTACAGAGTCAAAATCACAGTCCTCCTCTCTTGGCACATAACAAAATCCAGTGAGCTTTGCTTTGCGAACAGGACACACAGCTGCCTTGTGTCCTGGCTGCTGGCAGTAAAAGCAGAGCCAATCGTTGGGCGTTGACCTAGGATTTGGTACAATGTCGGACCGTTCCACTCGCCCTTTGTCAAATCCAGAGTTATGGGAACCACCGCGTACAGTACCTTTATATGGTTGAGTACGGAGATCTCCATGGTGAACATTCAGATACTGCTGTGCCAACTTCGCTGCAGCCAGTCCTGACATCGGCTCGTGCTCTCTTACCCAGGTACGTGCGTCGAAGGGTATCACCCGTAGAAACTGTTCCAGGACAACGGTCTCACCAATCTCCTCTTTAGAACGTTCCTCTGGTCGTACCCATCGTTTGTAGAGATTCGTCAGCCGATGATAAGTCTCCGTTGGCGATTCTCCAGCTGGAACGGTTGATATCCTGAAGCGCTGCCGATATGTTTCGGGAGAGATGTTGAATTTCTCCAGCAGTGCTGTCTTCAGGTGCGCGTAGCTATCTGCCTGCTGTTCATCCATAGCCAGATACGCCTCCAGTGCTTGCCCGGTTAACAACGGCACCAAACGATAGCTCCATTCTTCCTCCGGCCACTTCCAGGTCTTTGCCAGACGCTCGAACCTCCGGAGATAGTTCTCGATATCTTCCCCTGGTTGGAAGCTCGGTAACTTTGGTCCAGCCCACTGCGTTGTCTCTCTCGCTGGTGTGACACTCGGGGAGTCTACTATGGAGCTTGGTCTGCGTCAAGTGGATACCCCTGGTGCTGGTGTCGGTAATTCCATGCGGATACTTCCACCATCCGGCGAGGTCTCAGCAGGACGAGCCGACTGCACAATAGACTCTCGAAGCCCTCGAAGCTCCAGCATATATCGCTCCTCTCTCTGCTCTTGAGAGTCAAGAAATCGACGCATCAGGGAAATCATTTCCCCCTTACCTGACTCCTCAGGCTTAGACACTGGAATTGGCTTGTGCGAGACTCCCACGGCTTCCTCCTCACCCTCTGAAGTTTCCACCGAATTCCAGGCCTCCTCTTCAGCTGACACCACCTTCATCTGGGACCGTAACCCTGTCCGGGGTTTCCGACCCTTTGGCGCTGTTCTGCGAGTTGCCATCCCACCGCTGCCACCAAATGTGATGAAAACGAACCCACCAGCTCGTCCTCGGGAGGAATTTGTGAATTCAAAAAGATGAAAAATGATGGCACACTCGCTGAAAACACTTCTGTGCAAGGTGATGTTTATTTACAGTGTCCTGTTTACCAAAACCCCAAAAGTATCAAACAAAATAATAAAATAGAAAAGAAAACAAAACAAAACCAAAGTAGCAGATTAATCCTTCACCAATAAGAATCAAACAAAACTATGACAGGTTTTTAGAGTTTACGTGAGGCACCACAGTTGCACTCTTGCATTGACTCGCCTCACCAGAACAAGCCTTGATTTGGGGTTTCTCCTGGGCTTATAAAGGCCAAACCCCGCCCTTTTTCGGGGCCATACCATTTTCCAGGTAAGTATGCATTTCTATGTAACTTACTAGTACCTCAGTTACTAGTATCTCCCACCTTAATAAATACTGACACCATATACACTCCATAGACATAACAAATAACAAACATGGCATTCTTCACCTAATACATTAAATATATGATCTTCATACACAAACATCTACAAAAACACCCAGACACTAAACACAATGGTATCGCCCACTCCCGACCACGTTGGATCGGCGCGACCCGGAAGTGCCGTCATTTGTTGACGGCGGTTTGTTTGAGTCGGCCGATCATTCTGGAAGACAATTAACACTTCAACTAACAAACATAAGACGAACAAAGACAAAGTGCTGGTATGTATGAAATGTATGGAAACAGTTATGGAAAGTGGGAAAGTGAAGAGATGGTAAAATGTGTCCATGTGCTATCGGTGTTGCGTGTGCACCCACTTCCCCGACAACGCTAACGGGAAATGGAAGGTAGCGGTTAATGAATGCAATATGTAGGTGTGTGTGTAAATGTAGGTGTGTTAGTGCTGCTTCCCCAGCGGTGGTAGTTAAAGTGAGTTTATCACAATGAGAATGGACTTCATGGGAGGACACCACGGAGGAAGCCACTGCTGTCCAAAAAAAACATTGCAGCACGTTTGAAGTTTGCAAAAGAGCACCTGGATGTTTCCACAGCACTACTGGCAAAACATTCTGTGGACAGATGAAACCAAAATTGAGTTGTGTGGAAAGAACGCACAACGGTATGTGTGGAGAACTAAAGGCACAGCACACCAACATCAAAACCTCATCCCAACTGTGAAGTATGGTGGAGGGGGCATCATGGTTTGGGGCTGCTTTGCTGCCTCAGGCCCTGGACGGATTACTCTCATCTATGGAAAAATGAATTCCAAAGTTTATCAAGACATTTTGCAGGAAAACTTAAGACCATCTGTCCGCCAACTGAAGCTTAACAGAGGATGGACGATGCAACAGGACAACGACCCAAAGCATAGAAATAAATCAACAACAGAATGGCTTCAACAGAAGAAAATACGCCTTCTGGAGTGGCCCAGTCAGAGTCCTGACCTCAACCCGATTGAGATGCTGTGGCATGACCTCAAGAGAGCAATTCACACCAGACATCCCAAGAATATTGCTGAACTGAAACACTTTTGTAAAGAGGAATGGTCCAAAATTTCTCCTGACCGTTCTGCAGGTCTGATCTGTGACTATAGGAAACGTTTGGTTGAGGTTATTGCTGCCAAAGGAGGGTCAAGTAGTTATTAAACCCAAAGGTTCACATACTTTTTCCACCCTGCACTATGAATGTTTACATGTTGTGTTCAATAAAAACATGAAAACATATAATGTTTGTGTGGTATTAGTTTAAGCAGACTGTGTTTCTCTATTGTTGTGACTTAGATGAAGATCAGAACACATTTTATGACCAATTTATGAAGAAATCCAAGTAAGCCCAAAGGGTTCACAGACTTTTTCTTTCAACTGTAGAATGTTTCTTTTGCTCAAGAGCATGTAAATGTACATGTCACACTAAAACAAAACCACACATCTAGATTGCTAACACTACAACCTTGCAATACTGTTTACAAATGTTTGTTAGAAAGATGGTTTTGGGAAACACTGAATTGTTGAACTATGCTGTCAATGACAGAACTTGCGCCCATAATTGGTTAACAACACTTTTGGGAAAAGCACCCCAGAATGGTTCAGTGAACAGTTGTAACGCGAATACTGAAGGAGTCACATGAGAATGAAGCATCAATGAGTGTGTTTACATGCACATTCTTACTCTGATTAGGATTCATGAACTGAGAACAAGTAAATCCTGTTGAAACAAGCAGCATATGCAGGGGTTAAGTATGTTTTGATGTTGGTTTGATGGTTTGTGCTGGTTTAAGCTGGTCATGTGCTGGTTGTTAGCTTCATAATTTAGTTATGACAGGGTGAGTCGATTGGCAACCCCCATGTCATATTTAACTGATTTTTTATTTAAAAAAAACACTCGTTTTCTGATATCAAAGTGTCATCGGTGAAACCGCGTTCAGCGATGACGAAGTGTTTTCCTAATGCTGGTTTTTCTGTAGAAGGCTTGTTGATGATGATAAACGTATTTAATGTATTAATGCTTCATTCAGTACTAGTGTATCTAATTGTTCAGTGGGTTTAATGTGTTGTAACTGCTTTTATTAATTTCAGGTGCGGAGACTTGAGGCAGTGGGTTACAAGCCCCTTTTTATTTATTGGAAAACAAAATAATAAGTCTTAAAATAAGTGTCCACTACTGTCACAAGAATGTTTTTGGAGAAGATGCAAAGGGCTTATGAATTTATGCTGACTAAGGGTAAGAGCAAAATTTTAGTTCAGAAATAATAATTATTATTTAAAATAGCTTTCTTTGTCAATATAATACAGATTTGAAATGAGCTGCCGGAGACCCTCACATTGGAGCAGCTGGAGACCCTCACATTGGAGCAGCTGGAGACTCTAGCGTGGAGCAGCCGAAATGAGTCCAAGATTGTATTTGTACTTAACCTTGTTTCTCTGTTTTTCCACATTCTCCAACTTCTCTCTCTTCTCCCTCCCCTACTACTTTTACAGCTGTTCTTCCTCCACAGTCTTCTCCACTGCCATGCCCTAAGTTTTTGCTAGAGATGAAGAAAAGGAAAAACCTAAATTTGTTCACCAGCACCTTCTGCCACCTCTGTATCACCTCCATCTCTTTTCCCCACAGATCTCTCCCTTCCACAGTGTTGTCCTCCACCTGCTGCCTCTTCGGAGGGGCCTAAAGTGAAGAGGAAAAGAAAGGGTAAGTTTTGTTTTGCCGTGGTATACCTAAATACACACTATTGATAAATTTGCTCTCAGACCAAGTAGATTTTAGGCTAATTAAAATCATTCGGGTCATCAGGTCATTGGTAGCCATAGCCAATACACAGTATTTTGTTCTTTAGTTATTCAGCTGTATTTAAGTAAACAGTGTCTAAGGGCTGTGCTTATCTTGGAAAATGCTAACTTTAGCCTGAAAGCGAACTTACCACACTCCCTGCAAATCGCCGTCCAAAGCCATGCCCCCCGAACGCATGAACGCACACAGATACGATCAGAGACAACATTACTATAAAACATCACATGTTAACCAATGAGAAAACTTCACAGTACCGGTAGTAAAAGTACCAGGAAGGAAGGTCAGGTTGTTGGTCATTCTCGATCTGTCTGCGTAGCGTACGTGAATGTGCTTGATGACGTATTCTGTCTGCACAAGCCGGGTGCACAGAGGTATGCAAATACATGTTGACTGGCAGGTAGGAAAGCCAATAGAAACGCTTGGAATCAGCATTTAAATTGGACTTACATTTCTTGTGCCTACGCCTTCCACAGAATGTATAAATACATATAAAATACATTTAGACCCATTAACTGAATGATTTCTATCTGAATGTGAAGAGACTTTCAACCAGCTTAACAAAAAAAACTAATTCTGAAGACCTATGATCACCTATTGCACCTTTAATCTGTAGGCTTTTGGATACCCAGCCCAGTGCATTTTTGCTTGATCCACAAAAAGCAGGAACAAAGTCACTCAGACACAAGTGGAGAGGACCACAGATCACCTCACAAGTGAAATGAAAACTATTAACTTGAGATTTAACTACAAAGCATGACATTCCTTTGTATTGATCATTGAGGTTGCTGAAAATGTAGCAGGCAGAAGATCTTCCTATTTGATAAAATAAAGAGGAATGAAAAAAGGAGGTGAAATGTATTTTATTAGGCTGCTTTCTTGTCTCTGTGACTAATTCTGTCCTTTAAATAACAAAGGGATATCTAACTGTGTTCATTGTGCAAATCTTTACGACATATTTGAGACCCAGGTCGATATTTGGTTTTCTATTATAGATAATTTGCAAACTTTCTGTATAAGTGAGAAAACTGTGTCCAACATTATTTATTAAACACAGGATAAGTAGTTGTTCTGCTGTTTTTCCCTTTGATATGCTCTTTGAAATTTGGGTTGCAGCCATTTGAAATGTTTTGACTTCTTCTAGGGGACAATAAAACCTATACAGATGTACTATCTTTGTCATGGACAACAAACTGTTTTCACGTTTATGCTTGAACATTTTTATTTATGTATTATTAATACTGTCTGTATTTACAACATTCTTATGTTAGGTTTTGATGGTGCTGTGAGACTCTGAAAACAGAATTCAGAAATACAGTAAAATGTACATAAAAAATGTTAAAAAGTTAAAAGTAACATTACTAGGCAACATTTTATTTCTTTATATATCATTAATTTTACTTAGCAAAATAGCTATGGGTGAACTTGCATTTAGTGTTGTGAAATAAGCATTCTTCACCATAATTGTGTCCCTATTATAATCTCCAAACAGGTTTCAACAGCACCCTAAACTAGGACACAGGCATGTGGCCACAGATGTTTTCCTCAGGGCTGACGTCCAAAAAATTCCTTTTCCCCTGTGAATCATATTTCGTTATTTGATTATTATTATGTAAGATTACCTGGTCTTGTATTTGGTTGAGTTGGAGCTCATTTTGAACAATTTTGTAGACAACTGTATCTTATCCCTGCAAACAAAGGCAAGTCCAAAAGATGTCTTTTCAACGTCGTTTTTTCAACGTTTTATGACGTCTTCTGGACCGGTGCTATTGTTGTCCAGGTGATCTCTATAATTGTATTGGACTGATATCAGTTTTGCACCTGCAATTAATATTGAAATTGAATTAATCCACTATTATTGTGATCAATGTTTGCTTTAGTTGGGCTCTTAACACTTGACCTTCATTCTATGAATCCTCTTTCAGACAATAGTGTTTTCCAACACTTGTTTGTCATTAAAGAAAGAGATGGTGACGGGAAGTTATTGTACTATAAATAAAGTCATACTAAAGTGTTGAAGACAGTTGTAACATCATACATGACTGATGTTACAAGCATTGAAATAAAATTATCCTCAATGCTTCATTGACACACTTCGACATCAACACTCATCACATAAACCTCAACTATGGTGACAATTAACAACAACTTGAAATAATTAGATCAATTGCAATGCATGCTGGGAATCATAAATGTGTTTTGTAATATGATGTCCCCCAGCATGCATTGCAGCGCAAAGTGTTCTTCTGTTGGTTGTCACCATTGTTGATTTTCATACAGTAATTCATCATGTCTTTGTGTGTTTATTCGCTCTTGCTGTTCAATCATTTGAAAATATATTTTATAAACTTTTTAGGAAATGACTGACAAACGGAAGGCTTTAACCACATATTATGCAAAATGAAATAGATCAGCCAACATCTGCACAACAATACAACACAATCATGTTAGTGAGAATATTCATTCTGCAAAGCGAATTTGAAAGCTGATATCATTATGATTTAGTATTCTTTGGCCACTAAAACAGTGTATTAAAACACATTTACAATGGCAAAGTACACCTACAAACAGAGTCAAGAGCCCAACTAAAGCAAACACTGATCACAATAATGGTGGATTAATTAAATTTCAATATTAATTGAAGGTGCAAAAGTGATATCAGTCCAATACAATTATATAGATCACTTTGACAACAATAGCACACGTTCAGAAGACGTCATAAAAAGACGTTGTAAAAACGTCTTGGTTACGTATGTAACCTCAGTTCCCTGATGGAGGGAACGAGACGTTGTGTCGAGAACGACAGATGGGGTTCGCCCTTGAGAAACCAATCAACTCTGACTACTATAGAAAAGGCCAATGAAATTTGGCGAATGAAATTTGCATGCCGGGCTCCGCCCCCGGATATCCGGTATTAAAGGAAGCCGGCGTGCAGCATTCATTTACCTCTTGTTCTGAAGAGCCTGAGAGCCTCTCACGGCTGCAGCAGAATACGATACGTGTTCGAGGCATAAGGGACACAACGTCTCGTTCCCTCCATAAGGGAACTGAGGTTACATACGTAACCAAGACGTTCCCTTTCTGTCGGTCTCTCGACGTTGTGTCGAGAACGACAGATGGGGTTGCCTATGGAAAACGCCACAACACTGTACCGCGTCACAATGTCAGCAAAGCGACGATAACAAGCCTGTGCGTGTCAGCTCGAAACTTCCTGAAACTGTAACCTTCCAGTGTGGTGGTCGGGGGGTTCCAGAGCTTTCTCTGAGAAAGATGGGTACAGCCCTGACCGGTAACCTTCACGGACGGGGCCTTAGCTCTCTACAGGCGAGAGTCCGTCCGGCTTGGTTTATACCGGCTAAGCGCGACTCTTAATCAGAGAAGCGCTGCAGAGGCCAACTTCTACCCGTGGGGAGGAATATGGTGGAGATATATATGTGGTCTCGTCCTTGGAGGAGAACGCATGGAACGTGCGGACTGAGTAGTTAACCGCGAGGTGGAGGTCCACCTGGGGAAGGTCATGGGTTACCATGTGTGGGAACCATTGTCATGAGGTTATAGCAGACGGAACAGCCCACGGGGGGGGGGTGTTACTGCGTCTGTTAGCACCAGGCCGGTTAGAACTATCTGCGATAGGTCATATGGTATCCCGGCCTAAGGGGGAAGGCTGCTCTGCCCAGCCAACCCCCAGGGGGTGCTTGCTTAGTGATGGATGGAATGCCTGTTCTTAACCAGTGTCTGGGTAAGAAGGAAGGTTGGTGAGGTACCAATTTTCTTAGCCATGTGTTTGGGTAAGAAGAAAAAGGTAGATAGCACACTGACCCAACCTCTTGGAGGGTGGGAAGGTGCTTTCATAGGCATACGCCCCCCCGGATGCCAGTTGTACATGTCGCCACGCAGGACGTGGGCTGACACCGGGTTTACGCGAAGGTTGTTAGGCCTTGCGAGGGTGTTTGGGCGTAGCCCAACCCGCAGCTCTACAGATGTCTGCTAGAGAGGCGCTTCTGCCAGTGCCCAGGAGGTGGCTAAACTCCATGTGGAGTGAGCCCTCACTGCCAATGGGCATGGGAGATTCTGAGATCGGAATACCGTCGTAACGGCGTCCACGACCCAGTGCGCCAGCCTCTATTTGGGTGGTGTCACGGGAGGCAAAGAGGTCTATCTGTGCCTGTCCGAACAGCACCCAAATGAGCTGGACCGGGGGTGGAGTCGCCACTCTCCGCAAGACGTATACTGACAAGAGAGTGTTGGCTGTCTGGTTCAGTTTGCCTGGGATGTGTGTGGCCCGCAGGGAGCTGATCACCTGCTAACTCCACAGGATGAGGCGTCGGGCAAGTTGTGTTAGCTGCCGTGAGCGTACGCCACCCTGGCGATGTATGCTACAGCTGTCGTGCTGTCCCGGAGGACCAACACGTGCTGGCCCTGCACTGGAGGCCGGAGACTTCTCAGCGCAAGCAGCACAGCCCACAACTCTAGGTAATTGCATGCCAGCGCAGACGGGGGCCCGTCCAGCGCCCCGCTACTGCGTGCCCGTTGCACACTGCACCCCACCCCTGCAGCGAGGCGTCCGTCGTCACCACGACGTGCCTCGTTATCTGCCCGAGGGGAACCCCGCCCGGAGGAAGGTCATGGAGACCAAGGGGTTAGGGCGCGTCGGCAGCAGGGCTACATCACCATGCGCCTGCTGCCGGTGTGCCACGCTATCCTCGGAACTCAACTCTGTAGCCAGTGTTGAAGCGGTCTCATGTGCACCAATCCGAGGGGTATTATCCCCGCGGAGGACGCTATGTGTCCCAGGAGCCTCTGAAATTGTTTCAGGGGGACCAGCGACTGCCTGAAGTGTTCCACGCAGTTCAACACTGACTGGGCGCGTGCTGCGGACAGCTGCGCCGTCATGGTGACAGAGTTTAGTTCCATACCGAGGAAGAGGATGCTCTGCACTGGGGAGAGTTTGCTCTTTTCTCGGTTGCCCTGAAATCCCAATCGATCTAGATGCCGGAGCACCAGGTCCCTCTGTGTACACAACAGATCTCACGAGTGTGCCAGGATAAGCCAGTCGTTGAGATAGTTTAGTACCCGCACACCTTTTTCCCGAAGGGGAGAAAGGGGGGTTTCCACGATCTTCGTGAAGACGTGTGGAGACAGGGACAGACCGAAAGGGAGGACTCTGTACCGATATGCCCACCCCTCGAAAGCGACCGTCGGCCGGTGTCAAGGGGATCGAAACATGAAAGTAAGTGTCCTTCAGGTCGATTGCCACGAACCAATCCAGACACCTGATAGATGTCAGGATGCGCCTCTGCGTGAGCATCTGAACAGCAGCTTGTGAAGGTGCTTGTTCAGGGTACGCAGACCAATGGGGCGCAACCCGCCGTCTTTCTTGGGAATGATGAAGTGCGGGTCGTGACCCACTGAACATCTTGGTTTGAGGGACGAACTCAATGCCTGTTTTGCCAGAAGGGTGGTGACCTCTACCCGAAGTACGGAGGCGTCCCTGCCTCTGACAGAGGGAGAGATTATGCCCTGAAACTTGGGAGAGTCTCTGGCGAACTGGATCGAGTAACCAAGACGGACCGCCCGCATTAGCCAGCGAGACAGTGTGGGCAGCTCTCGAGCTCCCAGGGACTGTACAGGGTGACCAAAGGGGCAGTCTGCTTCATTATTCCCACGGGGGCTGGTTCGTTGGCTGGCGGAGCTAACCAACTGTCGCGGGGGGTCCCCGGAGGGAAGGTTGGCTCTGCCTTTTTACCTGCCTGGCGGGACAACGGCACGCACTGTCGGTTTGAGAGTGGTGACATCTGTCGAATGTGTACGACCTCACACCTCGCCAGGGTGTGAGGTCGGTTCGCCGAGCACAGTCCAGTGGAGTGTGCGATCGGCTGCAAGTACACCCGGGGAGAACGGAAAAAGTCCGCGAGTCAGTGGGCGCCAAGCCCTCAAAAGGGGCCAGCTTTGGTGACAAGGCAGGAGTCGTCTCGTACCGACCGATCAGAGCCGTGGCTGTGAAGTTTCGGGCCCGATGTTGTTCTCCCTGGGGTCTTCCCGTCAGTGTCCCTTCTCGCGAGAAGGTTGCTGACGGGGTGGAGGTTTCCCCCTCGACCTCTGCTTCCGGGGTGCCGCCTGTGGGGGCACAGGAACCGGAATCGATGTCGAAGGGGTCCTGGGTTGCAGGGAAGCAGACGTCACGCGGGATCTCGGAGGCCTTTAGGCGGCCGAGTCGCAGCGAGAAAAATGTGGTTAATTGCCACTGTCTGCTTCACCGTCAAAAACTGCTGAGCGCAGTCCTCGACGGTGTTTACCAACAACCCACCTTACGAGATGAGTGCATCAAGAAAGCGGACTTCCTTGGTGTCACTCTTCTGCACAAGGTATAGCCGGGGGTGTCTCTCCTGGACCACTACCGTGGACATCGTCCGACCCAGGGCCCGTGCCGCCGCCTTAGTCGCCCGTAGAGCGCTGTCAGCGGCGGCACGGAGATCCTGCATTATACCCAGGTCGGCCTTACCCTCGTAGGTCTCTCTCAACGCCTTTGCCTGGCGGACCTGCAGGATGGCCATGGCGAAGAGAGAGGAGGCAGCCTGGGCTGCCCCACCATCGAGGGAAGTAAGAGAGGTGGAGCTGGTTTTCACTGGAGCGGTCCATGGAGCGCTCCAAGTTTTACACAGCTCCTCATGCACCTCCGGGAAAAAAATGGCACCCGGGGTGGGCACGGTTTGCACCGCGCTCCGACCTCTGGAACCACGTTTCCCCGGGTTAGCATGAATGACATCACTTCTGCTTCCTCCTAACTCGACCACTGGGGTTGGAGCTCGGATTCGTCAGAATCGGATGCCAGTCTCCCTCCGATGCTGCGAGCGACATCTCGTTCCCGATGTGTGTCGTGAGAATCCGGACGGTATGCCACCGCTGGTTGGGGAACGTTCAGAAGAGCGAATCGGGGTGCGATCGGCCCGTGAGCACTTAGCTGGCGGGTTTACGTTCGCAGAGTTCCCCATATCACTAACGCTGCTAATGTGGGTGGTCATCAGGGCCGTAGCCACAGATGTCACAGCCCGGGTAGCAGACGAAATGGTGGCTGGTTCCCGTAGGAAGACAGCCACCCATGACTGCAACTTCTGAATGACAATCTGCCCGCAGTGCAGCGAAGGCTCTGAAGAACAAAAGGTAAATGAATGCTGCACGCCGGCTTCCTTTTATACCGGATATCCGGGGGGCGGAGCCCGGCATGCAAATTTCATTCGCCAAATTTCATTGGCCTTTTCTATAGTAGTCAGATTTGATTGGTTCTCAACGGCGAACCCCATCTGTCGTTCTCGACACAACGTCGAGAGACCGAGAGAAAGGGAACTTTCATTCTGGCTCCTCAGGGGAAGTCTATGCAACGTCATCAACAACGTTGAAACTGCCTTTGTTTTTCAGGGATGATTATTGTCAATATGAGGTAATCTGCTAATTATTTTCTCTATTATTCAACTGATGACTTGGTATGTAAAAATTATGAAAATATTGAGAAATTACACATTAAGTCAGACTCAAAGTAAACTTTATTGTCAAAACCGACCATGTAACAGTAATTGCATGGAAGGATTGAAATTGTGTTTCCCCAAACTCAAATGTGCAGTATTAATATGACACACAGCATATAGTATAAATACAAAGTGCGCACAGGCATCAACATATACAGACAACAGTGGGCATATACAATTCGACAGTGCAGTAAACAAGGTTTAAAGTGCAAAATGCAGAGTAGCAGCATGAGGTAAATGTGTAGTTCTAGTGCACATAGAGATCATTGTGCCGACATCTATGTTTGTGTGCATAGTGTTTTACAGACATTGAGTTATAAATGATTATAACAATCAGTCTTTATATACACTCTTTGTAGATGAAGTACTTTCCATGTTCATGGAATTTTCTTGAGAGAATTGAGTAGTCTAATGTCCTTTGGGTAAAAGCTGTTACTGAATCTGATAGTCTTGCACCGCATGCTGCGGTAACGTTGCCTCATTGCCGGAGGGTATGAGGATGAACTGGGTGGGATCTTTGATGATGTTGATGGCTCTCTTGCAGCTGCGGTACGGGTATAAGTCCTGAGTGGATGGTTGGGCCGATCTAGTGATCTTCTCTTCTGTCCTCCCCAAGATATGCACCTACAGGAACTTGGTGCTTTTCACAGATTCCACAGCATTAATATTGATGGTGAGTGTATTGTGTACCAAATGGTTCTTCCTGAAGTCCACAATTATTTATTTTGTTTTGCTAACATCGAGCGGTAGGTTGTAGATCTCACACCAGTTGATGAGATGTTGTACCTCCTCTCTGTAAGCGGAGGGTCATCATCACTGATGAGGCCCACCACTGTTGTGTCATCAGCAAACTTGATGATGTGATTCGAGATGTATCTGTCACAACAGTCGTGTGTCATCAGTGTGAGGAAGTTTTAAGAAAACAAATTTTATCATGTGGCCAAACCACAAAAGCATATTTAAATGATATATACTGCAAGTCTATTTTAAACTGAAGATTCATTCAATCTTTAGGTTTTATTATAAAACAACAAATTCACATCATATGCTTATATTTTATTATGTTTGAAGAGAAAAAATTGCAGCGTGCTGTCGGTAATCTCACCTGCACTGCTTTATGACTGTTTTCACTTTAACAGCCATTTATGTTAGAAACGAGAATGTCACTTTGTTGACGGTCCCAAAATTAAACAAATTATCTCCCGATGGACAGTCAGGGCCTATCTGACTGACATGCATGCATTCATTTTTATGTAAGTGAAAAAAGACAGATACTACACTTTGGTTTAATTTATAAGGTGATCAACGGCTGATTTTATTACATGCTTTAGATTCATGGTTAAGGTCAAGTTCACTGTCAAGAAAAAAGAGGAGTCACAGTCTTGTGGATTACAGTTTGTCATCAGATATTTCCTGGTCACTGTCAAAGTCATCAGCTGACAGTTTGTGTAAGAGGTGGAGGTTCTCTGCTCCAGACAAAATGTGCAGGTTACAGTCTCTCGCTTGCACCCTTTCTGTGGATGACGTTCTGCTTTAAACCCTCTTCACTTAGGTCACATTCCGAATCTTAAAATAAGAATGAAATAACAAAATCACATTGAGCCTCCCTTAGAAACTTTATAAACAGTCATCATTGTTGTTTATGTTTAATAGGGCTGCCCTATAATACTAACGCAAAAATGTTAATCTCTCAGAAAAGTCATAGGTGGCCTTATCTGGGTTATACAGTTGCAGAAAAAAAACCAAACAAACATTCTACACAGGACAAAGTGACAGTCACGGAAAGATATTTTTGATGATACGGCTGCTCCCTGTTACAAACGTATTACAGGACATTCAAAATAGGAACATTGTGTAGCCCTATGTAAATATAAAAAAAAAAAGATTATTTCATAAGCCAATATTTTTCTTTTGGTTATTTTCCTTAAAATGTGCATTTCATGTTGTTTAAAATGTTTATATTCTGTTTATATGGTTAATATATTAAGTTTGTTGGAAAATGCACTTATCCGTGAGAGTGTCCAATCAGGAGCGGGGTGAGAGGTGAAGGAGGAAGAGAGAGGAAATGAGATGGAGACACACGTGAAGATTGTGCTGTGACCGTATCTGAGATAAAAGTTGGTAAAACACCAAGTTTATTGTTTGATATTATAAGTGACATTGTATACTGCGCGAAGAGTGAGTTACAGACACTTAAAAAAGTTACAGTGTGATAGTTCATGTTGTGGAATCTGCGGTTATATTTAGCACCACGAGGAGAAAGTGTGGACAGCTAGTTATTACACGCGAGCTAAGAAGACTTTGCCAGCGAGTAGCCTGCTCGGTTGCTGTGTTGAGTGCATAGCCTGAAAAGCCTAATCTTCGAGGAAGAGACTGTGAAGGTTCGGAGGGATTCTTCAAGGCTGTTTGAACATTGGAAGCATCGTGTTCCGGAGTGTTGAAGGACGACGCGGAGACTCATCAGTGCTGTTGCGTGAGTTTCATTTTGTTTGTGGCGCCGAGGCGTGAAGCGACCATTCTGTTTTAGGTCTCAACGATCTCAAGCTACACAACAGGCCTGCTACGAGTATTCATGTGACTATCAGGGTATTCAATTTGTTTATTCATGTTGATGGCCATTTAGTCATTTGCCGGCTTTATATTTAGAATTTCAATTGGTTTAATTTGGGGAATTTAATGTGATTTGAAAATTGTGATTATTTGAATTTGTTTATTTGAATCTAATTGTACGTTTTGAATATTTTATATTTTCTTTAAGTAAATCGTTCATAACTATTTCCTGTGAAGATTGTCTTTATATTTAGGGCAGTATGGTAATTTAAGTAGGTGTAATACAAACAATAGGATTTTCAGGTGAGTGTTCAGTTTAATTAGTGTATAAAGTTAATATTTTACTTTATTTTAGCTATACAGATATTGTGTGATTATTATAAATTAAGTAAAGTGACTATTAGGACTAAAAGTGAACATATAGTGATAAATTAGTAATTTACCTCGGTGCATTAATTAATAATAGTAAGAAAGATCTTTCGCCAGGTAGGAATTCGGGGAGCGCACTCAATAAAAATAGCTAAGACACGCTAAGGGGCGCTACATGAAATGGGGGCTCGTCCGGGATAATTAATTAATGCAAGTAATTAATTTGTGATTTGTGCTATTAGCGTTAGCAATTAGAGAGAAGTTTGTTAGTTTTCAGAGAAATTAAGCACTAATTACTGAGAATCTAAAAAAAAAAAAAACTAATAGAAAATGGAAGCTAAGAGTAGTGCAAGGGAGTTAGTCCAAGAGCTCAAAGACTGGTGCAGAAGAGAAGAATTGGATGATGCTCATGCTCTCATGGTACTGATACCAGAAGATGTTGCCAATGCCCAGGTCGAAGACGCTCTAGGAACCATCAAAGCATTAGGGCGAGTACGAGTGAGAGGGCGGACAATCAGTCTGAAGCTGGATAGCCACAGAGTGCTATGCGAGTCCAAAGAGATGGTGGATCCCACCAAAGTCCCTCCGGAGCTGTTGCCCGAAGGTAAAACGAAAAGCTGGAGGATTGTCGTTACTTCTGAAAGTCATGCTCCTCCCAGCCCGTTAAAGAGCTTATTGGAGGAAACACAAGAGAGTGGCTCGGCTGAGTCTATTATTAGTGCAGTAGGTGATTTGCTTACCAAGATAGGGAAACCGTCAGGGGAAAACAGCAGCTACCGGCGACTGAGAGTGTTCTCAGGAACTGTGCCAACTCCAGTGGGAGAAGAGTCTAATGGTCGAGGAGAGCGATTGTTCAAATAAGGAGAAACGACGACGCATTATGGAAAGTCTGAAAGGTCCTGCGCTAGCTGTTGTAAAGGCTGTACGGAATGCTGATCCAGAGGTTAGTCCTGCTCTGTGCTTAGAAGCCATGGAGAGTGCTTTTGGTTCTGCTGAGACCGGCGAAGACCTGTATTTTGCCTTTCGATTGCTACAGCAGCAGCCAAAGGAGAAGATGTCTGACTTTCTGAGGCGCATAGAACTGTCATTGACCAAAGTAGTTCGTCGTGGAGGTTTACCCACAAGTCGTACTGACCGTGTCCGAGTGGAGCAGCTGCTAAGAGGAGCTATCCATGCAGATATGATGCTTGTTCAGCTCAAACTCCGGGAGAGAAAGGAAAACCCTCCATCATTCTTGGAACTGCTGAGTGAGATCAGAAGTGAAGAAGAATATGAGTCATCAAGGATGAAGTTGAATACCTCTGTCCGAAGTGTCCACACAAATCCGACTACAGACAGAAGGCAGGATGATGTCGAGCGATTGAGAACAGAAATTCAAGAACTCAAGTCAATGTTCACTGCCATGAGTACTTTACCTAGCCAGGTAGTAGAAGACCGCAAGAGACCTGATGCTATGACAAAGATGCACCCTCCAGAGGTAAGTAACGAGAGTGAAGTAGCTGTGTTGAGAAAACAAGTGAACGACCTGCAAAATCAACTGACAGGCCAGAAGCTTAAAACCTCTGAATCCCCTACTTCAGTACTTCGAGTGGAGTCATCGAGACAAGCACCTAGTGATAGTAGAAGACAATCCTATAACGACTCAGATGGGAACTTCTGTTATCGCTGTGGTGAGAGCGGGCATTACTCTGTTAAATGCCAGAATGCAGAGAATCAGGCTCAAGTGATACAAAAGCTGATACACGCTCTAAAGAGAGCTAAACAGAGTGATACATCGTTGAAAACGGCAGGAGGTCGTAACACTGTATGTTCAGCTAAGAAGAGCGAAGTAATCGCCATTGAAAGAGGCATTCCTCAAGGGTTGATCGGCCCCTGTTCAATCATACAAGTGAAGATAAATGGCCAGCACTGTGAAGCATTTCTTGATAGCGGCTCTCAAATAACAATTATCTTCGAGACCTGGTACAAGCATCACATACCTGATATCCCAATTCAGCCAGTGTCAGGGTTGGCGATATGGGGGCTGAGTGACACAAGTTACCCTTACTTGGGATATGTAGTAGTGGAAATGGAGTTTCCAGAGAAGGTAACGGGTGCCAAGGAGACACTCTCCGTCCTTGCTTTGATTTGTCCAAGTTCCAAAAGTCCTGAAAAGACACCTGTGATTCTAGGCACCAATGCCAATCTGTTTCAGCGATTGTCTATGCTCTGTCGAGAGACCACAGGAGTAGACCTTGCCCAGACACTTGGCATAAGAACAAAGCACTCCCATGTTCGCACAGACACACCAATTACCGAGAGTGATGAGGGTGAAGTGGCATCTGTAAAGTGGATGGGCCCAGGCTTACTAACCTTACCTCCAGGAGGTGAATGCTGCGCTATCTGCGACGTGGAGTTGAAGAAACCGCTGGGTAAAGACATGTTGATGGTTGATGCATCACCCGCTACGCCATTACCAGCAGGAGTACTGCTGCAGCCTATGGTCGTGCATGGTACTGCCGTGGATGGTCACATCACTGTACTTATCCAGAATGAGTCTCTGAGAGAAACAGTCATTCCAGTTGGAACTGTCTTAGGTCAGCTGTGTCATGCTGATCCAGTCGTTCCGTCCTTGAAGGTTGAAACGGAAACAGTGACTGTACCAACAGAGTTAGACCCTCAACTGATCCAGTTTGGCGACTCACCCATATCACCACAATGGAAAGCGCGACTCCGTCAAAAGTTATGTGAGCGAGCAAGCGTATTCTCATTGCATGAGCGGGATGTCGGCCTGGCAAAGGATGTGGAACACCATATCAGAATGACCGACGAAAAGCCATTCAGAGAGCGGTCAAGACGCTTAGCACCAGCAGACATAGATGATGTTCGTCAGCACTTGCAAGATTTGTTAAAGGCTGGGATCATTAAGGAGTCACGGAGCCAGTATGCATCACCAATTGTGATAGCCAGAAAGAAGACGGGGCGTATCAGAATGTGCATTGACTACAGGACCCTTAATCAGCGTACCACTCCAGACCAGTACACGACTCCTCGCATAGATGACGCATTGGACTGTTTGACTGGGAGCCAATGGTTTTCTGTCCTTGACTTACGTAGTGGCTACTACCAGATCGCCATGGCGGAGGAGGATAAAGAGAAAACCGCCTTCATATGTCCGTTGGGATTCTTCCAATTTGAGAGGATGCCACAAGGAATAACTGGAGCACCAGCTACGTTCCAAAGACTCATGGAGAAAGCTGTTGGTGATATGAATCTCCTTCAAGTGTTAGTCTATCTGGATGATGTCATAGTCTTTGGACGTTCACTGGAAGAACATGAAGAACGCCTCGTGCGAGTGTTGGACAGACTTGAAGAGGTGGGACTAAAGTTATCACTGGACAAGTGTCAGTTCTGTCAACCAAGAGTGAAGTATGTTGGTCACATAGTGTCCGCTGATGGTGTTGCTACTGACCCTGAAAAACTAGAGGCAGTTTCAAAATGGCCTAAGCCCACAGACCTTAAGTCCTTGCGGTCTTTCCTTGGGTTCTGTGGGTATTATCGACGTTTCGTAGCAAACTACTCTGCTATCGTTAGACCCCTAACGGAACTGACAAAGGGATATGCACCCACGCAGCGAGGGAAGAGACAAGTCCCAGACAAGACCAAGACGTACATTAAAGACTCAGAACCATTCACTGATCGATGGGATCAGTCCTGCACGGATGCATTCCACAGTGTTATTCAGTGCTTGCTAAATGCACCTGTACTGGCATTTGCTGATGCCAATAAGCCATATGTACTACACACTGACGCAAGTTTCAAAGGGCTCGGTGCCGTACTTTATCAGGAACATCCAGAAGGGTTAAGACCAGTGGCTTTCGCAAGCAGAAGATTGAGTTCTCCTGAACAGCGATACCCTGTACATCAGCTAGAGTTCTTAGCATTGAAATGGGCAGTTGTTGATAAATTTCACGACTACCTCTACGGAGCCAAGTTCACTGTACGCACCGACAATAACCCGTTGACTTACGTACTCACAACGGCAAAACTAAACACGACAGGTCATCGATGGCTTGCAGCCTTAGCCACCTATGATTTTGATGTCAAGTACAGGCCTGGAAGAGCTAACATTGACGCTGACTTGTTGTCTCGCAATTTACCTGAAGGAGAGGAGTGGGATGGCATGGCTCAGAGCGTAGTGAAAACCATTTGTCGGAAGGTGGAAGTAAATGCAAAGCAAAATTCGTCCCCCAGATATGTGGAACAATTAGGAGCTGCACCAGACTGTATTCCTGAAGTGTATGCTTTTCCGTCTCAGCTATATCTCAGTTCACTGGAGCAACTATCTAAAGCAGATTTGATGAAAGCTCAGCGGAGGGATGATGTGATTGGATGTGTGATGGAGGCAATGAAACAAGGAGTTTCGGTAGAGAGGCGAGACTGCCGGTAGACCTGTGTTTCGAAACGTCGAAAGATGGAACAGACGAGAGGAAACATTTCCAGTATGTTGAATGTCTGAAACGTGATTTACAAAGAGCATATCAACTGGCGAGGCAAGCTGCAGACAAGACTCATCTGAGGAACAAGAGAGCCTATGATCAGAAGGTCAAGTTTCAGAAAATTCAGGAGGGAGATAGAGTTCTGTTGAAGAATCTAGGACTCAAAGGGAAACATAAGTTGGAAAGCCGATGGAGTTCCATACCTCATGTAGTGGTTGGACAAATGCCGAACTCACCTGTGTTCCGGGTGAAACCTGAGGAAGGAAGAGGTAGGGAAAGAACCATACATCGAGATCATATCTTACCAATTGGACAATCGGTGAGGATTCCAGTGGAACAAGGGTGTGATGAAACCAACGTGAGACCCAGAACGCGTTCAAGCAAAACAAGACAAAGACAAAAGAATGTGAATCAAAGAGAAGAAATGCCAGAGGTAACTGATTCATCATCTGAAGTGGAGCATGAATATTCTAGTAGACCATACATGGAGTGTGTGGAACGTCTACTGAAGAAGAGAGAAACTCGTGATGGAATCTCCGTACGTTCGCAGTATGAAGAGGACAGAGAACCTGATACTGTGCAATCAGCGGAAGAACTGGATTCTGACGAAGGAAATGATGAGGAAAGTCAAGAAGAAGAGAGAGATTCGGGTTCAGATGATTCCGAAATGGATCTGGATACTGGGAGAAATGTTAAAGCACCTGGAGAGAGTCTGAGCTCTAGGACAGAAGTTAATAGAGTACCTAGCACCAGAGTAACTGAAAAGAGAAGAATAAAACCAGTGTTGAGATTAACATATGATGAACCTGGAAAAGCCAGTGAGCAACCTATTACTATAGTTCATAGAGGAGTAACTACTACAATAGGCAAAAACTAGGTTTCCACTTAGTTATAAGTAGGAGCTGGTAGTTCTACGTAGCACAAAAGTTAATCTATCTACATCGCCTAGGTGGGTTAGGTGTTATGTCTTATGGGGACATGTAGACATTTAGTAAGGGGGGGATGTAGCCCTATGTAAATATAAAAAAAAAAAGATTATTTCATAAGCCAATATTTTTATTTTGGTTATTTTCCTTAAAATGTGCATTTCATGTTGTTTAAAATGTTTATATTCTGTTTATATGGTTAATATATTAAGTTTGTGGGAAAATGCACTTATCCGTGAGAGTGTCCAATCAGGAGCGGGGTGAGAGGTGAAGGAGGAAGAGAGAGGAAATGAGATGGAGACACACGTGAAGATTGTGCTGTGACCGTACCTGAGATAAAAGTTGGTAAAACACCAAGTTTATTGTTTGATATTATAAGTGACATTGTATACTGCGCGAAGAGTGAGTTACAGACACTTAAAAAAGTTACAGTGTGATAGTTCATGTTGTGGAATCTGCGGTTATATTTAGCACCACGAGGAGAAAGTGTGGACGGCTAGTTATTACACGCGAGCTAAGAAGACTTTGCCAGCGAGTAGCCTGCTCGGTTGCTGTGTTGAGTGCATAGCCTGAAAAGCCTAATCTTCGAGGAAGAGACTGTGAAGGTTCGGAGGGATTCTTCAAGGCTGTTTGAACATTGGAAGCATCGTGTTCCGGAGTGTTGAAGGACGACGCGGAGACTCATCAGTGCTGTTGCGTGAGTTTCATTTTGTTTGTGGCGCCGAGGCGTGAAGCGACCATTCTGTTTTAGGTCTCAACGATCTCAAGCTACACAACAGGCCTGCTACGAGTATTCATGTGACTATCAGGGTATTCAATTTGTTTATTCATGTTGATGGCCATTTAGTCATTTGCCGGCTTTATATTTAGAATTTCAATTGGTTTAATTTGGGGAATTTAATGTGATTTGAAAATTGTGATTATTTGAATTTGTTTATTTGAATCTAATTGTACGTTTTGAATATTTTATATTTTCTTTAAGTAAATCGTTCATAACTATTTCCTGTGAAGATTGTCTTTATATTTAGGGCAGTATGGTAATTTAAGTAGGTGTAATACAAACAATAGGATTTTCAGGTGAGTGTTCAGTTTAATTAGTGTATAAAGTTAATATTTTACTTTATTTTAGCTATACAGATATTGTGTGATTTTTATAAATTAAGTAAAGTGACTATTAGGACTAAAAGTGAACATATAGTGATAAATTAGTAATTTACCTCGGTGCATTAATTAATAATAGTAAGAAAGATCTTTCGCCAGGTAGGAATTCGGGGAGCGCACTCAATAAAAATAGCTAAGACACGTTAAGGGGCGCTACAATTGGATATATTTGGGCAAAGTGTAATATTGGATCATGCAGCTACATCCACTTATGATAGAATGAAATATGTTTTCATTACTAGGCTTCTTTTTACTTTAAAGTTTAGACAGGACACGTCCTTTATTTAGTTATAGGTATTTGGAAGTTAGAAAAAATCAAACTCTTACTAACAGTTAAATAAAAATACTCTAACGGTCATGATGGCTAAAACAATAACATTCTTTCTCAGCCCTGGAACTGAATATTTTGTGAGCCCATTTTCCAGGAATATCTTTGATGAGGGGCAACGCTATTCTTAGGTTTGTGCCATATATTACAAATACATACGTTTCAGTTTGTCACTGGCAAACAAGTAGGACAGTTCTCTGAGGGTATCGGCACGAGTTGAAAGATATTTCCAACGGTTGTGTTTCTCTGTAACAAGAATCTTCTGCTCCTCCTGAAGTCTCCTTAATGACATTATGATGTCGACTGCCTTTCTCTTTGTCCTTAGATCGACAGACGCATTTTAAAAAACTGCACTGTTACTCCAACAAATACAGTTAAAGATCTAGGCTTAATATTAGACGGCAACCTGTCATTTAAAAATCACATCTCAAATAACACAAAAAACAGCCTTCTTCCACCTTAGAAATGTTGCCAAATTATGAAATATTTTATGTGTTGTTGACGTAGAAAAGCTTATTCATGCATTTGTGACGTCAAGACTAGACTATTGTAATGCTCGTTGTAGTGGTTGTCCTGTATCATAAATAAACAAACTACAGTTAGTTTCAGAATGCAGCTGCCAGAGTTCTATCCAGGTCAAGAAAATACGATCACATAACCCCAATTTTATCATCCCTAAACTGGGTACCCATTATGTATCGTATTGATTTTAAAGTTATTTGAATCACTTATAAAGCCTTAAAACAGTTTAGCCCCTATCTACTTAACAGAGCTTCTATCACATTACAACCCATCACGCTCTCTAAGATCTCAAAACTCTAGACTTTTGATAACACCTAGAATAACTAATTCCCTCAAAGGGGGTAGAGCTTTGTCATACGTAGCACCTAAACTCTGGAATATCCTTCCAGATACTTTTCAAAATAATTAATGCATAGTTAATGAACCGCAGCTACGCTTATTATTCTCTTTCTGCCTCCAGCTTGGGATGCCCATCCCCAACTAGAGATTATGGCAGCTACAGCTGACAATCCCATGCCATTTTCCTGCGAGAGACTGTGGACTGACAGACCATCCCAGCTCCATCTCAGGCAATTCCATCACCTCCAAGAGAAAGGCGACCCTCTTACCATACCAGCTCAGGAAATTCCATCCCCAACCAAGAGCAAAGACGGACTTCTTGTCATATTAATGCTAAAGTTACTAAACTTGGTTTTAGTGAGGAAGGCGGGACGAGAGCTGTGGGGCAGGGCCGGTGGCGTGAGTAATAGTTGGAATCTTGTGGCCGGCAGTTGACTTTGAGGTGGCTGCGGGCATTTTACTTCCATGTTATTGTTTGTTTATTTTGATTAAACTTTATTTCAATGTTTGTTGGTTCCCACCTCCTTCCTACCTTTTATTAAACCTCGTTACACTGGTGCCGAAACCCGGGAGGAATCTTTGATGGTGCTAAGTAGTTCGGGCAGTGCGGACTAGGGACTTCCGCCAGCGGCTGCCCGAGGCGGTGGATCTGGAGCAGGGTTCAGGTGAGATGGAGAGCTCTCTGCCTTGCTCCTGGCCCGAGGTGTGGTGAAGCCGTCCAAGAGGGAGCGGAGGAGTCGGCGCCGTTGGTCGTGAGCCGGAATCCTGCTGCCAACAGCCGTGAAGGTTAGGAGCAGGAAACAGGGGACTGACTCGCTTTCAGCTGCCCTCACTCGTGGGAGCCATCGACAACCGCCAGGAGGAGGAGGAGGATCGGGCCGTCCACCAGTCGTCAAGCACCACCGCATAGCACCGCGAGGAAGAGCCGGACCTAAAGTTTTTTCCTCTCTCCCCTCTCTCGTCCCTGTTGCTCCTGGTGCTCCCTTTTCCGTTCACTTGTCTCGTTGGTGCATACCCCCAGGCACTGCGGACGCCGAGACTGGCTCCCCGGTGGTACCGCCCGCGGCCTGTAAGGGGCGATGGGGTATGTGGTGAGGAAGGCGGGAAGAGAGCAGTGGGGCGGGGCCGGTGGCGTGAGTGATAGTTGTAATCAGCTCTGCACTCACCGGTCCCACATATCTCACGGAGGAAATCGGGAGCATAAGAGTACGAGCGACGGGACTGCTGACGAGAGAGGACCGGGCACGGCAGTCGACCGTGAGGTGGCTGCCAGCATTTTACTTCCGTGTTATTGTTTTTTATTTTGATAAAACTTTATTAAAATGTTAGATGGTTCCCACCTCCTTCCTTCCTTTTATTAAACCTTGTTACATTGGTATGTAATGCTAAACATACATCACATGAAAGCAGTTGTAAATTATAGCTGCATTCAGACCTCCTGATCGGAGGTTGCTGGGAGGGTGTTTGTGGGGAGTGGGAAGGCTCGTTGGTTGTGGGTGGGGGGATTTTATTTAGGGCGGGGCGTGGTCAGTCGAAAACTTTTTATTGAACCCATTAAACTTAAATTTTCCCCACATTCGACTTTGCCTGCAGAAGTAGTAGAAGATACTTAAATTTTTACAGTACTACACTAAATCTTAAATAGTTAAAGTATGTTGCAATTAAACAGTTTAATTTGAAGTTACATCGGGGCTAACAGTGTAGACGATCTATAGATGGTGATGTCACTGCACACAAGAATCCTGGCTGTCAAGGATTCACATATGAGACTGTTATGACCCTGTCCACAAGAAACTGGAAGACAACTTGGCTAGAAGGTCAAACTTCCATGTAAATGTTATGCATGTAAACACTTGTAAACAGATTTCATTTATAAGTAGATTTTTTATAGATATTCGTTTATTTTGCCCATGTTAACTAAATGTGTTGTATATCAGAGTGAAGAGTTGATGAAACATTCATAAGGTCAGTATGATGTGTATGAGACCAACTCATGAATAATGTGTCAAACAAGTGAAAGTGACTTGTGGTTATTCATTTGATAATTTGGTTTACAAATTTGCTTCATCTGCAGGTGTTTTCATGGTTCATTGAGTGATGTTTATTTATAAAAAAGAGCTGATGTTCTGATCTGTCACTTAAGACAAAATGACTCATGAAGATTCAATATGATTTTATTTGATGAATTTTGATGAAACACAATCAGCAGTGAATGAATAAAGCACACGTGCACAGGTTTGTGGTGTTGTTTGTGAAAAGCAGAGCAGATGTCAGATGAGAGAGAGAATGAAAGTAGAAACACATGTGAGACATGAGTGAGACTCAGATGAGAACAGAAGTCAGAGGAGAGAGAGAGAGAGAGAGAGAGAGAGAGAGAGAGTCTAGTGTGAACACTGATCATCTCTCCTGAATTCTCCAGTGACTGTATGACTGGGATCTTTGTGTTTGGCCTCACAGCTCACTGAGAGCACTGAGCTCCACTCCTGCTCAGAGAGAGTCAGACTGCTGCTCCAGCTGTACAGACCGTTCTTCTCCAGGAGCCCAACACTGCTGTCCTGAGATCTGCTGCTCCCGTCCACCTTCCACATCACACTCCAGTCTGAGGGGAAACCCTTGTTGAGCACACACATCAGTGTTGCTGTTTTCTTTGTGGAAATCTCTTCACTGGAGGGCGGCAGGACGCTCACTTTAGGACGAGTGAAGCCTGACAAACACACAATAGTCACAAACTCACAGAGAGAAACAAACAACTTCATAATAAGATCCTAATAATAAATATAATAATGATGAGATCTTTCATTCATGTTGATCTAAATGTTCAGACAGTATTCACAAATGTTTACAAGTTATCTGAATCATAAAACATTTAAGAAATGATCAGTGTGGAAAAACATTTTACCTTTGTGACATTTATTTTGATTAAAGATTAAAAATGAAATTAGAAAGTACCTGTAACATCAACTACAGTGACAAAGTCTTAAGAGCATTTCAAATAATCATAAAGTCAAATAACCTAACAGTATATTAAATAAAATACATAAATAAATGCAAATTTAAATAGTTTTTGAAACACAGAATACATTTAATTTGATTTTCTACTTTCACGATGCAAGTTTTATACATTTTATAGCACACAACGTTTTTATAGTATTACAAAAGTTAGCAAACACTTATTCAGAATAGGAACCTGTGCAAATAGTATTAATTCAGATGAACCCTTTTTTCATTTTTCAACATTAACAACATAATTATGTATAATCATTAAACACATCTAAATCTTTAATCACAATATTATGCAGAAAAAAATATCCAAGTGTCTCCATCTTAGATTTGTAAGTTTAATATTACAAAGTCATGAATATGATAAAATCATATGTATATATTTCATAGTTGATATTTATGTGTGAAAGCAGAAATGTATTATAATATTATTGAATGTTTTTACTTACTGCCAACATCCAGTCTGGTGCCGCTGCCGAAAGTCCACCACAGTGATACAAACTAATAGAGCGACTGTACAAAAACCTCTGAACGCTTCAGTAACTGCACTATAAACACATCACAAACACATATTTACACTTTATCACACATTCACACAACATATACATTACATTTCATATAATCTCCTGGTTATTTATGACAAAAATATGAGTTTATTTTACAAAGGCTTTTACAAAACCTAAGAATTCTCACTGAAAAAAAGTTTTAATTCTCATATGTGACTCTCATGACCTCAATCCTCAAAGTATGAACAAGGAAACAATATTCAAAGTTAAAGCATTGCAGTCAAATTGATGATGTAAAGATATGATGATATAAATTCAACATCATAATCAATAATGTAAGAAACATATGAACATGACATATACAAGTATCTTTATTAAAACATACATATTATTTATATTACACATAACACACAATATTCACATGATCATAAAGATACAGAACACATCACAAGTCCAGTGTTTGTCTGTGTTGAGGTAAATGATACATGTAGAGAGTGAGTTTGCATTGTGATCACGTGCTTCAGTGCTCTGAGAGTGTTTATAGTGCTGTGAGTTTAACACTTCATGACTGACAACACAACACAACACAATCTTCAGCATCACACAAACCAACAAGAACAACAATGACTTTCAGCATCATCTTCATCTGGACACTCACAGTGTTTATTACAGGTGAGACATGAAGACTTAATCTGACTTGTTTTTATATCTGCTGTATTTGTCGTGTTTGTTTTAGTATATGATGTTAATATAGTTTAATACACAAATTGTTTATATTTTGTGTTTTCAGAATCCAGAGGAATTACTCTGACTCAACCTAGAGTGAAAAGTGTTCAACAGGGACAAACAGCTACAATAGAGTGTCATATAGATGTAGGAATATATAGCGATGAACTACACTGGTATCAGCAGAAACCTGGAGAAGCTCCTAAACTCCTCATATATGACATCAGAAGCCTCTATTCTGGAGTATCATCTAGATTCAGTGGCAGTGGAACAGCAAGTACTGGAAAAGATTTCACTCTGAGCATCAGTGGAGTTCAGACTGAAGATTCAGGAGATTATTACTGTCAGAGTTATCACAGTGGCTATGTGTTGACACAGTGATAAAGAGTCGTACAAAAACCTCCGTCAGTCAGACTGAACAGTGACTGCACTGATACACCTGACACATACTGCAGCTGATCATACAACACACACACACACACACACACACACACACACAACAAGACTGAACTATTTATGAAGAATTAAAGAAAAAACTTTAACATCCATAATGAGTTCTAATTAATATTATTGGCGTCAAATTCCCCTAATTAATAATGAACATATAATCAGCAAAACATACACTGACTCCTTCATATAAGATGTTTTTTCTCTGTTTGTGTGTGTTCTTGTAACCAACATATCTAATGATCTTTATGAGATAAACGTTATGATCAGATGCACAAACAGCTGCTGTTCATCATCACAACATTTGTCCGGAGAGTTCAGTGTTCACACCAGTCAAGAGAAAAAATACATTTACATTTTGATCAGAATATTATTTTAGTTAAATTCATGATTTATGTCAATCATATATGTGCACACACAACTTTATAACATAGTAATACATATATTGTGTTTTTGGTTTACAGTATCAATATAGGCTGAGAAGTGCATGTACAGCACACAGTATAATTTTATATATAATATTCATGTGTGAACTTTAATGACATGATAAAACCACTAACAATAAAGAAGTGAAACTTGTGTGTTTCAGTTCAGATGACTGAACCAATCAAACAGTGACACTGAGAGTGTTGAGCTGAAAATCACATTTGCATTGACAGGATGAAGAGACTCTGATGTTCTCAGAATAGATCAGCTCTGTCTCCAGAGATCATGTTCACAACACAACACCTGCATTTCACATTTACTGCTACATGAACCTTTACACAACTATTAAAACTCTTAAGAATCATGATACAGGACATTCCTGCACAAACACACATGTGATTTTCTCTGTTGTCTGAATGAAGCTGTTAGACACAAATGTAACATGTTCAGAAGCTTTATTGAATGTTTCAGTAAACACAGCACATTGAAAGATGTCACAGTGGTTTGACACACGAGCTCTCTTTCAGTATTGATCTGCTGCACTAGACTCATGAATGATGTCTGACACTCAGATACGACTCATCAACACTCACAGCCGCTATTGTGAATCTTGTTTATGGTGTTTGACTCTACAAACATACACCCCTCTCTCTTCCCAGCGTGCTTTGGGTCAGGATGCTACTGCGGCTGTATCGGCCGTCCTGCTCACTCTCTTCAATGGCGTTAACCCCTTCATTGACCTCTGACCCCTCAAGTGTCCAGCACACCAGCGCCCCCTGTGGACAGTAAGAGCTGAGCAGACAGAGCAGCGCTGTTGAGTTTTCAGAGACCTGCAGAGAAGAGGACGACAGCAGAGACACTGAGGGCTTCTGAGGACCAGCCGCAGGACAAAAACACACAACACAATGAAAACAAAGACAATGCACATGTATCACATTTATTCATTTTCTGTGTATTTATTGACAGTTTTTTACTTCAGTAATATACACTAGTGCACAATCCACGGAAGCTATTGTAAAAAACCTTCATCTCACCTGAATGAATACAAACTAAATCAGAATATACTGAGATTACATCAAACATCACAACCAACAGTTCAGTTCTTTGTACGTTGCTTACTACACTCAAGATCAAATGAAATATCTGAGATGATCTAATCCTGAAAATCATGATCTGGAAAATACAGTTCATTGAACCGACCTGTTGTGTACGATTAGTATATCTGGATTAAATTGTCTGGGATCCTTCACGCTCACACACTGTTTGTAAAGGCCGCATATATCGATAGAAGAACTAGTGATCAGCAGCGCTGCTATTGACTGGTAGTTATGTCAAAAGATGTTGTTACGTCCATAGTTTTTTTACGGCTGCTTGAAAAATGTGAAATTTTAAAACCTTATTAAAATGTCAGGAACACTTCAAACGATGCACAGACACATTTCTGAGATATTTATAACATTTTAAAGCAGTTTTAAACTGAAGTTGTATATTTTAATAAATGAACTTTTCGTTATTAGTGGTTAATTCCAATGAGATGGTGTTTCTCTCCACTAAATAAAGTGTTTTATATCCATCAGTGTTCACTGTGTACGATACTGAGGAAAGTGTCTGAAGACGGTCCATTTCTATAACATTTCTTAAATTGGATAAACTCAGTAGCAGTTGCAGGAGTCCACATCATCTGAAAGGCTTTTACATCTGCTGAGTCCCCAGATAGCAGGGGACTCCGAGCCGGATCCGTTTTCAAACCGGCAAATCCGCGTTACAGTCGCATCCGTTTCACTGCATTAGTACAGATCCAGACTGAGTCCGGTTTCAGTGGGTAGAACGACAGTCGTTCAGCATTCCGGCCCGTATCTGTGTAACCGAACGCGCGAAGTTTTCTGAAGTGAAGTGGAGGCAGCCCGCAGCGGTAACGTTACTCCTCATAAACTTCAGTAAGGTAAGTCACACAGCGTGTTGTCAAACTGTTCTATTAATTAATTAATTCTTCATTTATTACGTTGTATAACGTTACTGCTTAACTTAAAATTGTTGTGAGTTTTCCTGCGTTAGTCCGGTAAAACTCGGATGCTAACTCGTATGTAATCAGAGCCTGCTAGCATGAAGATGGCCCAGGTCTGTAAGAATATTATTGACAAATTTGAACAACTTATCAAATTTCACTGCTAAAGTTGAGATAACACTGCACTGTAATTGTAAACTGTAAATGATATAAAAGTTCGCGAGTCATTTACTCAAGTAACGTTGAAAGAGAATATTTAATGCGCTGTTGAATGTGTGTGCATGCTTGAGTGAGAATTTATAATGTGAATAATATGTTGATCATTCAAAGTAACGTTAATGAAAAGAGATTTATGTTCCGTGTTTTGATTGCAGCGTTGAGTATTACAACACCTGAGAGACAGCGCTTGAGCTAATGACCAATCAGTAGTTTAACAACAGAGTGCAGACAGACCTACAATGTAAGTATGACTCGTTTCTTATAATGGATAAAAAGTCTTTGTAATGAACCAAAACAGATTCAACTTCTGCAGTGTAAAGATGGCTTTTTTGATGTTGATAATATATTACTGTCTATACCACTTCATTATTCTTATTTGCTGAATTAATTGATTAAATATACGTATTTGACATAAAATACAGATGTCAATTTAGGTTTAATAAGGATATTAACATATTGACCTTATGAAGAAGACATGTTTCTAGATATCACTTACAATCGCAAATTTTGGTCCTTTAATAGAAAAGTTAATTTCATTCCCCAATTACAGTCTTATGTTTGATTTAGTTTCATTATTCTTAAAATACAAACTCACAAATGTCTGTTCTCCTGACCACTACTTAAAGTTAATTGAATAAATGAATTGAGAAATTTTCTAGGAACATTTATATAACATGAATATCTGTCTTCACTTCAGGTTCCACAAGAGCGCCGGCAAAGGGTGAGTTTCTTTGTTGTAGTTGTTTTATTATTCTCTTTTCGTTAGAGCTAATTGTAGCTTGTAGGTTTCTAGAGACATGCATATTCAAACTTTTTCACACTTTTGAGTAGTATGCCTCTTATGTGTGTAGCCTTAACACTAAAACAAATACATACATAATATATGGGTGTTATGTAACCATTTAGTTTGTGCATTCACAGGCCAGCAACTTCGATTTGTGTCGTTTCTTTCTTTGATGTTGTTAGAAGGTGATATTTCTGGTTGTGTTCGTGACAGTTATGAACATCACTGCAGTTTCATGTCATTTCACATTGACCTTGAATCAGTTTTCTATCATTTAAAATGTCATATACTAATAAGACTAGTTCATAATAAGTTATGACAACTACATATGGATGACATGAACTCCACTGACTTTACTGTTACGGTCTCTATTGCTGGTTGTGTAATTGTAGGTTCACTTTCTATTGTACATCCCGCTCTTCATTACAAACGATTTTCATCAAACACAGGCAATATGAATGTACTTGTATTAAATTTTTAGTATTTTATCTAGCAAGTTTAGCCTCCAATCTAAGAAGGTTTTGCTTTCACACTTTGGTTTAGAACTAGAGGGATTTCTTCAAATTGGGTCTCTTATTTTTTATATTTTAGGCATTTGAGTGTGTAATAACTTTACCTAATATTTACAGGGGACACAATAGTGCTTTCTCTACTGTATATTAAACAATTTAAAGCCGAAAACAGTTTGTTTTGGTGATTGTCAAGAAAATATAATATACTGTAAGGATTTTTTTTTCACACAATTGTTTTTTAGAGACGAGGAATCACCTTTACTGAGTTCTGGAGTCAGAAGGAGGGCTTGCAATACACTTGGAAAACAACTACTTGAATTTTCAAAAGACTCAGAACCAACTAAAGCCAACAAAGTTTACACATTTTCCATCACCAATGAAGCAACAATGATGGTTGACGTAAGCACTTGAGTGTTTTGGAGCTGAGGAGGCCAACAGCTGTATTAACATCCATTCTTCAAACTAGTAAGTCCATCAGGTTCATAGTATTGACAGGGACAGTACAGATGCCCAGACCTCTAGCTGCAGTTTTCTGTATAGGATTTTAGCTTCCAATCAGTTTTGGGCCTTGTGGGTCAATCTTAGTTTCATAATTCTTTTAAATATACAGTACTGGTTCAAATTTGCAAACGCTTATGTTTTTTCACCTTTTATAGTAATACTTAACTCATTAAAACCATTGAATTACACATTTGTAACTATGAATTATGTTGTGACTAAAAGCATCTAAATTAAATCAACACTACCTTATATTTTAGCATATATGTGTGTATGTGTATATGTATATAAATACAATTTTTGTTTTCTAAAGAAAGAAATTGATATGTTGGCACAATTATATTTTTATCTGGAAAAGTTATTTCAAACATTTTTTAAGATATTTAAAATCATTTCAGTCATGTGTTTCCAAACTTTTGACTGGTACTGTATATTGAAAGTTCTGATTGTTAAAAGATTGTTCTCAGAACTGTTTTTCTTTTTGAAGTACCCAAGAGTTTTTTTTAATCTATGTCCCATATATTTTTTAAATGTTGCTGGCATCAAAATTAAATGAGAAGTTTAAAATCCTATAAACTGTAGAGTTGTGGTCAAAAGTTTACACACCCCTTGCTGAGAAAATGTTGAAAATTTATGAAAAGTAAGTTCGTTTTTGAATTATTACTGCCCTGTTATTTCACGTAACAGACATTTTCATAAAGTTTTTAACTCATAATTATCTACATTTATAAAACTAATCTGTTTAAGACTTAACATACCTGCACGCCTGGTTCCTAATACTGTACGACGTTACCTGAACCATCAGTGAAATGTTTTATGTCTTGTAATAGTTGTTGATCAAACTGTGGACAGTTTAATGGTGTAGCTCCTTCACAATCTTTGCTTTTTCAGCATCTTCTGCATTATTGGCCCTTTTTCATCAGTGAATGAATGATGAGATTTATCTTTTTATTCTAAGGGGAATTGAGAGACTCATACGCAACTGTTACAAAATATACAAACATTCCATGATACTCAAGAAGTCAACACTACATTCAAAAGTCGGGTGCATGTAAACCTTTAGGTATGGGTGACCAGTTTCAATTGTTTAATTTTGTTGAAATAATAAAAAAAAATATATATTTAGTAACGCCTTCCAAAAGCTATAAAATCTTTGCGGAAGGACATAATTCAAGTGACAAAAAAAGTTTGACAAATTATAATTTTCAGAGATTTTCACCCACCTAACTTTAAATATCTTGAGCGTCAGGGAATGTTTGTATCTTTTGTAATAGTTGTGTATTAGTCTCTCAATATTCCTCAGTGTGAAGAGATTAATCTAAACATCATACAATCATTAGTGGACAGAGATCAAATATGTGGAAGACACTGAAAAACAAAGGTAGTGGAGGATCTGGAGGATTTTTCAGAAGACCACTGGACAATAGATTAGCTCAGATCAAACAAGAAACTGATAGGTTTCATTAATTGTTGAGATAACACCAAACTGTATTAAGAATCAGGTGTATGTAAACTTTAAAACTGGCTAACTTTTATGAATGAAGTTATAATTCATTATAAAATACTTTTTGTAAACATATGTAACCGGAAATAACCAGGACCATTTTCTTCAATAGATTCAATCTTTAACAGTTTCCAGATTCTGAAAAGTAAATTTAAACTGTGGACCACACGGACAGTATGCATGTATGTTTATATGGGATTTGAATAGTTTGCAAGTAATTTCTTTGGTTTTTAATTTACAGTTTGAACGGCAAGATTTGGGTAAATGGTACTGTGAATATTGTTTTATTATGTTTTATTAGAATGAAATATACTGACAAAAACATATCATTTGAACATTGCTTAAACAGTTTCCAAATGTTCTCCTTGTAAGCTTAGTCAATAGTAAGACATGAGTGCTTAACTTATTTGACTTTTTGTGCAGAAACTATCCAAATGAAAGACAAGATTGACGATGGCACTGTTTTCTGTATTGTTTTCTGTATTAATGTAATTGTTTTAATATGCTAAATAAATGAAAGAAGGATCAACCGACAAAGCCCTTGAATAAATCAATTTACTGTAATGTGCAATTTAATTATGAATGTATGTTTACATTAAAGTAGTGGATAACACTGAATTATGATGTGGTGTTTTACTGTGAATATTTTTAAGTACAATCATTTTCTAAACAATTCATAAATTCTGGGCCAGATGTGTAAAACGAACCTGGGCCGGTGTCTTTTAGCACAACGGGCCAATAGCGGCACAGATCTGTTTTCCTCATCTGGGCCAGCTCCAGACCAGCTCTGTTCCGCATCTGGACCAGATCTGTCCCGCAGTTGGACCAGATCTGTCCCGCATTTGGACCGAAATACTATAGAAAAACCAGAGCTGTTCCAGAGTTGGCCCAGTGCTGGCCCAGATGAGGAAAACGGATCTGTGCCGCTATTGGCCCGTTGTGCTAAAAGACACCGGCCCAGGTTCGTTTTACACATCTGGCCCAGAACTTATGAAGGGTCTGGGCCAGATCTGGTCCAGATGATTTTTGCTATCTGGGTCTGTACAGTATGGAGGACCAGGAGAGTCACGTGTAAAGTAATAATGCATTTAATTGTTTAATAACTAATTCTTCAATAAAAATAGGCATTAATCCATTTATTTTTAATTTAATTTTTTAATGGGCAATAAAAAGCGTGATTGTAAAAATAATTAATAAATGAAATATTAATCCATCAATAAATACTTCTATTTAAAAAGGGACTTTTAAAAATCAACATAAAACACAAAATAAATACATCATTTTAAAGCGCATTAATGAATTCCTTTATAAATAGTGGAATTTCAAAATCTATTTCAAAATGCGATTTAAAAAGAGGAATAAATAATTGGATTTACAAATTAAACTAGAAATAAAAGTTTTAATCCGTCATTTAAAAGACTATTTCTTTTAGCATTTGCATTTCCATTTCCCCTCTGCATTTCCTTATCCGATTTGCTATTCGATTAGCTTAGTCATTTATCTTTTCCTTTTAGCCTCTCTATTTACCATTTCCGTGACACTCTGGGGCCTTACATGCTCAAACGAGGTAAAACAATGCAAATTAGCCACGGAGAGAGACATGTTACAAGCTCTCTGATTGGCTAGTTCATTTTACGTCATGTTCAGATGTGTGTCAGATGAGCAATGGAGAAGAGAGGGTAGTCTGTTGTTCACTAGTCATGTACCCAGCGCGTTATCAGCTATTCTCTAACACAAATCATAGAAAATGAAACTTATTGTTAGAACGGGTTAGAACATTCATACCGCACGTGGAAGCAGCAGTGCTGCGCGAGTCTATTTATGATGCGATGCTTACACGGAGTTAACGTGACATAAGTTACGGTTCTTATGGCCAAAATGCTTATAGATTCACGCGAAATGTAACAGTTTTACCATTAAAGCATGTGACTGATGTCAGCTGTGTTTTAATCCGCCAATATCTACTTTTTATGAAACCGCAAACATACACCATGGTGTGTATTATACGCATATAGTAGATGCAGTGCCGGTGTTACAAATGTTCTGTTACCCGTGATATTTCGTGACCGCAGTAGGCGCTGTTGTCACTGTCGACAATTCTCTACGCAAAGAGCGCAAATTCGGGCGAGGATGCGCTTTGTGCTCGTGCGCAGCTTTTTAATCTTGGGCAATAACGCGCTGTGTTCTCGTGGACGTTACTGTGAGCGGGCTTTTCTCGTCTGTTAAGAGTGCTCACGTGACGTGAGTGAATGAACACGTAGATTGAACTGTACAAAGCAGGATCATTTAATTCCTCTACTGATTGCGCTTGGAATTATTGTGATTCCCATGGTAATTGTTTATAGCTAACATGTAGGTGTGTGTGTATGTATATATATATATATATATATATATATATATATATATATATATATATATATATATATATATATATATATATATAAAGTGAATACACACACACTTATATATATTTATATACATATGTGTGTGTGAGTGCATATTCACTTTTACCCAAATAATAGAACAGCAATCAGGACAATCTAAACGTTGTCCATTTACGAAACATGAACATAAATGAGCTTTGTGTTATACATACATGCATTATAGGCTATAAAATGTACATAAGAACATAATATTATAAAACTACATGTTTATAATGTACAGAATAACCTTGTAGTCCTACAGCAGGTCACCATATATCACGATGGACAGTAAAGGCCTAAAAACATCTGTTTCCTTCCCCTGTTTTACATAGAATAGCCTCATTGTTCTCCATGTTCACTCTTTTGACATGTAATGCCTTCTGTGTCTTATCCTGAAGTGCATTTAGCTGTGATGAGAACAGTGACTGTGGTGCAGCAGATACCTGCTGTAGGACTACAAGGTTACTCTGTACATTATAAACATGTAGTTTTATAATATTATGTTCTTATGTACATTTTATAGCCTATAATGCATGTATGTATAACACAAAGCTCATTTATGTTCATGTTTCGTAAATGGACAGCGTTTAGATTGTCCTGATTGCTGTTCTATTATTTGGGTAAAAGTGAATATGCACTCACACACACATATATATAAATATATATATGTGTGTGTGTGTATTCACTTTTTATATATATATATATACATACACACACACCTCCTGACGAATAGGCCTCAGCTTGTTAGGTTAGGCAACATCTGCTCCACCATAACCACCCTCAACACTGGTGTACCACAGGGCTGCGTACTGAGCCCCTTTCTCTACTCCCTTTTCACACTCGACTGCAGGCCTGTGAATGGATCTAACTCCCTCATCAAGTTTGCAGACGATACAACAGTGATTGGTCTCATCAGAAACAACGATGAGACTGCTTACAGGGAGGAGGTACGGCAACTGGCCACATGGTGCTCAAACAACAACCTGCTCCTTAACACCTCCAAGACAAAGGAGATCATCGTGGACTTCAGGAAGGCGAAAGGAGGCACACACGACCCCATCCACATTAACGGGACGGCTGTTGAACGTGTTTCCAGTTTTAAGTTCCTGGGGACCCACATTTCGGAGGACCTGTCCTGGACCACCAACACCTCATGCCTGGTCAAGAAGGCTCACCAGCGTCTCTTCTTTCTGAGGACACTGAAGAAGAACCAACTGTCTTCAACTATCCTGGTGAACTTCTATCGCTGCACGATAGAGAGCATCCTGACCAACTGTGTCACAGTCTGGTACGGGAACTGTTCTGTTGCTGAGCGCAAGGCACTGCAGCGGGTGGTGAAAACAGCCCAGCGCATCACAGGAACTGCACTCCCTTCCATTGAGGACATCCAGAAGAAACGCTGTCTGCGTCGAGCTCGCAGCATTCTCAAGGACTCCTCTCACCCCGCTCATAGACTGTTTACTCTCCTGCCTTCTGGTAGGCGCTTCAGGTGCCTCCGGACAAGAACCAGCAGACTAGGAAACAGCTTTTTTTCCAGAGCTGTTTCATTATTGAACTCTGCTCCCCACTGACTTCACTACCTCTCATAACTTTAACTTAATGCTGCTATTACAATGTTAACATTGCACTACAGGGCTGCCATGCATGACGGAACTGTACACACCAGTACTTCATGTATCTGCTCTACCGGACTGTTTACACACACACAGCATCATTTGCACTCTATACTGCTCACTTGCACACCAGGAATATTATACTGAATGCTCATTTGCACTAATGGACTACTTTCATAACTGCATTAACTCATCTACTGCACTGTAACCTTAATAACTGAATTTACTCATCTACTGCACTGTAACTTCAATAACTGCACTAACTCACCTACTGCACTCTAACTCATCTATTGCATTGCATCTATCGCATAACTAACTGCACTAACTCATCTACTGCACTGTAACTGTATATCTGCATCTACATATTGCACCGTACCTTTAATAACTGCATTAACTCATGTACTGCACCGTACCTTTAATAACTGCATTAACTCATGTACTGCACCGTACCTTTAATAACTGGATTAACTCATCTACTGCACTGTAACTTTAATAGCTAATGTCTGTAATTAATGCACACTTAAGTCACTTGCACTATTGTATAGTCTATATTGTTATCTGTTCATAACCTCCTGTACACTAATGTTCACAGTATATAGCCTTCTGTATATAGTGTTCATAGAACATACCGATTGTCATATTTTCATAGTACATGCCCATCGTAAATTATTTTCCTAATATTGTATTCTGTATTTATTCACACTGTATATCTGCACTTGCTAATTGCACTTCTGGTTAGACCTAAACTACATTTCGTTACACTGTACTTGTATATGTGTAATGACAATAAAGTTGAATCTAATCTAATCTAAACCTACATGTTAGCTATAAAACAATTACCATGGGAATCACAATAATTCCAAACGCAATCAGTAGAGGAATTAAATGATTCTGCTTTGTACAGTTCAATCGGCGTGTTCATTCACTCACGTCACGTCAGCACTCTTAACAGACACAGCGCGTTATTACTTAAGATTAAAAAGGTGCGCACGAGCACAAAGTGCATCCTCGCCCGAATTTACGGTCTTCGCGTAGAGATTGGTCGACAGTGACAACAGCGCCTACTGCGGTCATGAAATATCACGGGTGACAGAACATTTGTAACACCGGCACTGCATCTACTATATGCATATAATACACACCATGGTGTGTGTTTGCGGTTTCATAAAAAGTAGATATTGGCGGTTTAAAACACAGCTGACATCAGTCACATGCTTTAATGGTAAAACTGTTACATTTCGCGTGAATCTATAAGCATTTTGGCCATAAGAACCGTAACTTATGTCACGTTAACTCCGTGTAAGCATCGCATCATAAATAGACTCGCGCAGCACTGCTGCTTCCACGTGCGGTATGAATGTTCTAACCCGTTCTAACAATAAGTTTCATTTTCTATGATTTGTGTTAGAGAATGAGCAGGCGCTGATAACGCGCTGGGTAAATCACTAGTGAACAACAGACTATCCTCTCTTCTCCATTGCTCATCTGACACACATCTGAACATGACGTAAAATGAACTAGCCAATCAGAGAGCTTGTAACATGTCTCTCTCCGTGGCTAATTTGCATTGTTTTACCTCGTTTGAGCATGCAAGGCCCCAGATATCACGGAAATGGTAAATAGAGAGGCTAAAAGGAAAAGATAAATGACTAAGCTAATCGAATAGCAAATCGGATAAGGAAATGCAGAGGGGAAATGGAAATGCAAATGCTTAAAGAAATAGTCTTTTAAATGACGGATTAAAACTTTTATTTCTAGTTTAATTTGTAAATCCAATTATTTATTCCTCATTTTAAATCGCATTTTGAAATAGATTTTGAAATTCCACTATTTATAAAGGAATTCATTAATGCGCTTTAAAATGATGTATTTATTTCGTGTTTTATGTTGATTTTTAAAAGTCCCTTTTTAAATAGAAGTATTTATTGATGGATTAATATTTCATTTATTAATTATTTTTACCATCACGCTTTTTATTACCCATTAAAAAATGAAATTAAAAATAAATGGATTAATGCCTATTTTTATTGAAGAATTAGTTATTAAAAAAATAAATGCTTTATTACTTTACACGTGACTCTCCTGGTCCTCCATAGTACAGAACCTTGTACAGAGATGAGGAAAGT